>WWNC01000059.1:40000-1240000 GCA_011125475.1 Melanerpes aurifrons | reverse complement strand
TCTAGATCATATTAAATAAGTAGGTAGAGGGGCATAGTATATCCTAATTTATCATAAAGTTTTTCCTCTAAAGAAAGATCCAGAGTTGTTGTACAAAAGGCATCTGGCTGTGAATGAGCTGTAAAGTCAGTGAACTACTGTTTGCCAGATACTAAATTAAAACTGATCATTTGCTTCTTGCTCTGTAGTAGCCAAGAACTCCTCAATGTGCAGTCCCAGAGTCTGCAAAAATAAATTTCTGACACCTCTCCAAAATATATTTCAGTTCTGGATTTGAAGCTTGAGAGCTACAAGGTGTGAGACTATCTCTACTATAAATAAATAAATTGGTTCTCCTACCTTTCAAATTTAGAATGAAAGACAAATTATTATTTTTAACTTACAAACATTGAAATTTTATGTAAGTAGCAACTTTCCTCCAGCCTCAATGTCGATACACAAATATAAATGCTAAGGTTTGAGGAAATGTCTGCTACAGGCTGCTTGCCGTAACGTGGAGAGTGTGTATAGACAAAACGTTTTCTGGCCATACACAGATACTTTGTTCTGAATGTTAATGGAGCAGTCCAGGATTGGCTTAATATCCCCACTACAGATTTCTGCCAACACCTTGGAGGCACCTGCTCGTCATTATGCTGACACATGGGACTGTGCAAACTCTGCCTTATCTGCTTTGGTAAAATGAGCCCAGCTAGAGTCAATCTCTTTTACTGTTGCTTTGGAGCCAGCCTAGTTGACCTTGTCTGTGTCAAGAGTTCACATGATCCCATCCAGCAGGAAAATGGTGGGGAGAGCAAAATGCACCAAAATAGCAATAACAAGCAATCTGGGGACAGATACATGTATAACTACGCTATCTCTTTGGACATCATCACTGGTACACCTAAAATAAAGCACCCCTGCTGGCATGGCCATTGGAGTCATGCATTAGTTATTCACAAGACAGGTGAGGCTGGTGAGAGGCCTCAGGCACAGCCCTGTGAGGAGAGGCTGGGGGAGCTGGGGTTGCTTAGCCTGGAGGAGAGGAGGCTCAGGGGAGATCTTCTTGCTGTCTACAACTACCTGAAGGGAGGTTGTAGCCAGGTGAGGGTTGGTCTCTTCTCCCAGGCAATCAGCAGCAGAACAAGAGGACACAGTCTCAAATTGCACCAGGGAAATTTAGGCTTGAGGTGAGGAGAAAGTTCTTCACAGAGATAGTTGTTAGCCATTGGAATGTGCTGCCCAGGGAGGTGGTGGAGTCACCATTGGAGGTGTTCAAAAAGGGATTGGAATTGGCACTTGGTGCCATGGTTTAGTAGTCATGAGGTCTTGAGTGACAGGTTGGACTTGATGATCTTTGTGGTCTCTTCCAAACTTGGTGATACTGTGATTCTGTGAAAGCCATGATTACAGTTAAATATGATCAGATTGTTCTATCACTTAATTTGTTAAATTAGGATTTGAGTTCAACTCTACCTGTGTCTGTTGTATTCATGTGTTGTAGTAAATCTCAAATGTGCATTTATATCTGCATTTTTTCCCCTCACCCTTTTTCATTCAATTGTTAATTTTCATAGAAGGAAGAGCTGCTTTGGGACTGCAAAAACTTCATTTCCCACAGATGAAATGCAAACACACAAACCTTTATTCATATGTCACATTTTCTGTAGAGTTGGCCAATTTAAACCCTTCAGGCAAACTCTGTTGCTGGGTGTGTTGCTGCACAATCAGTTTTCATTTTATCTTGCTGTTCATTTCTCCCCCCATTTCTGCAAATCACTAATTTCTAAGATGTTCTGTGAATTCATATTTTGCAGTGAGCAATGCCTGTCTATCTTGATCTTTAGGATGATCTTTCTCTTTTCATTGTACATTCCTTTCAGCCCTTACCTCTTTCATTTACAGATAACAACACACTCATGAACTGTTGCCAGACGAGGAAGAATTAAGAATAGATACCTGCCTAAAGGAGAACTTTCTACATCTGCTCAAACAATATACTTTCTTTTTTTTATTGTTATTGGAAAACGTTCACCAGTAAGATCAGATTTTTGTGCTACTAGATTGTCCTGAATACAGAAATACTTTACTGAAACAATAGACTGTTTTAGAGAACATGTATTACATACTGTCTCTCTTGTGCCATCAATGTCTTAATTTACAGTCTCCTAAATGTTTTTAAACTAAGACGTGGATAATTGTAGAAAACAGTTGCTAGTCAAACATGCACAAGAGCCAAAACAATATAATTTGGGAAAAGTGAAAATTCTACTCTTTCAGAATTCAACTTACATATCAGAGTTCAGGCTGTTGCACTACACAGAGTAAGACTTTCAAGATGTTAGCTAACATAATGTGCAGCTTTTACAAGTGATTTTAATTACTATATTCAGTATTACACCAGACCAGACTGTAAATAAAGTAGTATGAAAACAAACAGCAGCAACAGATAGATGAATTGAGACACAGTTAGCTCACTCCTAGGAAAAGCTCATTTCACCACTGCCATGCTCTGAACCTGAGTGATGCTGCCATCTGTTGAAACACCTGTGTGGTCATTCTTGACATTGCTCCTACCACTTACAAGGAGAAAGAGTAATGACATCATACAACATGAGACTTAGAGTGTGTTGATTAAGAATGGGTGTTCCTTAACTAAATCAAACCCTTCTTGAATGTGTATGAACAAAACAAATCCAAACCTACCAGCTGTTTACACACCCAACAGCTGCAACATTGGAACACTGGAAAATATTTATTTTATTGTTTATTTTAACTCTTCTGTTTCTTTCTTAAAACATGGACTTATTAGTCTAACTCCACAGACCACTTCTGATTCTCTTTATGCTTACAGCCCCACAACTTCATCAACTTCAATTGTGTAATTTCTGTTCGAACTTTCTTAAGAGGATTAATTGGATTTAAGGCCTGCACTATGAATGAATGTTCATTTATTTTGCATCCTTGACTTTTGTATCAGTATGTCTAGTGATTTCTGAGACTACTTTTTAGAAATCTTTTAAAGAAAAAAAAATTAACCAGCAGAAGTTAGAATAGAATAGAATAGAATAAACCAGGTTGGAAGAGACCTTCAAGATCATCACGTCCAACCTATCACCCAACACCACCCAATCAACTAACCCATGTAACCAAGCACCCTGTCAAGTCTCCTCCTGAACACCTCCAGTGACGGCGACTCCAGCACCTCCCCAGGCAGCCCATTCATAGTTTCATAGTTTCATTCAGGGTTGGAAGGGACCACAAGGATGATCTAGTTCCAACCCCCCTGCCATGGGCAGGGAAACCCCACACTAGATCAGGCTGGACAGAGCCTCATCCAGCCTGCTCTTAAACACCCCCAGGGACGGGGCCTCGACCACCTCCCTGGACAACCCATTCCAGGGTCTCACCACTCTCATGGTGAAGAACCTCCTCCTCACATCCAGCCTGAATCTCCCCACCTCCAGCTTCATTCCATTCCCCCTAGTCCTATCACTACCTGAGATCCTGAGAAGTCCTTCCCCAGCCTTCCTGTAGGCCCCCTTCAGATACTGGAAGGCCACAATTAGGTCACCTCGGAGCCTTCTCTTCTGCAGACTGAACAGCCCCAACTCCTTCAGTCTGTCCTCATAGGAGAGGTGCTCCAGCCCTCTGATCATCCTCGTGGCCCTTCTCTGGACACCTTCCAGCACCTCCACATCCCTCTTGTAATAGGGACTCCAGAACTGGACACAGTACTCCAGATGGGGTCTCACCAGGGCTGAGTAGAGGGGGAGGATCACCTCCCTCGACCTGCTAGCCACACTTCTCCTGAAGCAGCCCAGGATCTGATTGGCCTTGCGGGCTGCAAGTGCACATTGAGAGCTCATGTTGAGCTTCTTGTCCACCAGTACCCCCAAGTCTCTCTCCTCAGGGCTACTTTCCAGCCAGTCACTGCCCAGCCTGGATTTGGGCCTGGGATTGCCTCCACCCAGATGCAGGACCCTGCACTTGCTCTTGTTGAACTTCATGAGGTTGGCTTGTGCCCACCTCTCCAACCTGTCAAGGTCCCTCTGGATGGCCTCCCTTCCCTCCAGCGTGTCTGCTGCACCACACAGCTTGGTGTCATCAGCAAACTTGCTGAGGGTGCACTCAATGCCACTGTCCATGGCACCCACAAAGATGTTGAACAAGACAGGTCCCAGGACTGATCCCTGAGGGACTCCGCTTGTCCCTGGCCTCCACTGGGACATGGACCCATTGACAGCCACTCTTTGGGTATGGACATCAAGCCAGTTCCTTATCCATCTAGTGGTCCACCCATCAAACCCATGTGTCACCAGTTTGGAGACCAGGATGTGGTGCGGGACAGTGTCGAAGGCTTTGCTCAGGTCTAGGTAAATTACATCAGTTGCTCGCCCCTCATCTATTAATGTTGTCACCTGCTCATAGAAGGCCACCAGGTTGGTCAGGCAGGATTTGCCCTTGGCAAAGCTATGCTGACTGTTCCCAATCACCTCTTCACTATTCTTTTGAGCGAGTAGTGACTCCAGGAGGATCTGCTCCATGATCTTTCCAGGCACAGAGGTGAGACTGACTGGCCTGTAGTTCCCTGGTTCCTCCTTCTTACCCTTTTTGAAGATGGGGGCAATGTTTCCCCTTTTCCAGTCCGTGGGGACTTCACCAGACTGCCATGACTTTTGAAATATAATAGAGAGGGGTTTAGCAACCTCATCTGCCAGTTCTCTCAGTACCCGTGGGTGTATCCTGTCGGGTCCCACGGACTTGAACACTTTTAGGTTCTTCAGGTGATCACGAACCTGATCTGCACTTACAATGGGCAGTTCTTCCTCCCCGTCCCTGGCTTTGACTTCCATAACATCAGGAGTGTGGCTAGAGGCCCTTGCAGTGAAGACTGAGGTAAAGAAGTTATTAAGTACCTCAGCCTTTTCCTCATCACTTGTGACCATGTCACCAGTTTCCTTTCTGAGGGGGCCCACACCTTCCCTAGTCTTCTTCTTCCCATTAATATACCTGTAAAAGTTCTTAGTGTTCCCTCTAATCTCCCTGGCTAGATTCAATTGGAACTCTGCTTTGGCTTTCCTAACCAGGACTCTTGCTGCTCGGGCAGCTTCCTTATATTCCCCCTGTTCTACCTGTCCTTCTCTCCACTTCCTGTAGAGTTTCCTTTTAAGTAATAGTGTGTCCAGTAGCTCCTTGCCCATCCAGGCAGGCCTCCTAGCATTCTTACCTGCTTTTCTCTTTGTTGGTACACAGAGCTCCTGGACACAGAGGAGGTAGTCCTTGAATATTGATCAGCTGTCCTGGGTCCCTCTTCCCTCCAGGGCTTTGTCCCACGACACTTTGGCTAGCAGATCCCTGAAGCGATCAAAATCTGCACGCCTAAAGTCTAGGGTCGTGAGCTTGGAATACTTCCTCCTGATTGCCCTGAGGATGTTAAATTCAACTGCTTCATGGTCACTGCAGCCAAGGCTGTCTCTGAGCCTCACATTGCTTACCAGCCCTTCCCTGTTGGTGAGAACAAGGTCCAGCATAGCACCATTTCTTGTTGGTTCCTCTACCATTTGGAGGAGGAAGTTGTCTTCTATGCAGTCCAGGAACATCCTGGATTGCTGGTGCCTTGTTGTGTTGTCCCTCCAGCAGATGTCCGGGTGGTTGAAATCACCCATGAGGACCAGGGCTTGTGACCTGGAAGCCGCTTCTATTTGCCTATGGAGGGCCTCATCTGCTTGGATCTGCTTGGATCTGGATCTTGGATTTGAACATGAACCAACAGTGTGCCCAGGTGGTCAAGAAGGCCAATGGCATCCTGGCCTGGATCAGAAACAGTGTGGCCAGCAGGAGCAGGGTGGTCATTGCGCCCCTGTACTCAGCACCGATTAGGCCACACCTTGAGTCCTGTGTCCAGTTCTGAGCCCCTCCATTTAGGAAGGATATTGAGGCACCTGAACTTGTCCGGAGAGGGGCAATGAGGCTGGGGAGAGGTCTCAAGCACAAGCCCTATGAGAAGAGGCTGAGGAAGCTGGGGAGCTGTTTAACCTGGAGAAGAGGAGGCTCAGGGGAGACCTTATTGTTCTCTACAACTACCTGAAGGGAGATTGTAGCCAGGTGGGGGTTGGTCCCTTCTCCCAGGCAACCAGCACCAGAACAAGGGGACACAGTCTCAAGCTATTCCACTGTGCCAGTGACTCAAATCTCAGTAGTTATCAAAATTATTGCTGGTCATACTGTCTCTGGAATTCTCAGTGGCATATTTTGCTGGCTGCAGGAAACGACAAAGAGTTATTCCTCACAAAGTATAGAATAGAATAGAAAAAACGAGGTTGGAAGAGACCTTCAAGATCATCACATTCAACTCATCAACCAATACAACCCACCTAAACAACCAAACCATGGCACCAAGCACTCCATCAAGTCTCCATTAATTTCCACTATATAGTGCCTTCTTAGTTCTAAATAAGGTGCACTTCTGTTCTTTGTGTTTTTACCAGACAGAGAAGCACAACTCACATAAAATTAAACTCTCTCTGTTGCTGTGAATAAGAGATAGTGTTTAAAGATAAATAAAGATACCTTCAGTCATATGAAGAGGCAAAATTATTCATAAGCATATATAAAAGTACATTGGTAGGACTTGGTGTGTTGATTTGCAGTGTTACACATAAAACGGTCTCAATTTAGGCTACTATTTGGGCACTTCTAAGGGAAAAAATATTGTTCAAGTGAACACAAATATCAACATCTCTTTATTTGTGTGTTATGCTTTCAATATGCACATAGAGCATTATAGTTAATGGTGTCTTTTTCCCTTTGAGCATCTGATCTGTTTCCCTACATACTTCCCCTTCTTCCCCAATGTCATCACTGATGTTACGGTGCATTCCTCAGGCACTACCAAGTTCCTGTCTATTACTGATAATTAGGGGAGTGTTATAATAGTTTTCTTGTCTAAAATAGTTCTTAATATGTCTATGCATCTCTATATCATTTCTCTTATCCAGAAAAGAGACACAAGAATGATCAGAGAACTGGAAGTCTTGCCATATGAGGAAAGCCTGAGAGAACTGGTTTTATTCAGCCTTGAGAAGAGAAGGCTTAGGGGAGACCTTTATACCACATACCAGTTGTGCTGGTTACATCCATCCTGAAAGAACCTAGCCCCCAGGTGGACAAATGAAACTTGATCCAGGTGGGCCGAAAGAGGCTTGGATTTCCCCGTCCCAGAAGGAGGGGTCCCCTGAGCCAAGGGTGGTCTATTCCTCTCCCCCTTTCTGTCCACCAAGCCTATGAAAAGGGAACACATCTTTTACTGATCTCTCTTGTCCCTGCTTCGCCTGCTCGAGAGAGGTCATCTGCTGCTTTCCTGCACTGTCCACATGGTAGGGCTTACTTTCCAAGCTGCATCCACGATTCCAAAAGTCTGCATCCACTTGCATCCGGGGAATCCAATGCCAGCTGGGACTTGTTTTGTATATTTTCCTATTTATCCTGACCTTACACCTTTGTAACCTTCCCTGCTACTGCTTTATATATATTTTGTTAAAAATTTACCTCTTTTACTTCCAAACTGATTCCAGACCATTTTCTTTGGTAATCTTACCTCTCCTTTCTCCTGCCTAATTTATTTTACCTTACTGGGAAAGGTAGAGGGGAAGAAATCACAGTCTGCTACCATTTGGGCTTTTAGACTCCAGGTAAAGCTTAAACTGGCACACCAGTACATAAAGGGTGGCTACCAGAACTATGGAGACTCCCTTTTCGCAAGGAGGCACACGGGGAAGACAAATGGTAATTGGTACAAGTCACTCCTGAGGGGATTCCAATTGGAATCCAGAAGAAAATTATTCACCATGAGAAGTTAGACATTGGAAAAATCTCACAAGGGAAGCAGTGGATTCCCCTGCACTGGACAGGGACAAGGCTCAACTTGACAGGATGCTGGACCATCTCATTTAAACTACACTATCACCTAGAAAGGTTGGACCAGATGACCCTTGGGGTCCCTTCCAACCTGGCATCCTGTGATTTTGTGGTTCTCTTTACCTATGTGTATAGACACATCATGTATGTGTTTTTCTCTGCTTTATCAGGATGAAGATTACACTTTTACCATTTTCCACAGCTAAGAGATCCAGCTCAAAATCATTCTCAACCCCTGTAATCTTGATTGCAGAGCCCTTTAGTCAAGTTGTGTTAACAGCTCCAGCCTGCAACAGTCAGAGAGAGATCAAAGGCAGAAGAGGTTTTGTGTTTTGCATTCCTAGCAGAGCAGCTCTATTTTGTATATGTTTCACCAGAGCATATGTTCTGCAGCTCAAGTGCACTGAAGTACCTGGAACAGGAGGACTTTTCTGCTCTCCTTTTGACAACAATTCCTACCCTGGACTCACTAAAAATGCCCAAAGGCATAATTAAAACTGATGTATTTTTTTAATTACCTTTCAAACTTTCATGCCTCACTGAACGTTTTGTCACCAATTCCACATTTCCTAAGGGTACCTCTAAGTGCTGTCTCTGACTATATAAACCTCAAAACCAAACTGTACTTTCTTCTTGATATTTTCTGGGTTTGAAATACTTTCAATACCTGATTAAAATGCTTTTTAGAACATTTAGAACACAGGATGCAAAAATCTTGTATAGAGATCATTGTATAACTCCTCAGATAAAAATCTCAGAAGATTAGGAAGAACAGTGTATTTAACATTAAAAAAAACAACATAACTTTGAAGATCACAATTAATTTTGAATTCCCGAGAAGTTCCAACATTTAGAAAAAGAGAAATGCAAAATTAAAATAATTGGAAATATTAATACTATTAAATTATTTATTCATTAGTTTACAGCATACTGTGAACACTTTATAAACTTAGTCATTGAGTATAAAGAGTAACTGTAGTGACTAAGTGATCTTCTGCCTCTATACAACCCTCCCACAAATAAAAAGTTCCTGGCAAATGATTTTTAATTTTATGTCTACAACCACAGCTTACTGGTTAATAAACTCACATTGCACAAACAAACCAGTTTGTTTGTGGGTATAATCAGAATCAGTTGTTCATGGGCATAATCAGATGTCAAATTGCTGTAATTTACAGAAGATTCCTGGAGAAGAGGAGACCCAGGGGTGACCTTCTTGCTCTCTACAACTACCTTAAGGGAGGTTGTAGACAGGCAGAGAGAGGTTGGTCTCTTCTCCCAGGCAAGCCAGCACCAGAACAAGAGGACACAGTCTCAAGCTGTGCCAGGGGAGGTTTAGGCTGGAGGTTAGGAGGAAGTTCTACACAGAGAGAGTGATTGCCCATTGGAATGGGCTGCCCAGGAAGGTGGTGGAGTGACCATCATTAGAGGTGTTCAGGAGGAGACTTGATAGGTTGCTTGGTTGCATGGTTTAGTTGATTAGATGGTGTTGGATGATAGGTTAGATGTGACAATCTTGCAGGTCTCTTCCAACCTGGTCTGGTCTATTCTGTTCTTTCTATTCTATTCTATTCTATTCTATTCTATTCTATTCTATTCTATTCTATTCTATACTTTCCCTCTAGTGAAATACACTATTTTTTGGAGCAAAATCATGCTGGCTGTGATCAACAAATATGTGTAAGATCAGGATTTATTGTATGTTTGACATTTCACACAAAATCTAAATAATTTGCTTTAAATCAGTGCTTTCCACATGTAAAATTAATAGGATATATGATAAAGTTACAAAGTCAGCTGTGACACTTCATTGCTATGAGGTCTGGTTCTCCACATCCTCAAAAAGAAATGTCTTCAATGACAGACAGTGATGTCAAAGATGGGAGCAGGAAAAGAAGAGAAACCTTCACTCAGCTGTAGACTGTGGAATGTTTGCATGAAGCCAAGCAAATGTGGTGTCTTCCTTGCATGGACATCTTTCTGGGAACAGTGAGAGAGGAACAGCGTATCTAAACTTTTCTCTGTTACCCTTCTTTATTACTTTTCTCCCACCTTTGTACTTTTTTTTTGTTTGGGTTTTTTGTTTTGTTTTTTTGTTTGGTTGTGGTTTTTTGTTGTTGTTGTATTATTTTCATTTGGTTTAGCTTTGTTATTGGCTTTTTTGGTGTAGAATTCCTCCTCTTTTTTAAATCCTTAAGCCAAAATAAAGTGCATTCCATCCATGGACACAAAGCAAAATTGCTAATGATGCAGATAATAAACAAAGTTGACACATACCTTTAAGGATATATTTCCTGTTCATACAGCATACAATGGATGAGGTTTTCCTCCTTCAAAATTGGGAGTTTTCCCAGTTTTATCACAGAGCTAAAAGTGGTTTGTATATAACTTGAAATGTAAACACAAGATATGTGTGAGTTGTTCTGTAAACTGGCAGCAAGGGGATCAATGGTTCCAATTTCCTGGAGAACATGAAGATGACCCTTTGATTGCTAGTACTTCCAAGTCTTCTATAGAATAGAATAGAATAGAATAGAATAGAATAGAATAGAATAGAATAGAATAGAATAGAATAGAATAGAATAGAATAGACCAGGTTGGAAGAGACCTTCAAGATCATCGCGTCCAACCTATCATCCAACACCACCTAATTAACTAACCCATGTAACCAAGCACCCTGTCAAGTCTCCTCCTGAACACCTCCAGTGACGGCGGCTCCACCACCTCCCTGGGCAGTCCATTCCAATGGGCAATCACTCTCTCTGTGTAAAACTTCCTCCTGACCTCCAGCCTGAACTTCCCCTGGTGCAGCCTGAGACTGTGTCCTCTTGTTCTGGTGCTGGCTGCCTGGGAGAAGAGACCAACCTCTGCCTGTTTACAACCCCCCTTCAGGTAGTTGTAGAGAGTAATGAGGTCACCCCTGAGTCTCCTCCTCTCCAGGCTAAGCAGCCCCAGCTCCCTCAGTCTCTCCTCATAGGGCTTGTGTTCCAAGCCCCTCACTAACTTCATTGCCCTTCTCTGGACTCGTTCCAGTAAGTCAACATCCTTCCTAAACTGAGGGGCCCAGAACTGGGCACAGTACTCGAGGTGTGGCCTAACCAGTGCAGTGTACAGGGGCAGAATGACCTCCCTGCTCCTGCTGGCCACACTGTTCTTAATGCAGGCCAGGATGCCATTGGCCCTCCTGGCCACCTGGGCACACTGCTGGCTCATGTTCATCTTACCATCAACCAGCACCCCCAGGTCCCTCTCTGCCTGACTGCTCTCCAGCCACTCTGACCCCAGCCTGTAGCACTGCATGGGGTTGTTGTGGCCAATGTGCAGAACCCGGCACTTGGATGTGTTCAATCTCATGCCGTTGGACTCTGCCCATCTGTCCAGCCTGTCGAGGTCTCTCTGCAAAGCCTCTCCTACCCTCTAGCAGATCAACTCCTGTCCCCAGCTTGGTGTCATCAGCAAATTTACTGATGATAGACTCAATGCCCTCATCCAGATCATCAATAAAGATGTTAAAGAGGATGGGGCCCAGCACTGATCCCTGGGGGACTCCACTACTGACTGGCTGCCAGCTGGATGTGACACCATTCACCATCACTCTCTGAGTTCGGCCAGCCAGCCAGTTCCTAACCCAGCTCAGAGTGCTGCTGTCCAAGCCATGGGCTGACAGCTTGGCCAGGAGTTTGCTATGGGGGACAGTGTCAAAGGCCTTGCTGAAGTCCAGGTAAACTACATCCACAGGCCTCCCCACATCCACCAGGCGGGTCACCTGCTCGTAGAAGGAGATCAGGTTGGTCAGGCAGGACCTGCCCTTCCTAAATCCATGTTGGCTGAGCCTGATCCCTTGGCCATCCTCTAAGTACTGTGTTAATGCACTCAGGATGACCTGTTCCATGATCTTGCCTGGCACTGAGGTCAGGCTGACAGGCCTGTAATTCCCTGGCTCATCCAACCGGCCCTTCTTGTGGATGGGCACCACGTTGGCCAGCTTCCAGTCCTCTGGGACATCTCCAGTGAGCCAGGACTGATGAAAAATGATGGAGAGCGGCTTGGCCAGCTCCTCTGACAGCTCCCTCAGCACCCTAGGATGAATCCCATCTGGTCCCATGGACTTGTGGGGATCCAGGCGGCTGAGCAGATCACCAACTGCCCCATTTTGGAACAGTGGAAAACTATGCTGCTCCCTGGCTCCTTCTGCCAGCTCTGCAGGCCAGCTGTCTGGAAGACATTCTGTCCTGCTAGTAAAAATTGAGGCAAAGAAGGTGTTAAGTATCTCTGCCTTTTCCTCATCCCTTATCACAACGTTCCCCTCCATGTCCACCAAGGAGTGGAGGTTATCTCTGCCCTTCCTCTTGCTATTAATGTATTTATAGAAGGACTTTTTGTTGTCCTTCACAGCAGAGGGCAGACTAAGCTCCAAATGCGCTTTTGCCTCCCTAATTTTCTTCCTGCAAGACCTAGCAACATCCTTAAATTTTTCACGGGTTGCCTGCCCTCTCTTCCAAAGGTGATACACCTTCTTTTTTTCCCTTAGTTCCATTAAAAGTTCTTTAACCATCCAGGCTGGCAGTCTGCCCTGGCGGCTCATCTTCCAGCACATTGGCAGAGCCTGTCCCTGAGCCTTCAACAGTTCTTCCTTGAAGTAGGACCAGCTCTCCTGGACCCCTTTGTTTTTAAGGGCTTTATCCCAAGGAACCCTCTGAATTAGTTCCTTGAGTAGCCTGAAGTCCGCCCTCTGGAAATCCAGAGTGGAGGTCTTCTTGCTACCCCTCTTGGCTTGACCAAATAATGAGAATTCAATTATCTCGTGGTCACTGGCCCCTAAACACCCTCCGACCAACACATCACCCACCACCCCTTCCCTATTGGTGAAGAGGAGGTCAAGCATAGCCTTGCCCCTGGTAGGCTCTTGCAGCACCTGGGATAAGAAGCTGTCCTCCATGCATTCTAAGAACCTCCTAGGTTGCCACTTCTCTGCTATGTTAAGATCCCAGCAGATATCAGGCAACTTGAAGTCACCCATGAGAACAAGGTCAGACGATCTTGAGACAGCCTTAAGCTGCCTATAGAATGGCTCATCAACATCCTCCTCCTGGTTGGGTGGTCTATAACACCACCTGTCTTATTAAAATCTTATTAAAATTATTAAAATCTATCTTATTAAAATCTGATTATTTGTGCCAGAAGAAGAAATGGTGTTGCTGCTGTTATGTAAGTCCAGAGTTTAAGGGGAGTGGGGGTGGGGGGTGGGGGAAGGGGGAACACGGGTGGTAAGTTCATTATATTACTTTATTATGAGGATATTTTAATGAAAACAATCAGTTTCTTGGTGGTTTTGTTATCTCTCCATTGAATTTACATTTCCTTTGATACTTGAAACCCATCAACTTCAGTTCTGTGCTCTGTTTTTAAGTTTGTGTTTTTATGCTTTGTTTGCATTTCATTGACTCATTCTATATGAAAGTATTGATTTAATTAAGTACACAAAATTAACTTCGACTGTTCATGACTTTATTGCTGCAGTACCAATGCTACCTTGTGTTGGGTTTGGCTGAGAGGGAGATAGTTCTCTTCATAGTATCTTTTATAATTCTGTGGTTTGCAGGGGCAGCTGCAAGAGTGTGGATAGCACACCAATGTTCTGGTTACTGCTGAGCATTTCTTGCACAGCACCAAGGCTGTGCATTTCTAACATTCCCCCACAACAGCAGGCAGAGGGTTAGGCAAGACATGGGCAGGGGAATACAGCCAGGCCAGCTGACCCAAACTGACCAAAGGGATGTTCCATGCCATGTAGTATCAGCTCAAATATAAAAGCTAAGAGGAAGAAGGAAGCAGAGGGCAGGAGGGGCATTCATTGACGGCTTCTGTACTCTGGAGCAATTGCTACATGTATTGAAGCCCTGCTTTCAGGGGACAGACCAAACATCAGCTGCTGATGGAAAGTGGAGAATACTACCTTTATTTGCTCTTGATTCCATGCATTGCCTTGGTTTTTGCTCTGTTATGCTGCTCTTATTTTGACCCACAGGGCTCTTGCTATATTTTCCCCTCTCCCCTGTCCATCTGAGAAGGGAAGTGTTAGAGTGACTTTGCTGTGCATCAGCCAGGACCAAGCCTCCACATCCCTCATTGAACTGAAATGCATTTTCAAAAGGAGTGTATCCTGAGCACCAGTTTAACTGATGAAGACAAACATTTTGCTGAGCTTCACTGCTTTGTTCAGTCTGGATTTTGCCTAATACTGAGTCTACTAAAGGCACAAAGCTATTTCAAAACAAATGGAGAAGCTGTTTGTACTACTGAAACAGAAATTAATTTTGCATAATATATCCTGGGAGAAAATTACTTTACAAAGTTATCTTGCAAATATTTGTATTGGAAAATTTTTTTTTTTACTAAAATTTTCCTTTGTTTCTTTGTTTTCTTGATGTATTTAATACATAACCTAGGGAGGACTCACAATGCAAGGGATGCTTTTAATAGGTGTGCATGTATTTATACATACTTATATGAATGTAGGATGAGATGAGACAGACTTAGAAAGCATAAGTCTAGCTCTGTGAGCTGCGTCAAAAGCTCTGATACTTAAAATACAAATGTGAAATTCAAGTTTATCCTTCAGTTATTATTGTAGCATGGCAGGATATCAGGGCTGTGCCTGTGTGCATATGGAGAACACTTGAATCCTTAATTCCCTGGATAGTCCTGGAGTGCCTGGGCAGTCATCTGCAAGGGCAAGACAGTAGCCTGACCTGATACTGGCTTAGCACAGAATGAGGTGCTGAGCTGCTACACACCTTTGAAATTAACTGTTTGGCTGATTGCTGCAATCTCCAGGTAAGACCTTCAGACAATTCCAGACACTGTCACAGGCAGTTCCTGCTGTGTCCAGTCCTCCTTCTTGCATGTATTAATGCAGTGATTAATACCCTGGTGGGCTGACATAGAGATGGCCAGGTAGCTCCAGCTGTAGAGTTGATTAACTATTCAGTTATCACACATTTAAGTCCAGATGATAGAAACTTTCTGCAGGTACAGAAATAACCTTGCAGGCATGCTCCCATAATCTGGATATGTAGGAGATGTTTTGAGAGATCATGCGTGTGCTGGGGTGGTCACATGAGTCCACAGACCTCTGGGTTATAAGAACTGAATAAAATAACTGTTCAAGGAGGTTCTCCTTACCCAGCTGTAGATGTCATGGAGAGCAATCTTGCCACAGAGGCTCCCATCACCATTTGGACAGTGACTAACCATTCTTTCTGAGACATTTAGTTCCCCAAGTATCCTGAAGGGTCAAACCCCACAACAAGCCTTAGCCTAGACAGTGGGTTAAGCACCTGTCAATGTACAAACCTAGACGCTTCCAGAGGTCCAGATAAATATGTAGCATGTGTGATTAACTTTGTAACACAGCTGTGAACTCTGTGTGCCCCTACCTATGTTCAGATATACCCCATCCTGTAAGTCCAGTTATCAGGTTTCTCTGTTACCAAAGGGCATTTATTGTCTTGGGGCAGTATTTACTCCAGCCAAGAAGTCAGACAACTTGCCTTGTTCTCACCCAGCAAGCAACAAGAGACAAATGCCGCCAGAGTAGAAGCTGAAGGGCTTGTACTAACAGGCAATGACTACATCCAGGCCCTGCACCTGGACCAAGGCAGAAAGGGGAAAGCTCCAAGAGAAGAGCCATGGAAAGACTACAGCCCAGCAATGCAGTACGTAAGAGAAGAGAGGCTCCCCCTAGCCCACTCCAAGCCAAGGGCAACTTGAATCAGTCACAGCATCTGGGAAGGTACCAGACAGAGGAGCAAGTTGTGAGTCCCCATGTAATCTGCCACAGAATCCCATTGGTGGGAAACTGCAGATCACAGCACCTTTATTTCCAATTTAAATCTCTGTATTGGACATTCTTAGATCTGTGCATAAATCATTTACTTGTCTTCATACGTGGAATGTAATACCCACAACTGAACAACAGAACATATAAACATACTCTGTAAAGAAGTTGTGGTGGTGTCTGAAGATACCACCACCCAAGATATTAAGAAGTAGAATATATTAAGAAGTAGAATATATACATTTCATTATACCATGTAAATACTACCTTATGTCTAATACCTTGAAATTAATGTGTTGCTTTTAAGAAACTTTGTCCATGGGTGTCTGTGCAAGGCATCTTAGGAGCAGGATTGGCTCAGGCTTTAATGTCAGTGTGAAAGTACTCATAAAATGCCTGCCATAAATGCAGTCCTTCTTCTGGCAATTGTGAGCTATATTTCTTGTTCTTTTTGGACAGCTTTGAATGAAAACACATTTGTCTTCTTTGACAGCTCACCTAAAAATGCTAAAAGAGTACATTAGCAGTAACACCAGAGATTTGTTACTGAAGCAAAAACGTAATCAAGCTGTCTGTACATCTTTTTCACTCCGTCCATCCCTGGAAGATTCCCTTTATTTTTGTTTAAACTACGTTGAGAATAAACTTTGAGGGTCAGTGACTCATGAGAGCATGGCAGGATTTTTGTTCCATTGTTTTGGATTGTTTAATTTGCTAGTGCCACATTACTATTATCCTGCATATCTGAGCTTCAGATAGCAGTAAGTGGAGAGAAGACAAATAAATTTTTTTATGACCCAACAATGTTCCAATTAAATTTGCTTCTTTATTATTGTTATTAACCAGTAAATGAAAACATCACCTTGTCAACTTGTTGGTTGTTCATATATACATTTTTTTTTTTTTTCAGAGGTTTTTTAGTAGAAGCTGGAATGAGGGTGATGGTACAAGACTCATAAAACACTGTGTTGAATGCAGAAGGTTGGTTTCATCCATTTTGCAGAAATGTACCTATAGCAATATGTACTTGAAGTCCTTGTAGCCTGGGATGATTCACTCTAGAAAAAAGAATGCAAAGGGGTCTATACTACACCGAATGACCAGAACAGAGTGAACAGAGGCTCATTGTTTACAGTCTCTTCAATAGAGGGACTAGAAGAAATCAAGTTATTTTAAGAGGCAACAGATGCAAAACAATTCCCAAAGTGCTTTTTCAGCATTGGGTGATTAACCAGAGAAATACGTTCCATCACCAATGCACTTATCTCCATTTCACTTAGAATCATAGAATTGTTAGGGTTGGAAGGGACCTCAAGGATCATCTAGTTCCACCCCCACTGCCATGGGCAGGGACCCCTCACACTAGATGATGTTGCACAGAGCCACATCCAGCCTGGCCTTAAAAATCTCCAGGGATGAGACTTCTACCACGATGCTGGGCAACCTGTGCAAGGTCTCACCACCCCCATGGGGAAGAACTTCTTCCTAACATCCAATCTGAATCTACCCATTTCTATTTTTGTTCCATTCCCCCTGGTCCTATTACTACCTGATACCCTAAAAAGTCCCTCTCCAGCTTTCTTGTAGGCCCAGCTTTCTTGTAGGTCTTCCATTCATGGAAGGAAAATCCATCCACTGTTGTTAACTACAATAATATCATCATCAGCTCAGAGAGTTCATTTAAAGGCTGGAAGAGCTGTCAGGGAGACATCAGTGCTTGCCTTGTTCTGGTGTTTTCTACACTACATGCTCAAATTTGGTAGGTGGAAAATGAAAATGGGGCTTGAAAGCCCCTTAGTCTAATTCAGAACAGCAGTGTTTATGTTTTTACCTCTTACTCTGCTTGATGATTTCAGCAATCTTTACTTGATTTTCCTTCAGAGCAATCCCTATCATGGGCCATGGAAATTATGCAACAGTGATATAACAGAATTCTTTCCAATAAAACCTTGTAAGGTGCATCTGAATTACCAGTCTGCTTCTGGAAAGCACTGGTGTGGTAGAAACGTACTCACTCCAGTTTGTAGAAATTGTATGCAAAGCAATTGGTGATAGCAGTAAGTGCCACCTATTGTTTTCCTTTAGACCAAACAAAGATAAAGGGTTTTCTTTTGTGAAAACAAGCAGGCTAACACTTTCTGTGTTTCTTTTAAAGACATTGTGCAACACTTTGATAGAGCTACTTAAAATAAGATGCAACTAGAAATCAAGATGTCATACCATTGAATATTAACTGCTGTGTACAACCACCTGAAGGGAGATTGTAGCCAGGTGGGGTTTGGTCTCTTCTCCCAGGCAACCAGCACCACAACAAGAGGACACAGTCTCAAGCTGTGCCAGGGGAGGTTTAGACTGGAGGTTAGGAAGAAGTTCTTAATTCTTTCATTTGATTGAAAAAAAAAACAACAAACAGCAAACAAAACACAAGCCAAACAAAACAAAAGACTAGATATTAAGGCTCTCATTGTGAGCAGTATTTGAGTGTGATTAATTTAATAATATTCTTAATAATGAATAGTAGTCTCTTATAGAATAGAATAGAATAGAATCAACCAGGTTGGAAGAGACCTTTGAGATCATCGAGTCCAACCTATCATCCAACACCATCTAATCAACTAAACCATGGAACCAAGCACCCCATCCAGTCTCTTTCTAAACACCTCCAGTAATGGCAACTCCACCACCTCCCTGGGCAGCCCATTCCAATGGCCAATCACTCTCTCTGTGAAGAATTTCTTCCTAACCTCCAGCCTAAACCTCCCCTGGCACAGCTTAGGACTGTGTCCCCTCTTTCTGGTTCTGGGTGCCTGGGAGAAGAGACCAACCCCCACCTGGCTACAACCTCCCTTCAGGTAGTTATGGAGAGCAATAAGGTCTCCCCTGAGCCCCCTCTTATCCAGGCTAAGCAACCCCAGCTCTCTCAGCCTCTCCTCACAGGGCTGTGCTCCAGACCCCTCCCCAGCTTTGTTGCCCTTCTCTGGACACATTCCAGCAACTCAGTATCTTTCCTAAACTGGACACAGTACTCAAGGTGTGGCCTAACCAGTGCTGAGTACAGGGGCAGAATGACCTCCCTACTCCTGCTGGCCACAGTATTCTTGATTAGATCAGTATCAACAGATAAAGGTGTTTTCAAAGTTATCAGGTTCTTAGTATTTGGGAGCCATTATAAGCAAGATCACGAGTACACCAGACCAGTCTTAGATGAAGCTACTCTCCCATGGGAGATTCCTAGACCCAACAAAATTTAAAAATTCATATCCAGGCACCACATTTTTGAAAGTGTGAACAGGAGCAAGGACTGCATGTCCCTTGCTTGATGAATCATGTCTTTGCTTTAAGTCCTTTCACAACATACAGATTCTGAAAGCTTAGAAATAAGAACTCATGGTAAATGATGGGGGCTGAAAGAACATGGCCCCAGGTGGGCAAAATAAACTTGATCCAGGTGGGCAGAGAGAGGCTTGTTTTTTCCCCCTCCCAGGAGGGGTCCCCTGGGCCACAGGAGGTCTATTACTCTCCCCCTTCCTGTCCAGCAAGCCTATAAAAAGGGCAGACATCTTTTACTGCTCTCTTTCCCTGCCTCGCCTGCTCGAGAGAGGTCACCTGCTGCTGCTTCCTGCACTGACCATGTGGGGGGGGCATACTGTCCAAGCTACATCCATGCTTTCTGAAGAACTGAATCCACTTACATCCACGTACTGGAAGGCCACTATAAGTTATCATAGTATCACAGTATCAGTCAGGGTTGGAAGGGTCCACAAGGATGATCTAGTTCCAACCCCCCTGCCATGGGCAGGGACACCCCACACTAGATCAGGCTGCCCAGAGCCTCGTCCAGCCTGTTCTTAAACACCTTCAGGGACAGGGCCCCAAACACCTCCCTGGACAAACCATTCCAGGGCTTCACTACTCTCATGGTGAAGAACCTCCTCCTCACATCTAGCCTGAATCTCCCCAACTCCAGCTTCATTCCATTCCCCCTAGTCCTATCACTACCTGAGATCCTGAGAAGTCCCTCCCCAGCCTTCCTGTAGGCCCCCTTCAGATACTGGAAGGCCACAGGTCTCCCTCGACCTGCTGGCCACACTGCTCTTGATGCAGCCCAGGATCTGATTGGCTTTCCAGGCTGCAAGTGCACACTGAGAGCTCATGTTGAACTTCTCCTCCACCAGCAACCCCAAGTCTCTCTCTCCCCCAGGCTGCTTTCCAGCCAGTCACTGCCCAGCCTGGATTTGGGCCTGGGATTGCCTCCACCCAGACGCAGGACCCTGCACTTGCTCTTGTTGAACCTCATGAGGTTTTCTTGTGCCCACCTCTCCAGCCTGTCAAGGTCCCTCTGGATGGCCTCCCTTCCCTCCAGCGTGTCTGCTGCACCACACAGCTTGGTGTCATCAGCAAACTTACTGAGGGTGCACTCAATGCCACTGTCCATGTCACCCACAAAGGTGTTGAACAAGCCTGGTCCCAGACCTGATCCCTGAGGGACTCTGCTTGTCCCTGGCCTCCACTGGGACATGGACCCATTAACAGCCACTCTTTGGGTGTGGCCATCAAGCCAGTTCCTTATCCATCTAGTGGTCCACCCATCAAACCCATGTGTCACCAGTTTGGAGACCAGGATGTGGTGCAGGACAGTGTTGAAGGCTTTGCTCAGGTCCAGGAAACGACATCAGTTGCTCGCCCCTCATCTATTAATTTCGTCACCTGCTCAT
Organism: Melanerpes aurifrons; assembly: GCA_011125475.1. Classification (NCBI taxonomy): domain Eukaryota; kingdom Metazoa; phylum Chordata; class Aves; order Piciformes; family Picidae; genus Melanerpes; species Melanerpes aurifrons. The sequence continues at coordinate 1,219,546 of WWNC01000059.1, read as the reverse complement.
AGAAGGCCACCAGGTTGGTCAGGCAGGATTTGCCCTTGGTGAAGCCATGCTGACTGTTCCCAATCACCTCTTCACTATTCTTTTGAGCGAGTAGTGACTCCAGGAGGATCTGCTCCATGATCTTTCCAGGCACAGAGGTGAGACTGACTGGCCTCTAGTTCCCTGGTTCCTCTTTCTTACCCTTTTTGAAAATGGGGGTAATATTTCCCCTTTTCCAGTCTGTGGGGACTTCCCCAGACTGCCATGACTTTTGGAATAGAATAGAGAGGGGTTTTGCAACCTCATCTGCCAGTTCTCTCAGTACCTGTGGGTGTATCCCGTCGGGTCCCATGGACTTGAACACTTTCAGGTTCTTCAGGTGATCACGAACCTGATCTTCACTTACAATGGGCAGCTCTTCCTCCCTGTCCCTGGCATTGTCTTCCATAACATCAGGAGTGTGGCTAGAGGCCCTTGCAGTGAAGACTGAGGTAAAGAAGTTATTAAGTACCTCAGCCTTTTCCTCTTAACTTGTGACCATTTCACCAATTTCCCTTCTGAGGGGGCCCACACCTTCCCTAGTCGTCTTCTTCCCGTTAATATACCTGTAGAAGTTCTTAGTGTTCCCTTTAACCTCCCTGGCTAGATTCAATTCAAACTCTGCTTTGGCTTTCCTAACCAGGACTCTTGCTGCTCGGGCAGCTTCCTTATACACCCCCTGTTCTACCTGTCCTTCTCTCCACTTCCTGTAGAGCTTCTTTTTAAGCAATAGTGTGTCTAGTAGCTCCTTGCCCATCCAGGCAGGCCTCCTAGCATTCTTACCTGCTTTTCTCTTTGTTGGTATACAGAGCTCCTGGACACAGACGAGGTGGTCCTTGAATACTGACCAGCTGTCCTGGGTCCCTCTTCCCTCCAAGGCTTTGTCCCACGACACTTTGGCTAGCAGATCCCTGAAGCGATCAAAATCTGCACGCCTAAAGTCTAAGGTCGTGAGCTTGGAATACTTCCTCCTGATTGCCCTGAGGAGATTAAATTCAACTGCTTCATGGTCACTGCAGCCAAGACTGTCTCTAAGCCTCACATTGCTTACCAGCCCTTCCCTGTTGGTGAGAACAAGATCCAGCATAGCACCTTTTCTTATTGGTTCCTCTACCGTTTGGAGGAGGAAGTTGTCTTCTATGCAGTCCAGAAACATCCTGGATTGCTGGTGCCTTGCTGTGTTGTCCCTCCAGCAGATGTCCGGGTGGTTGAAATCACCCATGAGGACCAGGGCTTGTGACCTGGAAGCCGCTTCTATTTGCCTGTGGAGGGCCTCATCTGCTTGGTTCTGCTGGTCAGATGGCCTGTAGGAGACCTCCACAGTAATATCTCCTTCCCCTGTCTTGCCTTTTTAACCCATACACTCTCAACCAGCTCATCATCCCTCCCCACGTGGAGCTCCACTGATTCCAGAAGGTTATTGACACAGAGGGCAACACCTCCTCCCCTCCTTCCCTGCCTATTCTTCCTAAAGAGCTTATACCAGTCTATCCCTACATTAATGGAATGTAGTCCAGTTCTTGCTGGAGCCTTCTTTTCTCCAGCTTGAACAGCCTCAGCTCTCTCAGTCTGTCCCCAGAGGGGAGGTGCTCCAGCCCTCTGATCATCTACATGGCCCTCTTCTGGACCCACTGCCACAGTTGATGACATTCATATGCTGGGAACCGGAACTGAATGTAATGCTTCAGGTGGGGCGTCTAGAGCAGAGTGGAGGGGGATAATCCCCTGCCTCATCCTTCCAGTCACACTTCTTTTGATGTAGCCGGGGACACAGTTGCCTTCTGGGCTGCAAGCGCAGATTGCCAGCTCATGCTGAGTTTTTCATCCACTGATACCCCCAAGTCCTTCTCCTTGAGGCTGCTCTCAAGTCGCTTCTAGTCCAGCCTATATTTGTGCTTGGGATTCCCCTGGCCCGCATGTATGAGCTTATACTAGTTCTTGTTGAACTTGTGTGTTGCAAGTAAGTGTAATAAGCCTTCCTCCTGTGCTTCTTTTCAACAGATTTGAATCGATCCTGAATGTGAAAAAAAAGCTTCTAACATAAAAAATAAAGTTCCTGGTGGAAAAAGAAAGAGCTGTTGAGGTAGGCAGGGCTAACATAGATACTTCATGATGAAGGAGCTCTTCCCAAGTTACCCCTTCCCTTCCTTCCCTTCCCTTCCCTTCCCTTCCCTTCCCTTCCCTTCCCTTCCCTTCCCTTCCCTTCCCTTCCCTTCCCTTCCTTCCCTTCCCTTCCCTTCCCTTCCCTTCCTTCCCTTCCCTTCCCTTCCCTTCCCTTCCCTTCCCTTCCCTTCCCTTCCCTTCCCTTCCCTTCCTTCCCTTCCCTTCCCTTCCTTCCCTTCCCTTCCCTTCCCTTCCCTTCCCTTCCCTCCCTCCCCTCCCCCCCCTCTCCTCCTGTGGTGAAGAGGTTATTAAATTATGAATATGAAATATGAATTATGAAAAATATAATTTTATTAATTATCAAACTATTAATAACCGATGAATCACCAACTTATATACATGTTCTAGTGCACGTTCGTGAAATACATTCCACAACTGGCTTAGTGTTATGATTATAACGTAATTGAACTATCTATAAACCCTTTCTATATTTATGTAACGAAGGGTGCAGTTCCGCCGCTTGGCCACTAGATGGAGACTCGGCGGGACGCGGGCGGCTTCTGGCTATACACAGCAATATTATAATCTGTCTATGCCTCAGCGCTTACTCTGCTGGACGCGGATACTTTGAACTGAGTGCTAGTGGGTGGAAAGCACGTGGACGATATTCAATTCCCTTCAGACAACAGGGATCGGTCCTGGACAGGGTCGGTCCGTGGGGTCGGCCCTCTAAAGTCGGCTCGCACAGCAGGGCGGACGACGGTGGCCGATAGGTGGGCTCGAACGACGGAAGCAGGCAAAGCTACGGGGGTCGGCCCAACCACGGTGGTTCTCGGGGCTGATGCAAACAGCCTCGGGGAGAGAATGCGGCTGCGTTAAGCGGCGTCTCTCGTTTAATGAGGTTAAAGGAGCAACAGGACTCTCGTAGTGGTCCCGGGTCCGTGCAATACAAGCACGAACAATGCTCTGGTTTTCCCTGGAATTCACAGGGCTCAGAGCGGCACTCGGCGGCTCCTTTCCCGCACGGCGGGGTTAGACATACACGGACTCGGTATTAATCAAGTCCCTTCTCCCCGGCAACTGGGCAGATCTTACCCGCGGGGGTTGGTCCAGTCCTCTGGTGGCACGATGGGCTTTTCCGATCGGCACGACTGGTTGTAGCAATGCTGAGCTCCTCAGGCTCAGCGAAGGTCCTCCCTCTGGGCTTCTTCAACTATGCAGAGGCTTCCAGTATGCATGCATGTATAACAGAAGCTAACAACCATAAGCTCAATGGCAAAGGCTGCAGCTCGAGAGTTACTCTCTCGAGCAAGCACAGAGACAAAGTAAATGAGGGGGCCACGTGTTTACCAACTGGGGTAATACTTATAGATTCCTCGAGGCTGGGCTTGACCAATGGGCACTCTCATAAGCAACTGGCTTCAGCCTATAGAAAGCGTGAAGCTAGAATTATGCCCATACTTGGTGTCAGCACGGCGCTGCATGCGCTGGGTGCGTGCAAGCCTGGCTAATGCCTTGGCTTTTGTCTTCCTCCTGGAGGGAGGGGAACTTGCCCACATGCTGGGACAAGATTCAGTATTGGGGCATAATGTGCCTTCACCACACCTCTCCTCTCCTCTCCTCTCCTCTCCTCTCCTCTCCTCTCCTCTCCTCTCCTCTCCTCTCCTCTCCTCTCCTCTCCTCTCCTCTCCTCTCCTCTCCTCTCCTCTCCCCTCCCCTCTCCTCTCCTCTCCTCTCCTCTCCTCTCCTCTCCTCTCCTCTCCTCTCCTCTCCTCTCCTCTCCTCTCCTCTCCTCTCCTCTCCTCTCCTCTCCTCTCCTCTCCTCTCCTCTCCTCTCCTCTCCTCTCCCTCTCCTCTCCCTCTCCTCTCCTCTCCTCTCTTTCCCTTCCTTCCTTTCCTTTCCTTTCCCTTCCTCTCCTTTCCCTTCCCTTCCTTTCCTTTCCCTTCCTTTCCTTTCTTTCCTTTCCTTTCCTTTCCAAACCGAACCGAACCGAACCGAACCAAACCTCTCCTCTCCAAACCTCTCCTCTCTGAACCTCTCCGAACCTCTCCTTTCCTTTTCCTTTTCCTTTTCCTTTTCCTTTTCCTTTTCCTTTTCCTTTTCCTTTTCCTTTTCCTTTTCCTTTTCCTTTTCCTTTTCCTTTTCCTTCTTTCTTTCCTTTCTTCAGTCTTTCTTTCCTTTCATCAGTCTTTCTTTCCTTCCTTCCTTCTTTCCTTCCTTCCTTCCTTCCTTCCTTCCTTCCTTTTTTCTTTCCTTCCTTCCTTCCTTCTTTCTTTCCTTCCTTCTTTCTTTGTTTCCTTCCTTCCTTCTTCTTTTGGGTTGGTCTCTTCTCCTTAACAACCAGCACCAGAACAAGAGGGCACAGTCTCAAGCTGCACCCTGGGAGGCTTAGGCTGGATATTAGGAAGAAATTCTTCAGAGAAAGAGAGATTGGCCATTGGAATGTGCTGCTCAGGGAGGTGGTGGAGTCACCATCACTGGAGGTGTTTAGGAAGGGAGGGACTGGATGGGGTGCTTGTTGCCATGGTTTAGTTGATTGGATAGTGCTGGATGATAGGTTGGACTTGATGATCTCAAAGGTCTTTTCCAACCTGGTTAATTCTGTTCTGTTCTGTTCTGTTCTGTTCTATTCTTTTCTATTCTATTCTATTCTATTCTATTCTATTCTATTCTATTCTATTCTATTCTATTCTATTCTATTCTATTCTATTCTATTCTATTCTATTCTATTCTATTCTAAAAGAGATATTGTGATGAACCAACAAATCCAAAACAAACCAACCAACCAAAACCAAACACACACAAACAAATAACAAAAATCCACCAAAACCCAAACCCAACCATCCAACCAAAACCCCAAAACAAACAAACAAAAGAATCCCCCTGTGGAGTCACTTACCTAATACCACTGTAGCTGCTCTAGTTTGAAAAGATCCTGAAGCAACAGTCAGCCTGTGAATTGTTCCACACAGCTGCACTAGCCTCACTTATTCATCAAAGCACACAGAGTAAAAGAGAGGAAGAAAAAAAATCTAAGGAGACAGTACAACTTTTCAGAATGAGCATTGTATGCATGTGAAAAATATATGAAGAAGTAGCTAAGAGGATAAAGAAGTTGCATTTATTCATAATTTGACCATTTTGATGTGAAGGCAAAACAATTTCAGTTTATGAAAGACCTATTCTTAGAATATGTAATTATGAAATAGTTGTTTCTTTCATCAACTTTTCAACAGTTACCTCTAATCAATGTATTGGTCAGAGAGACTGAGCAAAGCATTAAGTTTTCCCGAGGCATGTTTGTAAGATAAATGATGCTTCAGTGGAACAGCAGAGAATGAAGTGCACATTTCTGGAATGTCAAAACTTGGCTCCTCATAAGAAAAGCAGTGAAGGAATATGTTTGTGTCTATGGTATATGCATGGCATTCAAGGATGGAGATTTAAGGAAAGAATACAACACAATGAGTCAGAGGATGCACCTGCATAAAAGGATATCACTCTGTCCATACAGCATTCTGGCTTCAACAAATCTGTGCTATGTCTGTTCTAGAGACTTCAGTGACAGAATTTGTATCAAAAGATCAGGGAGAAGACAACAGCATTATATGTGAGACATTTGTCTTGCTCAAAATTAAGTGCTTTGAATTTTCAGAATCGATTTTATATTTGTTGAGAAAATGCAGTAAAAAGAGGAGATGGTCAAAAAGAGGGATTTCTTTTCTTACTTAAAAAATATTATTTCTTATGTTCCTTATTTTAACAGAAAACCTCTCATTTGGAAGGAAGGAAGGAAGGAAGGAAGGAAGGAAGGAAGGAAGGAAGGAAGGAAGGAAGGAAGGAAGGAAGGAAGGAAGGAAGGGAGGGAAGGAAGGAAGGAAGGAAGGAAAGCAAAGGGAGGAAGGAAGGAAGGGAAGAAAAGGGAGGGAGGAAGGAATGAAAGAAGGGAGGGAGTCATGATAGGGCCAAATGGCCCCAGCACAAGCCCAGACAGACACTAGGGTGTCTAAACATGGTCCCCCTCTCCCCACTCCTTCCTGCAGAAAGCCAGGGTAACACAGAAAAAGGAACAAAGGGGACAGGACCATGTGTGTCTGGTAAACAATCCTGTATCTATGGTAAGGGCAAGTGTGCTGGCCACAGCCTGGCAGAACCCCTTCCCATTGGGTAACTATGTGGTGGTTTCATGCCCTATTGGCCCAATTGATCTTGGGCAAGATTTGTATGCAGGCTGATTTTTAGTTGTCTGTGCCTTGCTCAAGCCTTGCTCAAGCCTTGCCTGCTTGAAGCCGTTTGGACCAAGAGGGCAAATGGCATCCTGGCCTGCATTAGGAATAGTGTGGCCAGCAGGAGCAGGGAGGTCATTGTGCCCCTGTACTCTGCATTGGTTATGCTGCACCTAGAGTACTGTGTCCAGTTCTGGGCCCCTCAGTTTAAGAAGGACATCGAGACACTTGAACGTGTCCAGAGAAGGGCAACAAGGCTGGGAAGAGGCCTTGAGTACAAGCCCTATGAGGAGAGGCTGAGGGAGCTGGCATTGTTTAGCCTGGAGAAGAGGAGGCTCAGGGGTGACCTCATTCCCTCTACAACTACCTGAAAGGTGGTTGTAGCCAGAAGGGGTTAGTCTCTTCTCCCAGGCAACCAGCACCAGAACAAGGGGACACAGTCTCAAGCTGTGCCAGGGGAGGTTTAGGCTGGAGGTGAGGAGAAAGTTCTTCACCGAGCGAGTCATTCATCATTGGAATGTGCTGTCCAGGGAGGTGGTGGAGTCGCCATCCCTGGAGATGTTCAAGAGGAGATTGGACATGGCACTTGGTACCATGGTCTAGTCATGAGGTCTGTGGACTTGATGATCTTTGAGGTCTCTTCCAACCTCAGTGAAACTGTGATACTGTGACCTTGTCTGGCTTGAAACTGCCTCAAGTTGCATAGCCTTGAGTTGCCTGGTCCAATGCCTGGGATAATGCCATGAGCATACACATTGCAAGCCACAAAAGAAGGCATGAGCTTAGGAGTCAGAGCCAAACCTGCTTCCTCTTGAGACCGGGATATTGCCATGCCTCAGTTTCCCCAGGCCAAAACAAGAGCCTGTCATTATAGCATCGTTAACAGCTCACCATCTGCTGAAGCCAGACCAGCCATCGATGACCGTGTGGCCATTCCTGCCATCAACCTGCTGTGCCTGGCATGTGAGAGCTCCGAAGCCTATAATACACAGCAGGAGCACTCCCTGCCTGGGTACAACCAGCTGTGAGTAATTAATTCATTGCCTCTTAGGCATAACTGTTCTTGTCGAGCCTCCCTCCCCATGTGGTCGATGCCATTTCACTCTCGGGGTATTCTCTTTCTGTTATATTCCTCCTGGCTTGCATAAAATAGTTAAATTGTTATAGTTGTCCAAATCCTGCACATTCCCATGGTAAATATATTCTAACCATACATCCAACCTTGTGATATGTTTGGCAACTTTCATATCAATAAAAGATTACTAATATTTTGACTAATATTGCCATATAATTTATAAATAAAGCAGATATTATATCCTTTTTGATGGAAAGAAAGAAAGGAAGAAAAGAAGAAAGGAAGAAAGCAAGAAAGGAAGAAGGAAAGAGAGAAAGAGAGAGAGAAATGAAAAATAGAATAGAATAGAATAGAATAGAATAGAATAGAATAGAATAGAATAGAATAGAATAGAATAGAATAGAATAGAATAGAATAGAATGAAAGCCAGGCTTTTATAGGAGGCTGGAAACATGTAGATACATATAAAAATGTGCAAAATACCAGTGTTCAGTGTTAAGGTTTGTAAATTAACCCTGTTTTGAGCTAATAAGTGTAAATGTTGCTGTGCAACCTGACCTAGGCATACCCACATTAGCAGGGGGGATGGACTTGATGATCTCATAGGCTGGACTGAATGCTGTGCAACCTGATCTAGGCATACCCACATTAGCAGGGGAGTTAGACTTGATGATCTCATAGGCTGGACTGAATGATCTCAGAGATCTATTCCAGCCTCAATAATTCTGTGATTCTGTGATCTCCAGAGGTCCCTTCCAACCACTGCCATTATGTGATTCTGTGGCCAGGTGAATGACAAATGAAGCACCAGTAGAGTTATTCCAAGAATACTCTTTAAAAGAAAGTATTGATTAAGGTCTTTGAAGAAATTCAGAATTTATGGTTCAGAATGTGGTATTCAGTTAAGACTTAATTTACTGCCTTCAGCACAAACACAAATCTATCAGCATTAAAGCCAACAAACCAAATGCTCTGTTATGTAGAAGATTCGCAGACTGACTTCTTAATTTCACATTTATTTAACTGCAAGTGTTAGGCCAAATGTTGATTGTAAACTGTGTCTAACACAGCAAAACAGACTGTCAGTTTCACAGACATTTTAATGAAACACAGTATGTTTTTGTTAGTTGAATATATGGTGATGCAGGGCACCTTTGCAGGGCTTAAAATCCATGAGCTTTGCTTTGTTTCTCTTGTTTAGTATGTTGTTGAGCACTTTGAGACAATAAAATCAATTCAACATCCCTTTGGAAGGAGAAGAATTTCATCACACATTGCTGTGGCAGGTTATGCCCATCCTGAAAACAGGGGGGAAAGGCTTGCAAGTGCTTTGCCCTCCCTGCAGGGTGTTTTCCCCCTGGGAAACTGAGTCTTTTCCACTCTTCCTCCCTGCCCAGTTAGGGTATAAAAGGGAGGACACTACAGCCATTATATCTCTTTTGGTCTCCTGCCTTTCCTGGACAAGAGCTGCTGCAGCTGACTCCCTGCTTCTCTGCCACATGGCCAGGCCTGATCCTTCTCCCTGCTGTCTCTGTGGCTCTTCAGAGAGACTGGTTTTGCATTCTTGGTTTTTTTTTCCCCTCCTATCCATCCTTGTTCCTTGCACTTGTGAACCTTACCTCTTTTATATATATGTATATACCTCTCTACTTCCAAGCTGACTCTAAATTATTTCTTGGTGAATTTGCTCCTTCCCTTTCTTTTTCCTCTCTGTTGGGAGGGAGGAGGGGAGAGCAGGGGAGGGATTCTCAGCCTTGCCCCGATTCGAGCTCTTAAGTCCCAGTTAAGGCTCAAACCACTACAATTTTCACTAAAGATCATATTGGCAGCAAAACACAACACAATTTTTGGAAGTCCTTCCCCTTGGATGTCTCTGGAATACAGATCATTTTGACACTAGTTTCAATATCAGCATCACTAGTATGTCCAGAAAACAATCTGAGAGTGCTTCATTTGGACTGCCTCCATGACAGCTTTTCTGTTAATGGTCATCTTCCTCATACTCCATTGTAGCTGTATTGTTCTGCTGTGGCATGGCAGATGTTTTCTCCCTTTTTAACTTCTGAGAGTGCGCTGCAAGCAGCTACTACTTTGCTGAAGCCAGGTCAGACTTCATTCTGAATTATGAAATTCACATGATTTAATATCATGTTTGATAATAGCATGCTAATTACACAGAAACTAAACAGGCCGTTGAATTTTATGCTAAGGTATTTTCATGGTGGGAAAATGTAACCTAATTTCAAACACAACTATGCAAAGATGAAAGCAGAGATTAAAAAAAGAAAAAAACAGGTACCTCTCACAGCCTAGTCCTGTACAAACGCAGTGTTGAAAGAATGTTGAGTAGTGAAACACACTTTCAGAATGCAAGCATGGACTCCTTTGTTGGTGAAGCAGAAATCATTTATTGCTACAGAACAAGGAGTTTATATAGCAAAATTTGAGCAGGATAAGCAATTCCCTAACATTCTTGCACCACTGCTGCTAACTGAGTTTTCTCCTTTGATATGCAGCTGTCCATTATTATCTTCATCCCGTATCAGGTTGAGCTTCTCCAGCATGGAGGAAAGCATTCTCCTGTCTCGCACTTCAGGTTGTTTGCCGCAGTCAGCTCTTCTTTATCATGAGGCCATCCTTCTAGTGTCAGCAGCCTGTTGTTCTTTCTTGCCCAGAAACCTTCCATAGACACTTTCTGCTTTCCTACAACACACTCCTCAAAGAGCTTGTCCTCTTGAGAAGGCAGGGGTATAGCTTTCATATAGAGTAACAGCAGCAGCTGGGAGTAATATGAAGAGAGGCTGAGGGAGCTGGGGTATATTAGCCTGAAGAAAAGGAGGCTCAGCAGAGACCTTAGTGCTCTCTACAACTACCTGAAGGGAGTTTGTAGACAGGTGGGGGCTGATCTCTTCTCCCAGGCAACCAGCACCAGAACAAGAGGACACAGTCTCAAGCTGTGTCAGGGGAGGTTCAGACTGGATGTTACGAAGATATTCTTCATAGAGGGAGTGACTGCCCTTTGGAATGGGCTGTCCAGGGAGGTGGTGGAGTCACCATCATTGGAGGTGTTTAGGAGGAGACTTGATAGGGTGCTTGGTGCCATGGTTTAGTTGATTAGGTAATGTTGGATGATGGATTGGATGCAATGATCTTGAAGGTCTCTTCCAATCTGGTTCATTCTATTCTATTCTGTTCTAATGGAATTCTCAACGGTGTAACCCAATGTTTTTTTTTTCTTTTTTTCTCTGTTTTCTTATTTTTTTTCTGCTTTTTCTTTCTGTTTAATTTTCCCCTGTGCATCTATTACTTAACCTTGTGAATTATAAAATGAAATGTGCTGTGTTCTGTTATGTTATCCCACTTGCATATTCTCTAAAGTAAGTTTAAAACTTTACAGTTGGAAATGCTACTGTCAGATGTTGTGTCCAAGACCAGATTACTGGCTTTCTCCTTCTCTAAGTAAAATTCTATGTTATTTCCAGTAGATTAAAAAATAAGAAAGTTTCTGATTGAAGAAATTTACTTCTAGGCACAAAACCTAACAAAACAGAAAATTCTCTTTTACAGCTAAATGATCTTTTAAATCTACACCAAAAGAACCCCAATAAAACAATTCTTTTATTAGTATTTCATGACTCAGAAGTGTGTGGAGAGGTCAGTCGTCTCACCTCTTTCCATTCTTTTTTTCCTTTCTCCTCTTCCAGAGAAGGCCTGAGCACACACTCTGTTGTTCATTGTCTGAAAGTAGACACCTATCCCACAATCACTGCGTGCTCACTCTAGTCCTGCCAAAGTGTGCACAGAAATGCCTCAGTGACACAGATGATTTTATCAGTGAATAAAATTTTACTGATACAGTGAGGAATATAAAAATAATAAAATAAAAAAATAAAATAAGAAAATTATACAGTCTATCATTTTAAGTTGTAATTATCCCTTTCTGATCTCATCTGCATTTCTGCTGCTCTTCAGTTTGTCATTTAAGTTGCAAATGCAGGGAAGAAAATATTGTCCTTACTCAGTTTTTCTTGTTTTCGTTTCCCACGCTGCTCTTTTCAGCTGGAAATCCATTCTAAATATGTACTAAGCTGTGAGAGACTCTTGTCTCTCCTGGTGTGACTCAACAAAGATAAAATCACTTGCTTCTTGCCCAGACAATATGTGTTGGCCAGAGCCACTGGGAGGAAGGTGCAAAGATCGTGTAGGAATCCTGTTTACCAATCCTGGATGCAAATCACCTTGTGATTGCATCATGATAACACTGGACTGCAGCTGGCCTACAACGATGGACCCAAGGACCCAGCCACCATGCCTTCAGGACAAGATAATCTCCACCCATCAAGTACCCTGGAAAGGGTGAAACAATGGATTCACCACCTGTTTCCTGATGTGTAATGAGTGTGGGGGCATGCAGGTGGAGAAGGAGGAGGTGGAGGTCTCCCCCCTCCATTCAGACCCCTGCCCAAACACACAGGAATGTACAGAAAGATTTCCTGGGGAACGATACCTGGATATTTACCTAAGGCCTGGCCCCTGATTTCCTGATGGACAATACTTGGACACATACCTAAGGACTAAAGACTGTATAAAAGACTTGAGCAAATACTGGCTCAGGAGAAGAAAAACGCAGAAGAAAAATGGAGATGAAGGAAAACACAGAAGAAGGACCATGCCGCAGAGAAAGAAAGCATGAGAGAAGGAAAAGCCCAGGACAATGCTGCTCTGGAGAAAAGAGGCCGTGGAGCCTGGAAGAAGCAGACTGAACACTCTCTCCGTGTCCTAAATTCCACCTGCTGCAACTCATGGAGCTGAAGAAGCTGCCCAGAGGACCACCTCTCTTCTCCAGCCAAAGCCTCAGCACCCTTTCTCTACAGACCCAACATCTGCAGCACCTTTCCTCCACAGACTAGAACTGTCTTGGGGAGGTGAGGGGTGTGGTAATATAATTCCTTTCTTCTTCTCTCTCTTCTCTCTCTCCCTCTCTATTTTCTCCCTCTCCCCTTCCGATCCATCCACTTTATTTATGTAATAAATAGTCTAACTGTTGATATTTTGGCCTCGTTTGTGCCTCTAATTTTACAACATGGGAATATTCAAAAGGACTGAGTCTCTTTCCCTCTCCAGACCGAGACATAAGCACATTTGAAAATTAAACAGAGGCAAGTCTTTGAGATGAAAGAAATTATTATCTGCCTGACAGCACCATCTTGCCATTGTTAGAAGTGTATCTATTCTGCTTCTTAAATTACACTTCTACATAAAATCTTGCATAGATTTTCTAATGGAACTGTCCAGCCTTGAAAACTTTTAAGTAAAAAGAGGAAAAATATAGGATTTCCTATCTCAAAGGGTCTAATAGCCTCCAGTGCCATATCTACACATTTATTTAAGAACCTAAGGAAGCCAGAAACTGTCTGCATTGTTAAAAATCTCAAAAATAAATCTTTTTCCCAAAGCACTTTTGTAAATCTGCCCCAAGGCTATGAAAATATCTACACTATGGAAGAACACGTTGGCCAGACATCTTGCTGGCTTCAAACAGAGATGATTCAGTGTATAGTGGAAAACGTGATCACAGTGTTTCACTCATTTTTCTTTACATGCCGAAATTGCAGAGACACTCTCTCCTGACATTTTTTTTTTCCTCAAAGGTGCAGTATTCTTTCTGACTGTATATCAAGCAGCCAGTTCTAGAATGAAGAAAAAATATTCAACTGATCCACCAACACAAACTGGAGTAATATTAAGATTATTCTTCCTATTTAATTATCTAAGAAAATGCTTGATATGAGAAGCAGGTCTAGGGAGGTTCTTCTCCCCCTCTACTCTGTCCTGGTGAGATGACACCTGGAATACTGTGCCCAGTTTTGGGGTACTCAGTTCAAGAGAGACAGAGAACTTCTGGAGAGAATCCAATGGAGAGTCACGAGGATGATTAGGGGACTTGAGCATCTCCCCTGTGAAGAGAGGCCAAGATCATAGTATCATTCAGAGTTGGAAGGGACCACAAGGATCATCTAGTTCCAACCCACTGCCATGGGCAGGGACAGACACCCCACACTAGATCAGGCTGGCCAGAGCCTTATCCAGCCTGCTCTTAAGCACCTCCAGGGACAGGGTATCAACCACCTCCCTGGGGCTGTTTAGTCTTGAGATGAGAAGATTGAGAAGAGATCTCATCAATGTATACAAATATCTGAGGAGTGGGTGTTAAGTGGAGGGGTCCAAGCTCTTTTCAGTGGTGTGCACTAATGAGACAAGAAACAACAGGTCCAAACTTGGTCACAGAAGATTTTGCTGCAAAATGAAGAGAAACTTCTTTACAGTGAGGGTGATGCAGCACTGGAACAGGCTGCCCAGACAGGTTGTCTGGACACATTCTCCTTCTCTGGACACATTCAAAACCCACCTAGATGTATTCCTGTGTGGACTACCCTAAGTGATCCTTCTCTGGCAGAGGGGTTGGACCAAATGATCTCTGGAGGTCCCTTCCAACCTCTAATATACTGTGATACTGTGATAATGTAATAAAACCCAACAACTGCAACTGCTGAACAACTTAGCTGCCATTTCTATATTCAAAAACTGTTGTACTGCAAGTCACAGGATTTGCATTATCACAATTATATGAATATCAGCAGGATCTAGACCTAAACCTTTGCTGCCCTTAACTGTGGGAACTGAAGAACAGGTATCATCAAATCTTATTCCTAGATACCTCGAGGGTCCTTGCCCTTAATATGCCACACTTAATAACTCTCCATGATGAGAGTTACTTGTAAAATGTTCCACTGCTAAACCATTAACATTTACCAGGAGTTTTCTCCCTGGAAGAAAGTAGGGAACCAGTTTCAAGACCTAATCCATGAATCATAGTGTCAGCTATAATGTATGACAAAAAACTGTTGTGACCAAAAAACTGCTGTGTTCACAGTGAAAAACTTTACTTTCTATCTATAAGAACCAAGACTGCACTGTTCACTCAGTTGCTCTTCACACACTGGTGCTTTTTTTTTCTTTGAGTCAAGACAAGGCCCAAGAGGAATATGTAATGGATGCTTGAAATTTTTAGGGCTAAATTATCATGGAGATACAACTTGCTCCTGAAGGCAAGAGTCCTAAGTACATGAAAAAGGAGAAAGTTGAGGCTTTGTCTTCCAAAAGTGCTGAAAAAGATTCAGTGGACTCAGAATAAATGAAGAACAAGCACAAAAGGTCTCTGTTCTCTCCAGTTGAGGATTCTCCAATGAAACTGGTCTACAGAGCTTTTGGTGCTTATCTGAACTAATGGATGAATCTGTTCTGCTTTTGAAGTGGACTTGCCAGGTGCCCAAAGTCACTGGATTCATCTCCACAGAGGGGCCTTCACAGGCTGGACAGATGGGCAGAGGTTGGACAGATGGGCAGAGGTTGGACTCGGTCATCTCAAAGGTCTTTTTCAACCTGGTTTATTCTAATCTAGTCTAGTCTAGTCTATTTCGATACAGTAAAATATCTACACAGATTTCATAAATGAGACAATATTTTTTTGTATTTTATAATAATGTGAGAAAGAAAATTGATGATTTCAAAAACAAAATAAAAACCCACAGCTACTTCTGAGAAAAGTACTCACCCTTTACAGAATCTCACAAAATCACAGAATTACCAAGGTTGGAAGAGACCTCAAAGATCATCAAGTCCAACCTGTCAAAACAGACCTCATGACTAAAACATGGCACCAAGTGCCACGTCCAATCCCCTCTTGAGCACCTCCAGGGATGGTGACTCCACCACCTCCCTGGGCAGCACATTCCAATGATGAATGATTTTCTCAGTGAAGAACTTTCTCCTCACCTCAAGCCTAAACTTCCCCTGGTGCAGCTTGAGACTGTGTCCTCTTGTTCTGGTGCTGAGTACTCCTAAGTACTTACCTCAACACAGAGCAAAAATACTTGACCAATAAACATGCATAAAGGTGACAGTGCTTCCCAGCTTTCTGTTCTGCTAGAAGTCACAGCAGGGACATATCCTAACTGGTGAGTTGTAAAGCAGCAAAAGTGGAGAAAGATGTGGCTCTAGTTCTGGACGAACAAGTTTATATCACAACAAAGGCTTGAAACGTGACAAGTGCACAAATGAGAGTAGTGACAGTGAGTATAAAGTTTTGTTCTTGTCCTTCACTCTATAATTATATGGAATCCAGATTGAAATTAATCCATATATCTTTGAAACATTAGATGTGAAGAATCTTCTGTTAGCTTAGCTACATCTTCTTAAGCAGTAATTCTTCCTGTATAGTCACATTGCAGTCCCTGCTTGTTCAGTCATGTTGGTATCAACTGCTTCATTAGAGCAGCTCCAACATAGTGCTTCCATGATAATGAAGTCTCAGAGTAAAATCTTCCCACAGCCTTGTTAGAACAGAAAAGAAAATTGATTCATGATATAAGTATAGAGTATAGAATCTCTAGGTTTTGTTTGGAATGACCCAAAAGAAAAGGTAGAAAAGTTTAAGATTAAAACATTGGGGGGGGGGGGCAATAAAGAAAAATACAGAGGAAAACAAATCCATAAGAAGATTCTAAAAAGTATTTGCTTGTTGTTGATGGCTCAAGCATTATTACTCAAGGCTGAGGAAATGTGACTGCACATACACATAAACTCTACATTTCTCCATACCTTCTCAAGCTGCATCAGGGGAGTTTTAGGCTGGATGTTAGGAAGAAGTTCTTCATAGAGAGAGTGATTGGCCATTGGAATAGGCTGCCCAGGGAGGTAGTGGAGTCGCCATCACTGGAGGTGTTTAGGAAGAGACTGGATGGGGTGCTTGGTGCCATGGTTTAGTTGATTAGATGGTGTTGGATGATAGGTTGGACTCGATGTTCTCAAAGGTCTCTTCCAACCTGGTTAATTCTATTCTATTCTGTTCTATTCTATTCTATTCTATTCTGAATTCAGTCATGTGATAGTAAAGAGGAATCACTTGCCTTGAGCAAGGTCTGCAGTTAATAAACATAGCCATGTTAAACAGAACCTGATTTTGTCTTGCTGCTGTTATGGATCAGTTTTGAATTCTGAATGCAAAGGCAGTTTGGCTTCTCCATTCTTTCTTACTGTGGTCTGCAGCATGGTGTGCTGCTATCTGTCGCTGACATATTAGGAAGTGTAGCTGAGAGGCTACATAACATCTTTGTTTTGCCTTGAATACTTGTCATTACCTCAAAAAATGCCAGCACCCAGCTAGTTGTATTTTGTAGTTTCTATTCCATTCACACTAACATGACTAAACAGGGACACTTACGTATGCGTGTGTGGTTTCAACAAGGATGTTGTAACTATGAAAAGAACTTCTTGCATCAGGCAATCAAATCCTATAATCTCAGTTATAAATTACACCACATTCTGTTCTGTAGCCACTAAATTTTCTGTCCTCACATATATTAGTGTAGTGGTTTGAGCTTCAACTGAGAGTTAAGAGCTCAGACGGGGGCAAGGCTGAGAATCTCTCCCCTGCTCTCCCCTCCACCCCCCAACAGAGAGGAGAAAAAAAAAAAGGAAAGGTAAGGAGCAAATCCACCAAGCAATAATTTGGAGTCGGCTTGGAAGTAGAGAGGTAAGGTTCACAAGGGCAAGGAACAAGGATGGATGGGAGGGGGGAAAAAAAATACAAACCCAGTCTCTCTCTCTCTGAAGACTCACAGAGGCATCAGGGAGAAGGATCAGGCCCAACCACATGGCAGAAGAGCAGGAAAGCAGCTGCAGCAGCTCTTGTCCGGGAAAGGCAGGAGCCAAAACAAAGGCCTAATGACTGCAATGTCCTGCTTTTTATACCCTACCTGGGCAGGGAGTGGGGAGTGGAACAGACCCAGTTTCCCAGGGGGGAAAACGCCCTGCAGGGAGGGCAAAGCACCTGCAAGTCCTCCACCCTGTTTTGTTTCTTTTCAGAATGAGCGTTAACCCAATTAGGAAAGTTATTTCATAACGATCCATGACTATTCCTTCCCTTCTTCTAAATTGCAGTCTAAGCTTCTCAATAGCCAGATGATGCCTACTTCCTCTTGTGCCAAAAGCTGTTCTTAATTTGGCATTATTCTGCTGCCCTCCTTCCCTGATGGAGCAGGTAACAAATTAACATTCTGAGAGATGCTGAGAATGTTCAGAAGGTGCCATCTCACTTCATGCTGACCGTAAGATTCACCCATTTTCTTTTAATATTCTCCCCAGATGCAGTGAGGCCTGGAATCCCCCATTTAGTTGTAGTCTGGTAGCTTATCTTTTATCATCTGTAATGTTCTTGGAGTTCTTCTGTCTGCCCAGCTGTGGGATAAGATCAATTCTGAATCACAGCTGGAAGGTGGGCAAGCTCTGTCTTCTTAAAAAAATGTACAAGGACTCATAAAATAAAGTTATGGAAGCCTTATTTAAAAATGGGGCCAGAGAAGAAGGAGTATCTCTGTTCTGAGTTGTTCTTCCCTTTCCATCCTTGCAAAATGTCTCAGCAATGCTCATAAGCATCCAGACTGCCTTCAGGACTTTCAAAATCTGTCTGCCTTGGACTTTTGCTGGTAGGAATCTTGATGTCTTCTGGAAAAAGGGTAGAGTAATGAGGGTGAGGTAGACATAATTAGCTCACATTACCGACTGTGGTATTTACACAGAGGACAGGCAAGCTGTCTTTTATAGGACAGCTGACAGCTCTCCATCTGCACTGTCTGAGTCAGATAAAATTTGCTTTGATACAGAAGACTATAAGAGAAAAAAAAACAACCCCAACCAACAAAAGAAAACATCATGCAACCTGTTCATTTAACCAAAATGGTATCCCTGAATGCAAATCTGTCATTTTAACTATGTTTAGGCCCAAATAAATTATTATGTCCTGACATGTGCATCACCTCATGATGTACAAGTGTAGGCATTGTGCAGTTTCCATGGATGCTGGATGGAGGCATCTACCTCTTTTCTGTGGCACACTACAGAGGAAACCAAGGAGTCTGCCTCAAGACTATGTGTGCTGTTCAAAAGCTACATCTTGTTACAGCAAATTCTGTATAACAAAGCTTCACAGTTCCTATGCTGCCACTCAAAGCCAAAGTCACAGTCTCCTCCTAGCCCTTGGCCTGTAAGCCCTAGATACCTGCCACACTGAGCACTTGGTCTTGCCAGGTGAGTAATAGATTATTTTGATTTATTTTTGTTTCTTATTTGGGTATGTTCCTGAATCAATCTGTGACCTGCCTTAGCTAAACAGACCCACAGGAGCACTTGGCATTGGCTCAAGGAAAGCATCACAGAACTGGAAGAGGGCTTGAAGGGCCTGCAGTTGGGCAATACTCCAGTTGTAAGATACTACATTGTGGGTCCTATGAAACCATGAAAGTGGTTTCTGAATTCACTTCAGATGTGGCCCTTCTTTGCTCTGTGCTTCATTTATTTTCAAAGGACTGTTACAAGAACTTCCCTGTTCAAGGAAATGTTACGAGAATCTGGAGAGCATTAGCTTCTTGGATATGAGGAGAGGATGAGGGAGCTGGGATTGTTTAGCCTGGAGAAGAGGAGGCTCAGGGCAGACCTTCTTGCTCTCTACAGCTACCTGAAGGGAGGTTGTAGCCAGGTGGGGGTTGGTCTCTTCTCCCAGGCAACCAGCCCCAGAATAAGGGGACACAGTCTCAAGCTGCACCAGGGAAGGTTTAGGCTTGAGGTGAGGCCACAGTTCTTCACAGAAAGAGTAATTGGCCATTGGAATGTGCTGCCCAGGGAGGTGGTGGAGTCACCATCCCTGGATGTGCTCAAAAAAAGCACTGAACATGGCACTTGGAGCCATGGTTTATTAGTCATGTGGTGTTGGGCGACAGGTTGAACTTGATGATCTCCAAGATCTTTTCCAACCTTATTGATTCTATGATTCTATGATGAGGATGAAGATGAGAAGTCCATGAGAAGAGGAGAATGCAGACCTTTTGTGTCTATTAACAGCTGCTTTAGCCTGGTACAAGGAATTCAAAGAGACAGTGGGAGGAAGAACAGGGAAAGTGTAATACAATAAGAATTAAGAGATTAGGGGGATTCTTGTTCTCAATACACTGAGTTAAAGCTACAGGAAAAACCCCAAAACACTCAATTTTCCTTCTGACATGAATATTTTCAATACAGTGGCCAGACTTGTTTTGTTGTCTTAATTCTTATTGCATTACTACCAGGTAAGAGACACAACTCCTTCAGATGACAAACAGAGAAAGCTCTTCTGTAAGCATGAGATAGCAAGCTGCTGTTCTGGATGAGACTGCGACTTGGTGCAAACACATCTGAATAGGAGAAAGAAAAGAGGAAAGGACTCAGGGAAATAACCTAATTCAACATAGATTTATGTACTCTGAGGTTGCCTTGACATCAGCCAAGTTTTCCAGAGTATTAGGAAGCTTAATGTGAACACTTCCCAAAAGATGTAGAAATTAACGTTAAAATACCAAAATGTCATGAGGAGATAAAAGCCAAGATTTAGTCACTGAATCATGTTTACCTAGACAGGCTTCTGGCAAAGCCTTATCCAGCAAAATTTTCATGGTCCTTGACTGTTCACAAAAATGCATATTAGAAATAACTCAGACTTGCAATAGAAATAATATTTATTTTAAAATTCAGATAAGGAAGGAAGGGAGAGACAATCTACAAAAATTCTGGTCAAGTCTTTCATTTCCCAGAAAAAGGGTATAAAATAAATATTTGCCTTAATTTTGAAGCCATATTTTCATCTGGCTGCTTACACTTCTTCTTATAGAATCATAGAATTGTCAAGAGTTGGAAAGGACCTCAAGGATCATCCAGTTTCAACCCCCCTGCCAATGGCTGGGACCCCTCACACTACAGCAGGTTGCTCGGAGCCACATCCAGCCTGGCCTTAAAAGCCTCCAGGGATGAGGCTTCCAACACCTCCCTGGGCAACCTGTGCCAGTGTCTCACCACCCTCATGGGGAAGAACTTCTTCTTAACATCCAATCTGAATCTAACCATTTCTAGTTTTGTTCCATTCCCCCTAGTTCTGTCACTCTCTGATACCCTAAAAAGTCCCTCCCCAGCTTTCTTGCTGCCCCCTTCAGATACGGGAAGGCCACAAAAATGTCTCCTCAGAGCCTTCTCTTCTCCAGACTGAATAGCCCCAACTCTCAGTCTGTCCTCATAGCAGAGCAGCTCCAGACCCCTGCCCATCCTCGTGGCCCTCCTCTGGACACATTCCAGCACCTCCAGATCCTTTCTGTAACAGAGGCTCCAGAACTGGATGCAGTACTCCAGGAGGGGTCTCACCAGAGCAGAGTAGAGGGGGATAATCACCTCCCTCCACCTGCCAGCTATGCTTCTCTTGCTGCAGCCCAGGATGGGATTGGGTTTCTGGGCTGCAGGTGCACACTGCTGGCTCCTGTTGAGCTTCTCATCCACCAGCACCCCCAGGTCCTTTTCTTCAGGGCTGCTCTCAAGCCAGTCCCTGCCCAGCCTATATTGGTGCTTGGGATGTCCCTGACCCAGCTGCAGAACCTTGCACTTGGTCTTCTTGAACCTCATGACGTTGTCATGGGCCCAGCTATGCAGCCTGTTGAGATCCCTTTGGATGGAACCCTTTCCTCCAGTGTGCCTGTTGCACCACACAGCTTGGTGTTGTCAGCAAACCTCCTGAGGTTGCACTCAACACCACTGTCTATGTTGCCAATGAAGATGTTAAGACCAGCCCCAGTACTGATCCCTGAGGGACTCCACCTGGACCTGAACCCAAGTGAAGCTGCATAAGGCTAGCAGAGTGAGAAAGGAATATACTAACATTTTTGATACTTGTGCTTAGTTCTGTTCTCATAAGGGAGAAGGGAAACAAAGGGGGATGAGGGATAAGATACCTGCTCAAGAGAGCAGGACAGTTAAGTACAAGGACTGTAAGAGGCCTGAAGCAAAGAGATTTGCCCACCCCATGTCAGAAACTGACAGGTTTTACAAAACTTGTAAAGCAAGACCAAAGATTTTATACTTTCTCTATAAAATGCAGTAAACCTTTTATAAAATAACTAAAAGCATGTTAGGGTTCTAGTAATTCTGAGTGCACTGCTGTGCTGGTACCAGTGCTATGTTAAAGGGGCAGTGTCAGTTTGCCAGCAGCTCCTGGGATGTACCAGCTGTTTGAGGGTGTGCCAAGGCCTAAGGAATGGCAAAACCAGGTTGTGTTGCTGAAAGATTTCAACTTGAATAGACTCTTTTCATAGCATTTAATTCATGTGAATTTTCTCTTGTGTACCAAGATACAGGAGCAGAGAGTGTTTAGATTGTCATCTCTTCTCTTACTGAAGGGTGAGGATTCCTCTCTTTCTCTCTTGAGTTTGCTGTTTTAAAAGACTATGTAGATCCTTTGGAGTCTTCCCACACATAAAACATTGCTGACCATAAGTTTAGAAATTTAATGGCAGTGGGAGGAGGACAAACACAAACTGTTTATTCTGCCTTTCATCAGAAAAACAGGCTAAAAAGTGGATTATCAAAGGGGAGGGGTTAAAACCCTAGAATATCCTCCCCCATCCCAAGCCTCCTTTTTCCTTTCCATTGAATTCTAGCTGCTGATTCCAAAGCAATGGTTTGTCATTGAAGACACCAGACTGCGTACTACAGTTTCTCTATTTCTTCTAATTAGACAGATGTTACAGGTTGTAGCTTCTCACACAGGAATAACTAAAGGACTTGAAAAGAATGAATCCTGATGGACAGCAGGGCTGTGCAGAGGTACACAGGATGCTCAGCAGTCTCATGAAGGCAACAGCTACAATGAAACTCATTGTTTTACCCATTACTGGGAGACCTGATAAGGACAAATCAGTGTAGCACTAAGTGAGTTTCTCCTTGTTTAGGCTGCTCTAATTGCATCTAATTTGACTTCCCAATCCAGACAATTTTCATTTTCAAATTAGGGCACTATTACCATGCTTGTCATCCAATTGCTTTCAGTTACACAGTTCTCCTTGTGTGCATATGCTGAGAGCAAGAAAAGTTAATTTAGAAAAATCCAGCAGAAACTGGTTTTCCCCATTCACCTTTTCTCTCAGGCTGCAATATTCTGTGATTCTCAGCTGCCTCTTCTGTTTCAATAGCAGTCAAATTACATCTCCATCTCCTAGCAGCAATTAAGACAGGTTAAATAAAACCTACATAACTCTGTCCTAGGGCTCCTTTTGGAGAAGGATCAAGATATAAAGGTCCTCGTATCAGTGGCTGACACCTCTGTGTGCATGAAAATGAAAAGGCATCTGGGAAATGGAAAGTGGCTGTGGAAAGGCTAAATGTTAAAGGTATGCATAAACATCCCCTGATATGCTAGTCCTTCTTGTGACATGCATGTCTGGTGGAAAAATAGAGATTACTTTCAGGTTCCTTAGAAGAGACAAATCTTATAAACTTTAGTGACCACTTCAGGAAAGGGCCTTTAATGAAATATTTTTTGTTGCAAGCTGCCCTTACACACAATTTTATCTTAGCAAGTGTAGGTCTGCCCCATTTTCTATATCCCCAAAACACTAAGCAGGTATCTTCTGCCTCGTGATGAAGTATGTTGTTATTTCTGTATTTCTGCAGTGAGCAGAGAATAGAATAGAATAGAATAGAATAGAATAGAATAGAATAGAATAGAATAGAATAGGAAAGAAAGAATAGGACCAGGTTGGAAGAGACCTTCAAGATCATGCAATTTTCTAAACCTATAACAAGCAAAGGTGTTTTAATTGACTCCCAGTTGTTTCAAACCAAGCTTTTTAAAATGCTTTAGTCATCTTGAGCTTTAGTGGTTTAAAACTCAATTACTTGCATGCTCACAGATTAAGGCAGAGCTGAGAAATATCCCAAATGAGCCACTTTCCTTGGCTGTAAGAGGCAACTGGCAGCAAAAATACAAGTGGTTTATCAAAATATTAGTACATGCAAATGAGCAACTAGGTTTAGCGAATTTTACCAGGCAGGCAGCTGTGACGAGCACAGATCCAAGGATATTGGATATCATAAGGATATTGATAGCAAGACCATTATTTCAGTTATTTAAAGCTGGCATTATGCATAGTAACTGCAAAGCACATCTGCTGTGCTTTCTCCTTTCTGGTTTTCTCCTAGTAGAAAGAGAACAGCATAATGAACATGATTTTAGGAAATGACCAGGCAAGACATTTCATATGCAATTTAGTTGTCAAATAATCCTAATTTTCTCTCAGCTCCTGGACGTTGTTTGTGTATTGAATGATGCAGTGACTGCATTTGTTCTACAAAAGGTTTAAAAGGTACTTTTTTATTTTTAACTTGAGATTTTTCTGTGGGGTTGGGTTGGTTTTTTTGGTTTTTTTTTTTGAGGCCAAGAGCATTGATATGCTTAGCCTAAAGAAGAGGAGGCTCAGGGGTGACCTCATTGCCCTCTACAACTACCTGAAGGGTAGCTGTAGGCAGGAGGGGCTTGGTCTCTTCTCCCAGGCAACCAGCACCAGAACAAGAGGACACAGTCTCAAGCTGTACCAGGGGAAGTTTAGGCTGGAGGTGAGGAGAAAGTTCTTCACAGAGAGAGTTGTTAGCCATTGGAATGTACTGTCCAGGGAGGTGGTGGAGTCACTGTCGGTGGAGGTATTCAAGAGGGGATTGGACATGGCACTTGGTGCCATGGTCTAGTAATCATAAGGTCTTGGGTGACAGGTTGGACTCGATGGTCTTTGAGGTCTTTTCCAATCTTGTTTAATCTATGATTCCATGCCCCCTCAGAAAGGAAAATGGTGAAATGGTCTCAAGTGATGAGGAAAAGGCTGAGGTACTTAATAACTTCTTTACCTCAGTCTTTACTGCAAGGGCCTCTAGCCACACTCCTGATGTTATGGAAGACAATGCCAGGGACGGGGAGGAAGAACTGCCCATTGTAAGTGCAGATCAGGTTCGTGATCATCTGAAGAACCTGAAAGTGTTCAAGTCCATGGGATCTGAAGGGATACACCCACGGGTGCTGAGAGAACTGGCAGATGAGGTTGCAAAACCCCTCTCTATTCTATTTGAAAAGTCATGGCAATCTGGTGAAGTACCCACAGACTGGAAAAAGGGAAACATTACCCCCATCTTCAAAAAGGGTAAGAAGGAGGAACCAGGGAACTAGAGGCCAGTCAGTCTCACCTCTGTGCCTGGAAAGATCATGGAGCAGGTCCTCCTGGAGTCACTACTCGCTCAGAAGAATAGTGAAGAGGTGATTGGGAACAGTCAGCATAGCTTTGCCAAGGGCAAATCCTGCCTGACCAACCTGGTGGCCTTCTATGAGCAGGTGACAAAATTAATAGATGAGGGGAGAGCAACTGATGTCATTTCCCTGGACCTGAGCAAAGCCTTCGACACTGTCATGCATCACATCCTGGTCTCCAAACTGGTGACACATGGATTTGATGGGTGGACCACTAGATGGATAAGGAACTGGCTTCATGCCCGCACCCAAAAAGTGGCTGTCCATGGCTCCATGTCCCAGTGGAGGCCAGGGACAAGCGGAGTCCCTCAGGGATCAGGTCTGGGACCTGTCTTGTTCAACACCTTTGTGGGTGCCATGGACAGTGGCATTGAGTGCACCCTCAGCAAGTTTGCTGATGACACCAAGCTGTGTGGTGCAGCAGACACGCTGGAGGGAAGGGAGGCCATCCAGAGGGACCTTGACAGGCTGGAGAGGTGGGCACAAGCCAACCTCATGAAGTTCAATAAGAGCAAGTGTAAGGTCCTGCATCTGGGTTGAGGCAATCCCAGGCACAAACCCAGGCTGGGCAGTGACTGGCTGGAAAGCAGCCCTGAGGAGAGAGACTTGGGGGTGCTGGTGGACAAAAAGCTCAACATGAGCTCTCAATGTGCACTTGCAGCCCGCAAAGCCAATCAGATCCTGGGCTGCATCAGGAGAAGTGTGGCTAGCAGGTTGAGGGAGGTGATCCTCCCCCTCTACTCAGCCCTGGTGAGACCCCACCTGGAGTACTGCCTCCGGTTCTGGAGCCCCTATTACAAGAGGGATGTGGAGGTGCTGGAAGATGTCCAGAGATGGGCCACAAGGATGATCAGAGGGCTGGAGCACCTCTCCTATGAGGACAGACTGAAGGAGTTGGGGCTGTTCAGTCTGGAGAAGAGAAGGCTGCGAGGTGACCTAATTGTGGCCTTCCAGTATCTGAAGGGGGCCTACAGGAAGGCTGGGGAAGGACTTCTCAAGATCTCAGGTAGTGATTGGACTAGGGGGAATGGAATGAAGCTAGAGGTGGGGAGATTCAGGCTGGATGTGAGGAGGAGGTTCTTCACCATGAGAGTGGTGAAGGCCTGGAATGGGCTGTCCAGGGAAGTGGTTGAGGTCCCATCCCTGGAGGTGTTTAAGAGCAGGCTGGATGAGGCTCTGTCCAGCCCGATCTAGTGTGGGGTGTCCCTGCCCATGGCAGGGGGATTGGAACTAGATGATCCTTGTGGTCCCTTCCAACCCTGCATGAAACTATGAAACTACGAAACTATGACATGGAAACATGTAAACAAAAATCACACTTTTGGCTTGTGAGATCAGTTGAACTGTGTGATCAGTTGCACCAGTTCTTATTGTACACATTAGCATTTAGGTCAGGGAACTTGTGGAGTTTTTTTCTTCATTGGAATGTTTGAAGTCTTAGTAATTAAGGGAGGTCTTAGAGAGTGAAGGGACCTTTCACTTTTGGAGGGATCTGTTTAGTCAGTGGGAGGGAGATACCATAGACACTGAATCCCTCCTTCCTCACAGGGCAAGCTCAGGGCAGAGTGGCTCTCCCATCATGCAGCGGTCTTTAGGGTTAATTGTGGGTCTTCAGCATGCAGGGCTCAAGAAAGGGGAGAAGGGATGAAACCATTCTCTTCTTTATAGTACTGTCCTAATGGTCAGGAAGAACTGTAAAATTTAAGACCATGATAGTTAAATAAAGGTTTAATTTAGAGATCAGAAGAAATGTGGTGTGCTAGGAGCCATTGCTAGAGTAGGAAGCACAGATAATGACTTTGTCCAGCTTTGTCTCCACTTCTGATATAGCTCAAGCACCTCCTGACAGAGATATGTAATGCACCATTGGAATTACCTGATGATTGTGTATCATGGAAGAATGTAATTAGGGAGCTCAGCCTACAGGAAGAAATGAAAAAGTACCTGAACCCTGATTCCTTTGTTGCTGAAAAATGTTTTACAGGGGTGCAATCTAAGGTGCATCTGCTGCAAAATAAAACTGATAATGTGATTGTGCTTTTTGATTAGTAAGGAATTATTGTTTGAGTTTCCATCTGAGGTTACCAGTATACTGAAGTTTCTATCCCAGGAAAAGTATTATGACTGCTTTTATGATGAGGCCCTTGGAAATCTGAGCCAATGCACCTTGTGTTATGCACCCAGCCCCAGCCCCTTATATTAGCGTTTCTTTAGCACATGACAAAGGTTCCTACTTTTCCTAAAGTCTGGGATCTGTCCTCTGCTGCACTCCAATCCTCACTTTGTTCTAGGTCTTAAACAGCACTACACCTTGACAGCCAAGGCTACTTCTGATTACCACCTTCCCCAGAAGACCCCTCCTTGCTATTGAACAGCAGATCCAGCTCTGCTTCATGCATGCTTGGCCTCTCCAGGACCTATACCATGAAATTGTCCCTGATACACTCCAGAAAACTCCCCAGTTGCTCATGGCCCATTGCATTTCCCTCTCATCTAATGTCAGAGAGGTTGAAATCCCACAGGAGAAACATGCTTGGCAGCCAAAGACCAGGTGTTCAGTAACAGCCTTCTATGACAGTGCTATCTCCCTGACCTCTTTTACAGCTTTGACGCACTTGCTTTCATCCACCAGCTGTCCAAACCACACAGCAGCAACACACACCACAGCTGCTCCCTCACACAGAGGGCCAACCCTCTTCATCATCCCTACCAGTCTCTCCTGAAGAGATTGTATCCATCTGTCACAACACATTGGTCACATGAGCTGTCCCACCCCCTCTCAGTTTTACCAGAGACACCAGATGCCACCTCTGTGTCCGGTCCCCAGTTGTCACAGTCTGTTTGTTATGTTTCTGCCTCTGCCTCAGCCCTGCACCACAGGAATACTTGTAGGAGTGGCTGTCACAAGCAACATGGCTGTGTGTGGAGAAAAATAATTATTCTGTTTACATGCTCTTCACGCTTTTGTGCAGAATGATGTTTCCTTAACAGCTTTTATGCCTGCAGAGTGCTGCCTATTCTCAATACTCATCACACACCAAAAAGCCTCACACTGAAAAACATCCCAGGTTGGAGCACACACCTTTTCCTCACCCATCATAACACACCCAGCCACACAGGTAGAGTAAAGTTTTGATACTGATCTGCAATGAGGATTTTGGATCCTCCAAGAGCACTCCACTGGGTTCATCATTTCTGACTTGATGATGAGATATCTAAAGAAAATAGCAGAGGGCTTGTACCATTCCTGACAGCAAGTACCAAGGATCACTATGCATTCTTTTCTAACAGTTATCTCAAAGGCACTCACAAAGATCAATTCCACTTTGAAAAAGGGATTTTTTTTTTATTAGTATGAAGCCAGAATTATAAACAAAGAAAAATTTAGTCTTTTACACCGATTATTTGACAAAGAAAAAGCTAATTAAATAATTGAAATATCTCAAGTTAGTACTACTGGAAATTATTGATAGGCAGGTCCTGCCTGACCAACCTGATCTCCTTCTATGATCAGGTGACCCATCTGGTGGATGTGGGGAGGCCTGTGGATGTAGTCTACCTGGACCTCAGCAAGGCCTTTGACACCGTCCCCCACAGCAAACTGCTGGCCAAGCTGTCAGCCCATGGCTTGGACGGGAGCACACTGCGATGGGTTAGGAACTGGCTGGAGGGCCAAGCCCAGAGAGTGATATTAAATGGTGCCACATCCAGCTGGTGGCCAGTCACTAGTGATGTGCCCCAAGATCAGTGCTGGGCCCTGTGCTCTTTAACATCTTTATTGATGATCTGGATGAGGGCATTGAGTCTATCATCAGTAAATTTGCTGACGACACCAAGCTGGGGGCAGGAGTTGATCTGCTGGAGGGTAGAGAGGCTCTGCAGAGGGACCTTGACAGGCTGGACAGATGGGCAGAATCCAACGGCATGAGATTGAACACATCCAAGTGCCAGGATCTGCACATTGGCCACAACAACCCCATGCAGTGCTACAGGCTGGGGTCAGAGTGGCTGGAGAGCAGCCAGGCAGAGAGGGACCTGGGGGTACTGGTCGATGGCAGGCTGAATATGAGCCTGCAGCCAAGAGGGCCAATGACATCCTGGCCTGCATCAAGAACAGTGTGGCCAGCAGGAGCAGGGAGGTCATTCTGCCCCTGTACACTGCACTGGTTAGGCCACACCTTGAGTCCTGTGTCCAGTTCTGGGCCCCTCAGTTTAGGAAGGATGTTGACTTATGTTGATAGTAGGCCGAACACGAGCCAGCAGTGTGCAGTGTGTTCCACAACTGTCGAGTGTGTTATCCATGTTTACCACCTATGTCACTCTTCTTGTAACAGTTTGAATACTATGCCGGTAACAAAGGAGATTCAGCAAATTCTTCTTATTTTTTTTTTTCCTATAGCTATCATAACAGCTTCTGCAAAGGTTTTTATGGAGTGTAATTTGACATCTAAATGGCTACGTAAGTGGCAGGATAGCTGTGAAAACAATCTCCCCATTGGGATTCTAATTATTCAGTGTTTTGGAGCTTTGCATTTTTTTGTCCTTCAAGTCATACTGCTTGATAAGAAAAATTGGCCATTTAGCTGAAGCATGCCTCAGGAGAGTCATCTGTGGCATGTTAAGAAAATGACGGCAACAACACTATAAAAAATGAAATTCTAAAATTTGTTGTGCAAGGCATTAGTTCACAGGAATCTGGATTTTATTATCACAGTATTGTACCCTAGAATAACACAGGAAGAGAGTAAGGGAGGGAGTACACAAGGGTGAGAAGAATGAACCTTTTACAATAAAAGGACATTAGAGAGCCATCATATCACAGAACTATAGAATGGCTTAGGTTGGAAGGGACCTTAGAGATCATCTACTCCAACCTCCCTGCCAAGGGCAGGGACATCTCTCATCTAGAGAGAGCATATGCTTTTATGTTCAAGCCCAGAGATCTCACCAGAAGAACAAAGATATTAATGTTTTTTGAGCTTCAATACCTGGCAGAAACAAAGCCTAGGATAGGATAGGATAGGATAGGATAGGATAGGATAGGATAGGATAGGATAGGATAGGATAGGATAGGATAGGATAGGATAAACCAGGCTGGAAAAGACCTTTGAAATCATCAAGTCCAACCTATCACCCAACACCATCTAATCAACTATACCATGGCACCAAGTGCCCCTTCCAGTCTATTCCTAAACACCTCCACTGATGGTGACTGGAGACACTAACTTGGGACCAGAAAGAGAATTTAAGAGTTTAAAATTCATGTTAATTCCCCCTAGATTGGAGAAGCAAAATCATATTCTTAGGATGCCTGCCTCAGCAGCTAGCAACACTCTTTCATTATATAGGATACTGGGCAGGATGGGACATGTTTAGAAGGACATTGGTGTCATGGTGGGGCCAAACGGCCCCAGCACAAACCCAGACAGACACTAAGGTGTCTAGACATGGCCCCCCTCTCCCCCATCCTTCCTGCAGAAAGCCAGGGTAATGCAGGAAAAGGAACAAAGGGGACAGGACCATGCATGTCTGGTAAACAATCCTGTATCTATGGTAAGGGCATGGGTGCTGGCCACAGCCTGGCAGAACACCTTCCCATTGAGTAACTGGATGCTGGTTTCAGTGCCCTATTGGCCCAGTTGATCTCAGGCAAGATTTATATACAGGCTCATTTCTAGTTGCCTGTGCCTTGCTCTTGCCTTGCTTAGCCTTGCTCAAGCCTTGCATGAGCCTTGTATGCTTGAACCTGAGGCTGAAGGAGCTGGGGTTGCTTAGCCTGGAGTAGAGGAGGCTCAGGGAAGACCATATTGCTCTCTACAACTACCTGAAGGGAGGTTGTAGCCAGGTGGAGGTTGGTCTCTTCTCCCAGGCAACCAGCACCAGAACAAGAGGACACAGTCTCAAGCTGCACCAGGGAAGGTTTAGGCTTGAGGTGAGGAGAAAGTTCTTCACAGAAAGAGTAATTGGTCATTGGAATGTGCTGCCCAGGGAAGTGGTGGAGTCACCGTCCCTGGAGGTATTCAAGAGGGTATTGGACGTGACGCTTGAAGCCATGGCTTAGTTAGTCATGAGGTATTGGGTGATAGGTTGGACTTGATGATCCCTGAGATCTTTTCCAACCTCACTGATTCTACGATTCTAAGATTCTAAGCTCTTCATCATCCTGTTTGGGCATAGCTTTCAGCCTCCACAATTAATGCATAGCCCAAGATGTTAAGTATATGGTAAGTTACAGCTGTGCTTTAACCTCTGCCATCCTCTGTGCAAAGAAAAATGGGTGGCTATCATTGTCTCAGTCCAGAGAGGGAAAGACACACACTTTTGAATATTCCATTGTTATGAAATTAGAGGCACAAACAAGGCCAAAATATCAACAGCATTAGAGGTTATTTATTAACATAATAAAGTGTACAGAACAGAAAGGAGAGAGATAGAAAAACTAGACAGAGGGAAAAGAAGGAGAGAGAAGTAGAAAGGAATCATATTACCAGCCCCACACCCCAAGATGGTTTGGGTCTGTGGAGGAAGGCTGCTGCCACTTTGGCATGGAGGAGACGTCATCTTTGTTGGCTGTGCTGTCCTCCTCTGCAGGACGGGAGGGAGAGATCCCAAAGTCCAAGTCCTTCTCTGAACAGCCTCTTCAGCTCCATGAGTTGCAGCAGGACTTAAGACATGGAGAGAGGGTTCCTCCTGGTCTGCTGCCTCCAGGCTACATGTTGATATCTTTTCTCCCGTGTCTGTCATTTTCTCTCCTTCCCAGAGCAGGTATTGCTCAGGTCTTTTATACAGTTTTTAAAGTATGTCCAGGTGGTTAATCCACTGTCCTTTTGCACCATCCTCCCTTTCCAGGGTAGCTGATGGATAGAGATGATTTGTCTATGTACATTCCAGAGTCGTTAGCCAGTAGTATCTGCCCAATACACATCAGTTATTGACTGGGTGAGGAGCAAAGGTGATTTTTTCTTTGTTGAGTCACATCCAGAGAGTCTCTTACAATCATCCCAATGTGTTTTTTCAATAACAAATTTCAGAAGGCGTAATCACAAAGAAATCATGTAATGAAGACTTCTATTGCTTGCAGAAGCAGGTTTGTCAGCTATCTGGAAAAGGTGGTTAGAATCCCCTATGAGTAAGCCAGCTGGAACTTTTTAAGTTCTTCAAATACTTGAATATGCTTACAAAGGATCAAATAGATAAAAACTTCCAAATAGTTCTTTTGCAGAGAAAAATAAAGCCCTGCTGGTTAATGGATTTGCATCCACGCTTTTAAGTGCCTAGGCATCCAAGACTCATGACCTACGAATCCTCGGCCCTCAAGAGATTTAGAATAGAATAAACCAAACCAGGTTGGAAGAGACCTTCAAGATCATCGCGTCCAACCCATCAACCAATCCAACCCACCCAAACAGCTAACCCATGGCACCAAGTACCCCATCAAGTCTCCTTCTGAACACTTCCAATGACGGCGACTCCACCACCTCCCTGGGCAGCCCATTCCAATGGGCAATCACTCCCTCTGTATAGAACTTCTTCCTAACATCCAATCTGAACCTCCCCTGGCACAGCCTGAGACTGTGTCCTCTTGTTCTGGTACTGGCTGCCTGGGAGAAGAGACCATCATCCGCCTCTCTACAACCTCCCTTCAGGTAGTTGTAGAGAGTGATAAGGTCACCCCTGAGTCTCCTCTTCTCCAGGCTGAGCAACCCCAGCTCCCTCAGTCTTTCCTCATAGGGCTTGTGTTCCAAACCCCTCACCAACTTTGTTGCCCTTCTCTGGACTCGTTCCAGTAAGTCAACATCCTTCCTAAACTGAGGGGCCCAGAACTGGACACAGGACTCAAGGTGTGGCCTAACCAGTGCAGTGTACAGGGGCAGAATGACCTCCCTGCTCCTGCTGGCCACACTGTTCTTGATGCAGGCCAGGATGTCATTGGCCCTCTTGGCTGCAGGCTCATATTCAGCCTGCCATCGACCAGTACCCCCAGGTCCCTCTCTACCTGGCTGCTCTCCAGCCACTCTGACCCCAGCCTGTAGCACTGCATGGGGTTGTTGTGGCCAATGTGCAGATCCTGGCACTTGGATGTGTTCAATCTCATGCCGTTGGATTCTGCCCATCTGTCCAGCCTGTCAAGGTCCCTCTGCAGAGCCTCTCTACCCTCCAGCAGATCAACTCCTGCCCCCAGCTTGGTGTCATCAGCAAATTTACTGATGATAGACTCAATGCCCTCATCCAGATCATCAATAAAGGTGTTAAAGAGCATGGGGCCCAGCACTGATCTTGGGGCACATCACTAGTGACTGGCCACCAGCTGGATGTGGCACCATTTAATATCACTCTCTGGGCTTGGCCCTCCAGCCAGTTCCTAACCCATCGCAGTGTGCTCCCGTCCAAGCCATGGGCTGACAGCTTGGCCAGCAGTTTGCTGTGGGGGACGGTGCCAAAGGCCTTGCTGAAGTCCAGGTAGACTACATCCACAGGCCTCCCCACATCCACCAGACGGGTCACCTGATCATAGAAGGAGATCAGGTTGGTCAGGCAGGATCTGCCCTTCCTAAATCCATGCTGGCTGGGCCTGATCCCTTGTCCATCCTCTAAGTGCTGTGTTAATGCACTCAGGATGACCTGTTCCATAATCTTGCCTGGCACTGAGGTCAGGCTGACAGGCCTGTAATTCCCTGGCTCATCCAACCGGCCCTTCTTATGGATGGGCACCACGTTGGCCAGCTTCCAGTCCTCTGGGACCTTGCCAGTGAACCAGGACTGCTGGAAAATTATGGAGAGTGGCTTGGCCAGCTCATCTGCCAGCTCTCTCAGCACCCTAGGATGAATCCCATCAGGTCCCATGGACTTGTGGGGATTCAAGCTGCTAAGGAGAGTTCCAACCACCTCCTCATGGAACATAGGGAAACTGTGCAGCTCCCTGGCTCCTTCTGCCAGGTCTGCGGGCCAGCTGTCAGGAAGACGTTCTGCCCTTCTAGTAAAAATTGAGGCAAAGAAGGTGTTAAGTATCTCTGCCTTTTCCTCATCCTTTGTTACAATGTTCCCCTCCGTATCCATCAAGGAGTGGAGGTTGTCCTTTCCCTTCCTCTTGCTATTAATGTATTTATAGAAGGACTTTTTGTTGTCCTTCACAGTAGAGGCCAGTTTAAGCTCCAAGTGTGCTTTTGCCTCCCTAATTTTCTTCCTACAACACCTAGCAACATCCTTAAACATTCTGTGGGTTGCCTCACCTTTCTTCCAAAGATGATACACCCTCTTTTTTTCCCTCAGTTCCATTAAAAGTTCATGAACCCTCCAGGCTGGCCATCTGCCCCGGCGGCTCATCTTCCAGCACATTGGCACAGCCTGTCCAATTCTTCCTTGAAGTAGGTCCAGCTCTCCTGGACCCCTTTGTTTTTAAGGGCTTTATCCCAAGGAACCCTCTGAATTAGTTCCCTGAGTAACCCGAAGTCTGCCCACCAGAAGTCCAGAGTGGAGGTCTTCTTGCTGCCCCTCTTGGCTTGACCAAAAACCGAGAATTCAATTATCACTGGACCCCAAACACCCTCCAACCACCACATTGCCCACCAGTCCTTCCCTGTTGGTGAAGAGGAGGTCAAGTATAGCCTTGCCCCTGGTAGGCTCTTGCAGCACCTGGGATAAGAAGCTGTCCTCCATGCATTCTAAGAACCTTCTAGACTGTCTCCTCTCTGCCGTGTTGAGATCCCAGCAGATGTCAGGCAGGTTGAAGTCGCCCATGAGAACAAGATCAGGCGATCTTGAGACAGCCCTAAGCTGCCTATAGAATGCTTCATCGACATCTTCCTCCTGGTTGGATGGTCTATAACAGACTCCAACCAGGGTTTCTGCCCTGCTGGTCTTCCCTCTAATTCTTATCCACAAGCATTCAACTCGATCGTCCCTAATCTCCATCTCAATGGCATCTAGTGCCTTCCTGATGTACAGGGCCACCCCTCCACCCCTTCTTCCTTGCCTGTCTCTCCTGAAGAGCTTGTAACCGTCAATTGCAGCGCTCCAGTCATGTGAGTCGTCCCACCACGCCTCTGTGATGGCAACTACATCATAATTTTCCTGCTGCACCAAGGCTTTCAGCTCCTCCTGTTTGTTACCCATGCTTCGTGCATTAGTGTACATGCACTTCATCTGGGCTGCTACTTTCACCTCCAACTCTAGCTTGTCACCCCCAGACTCTTGTCTGAGGGGACTATTTTCAGCTCCTCCCCCCTTCAAAACTAGTTTAAAGCCCTGTCGATGAGACCCGCCAATTCCCTACCCAGGATCTTTTTACCTCTGGGGGACAGGCTGTTCTCATATACAGTGATCTTTCCCCTTCTCTGGGACAGATGTACTCTATCTGTTGCCAGCTGGCCTGGTGCAGTAGAAAGTTTCCCAATATCAAAAAAACCAAAATTCTTTTGACTGCACCAGCCTCGAAGCCACTTGTTAACTATAGCTGCTGTCCTGTTCCTTACTGTATTCCCTCCTGCAGTTAAGGGTATTGATGAAAAAATTATTTGTGCCCCTGACCCCTCAACCATAAAACATGAGATGTCCACAAGAAGGGCCGGTTGGATGAGCCACGGAATTATAGGCCTGTCAGCCTGACCTCAGTGCCAGGCAAGATTATGGAACAGGGCATCTTGAGTGCAATCACACAGCACTTACAGGATGGCCAAGGGATCAGGCCCAGCCAGCATGGGTTTAGGAAGGGCAGGTCCTGCCTGACCAACCTGATCTCCTTCTATGATCAGGTGACTGCCTGGTGGATGTGGGGAGGCCTGTGGATGTAGTCTACCTGGACTTCAGCAAGGCCTTTGACGCTGTCCCCCACAGCAAACTGCTGGCCAAGTTGTCAGCCCATGGCTTGGACGGGCGCACACTGCGATGGGTTATGGAGCTGGCTGGAAGGCCGAGCCCAGAGAGTGGTATTAAATGGTGCCACATCCAGCTGGTGGCCAGTCACTAGTGGTGTGCCCTAAGGATCAGTGCTGGGCCCCATGCTCTTTAACATCTTTATTGATGATCTGGATGAGGGCATTGAGTCCATCATCAGTAAATTTGCTGACGACACCAAGCTGGGGGCAGGAGTTGATCTGCTGGAGGGTAGAGAGGCTCTGCAGAGGGACCTTGACAGGCTGGACAGATGGGCAGAATCCAACGGCATGAGATTGAACACATCCAAGTGCCAGGTTCTACACACTGGCCACAACAACCCCATGCAGTGCTACAGGCTGGGGTCAGAGTGGCTGGAGAGCAGCCAGGTAGAGAGGAATCTGGGGGTTCTGGTCGACAGTAGGCTGAACATGAGCCTGCAGTATGCCCAGACAGCCAAGAGGGCCAATGACATCCTGGCCTGCATCAAGAACAGTGTGGCCAGCAGGAGCAGGAAGGTCCTACAGCCCCTGTACACTGCACTGGTTAGGCCACACCTTGAGTACTGTGTCCAGTTCTGGGCCCCTCAGTTTAGGAAGGATGTTGACTTGCTGGAACGAGTCCAGAGAACGGCAACAAAGTTGGTGAGGGGTTTGGAACACAAGCCCAATGAGGAAAGACTGAGGCAGCTGGGGCTGCTTAGCCTGGAGAGAAGGAGACTCAGGGGTGACCTTACTGCTCTCTACAAAAACCTGAAGGGAGGTTGTAGACAGGTGGATATTGGTCTCTTAGGCAGCCAGTACCAGAACAAGAGGACACAGTCTCAGACTGTACCAGGGGAGGTTTAAGTTGGATGTTAGGAAGAAGTTCTACACAGAGAGAGTGATTGCCCATTGGAATGGGCTGCCTGGGGAGGTGGTGGAATCACCATCATTGGAGGTGTTCAGAAGGAGACTTGATGGAGTGCTTGGTGCCATGGTTTAGTTGATTAGGTGGGTTGGATTGGTTGATGGGTTGGACGCAATGATCTTGAAGGTCTCTTCCAACCCGGTCTATTCTATTCCATTCTATTCACAGTATCACAGTATCACTAAGGTTGGAAGAGACCACAAAGATCATCGAGTGCAACCTGTCACCACAGACCTCATGACTAGATCATGGCACCAAGTGCCACGTCCAAACCCCTCTTAACACTTCCAGGGACAGTGACTCCACCACCTCCCTGGGCAGCATATTCCAATAGCTAACAACTCTCTCTGTGAAGAACTTTCTCCTCACCTCCAGCCTAAACTTCCCCTGGTGGAGCTTGAAATTGTGTCCTCTTGTTCTGGTGCTGGTTGCCTGGGAGAAGATTCCAACTCCCTCCTGGCTACAGCCACCCCTGAGGAAGTTGTAGAAAGCAATAAGATCTCCCCTGAGCCTCCTCTTCTCCAGGCTAAAGAATCCCAGCTCCCTCAGCCTCTCCTTCTATATTAGTACATTTTCACCACCAGGTCTTTGAACTATATCACTGGGACTTGAATTTTTAAAGCCTTTTGCTCACAGATCCAATGTAATTTCTTTATCTTCAAAACCACACAAATTGCCTCTTTGAATAATACACAAAGGGCATCATTTCAGAAACAAGTGACTGATGCTATGAGCTGATCAGTTTTCAAAGTTCTTTGCTATATTAATTGATTACCTGCAAATGAGAGTAGAGCTAGAAAATTGTTATTTCTATTATTTTTTTTAATGGGCTATGATCTCTCAGCGTTTTAAAAGGTATTACCACAATTGTTAAGTTTGCAGTCTTTTTTTTATTTATTGTAATTTCTTTTTTCTTTCCTTTATGTAAAATCTAACACTGTTAAATGAGAGAATATTTCTTATGCTGAATTATTTCATAAATATAGCAACAAGAAGGAATCAGACTATTAACCGACTCTTGAGATGCAAAGTTACAGGCTGGGGTCGGAGTGGCTGGAGAGCTGCCAAACAAAAAGGGACCTGGGGGTACTGATTGACAGCTGACTAAACATGAGCCAGCAGTGTGCCCAGGGGCCAATAAGGCCTATGGCATCCTGGCATGCATCAAGAATAGTGTAGCCAGCAGGAGCAGGGAAGTCATTGTCCCCCTGTACTCTGCATTGCTTAGGACACACCTTGAGTCCTGTGTCCAGTTCTGGGCCCCTCAGTTTAAGAAGGACATCGAGACACTTGAACATGTCCAGAGAAGGGCAACAAGGCTGGTGAGAGGCCTTGAGCACAAGCCCTATGAGGAGAGGCTGAGGGAGCTGGGGTTGCTTAGCCTGGAGAAGAGGAGGCTCAGGGGAGATCTCATTGCTCTCTACAACTACCTGAAAGATGCTTGTAGCCAGAAAGGGGTTGGTCTCTTCTCTCTAGCAACCAGCACCAGAACAAGGGGACACAGTCTCAAGCTGTGCCAGGGGAAGTTTAGGCTGGAGGTGAGGAGAAAGTTCTTCACCGAGAGAGTCGTTCGCCATTGGAATGTGCTGCCCAGGGAGGTGATGGAGTCACCATCCCTGGAGGTGTTCAAGAGGGGACTGGACGTGGCACTTGGTGCCATGGTTTAGTCATGAAGTCTGTGGTGACAGGTTGGACTTGATGATTTTGAGGTCTCTTCCAACCTTGGTGAATCTGTGATTCTGTAACTGACTTTTTTTTCTGTCAGCCTGATGGATATCAACTGTGGTTTGTTAGCTGAAACCTTTAAAACTGTTAGGAAAAACAAGCCATGTGGAAACATGTAATTTCTAAAAGGTGTCACAATGCCCAAGATATTCCATCTCATATATATGTAAAACCAACCTATTCCCAATTTAATGGAATACCAATTAGAAATTATTATTTCCTCTGTTTTGCTTTATTTTTTTCCTTCCACTCAAACTTGCAGTAACTCCTCAATTACTAGGTATAAACTGTGGATGTAAACTAATGGTAAGATTGTACAGAAGAGAGCTTAGAATCTTTCCTGGGACATAAAAATGCTAAAATACATCAGCTGAATCTTTCTGTTCATGTCCAGGATACTTTGCTTCAGAGGTAAAACAAAGCCTCCACAAAAAAAACTTACAAAGGAAAAGATGTGGAGTAATCTGTCCCATATTAGATAATATTCTCATCTCTGTTAAAGATTAGGTGAAGTGAATTAATAGTTGAAAGCTGAAATAGGGCATATATTAATGAATGTAGGTCAAACCCTTCTGAGGTAGATGAGGTAGTGTGGAAGACGACAAGTTTGTCTCTCTTAATGTAAATCAACAAAGATAAAGTGAATCCTGTCTAGCAATCCTGGATGCAAATCAGCTTGTGATTGCATCGTGATAACATGGGACTACAACAATGGACCCAAGGACCCAGCCATCACACCTTTAGGGCAAGATAATCTCCACCTGTTTCCTGAGCTTTGTCTGGATGGAGACGGGGTAGACAGATTTCCCCCCCCCCTCCAGCCAGGTTCTTGCCCAACACACACAGATTTCCTGCCGCGGGAATTCCTGAGGGTCAATATTTGACTACATACCAACACCTGCCTGAGGACTAAAAAACTGTATTTAAGACTTGAGCAACTACTGGTTTGTAGAGAGAAACAGGAGAGAGAAACAGAGAGAGAAACAGAGGAGAAAAACGGGGAGGAACGGAGATGAAGGAAAACACAGGAGACGGGCCAGGCCGCTGAGAAGAGAAAGCCAGGACGATGCTGCTCCGGAGAAAAGAAGCTGCCCGGAGGACCACAGCTCCAGCCAAATCCTCAGCACCCCTCCTCTACAGACCCAGGCTGCCCAGAGGAGCCTCAGCACTGTTCCTGTATCAACCCAACATCTCCCCAGAGGACCACAGCTGTTCTCCAGCAAAAGTCTCACCAGCGTTTCTCTCTACAAACCCAACATCTGCAGCACCTTGCCTCCACAGACTTTAACTGTCTTGGGGGGGATGAGGGGTGTGGTAATATAATTCCTTTCCTCTTCTCTCTCTCTCTCTCTCCCTCTCTCTTTCCTCCCTCTCCCCTTTCTTATGTCCACTCTATTTATGTAATAAATAGTCTAGCTGTTGATACTTTGGCCTCGTTTGTGCCTTTAATTTCACAACACGGGAATATTTAAAAGAACTGTGTCTCCGGACCATGACATTTAACTGGCGTAGTCGGCAGGATTCCCGTGCAGTGAAAAGTATCACAGCAAAATTATTGCATTTCTGAGAACCCCGAAATGTGTGTGTGTGCCTGAGACGTACTTTTAGTACGAAGCGAGAGTGGAGTCCAGATTCGCGTTTCCACTCGCCCGCGAGGGAAGTGGCCGGAGAAGGACGAAGCGAAATTTTCAGAGAGACTGTGTGGGAATTCTCAAAAGGTTTAAATGTGTGTGCTTTCTCGGGGAAGTTTATCTGGGGTACAACTGTTGGTTTTATAGTGTGACCTCCTCGAGAATCCTCTGTACCCTGCTTTAAATTTGTGTGCTTTCCCGGGGAAGATTATCTGGGGTACAACTGTTGACTTTATAGTGTGACCTCCCCGAGAATTCTCAGTACCCTCTTTTAGGAAAACCAGTTTTGGTGATATTTGTAAAGTGTGGCTTTCCCGAGAAGCCCAGGTTGCTGTTGTTTTTTCTTGTGTGTGATCTCTCCTGAGAAATCTATTGTGCATTTTTCCTGGAGAAGATTATTTTGGAGTAATCCTTTTAAAAGTGTATGTTTTTCCAGGGAAGATTTTGCTGGTAAAAACAGTGTTTTGATCTGATTTCCCCTGTGAAACTTAGTGCCCTATTAAGAAATGCTTTGTGAAACAATAGAGATGGCCGGGAGTGAGCGGCTTTTTAGCCTTTTAGAAGTTCACGGTGCCCGCCCATCTGTACAGGTACTTGACTGGGCCCGTGGAAATTGGCATAATTTCCAGAGTGTGGCTGATAGAATTGTGGCCCTGCAGAAAGATGCAAGAGCAAAAGCCGGGAAAGGCAAAGGTTTTATTTGTGCGGTTTTAGGTGCCTGTTTAGCCGCCTCAGTGAAGGAGAAAGAGGAATGGCATGAACAGGAGAATAAAACTATTTCCTCTTTGCAGGACTTAGTTTCATCACTACAAAGCCACGTTGCCACTTTGAAAGACGTAGTGGCAGATCTTAAAATTCAATTGGAAAAGGAGAGGAGGCAAAATTCGTATTTGGACTCAAAAGAGGGTGTGAATTACTTGGAATCTGCTCCTATGTGCCTCAGGCAGAATTGACAGCGGCTAAGGAAGCTGCTGCATATATCAGACCTCTCATTAAAACTGCAGTTTTACATGAGGATGGGGAGGTTACCCCACTATCACAACCAAAGAAACGCCTTTCTCCTACACTGAATTAGCCAAAATTCGTGCAGAATTTGTACGCTCTGCTGAGGAATCTGAGGTGGAATATGTCTGGCGAGTTTCAAAAACTGGAGGTGATCAGATTCTGTTAACAGAAGCTGAAGCCATGGGCTATTGGGGTGATAATGTTTTTCTAACTACAAAACCAGAAGTGGACCCCTAAGCCTTACTCAGAGGGCTGCCTATTGGGCAGGGGGTTTGATCCAAAGGAGAGGGTGAACCCCTAATTCTGCGGGGAGGGATGAATCAGATAATGGAGAATGTGCAAAAAGCTGCATGCCTGCAGATGATTTATGAAAGGGAACTAAAACATCATTTTGAATCTCCCTTTCTGTCCTGGTGGATGCAAACAGAATGACTCCTTTGATCAGGGTCTCCCTGACTTGCTTAAAATAAGAGGTATCCAGCTTCAAAAAGAAATAGCTAATACCCCACTTTCTTCCAGGACATGGCAAGACGTGGGGAGGGAGTTGTTAGATTATGCTAGGCAGTATAATATACCTGAGGAAATAAAAAAACCTCAAACTAGAGGCTTGAGACATGTGAAAATGACTCACCCACCAAGCCCCCAGGGCCAGATGTGCCGTATTCCTAGTAGGCACCTGGCTAGGGCAGGGAACACTTGAATACCCGGCAATATTGGTGGGGGATGGGTCGGGAGAAAGGTATTCCAAAAGAAGTGGTTGATGGGGTAGCCACGAGACAATTACAAATCATTGTGCAATGTTGGCCCGAGCCTAAAAAGAGGACTGAGGTCACTGCTCCCCTCTTGGTGGGACCATTTGGTGAGGGGAGGGGTATGGCCCCCAGGGCAACCAAGGGCTTCACTTCCCAGTGGTGAATTGGGGGGTGAAGCATGAGTCAGGAGATCACCAAAAAATTGTACTTGGTTTGGAAAAAGGATTTGTTTGTGTTTAGCTTGGCTTTGAGAGAACCTGAACCAATCAACGATACTTACAGGCCCATTCAAAGTAATTATCACCTGAGAGGGTTGCTCTGAATGGTAACCTGGAAATACCAGTTTTGTATGTTTCAAGGTTGTGTTTCTTATTTAAGTTCTAATGCTAAATTTAAGTTCTAATGCTGAAGACTACCTGATGTATTGTCAGAAGGACTTGTCTTGCTACAATATGGAAGACTTCTCAAGTTTTGCATCACAGAAGACATCTCTTCAAGGACTGTACTTTCCATAACCCGCAGACATTCAGATCTGGACGGAAGCTCACTTCAATTCCAAACTGAAGGACTGACGGGGTGGGGGTATGGGTTTGTTTGTTCTCCTGGCTTCCAGGAGGAACAAGGATGCTTTCACCTTGTGTAATTACCTGGTTTAATTTTGTTATAATTGTCAATCTTGTATAAATCCCTGTTGCATACAGTGATTCAACATGTAGTGTCAATATGCAGTTTGTGTCTAATGACGATGTAAAACAGATTCGTGCCATTAGGCGATCAAAATGTATTGTAAAAATTGTTTAAAAATTCTCTCCTTTCCTTTCCTTTCTTTTCTTTTCTTTCTCTCTCACTTTTATCTTTGATTGACGGGGTGGTGTGGAAGACGACAAGTTTGTCTCTCTTAATGTAAATCAACAAAGATAAAGTGAATCCTGTCTAGCAATCCTGGATGCAAATCAGCTTGTGATTGCATCGTGATAACATGGGACTACAACAATGGACCCAAGGACCCAGCCATCACACCTTTAGGGCAAGATAATCTCCACCTGTTTCCTGAGCTTTGTCTGGATGGAGACGGGGTAGACAGATTTCCCCCCCCCTCCAGCCAGGTTCTTGCCCAACACACACAGATTTCCTGCCGCGGGAATTCCTGAGGGTCAATATTTGACTACATACCAACACCTGCCTGAGGACTAAAAAACTGTATTTAAGACTTGAGCAACTACTGGTTTGTAGAGAGAAACAGGAGAGAGAAACAGAAACAGAGGAGAAAAACGGGGAGGAACGGAGATGAAGGAAAACACAGGAGACGGGCCAGGCCGCTGAGAAGAGAAAGCCAGGACGATGCTGCTCCGGAGAAAAGAAGCTGCCCGGAGGACCACAGCTCCAGCCAAATCCTCAGCACCCCTCCTCTACAGACCCAGGCTGCCCAGAGGAGCCTCAGCACTGTTCCTGTATCAACCCAACATCTCCCCAGAGGACCACAGCTGTTCTCCAGCAAAAGTCTCACCAGCGTTTCTCTCTACAAACCCAACATCTGCAGCACCTTGCCTCCACAGACTTTAACTGTCTTGGGGGGGATGAGGGGTGTGGTAATATAATTCCTTTCCTCTTCTCTCTCTCTCTCTCTCCCTCTCTCTTTCCTCCCTCTCCCCTTTCTTATGTCCACTCTATTTATGTAATAAATAGTCTAGCTGTTGATACTTTGGCCTCGTTTGTGCCTTTAATTTCACAACACGGGAATATTTAAAAGAACTGTGTCTCCGGACCGTGACAGGTAGATCTTCAAGCAAAGAAAGATAATTTTAGTTTAAATGTTACTGTGTGACACTCAGCTATAATAGAAGTCAAAACTGTCTGTCCATTGTAGACAACGGAGATAGGAATCAATACGACTGACCAATGTGATCGAGTATTGTTTCTTTATTGTTCCAGTGTTGCAGGCCGATGGTGCAGGCCTGAGGTGCAGGCCTATGGAGCAGGCCTGTAGTGCAAGTATAGCACAGTAAAGTGTAGAAGAAACAGGAGACAGGAAAGGCAGAAGTGTGTAGCAAGGCAACTGCTACAACTTATGTAAACTTGGAGTGCCCTGTTGGCATAGCTCCATTGGTTCCCTATGAGTGACCACACATTGCACTATTACAGATTATTGGTCCAACTACTAATGACACAACGAGGTTGTTGATGCAGGTGCATGTCCTGTTGTCCCAAGATAACTGTCCATGTTTATAGCTACCAGTGTCTTGTTTTAGTTACATGCTGCAGGCACAGCACTGTTTTGCTCCACTGCTAGCAGACTCTGCATTTATGCTGAGCATGGCCTACCACCATGTCAGGCTCTAGGCCTGCACTGCCAGATTGCTCACACTGCTCGTCGCTGGCATTGCCACAGTCCATATGATAACAGAACAGTCAGTAATAATCTATAAAAAAACTATATATCTGAAAT
Organism: Melanerpes aurifrons; assembly: GCA_011125475.1. Taxonomy (NCBI): domain Eukaryota; kingdom Metazoa; phylum Chordata; class Aves; order Piciformes; family Picidae; genus Melanerpes; species Melanerpes aurifrons. Next base: position 1,175,580 of record WWNC01000059.1, on the reverse strand, counting down.
ACTGAACTTGATGAACTTTGAGGTCTCTTCCAACCTTGGTGATTCTGTGATTCTGTGAAATCCATCCATATGCTTTCTTAGGATCCATATAAACAGGCTGTAGCACGTGAGTAGATTCTAAGTCTGTGACTACTATCATGGCTTTTACTGATGCTGCTTAGATGCGTACACTAAAATGCACATCTCCATTCTTAATAGTACCATAACAACAGTGACACTTGGAGCATGAATACTGCACAGTGATGAAACTTGAGTATTCTGGTAAGGCATCAGTTTGACTTTGTTAAGAAGATAATACTGAAGTGTGCTCTAGGGAGCCCCTATTACAGGAAGGATCTGGAAGTCCTGGAACGTGTCCAGAGGAGGGCCACAAGGATGATCAGAGGGCTGGAGCACCTCTCCTATTAGGTCAGACTGAGGGAGTTGGGGCTGTTCAGTCTGGAGAAGAGAAGGCTCTGAGGAGACCTAATTGTAGCCTTCCACTACCTGAAAGAGGTACAAGAAAGCTGAGGAGGGACTTTTTAGGGTGTCAGGGAGTGATAAGACTAGGGGAATGGAAAAAAAAATAGAAATGGGTAGATTTAGATTGGATGTTAGGAAGAAGTTCTTCACCATAAGGGTCGTGAGATACTGGCACAGATTGCCCAAGGAGGTGGTAGAAGCCTCATCGCTGGAGGCTTTTAAAGCCAGGTTGGATGTGGCTCTGAGTAACCTGATGTAGTGTGAGGTGTCCCTGCCCATGGCAGGGAGGTTGGAACTAGATGATCCTTGAGATCCCTTCCAACCTTGACAATTCTATGATTCTATACAAACTAATATTGTGTCTCCTGAGACATGATGAATTTGTATGGGCATAATTTCAGTCTCTGGGGAAAAAAAGCCAACACAAAAGAACCTCTTGTAATTAGTAATCATGATGGGTGTTTTAAAAAGGTCAATAAAGTGGAAAATGGAATTGAATTCATCCTATTTGGAGTAAGAATTAACTTGTGCAGAAAGTAAAACAAGTATTAGTACATGTTAAATGCAGAATATTTTTATTTAATTCTTGGCTCAGGCTATAAATCAGTGTAAATGGAGTGAACATGATATATGATTTCACTGCTGCATTATTTAAAGAGCAAGATTTATTTTTTTTGTGAGATCTGAAAAGGCAGAAAAGACAAATTGCTAAGCTCCAACCTTGTTTTCACTGCTGAAAAGTAGTGAAATGATGAGAGAAGGTTAGGACTTTCAAGTGTGATTCTGTGTCATTTTCTGAAATCAAAGTCAGCTGTACCTTTCACCTGACTAGTTACAGAGTTTACAAGTTTCTGCCACCCTTTCTATCCACAGGCCTCAGTACTGGTGCAAGCAACTGTTTTTCCTGGATTACAACAGGTTGTAAGGGACCCTCGAAGGTCCTCTTGTCCACCTCCCCTGCAGTGAGCAGACACACATCCAACTAGATTGTCCATGAAAATGTAATTTCCTGAGGGAAAAGTCTTCCAAGGAGTCTGCAAAATATTTCCTCTACAGCTGCTTCTTCTTGTTTTATCACATCTCCATATACATGAGAGACAATGATCAAGGTAAAGTTAAGTGTTCCATGTGTTTGAGCAGCCCCTGGGTATTCAGGACACACAGAACCCCTTAAAATAAATCACTTTGGCTAACTGCCATCCAAGAAGTTAGGTAAATGAAATAAAGTTTAAGTCCTTGTTTAAATGAGGGTGTTTCTGTTTTTACAAAACAGTTAATTGGTGATAACTTTTCAAAACCCACTGAAGTATTACATGCAGAAGTTATAAAATTACTCTCTTCTTTTCCTTTCCCCGCCCCCTGTGCTGCTATTGTGTCTATTTTGCCAGTTTATCTCCATCTACGCTAAAGGAGGGCTCTCAGAAGCTTTCAATCATCATTCAGATGCAAAAAGCAGCACTTACATACATCTGTGAAAGAATTTATCTGTATATTTCACTGTTTTCAAATCAGAATATCTGCAGTTGCAAACACACTCAGTAAGCTTGAGGTTGGTTTTTTTGGTGCTTTTATTTTTTATTCCGAAAATGTCACTATGTTTAGGCTATTTATGGATCGGTCAGAGGGTGTAAAGTAGCGGTTTAGAGACAAACCTCAAAATGCTAGAGAAGGCCCTTTTGATCTTTCACACTTTAATAGTCATTCACCAGTTAAGGTCTTAGTTCAAAATAGTTGAGCAGATCCTTAGTCAGAACCCCAGCAGTATATGCTTAATTAATATATTGCTGCATGTGTCCAAGTGATGTTGAATTCTAAAAGCAGCTCAAGCTTCCTCAGGCTTCTAATGAGATTGTATCACATTCAATGGGAGCAGGGAGGTCATTCTGCCCCTGTACACTGCACTGGTTAGGCCACACCTTGAGTCCCGTGTCCAGTTCTGGGCCCCTCAGCTTAGGAGAGATGTTGGCTTGCTGGAACGTGTCCACAGAAGGGCAACAAACTGGGGAGGGGTTTGGAACACAAACCCTATGAAGAGACGCTGAGGGAGCTGGGGTTGCTTAGCCAGAAGAGGAGGCTCAGGGGAGACCTTATTGCTCTCTACAGCTACCTGAAGGGAGGTTGTAGACAGACAGGGGCTGGTCTCTTCTCCCAGGCAACCAGCACCAGAACAAGAGGACACAGTCTCAAGCTGTGCCAGGGGAGGTTCAGACTGGATGTTAAGAAGAAATTAGGAAGAGGGAGTGATTGCCCATTGGAATGTGCTGCCTGGGGAGGTGGTGGTGTCACCATCATTGGAAGTGTTTAGGAGGAGACTTGATAGGGTGCTTGGTTGTATGGTTTAGTTGATTAGGTGGTGTCGGATGATAGGTTGGATGCAATGATCTTGCAAGTCTCTTCCAACCTGGTCTATTCTATTCTATTCTACTCTACTCTACTCTACTCTACTCTACTCTACTCTACTCTACTCTACTCTACTCTATATACTACAGTTTAAATCTAAGTGTATTGTCTGCTTTAAAAGCAAACCAAACTAAAAGAAAACAAAACAGAAGAATACTAAACAAACCAATTCATTGGAAGGCAATATTTTTCCCTGAATAATGGGCCATCAATTTGATAGTGCAAGTTAAAGGAGGGAAGTATATTAAAAATAAGTATTTCTCTGCTGCAAAAGAAAGCCAAGTAGAGATATCTATTAATCAATTTGTTTTCAGTAGTTGAATGGAACTACTTAAGTAAATTTTGCTCCATCAGTTCTATGCTGGCAGGAATCTTAAAACACTTCAGGGATTTACAGTGAAGTGTTAATTAATCATGCATGTCTTGCTGTGCTCCAAAAAGATTTTGACTGATGTAACTGTACAAGGGTGCATGTTTAAAGAATCATGTCCTTCACAAACAGCTTCAGAAGGAAGTGTACGTTGCTTCCCTTTGTTTTGAAGAAGTCCTTGTGAGAAGAAAGAGATGTGTCCATATGACAATGCCTTTCTCAGCCTACAGAGTACATTCACTGCTGGACTAATATGTAGGCAATGGGTCTGCAGCCTGATGTGCTCTACAGCTGCTGCCTGGGTCAAAAACAACCTCTCCCTCCTCCAACAACTTCACAGAATATTAGGGCTTGAAAGGGACATCCAGAGATCAAGTCCAACCCCCTGCCAAAGCAGGATCACCTAGGGCAGGCTTTACAGGAATGAATCCAGGCAGGTTTTGAAAGTCTTCAGAGAAGATATGGGAAGAGAATGGTCACATTTTGCATCCAGACTGTGTTTAAGAGTTAACACTGAACTGTCCAATAGCACTAGACCAATTGTTGAACAGGCTATATTATTTCCTTTATTATAAATTATATGGCAATATTAATCAAAATATTGATAACCTGCTATTAATATGGAAGTTGGCAAACTTATCACAAGGTTGGATATACGGTTGGAATATATTTACCATGGGAATGTGCAGGATTTGGGCAACTATAACAATTTGACTATTTTATGCAAACTGGGAGGAATATAACAGAAAGAGTATACCCCAGGAGCGAAATGGTGCTCAACCACATGGGAGGGAGGCTCAACAAGAACAGTTACACCAAAGAGGCAATGAATTAATGACTCACAGCTAGTTGCACCCAGGTAGGGAGTGTTGCTGCTGTATATTAGAGGCTTTTAGGCACTCTCACACGCCAGGCATAGCAGGTTGCCGGCAGGAATGGCCACGCGGTCATCAATGGCTGGTCTGGCGTCAGCAGAGAGCAGGATGCTAACGATGCTATCGCAGTGGGTGTTTGCTTTGTCCTGGGTGAACTGAGGCATGGAAAAATCCTGGATGCAAGGGGAAGCAGGCTTGGCTCCAAGTCCTACACTCATGGCTTCTCTTGTGGCTTGCAGAGAGTATATCCCAGGTGCTGGACCAGGAAACTCAAGGCTATGCAACTCAAGGCAGCTTCAAGCCACACAAGGTCCAAGCAGGTTAGAATGGAATGGAATGGAATGGAATGGAATGGAATGGAATGGAATGGAATGGAATGGAATAGAATAGAATAGAATAGAATAGAATAGAATAGAATAGAATAGAATAGAATAGAATAGAATTAACCAGGTTGGAAAAGACCTTTGAGATCATCGAGTCCAACCTATCATCCAACACTATCTAATCAAATAAACCATGGTACCAAGCACTCATAGTATCATAGTATCAGTCAGGGTTGGAAGGGACCACAAGGATCATCTAGTTCCAACCCCCCTGCCATGGGCAGGGACACCCCACACTAGAGCAGGCTGGCCAGAGTCTCATCCAGCCTGGTCTTAAACACCTCCAGGGATGGGACCTCAACCACTTCCCTGGACAGCCCATTCCAGGCCTTCACCACTCTCATGGTGAAGAACCTCCTCTTCACATCCAGCCTGAATCTCCCCACCTCCAGCTTAAAAAAATCACTCCATTGAGTCTCTTACTGCAAACCTCCAGGGATGGTAACTCCACCACCTCCCTGGGCAGCTCACTAGAATGGCCAGCAACTCTTTCTGTGAAGAACTTTCTCCTCACCTCAAGACTAATCTTTCCACAACACAGCTTGAGACCGTGTCCACTTCTTCTGGTGCTGGTTTCCTGGGAGAAGAGATCAACCCCCACCTGTCTAGAACCTTGCTTCAGGTAGTTGTAGAGAGCAATAAGGTCTCCCCTGAGCCTCCTCTTCTCCAGGCTAAGCAACCCCAGCTCCCTCAGCCTCTCCTTATAGGGCTTCTGCCCCAGCCTCGTTGCCCTTCTCACAGTATCACAGTATCACCAAGTTTGGAAGAGACCTCAAAGATCATCGAGTCCAACCTGTCACCACAGACCTCATGACTAAACCATGGTACCAAGTGCCATGTCCAATCCCCTCTTGAACACCTCCAGGGATGGTGACTCCACCACCTCCCTGGGCAGCACATTCCAATGACGAACGACTCTCTCAGTGAAGAACTTTCTCCTCACCTCAAGCCTAAACTTCCCCGGCACAGCTTGAGACTGTGTCCCCTTGTTCTGGTGCTGGTTGCTAGAGAGAAGAGACCAACCTCTTCCTGGCCACAACCATCTTTCAGGTAGTTGTAGAAAGCAATGAGGTCACCCCTGAGCCTCCTCTCCTCCAGGCTAAACAACCCTAGCCCCCTCAGCCTCTCCTCATAGGGCTTGTGCTCAAGGTCTCTCATCAGCCTTGTTGCCCTTCTCTGGACACGTTCAAGTGTCTTGATGTTCTTCTTAAACTGAGGGGCCCAGAACTGGTCACAGGACTGAAGGTGTGGCCTACCCAGTGCTGAGTACAGGGGTTGTAGGACTTCCCTGCTTCTGCTGGTCACACTGTTCCTGATGGAGGTCAGAATGCCATTGGCCTTCTTGGCCACCTGGGTACACTGCTGGCTTCACGTTCAACCAGCCGTCAATCAGTACCCCCAGGTCGCCTCCAGCCACTCTGACCCCAGCCTGTAGCACTGCATGGAATTGTGGCCAATGTGTAGAACTCGGCACTTGGGTATCTTAAATCTCATGCCCTTGGACTCTGGCCATATGTCCAGCCTGTTAAGGTCCCTCTACAGAGCTCTTCTACACTAACAGACCAACTCCTGCCCCCAGCTTGATGTCATCTGCAAACTTACTGATGATGGACTCAATGCCCTTGTCCAGATCATCACTACAGATATGGAACAGGATGGGGCCCAGCACTGATCCTTGGGGCACACCATTAGTGACTGGCCACCAGCTGGATGTGGCACTATTCTTGTTATTTATCCTCTGAGATCTGGATGAGATCAGCGCCCTGCAAAGCCAAAACTATTTTCTCTTGATTTATCACAAAAAGTCCTGTGGATGACATTTACACAGATCCAAGAATACCTAATGTGCACATTCCCTATGTACCATCCAACACAAAGAGCTCTTCAGCCTTTATAATCTCTATATAGATCCTTTAAGTAATGAAGTGGACAACTAATGGTACTAAGTATCTTCCACACTGCGTGGCTCTTGTACTGCTTCAGTCAAGCCCTGTATACCCTAGAAAGCACTTAAAGCTCTTGACTGCTCATGAATTGAGACCATGGAAAGCTCTTCCAGAGTGTGAGCATAATGAGTCAGAGTTGGTATGTAACTGCTGCATTTTCAGTTGTAAAAGCCTTCAGCAGTTATTGATTAAATTAAAATACCACTAAGAAAGGATTTAAACAAGGACACAAGGATTTAAACAAAGATTTAAACAAGGACAAGATCTTGTTCAACATCTTTGTGGGTGCCATGGACAGTGGCATTGAGTGCACCCTCAGCAAGTTTGCTGATGACACCAAGCTGTGTGGTGCAGCAGACGCACTGGAGGGAAGGGAGGCCATCCAGAGGGATCTTGACAGGTTGGAGAGGTGGGCACAAGCCAACCTCATGAAGTTCAATAAGAGCAAGTGCAGGGTCCTGCATCTGGGTGGAGGCAATCCCAGGCACAAATCCAGGCTGGGCAGTGACTGGCTGGAAAGTAGCCCTGAGGAGAGAGACTTGGGGGTGCTGGTGGACAAAAAGCTCAACATGAGCTCTCAATGTGCACTTGCAGCCCACAAGGCCAATCAGATCCTGGGCTGCATCAGGAGAAGTGTGGCTAGCAGGTCAAGGGAGGTGATTCTCCCCCTCTACTCAGCTCTGGTGAGACCCCACCTGGAGTACTGTATCCAGTTTCTGGAGCCCCTATTACAAGATGGATGTGGAGGTGCTGGAAGGTGTCCAGAGAAGAGCCACGAGGATGATCAGAGGGCTGGAGCACCTCTCCTATGAGGACAGACTGAAGGAGTTGGGGCTGTTCAGTCTGGAGAAGAGAAGGCTCCGAGGTGACCTCATTGTGGCCTTCCAGTATCTGAAGGGGGCCTACAGGAAGGCTGGGGAAGGACTTCTGAGGATCTCAGGTAGTGATAGAACTAGGGGGAATGGAATGAAGCTGGAGGTGGGGAGATTCAGGCTAGATGTGAGGAGGAGGTTCTTCACCATGAGAGTGGTGAGACCCTGGAATGTGTTGTCCAGGGAGGTGGTTGGGGCTCTGTCCCTGGGGGTGTTTAAGAGCAGGCTGGATGAGACTCTGGCCAGCCTGATCTAGTGTGAGGTGTCCCTGCCCATGGCAGGGGGGTTGGAACTAGATGATCCTTGTGGTCCCTTCCAACCCTGAATGAAACTATGAAACTATGAAACTATGAAACCACATCAGGGTGAAAAACAAAAACAAAGAGTAGACTCAGATATTGCAACATAAAAGTACTTGTGATTAAAGAAGTAAAAGGAAGCTGTTGTTAGGGAGTACTAAGATTTCTAAATTCATGCTTTTAAATGACATATGTTTCACAAAACCAATACAAAGGAGAACTATTTTGGGGACTAAATCAAACTCTGTATATAAATATGTAAATTAGTATAATCTACTTCTCTCTCTATGCCCCTTCTGAGCCCTCACTCATCCCTGGCCTTTCCCCCTTTTTTTAATCCACTCAGGTTGGCTTCAACACATCTGGCAGAAAAAGTTTGTTTTGTCCTTCTATAACATGAACTTCTCAAACACCATCATGATGTAAAAGTTAGGGTTATAATGGTAATGTAACATCTTCAAAATGTCTGTGAGGCAAAACACTGACTGGGGGAAGTATTTTAGCAAGAATTTCATTGCATCATTTTAAAAGACAATGCAGATTGATTTCATAAAGCTTTCAGGAACCTCCAGCTTGGCTATGTTCTTAGGAGCAGTGCTTAGGTAATTCTTATGATAATGGCCTTGCATCATTAAATTTATGTTGGGTTTAGCTACTGTCTAATTTATCCTGAACAGAGGGAAGGTATTTATCAGAGAACTGTCTTCAGTAGTTCAGAACCATACTGTTTCTTTGAGGAATAATATAAGCCATTTCCCTATATTGTATAACTCAAAAGAAAAAAATGTGACCACTATTAGCTTAGCCAGGGAATATTCACTGAAATGTTAAAGTAATTAAGAGCTACATCTGCCTGCTCCTTAAAAACTATAAACATTTGTGCTTGTTTCTGTGATAATGGTGAGTGTAGCCATGAATTACCACAAACTTGGTGCTTTGAAGTCATCAGATTTGTGTTTGTCAAAAGAAATTAATATCTGATGGATGTGACTGGGTGACATTCATCAGCTAAACCAAAGAAATCTTAATTTGCTTTGGTTAACAAATCAGGCCCTTGAATAAATGCTGTTTAGTTATATCTGAGAGATGCACTTATTTACCAAGAGTCCAGACTGACCACTTTCAAGCAGAAACTTGTGTTTCTCCTGTGTGTCTCCTCCTTTCAGAAGCCACGTAGGCAGCCATCACATAGCTTGGCCTCGCCTTATTGAGGTTTTTCCATGAGCAACCCTACCTATTGCCTTGCACTCCTGTGCCGGCTACTTGTGGGTAACAAACATTGTGATCTAAAACCATTTCAAAACCTCCAATCTGATGCAAAATCATACCTTTCAGAAACACCTGTCCCAACTCTGTTCAGAAAGGCAGCAGACCAGTTAGATAGGTGTTTTTCACAGTTCTAATTTAAGGGACTGAACTTTTTCACAGTCATAGCAGACAAAAAATAATGCAAAGGAAATAATGAATATTGCTTTTCCAGAATGAATTCATTAACCTTTATAACACACACAAGATGTAATTGGCCAAGTGCCATATTACTGACCTGAGAAGCTTTTAATTCCCAGCTGAAAAAAGTTCTCTCTGAGCAGATCAATTTTAAACTTGGCCACATACAGCAAGGCATTTGGAACCAGGCATCTAAACAAGTGGCTCTATTTTAAAATGTGCTGACTATATGTGATTGTTATTGACAAATGTGGGGACTGCAACACTCAGCAGCCATTGCAATCAAACCTGTTATTTAGGTACCTAGATGTAAGTATAAGTGGTAATTTTCTCTTCACCTTCTTGTATCAATTGCTCCTGTATGCTGCTTTCTGCACAGTAAGAAAAAGAAACAAAAAAGAGTAAAAGATTTTGTAAATTGCAGTCTTTCAATTCTCCACTTAATCTATCATGCATCACAGTAACTATCCACCAATTCTAAGTTCAGCAACTAATTTTAAGTACTTTAACTAAAACTCAGCCTCATCAAGCTTTTTAGAAATAATTACCTTGATAAGAGGATATGTGATGATTTCATCTTTTACTGCTATTATGTCATAAAATGGATGATCTCATGATTTTGAAAAAAAAAAGAGTGGTTGGAGAGCAGCCGGGCAGAAAAGGACCTGGGGCTACTGATTGACAGCAGGCTGAACATGAGCCAGCAGTGTACCCAGGAGGCCAAGAGGGCAAATGACATCCTGGCCTGCATCAGGAACAGTGTGGCCAGCAGGAGCACCGAGGTCCTTCTACCCCTGTACTCAGCACTGGTCAGGCCACACCTTGAGTCCTGTGTCCAGTTCTGGGCTCCTCAGTTTAGGAAAGTTGTTGATATGCTGGAAGGTGTCCAGAGAAGGGCATCAAAGCTGGTGAGGTGTCTGGAGCACAGCCCTGTGAGGAGAGGCTGGGGGAGCTGGGGTTGCTTAGCCTGGAGAAGAGGAGGCTCAGGGGAGCCCTTATTGTTTTCTACAACTACCTGAAGGGAAGTTATAGACAGGTGGGGCCTGGTCTCTTCTCCCAGGCAACCACCAACAGAACAAGAGGACACAGTCTCAAGCTCTGCCAGGGGAGGTTCAGACTGGATGTTAGGAAGAAATTCTTCATAGAGACAGTGATTACCCATTGGAATATGATGCCTGGGGAGGTGGTGGTGTCACCATCACTGGAGGTGTTTAGGAGGAGACTTGATAGGGTGCTTGGTGCCATGGTTTAGTTGATTAGGTGGTGTTGGATGATGGGTTGGACATGCTGATCTCGAACGTCTCTTCCAACCTGGTCTATTCTATTCTATTCTATTCTATTCTATTCTATTCTATTCTATTCTATTCTATTCTATTCTATTCTCTAATATTTGGTGAAATGATGCACCACAAGTTCAAGATAAGTGTCAGTTTTACTTCACTGTGCTTGTATTAAATTCTGGTTCAGTTGAAATCAAATTCTGTGCAGACTGGTTTGAACATCAAAAGTTTAATGGTTCTTGCTCTGTGGAAATTTTTAGAGGGCAATTTCCCAATGTGGCTCTGTTAATGTTTTCACATTAAGTTTTGAGCTTCAAAGGAGATATGTCACAGCAGCATGCGGAAAAAGTAATACCAAAGCAGAAATGCTTTGTTTGCAACATGAAAAAAAATTTTTGGTTAGTAATTGCTCTCACCTAAACTGATTGTGTTGTAACAGGGGCTATTTGTTAGTTTTCAGACCTATTTTCTGAAGGATCCAAGGCTGGATAGCTAAGAAATTGCATAAAAAATCGTTTGCTCATCAACATTATGTTTCACTTCCATCCAATAATTTCAGTTTATGTCAAGAAAATGCTTGCTTTCTCCTTTGCAGAAGTTATTTGCAACAAATCCATTAGAAATTGGATACTCAGGAGGACAGGCATCAAGGGTCACAGCATAAAACTGATGTAAATCTGAGATGGTTCTCTGTGATTATTCAGCAACAATTAATTCTAGTGACTATAGCTCCTGTTACAGCAAAAGTAGTGAAATTGGAATACACAACAATCAGTTTAGATCTAGAGCCAGTATAAACCGGAGGATCAATATCCAGTTTGTAATTGTATCTGGTACCATAAAACAAGGGAAGAGAAAACTACCTAGTGGGATAAGGTCCTGATAGTCCTTCCCCACTGTTTGCAGAGTCACTTACGATTACCTTTCAAGGCATGGTCTTGGTATGTTGTAGTTTACAACTCCCCACAGGCAGTAGCTTTCAAAGTCAGGTTGGATAACATAGCTTCTGGAACACTGTTCTCTTCTCCAGACATAATATCCAATGTTTAGATGTTGCATAGACATTTTATCTTTTGTTTTGAACTGTGGTAGTTTAGGCTGGGTGTCTTCTGCTGCTGCCACACAAGATACACCTTTGGTGCCCTGGGTGTCCAGCCCAGTGAGTGGACACAGGAAGCTGCATATTTCATTCCCATAATGTCCTGCTCCCTATAAATGTTCCATCAAAGTCTCACACTTGCTCTTTCTTCCCTTACTGCTCCGTGGGAGATGCTCCCTATCTGGTAATGGAAGGGGAGTTATCTCAAGGCCTCTTGGGCCTGGCTAGGCGTAATTGCAGGAGGAGAAGGGGGAAGGGCAATCTCAAATCTGGCCATCCGAGATTAACCTAACAGTGGAGTGGGGGGAAGAAAGAGCCCTGAGGGTTTTGGGTGTACCCTCAGGTGGGGAGAGGGGAGTGCTGGGAGGCTTCTGGGTATCTTTGGGATTTCCTTTTTGTTACAGTGCTTGTAGCTTCTGTAAACCACTCACTGCTTTTCCATTTAAACTTTCCATCACTTCTGCAATACGTTTGTGTGAGTCTCATTTTTCTGCCCTGGTGGGAGGCAAGGGAAGATCTGCCTCAAAACTGGGACATGAACTTCTTCACCATGAAAAAAATAAAAAGATTGATTCTGAACATATGCTCCCATCATTGTCATTGCACTAAGGGCAAAGAACCCTCTTGCTCCTCTGGTTAACTCCTGGGGAAAGCTGAGTGAGTTGCTCCAGTGCTTTGTTCTTCACTCCTCACATACAACACACAAAATTGCCACATGCTACACACATGCCAGCATCTTGCCCTCACCAATTAGTGCTAAAAAAGGGACTAAAGGATATTCATGGCAGCAGCTGAATTAAGGCTGGGCCCACTGACATAAAAGCAGCTTAAATTGTATTCAACACAACTGTTACTCCACCTCACTTTTTTTAACCAGTATTTTTTGAACCCTGTGAAGTATTTCCTATTGCATTTGTATTTATTGACAGTTCTGCCAGGTTCCACCATATGTGTCATATGAGTACCGGGCACCGGTGCCTTCCTTCAGATCCAGTCATCTTACTGCAGTTTTTTTGGGTTTACTTGATCAACCATTGTTGTCTCTGAAAGGATCAATCTTTAAAGCCTTCAGCATCTTTTCAACTGATGCTCTCCTTTATTGTTATTTCAAACCAGAAGACTGACGAAAGCTCATTACCTCTAATGAAATGCATTGGTCAAAGCTAGGAGGATCACTGTGCAGAAATTCAGAGATGAGATTTTTTTAAACCTTTGCTAAATGGCCAAGTGTTCTAACCCTAAAAGTAATTTCTAAATATGAAAGGCTGGGTATAAAAATGAGATCAGACAGTCTACCTTGGATAAGCAACGAAGAATCTATGTGTGTGGCTTGCCAAAATATCCCCATGATATCATCCCAGTTTATCCTTTTGTTTGTTTCATTAGAGAGCTTTCTGTCCACATATTGTTCAAGTGTATGTTAAAACTCACGTTTTAAGCAATCAACGAGATAAATTTCACAAGTATTGTAAGTTATTTCTTTTAGAGAAACACAGAACATGGGAAATATCCCATGTTCTGCACAGATTCTGTGTGCAAACCTCTTCATTTTTTAGAAGAATTATAGAATAATAGAATCAACCAGGTTGGAAGAGACCTCCAAGATCATCCAGTCCAACCTATCACCCAGCCCTAGCCAATCAACTAGACCACGGTACTAAGCGCCTCATCCAGTCTTTTCTTGAAGACCTCCAAAGAAAGCGACTCCACTAACTCCCTGTGCAGCACATTCCAGTGGCAAATCACTCTCTCTGTGCAGAACTTCTTCCTAATATCCAGCCTGAACCTCCCCTGGCACAGCTTGAGACTGTGTCCCCTCTTTCTGTTGCTAGTTGCCTGGGAGAACAGACTGACCCCCACCTGGCTACAACCTCCCTTCAGGTAGCTGTAGACAGCAATAAGGTCTCCCCTGAGCCTCCTCTTCTGCAGGCTAAACAACCCCAGCTCCCTCAGCCTCTCCTCGTAGGGCTTGTGCTCCGGGCCCCTCATCAGTTTCATTGTCCTTCCCAGGAGACATTCCAGTACCTCAACATCTCTCTTGAATTGAGGGGCCCAGAACTGGAAACAGGACTCAAGGTGTGGCCTGAACAATGCTGAGTACAGGGGAAGAATAACCACCCTTGTCCTGCTGGCCACACTATTCCTGATGCAGGCCAGGATGCCATTGGCCTTCTTGACCACCTGGGCACACTGATGGCTCATGTTCAGCATACTATCAACCAGTACCCCCAGGTCCCTTTCTGCCTGGCTGCTCTCCAGTCAGTCTGTCCCCATGCTATAGCTACTTGGGGTTGTTGTGGCCAATGCTTAGAACCCGGCACTTACCCTTATTAAATCTCATCCCATTGGCCTCTACCTACCCAACCAGCCTGGCAAGGTGACTCTACAGGGCCTTCCTACCCTCCAACATATCAACTCCTGTCCCCAGCTTGGTGTCGTCTGCAAACCTACTGATGATGGACTCAACCCCCTCATCCAGATCATCAATAAAGATATTAAAGAGGATGGGGCCCAGCACTGATCCTTGGGGAACACCACTGGTGACTGGCTGCCAGCTGGATGTGGCACCATTCGCCACCACTCTCTGGGCTCGGCCCTCCAGCCAGTTCCTAACCCAGCACAGAGCGTAGTGGTCCAAGCCATGGGCTGACAGCTTAGCCAGCAGTTTGCTGTGGGGGATGGTGTCAAAGGCCTAGCTGAAGTCCAGGTAGACCACATCCACAGGCCTCCCCACATCCACCAGGCAGTCACCTGGGAATAGAAGCAGATCAGGTTGGTCAGGCAGGACCTGCCCTTCCTAAATCCATGCTGGCTGGGCCTGATCCCTTGGCCATCCTGTAAGTGCTGTGTGATTGCACTCAAGATGCCCTGTTCCATAATCTTGCCTGGCATTGAGGTCAGGCTGACAGGCCTGGAATTCCCTGGTTCTTCTCCCTGTTTGATCTCAGCAAACAGATGAAACTGAGCTTTATTCTTTTCTTCCTTTAAATACTATAGTCATTCATTTATGAAAACAAGCTAAGGACACATAAAAAGTGATCCTTATTCCATGAAGAATGGAATAAATTAACTCTGATATGCAAAACATTTTGAGTCTTTGGTCTCTAAATAGCTTTTCCTGCAAGAACCCCAGCTCCCTTACACCTGTTTGATAGAAATGCTTTAAAAGAGATATCTCAATGATGGAAATAATTCTGGGTTCCTTAACAGGCTTCCAAATGATGCTAAAGTCTTTGAGTATTGCGATATCTACAGGCACCATTCAAGTGATGCCCAAAACTGAAACATTGTTTGAAAGGACAGCAAATTAGGGAAAAGTTTTGCAAATGCCTACCTAAGCTTTGTGAAATTTGCACAGTTCTACTACACAGTTGTTCTGCTACGTAATTGTTCAGATAGTTCTACTATTGTCAGGCATTGGAACAGGCTGCCCAGGGAAGTGGTGCAGTCACCAAACATAGAAGTGTTTTTAAAAAAAGACATGGACATGGCCTTTAGGGACACGGCTTAGTGGCTATGCTGCTGTTATACTACCAGTTGGACTCAACGATCTTAGAGGTCTTTTCCAACCAAAACAGCTGCTCTGTGACTCTAGGATTCTCTAAGTTGCACAGGGAAGGTTTAGGTTAGAGATTAGGAAAACCTTCTTGACTGAAAGACCGGCTACACTCTTTCACATCAGCACTCCCCAGCTCTGTCCATCCAATTGTTCTCTGCCCTGTTCAGGTCCTTCCCAAAGTTTAATCAAGAATGAATGTGAATTAGAGACTATTTAGAGCCAGGTAGACCACATCCACAGGCCTCCTCACGTCCACCAGACGGATCACCTTATCATAGAAGCAGATCAGGTTGGTCAGGCAGGACCTGCCCTTCCTAAATCCATGCTGGCTGGGCCTGATCCCTTGGCCATCCTGTAAGTGCTGTGTGATTGCACTCAAGATGACCTGTTCCATATCATCAAGTATCATCCAGATCATCAAGTCCAACCTATCATCGAACACCATCTAATCAACTAAACCATGGCACCAAGTGCCTGATCCAGTCCCTTTAAGCACCTCCAGTGATGGTGACTCCACCACTTCAAGCATGCTCAGGGGAGCTGAAGAAAACAAAACCCTTTCTGAATCGTTGAATCATTTAATTGTATGGATTGGAAGGGACCACTGTAGAACGTCGTGTCCAACACCCCCTACCAAAGCAGGATCACCTAGGACAAGCCATGCCATGTCCAGGCCTTCACTCTAACTGCTCAGTCATGTTCTGATCTTTCTCTAGCAGAACCAGAAAGTAAAAGTACTACTTCTGCCTGTGTCTAGGGTCATGCAACTCCTGTTCATGAAGAAAAGCATGCATGGCATTTGGGCAATTTAGTATTTTTTTTCCCCTGCTTGATTTTTTCCCCTCTGTTTTTGGTTTGGTTGGAGGTTTGGGTTTGTGGATTTTTTTTTTCTGGCTTGTTGGGGGTTTTTTGGTTGTGTTTTGTTTGTTTGGGTTTTGTGTGTGTGTGTGTTTTGTGGTTTTTTGTTTATTTTTTGGGGGGTTTGTTGGGCTTTTTTGTTGGATGTTTTTTGGTGGGTTTTTTTTGGGCAGCTACATAGCATAGGCTGTGTGTAATTGCTAATTAATTTCCAAGTAAGTCAGTCCTAGTCCCGCTTGGGACCTAGGAAGGAAATTAGTTTAAATATACTTGAAGCAAGCATCTTGTATGGTGTTTCTAACTGAAGTGAAGGAATTTCAAATGCAAATTGAGTTTTCATCATCCTGATTTAGCAGATGCCATAACTGAGAGTTTGATTCAGCCCTGCCAAGTTCTACAGGAAGAAACAAAGTTTTTGGGTCTCGTGTGTAGCTTTTAGAACATCACCACTATTATTACTTGCAGGCCATATCAGTGTTTGGCCTTGGAAGACAGAAGGAGGTAATTGTGTTATTAATCTATGTGTGATTTTCTTCACCCAAGTTACTTTAAATTTCATTAAATGTTGAGTAATAGAGAAATAGTACTTACCATGGTTTTCAGATGTATTGTTACAGAGCATTTCTGTGATGTAATTAATGGGGTCATGCTCCTACGCCATCTTATTGCATATTTGGCTTTTCTTTGTAGCTTGGCATGAACAGAAATGGACAAGGTTCATTATGTAATTAATCACAAACCACATTTAATAAAAATTAAAAACCATATTAACAAAGTGATCAGCTTCAAAACTAGGGCATGCTGTAAATCATTAACTAATGTGAAGTATTGATCAGACTGAGGCAATTAATTTGAGCCATTAGTACATCAATCCAAAGAAAACATTGGTGATTTTTCTTCTCTTTGTCATTGGATTTTCCATTTAAAAAATAATTGAACCTTTCTTCATTTTCAAATTTTGTTGCAATATTTTTATTCATCATGTCAGAGCATCGTCTGGAGAAACTAAGCTAAAAATAGAGCTTTAATCTATGGTTGTTAAAGTCCATCCCATCCCTCTCGGCAGTTTCTGTTGTGTATGAAAAAGGCAACTAATTCACACCTCAAACAATATGCCTGGCAAACCAGTGTCATTGTTCATCTGCATTTCATAGTGATGATAGCTTTGGAAGTGTCCTCTCACTTTGACTCATGCAATATGTCTTTCCTCACAAATACTTGTGAAGGTTTGTGGAGCAATATTGTTGAATTTTAAAGAAACTAGAAATTGCCCAGAAATCCTATCAAATATAAAATAACAACTAATCTTATCTAAGAAGGAAGGAGTGGGACAGTTGGAAGATATGATATGGAGGAGTATACATTACTAATCACTGACTAAACTTGATTTGGCCTATGATAGCGAAATACTTGACTCACTATTGTCACTGGTAAAAGCAAAAATCTTATTAAATGTATAAAATAATGAACGTCTAGATTTTGTTCTTAACATGCTGCTAGTAAAAGCTATGCCTGTGGCTTGAATATTTGTTTTAGTAAAGCTCTCTTAAGAAAATTTAAAAGGAGTGTGCTTTCTGTGAAATATGAGGACAAAAAAGTCAAAGGAAATTTGTAGAACAGAACAGAACAGAACAGAACAGAACAGAATAGAATAGAATAGAATAGAATAGAATAGACCAGACCAGACCAGACCAGGTTGGAAGAGACCTTCAAGATCATCACATCCAACTGTTATGAATATACTGGTGATTCTGTGATTTGTGTTAGAGAATTGAGAGTGCACTGGGACTGGAGGTCAGGAGCTTGCAGGAGCCTGTTTTGAGGACAAAGGGGGAACTGCATATTTTACAGACTTAAACAGAGACAGTGTTTTTGGCTAATTGGAGACACCAAGGCTGAGGAGAAGAACTGAAAATTTGTTTTCTTTAGATAAGAAGCCTGGACAATTGAGCATGTGTGAAAGTGGATGCTTTGACCCTTACCACACCAAATGTAGGGAGGAGGGATTTGATCACCTATTCTGAAAACTCATTATCATATGCCTGCCTTCTATTTAGCATAAGTTTGTTTATGCAGATGAGAGACTGAGGGAGCTGGGGCTGCTTAGCCTGGAGAGGAGGAGACTCAGGGGTGACCTCATTACTCTCTACAACTACCTGAAGGGGGGTTGTAAACAGGCAGAGGTTGGTCTCTTCTCCCAGGCAGCCAGCACCAGAACAAGAGGACACAGTCTCAGGCTGCACCAGGGGAAGTTCAGGCTGGAGGTCAGGAGGAAGTTTTACACGGAGAGAGTGATTGCCCATTGGAATGGACTGCCTGGGGAGGTGGTGGAGTCGCCGTCACTGGAGGTGTTCAGGAGGAGACTTGACAGGGTGCTTGGTTACATGGGTTAGTTAATTGGGTGGTGTTGGGTGATAGGTTGGACGTGATGATCTTGAAGGTCTCTTCCAACCTGGTCTATTCTATTCTATTCTATTCTATTCTATTCTATTCTATTCTATTCTATTCTATTCTATTCTATTCTATTCTATTCTATTCTATTCTATTCTAAGATGAAGAAAGCTATTGTAAAGCTGCTTTGGGGCGAAGTTTTGTACCCTCACATGCCCAACCGGTTGCTTTGCTTGTTTTTATTGCTTTTATTGCCTTTTATTATTACCTTTTTAAGATCTTTTAGTGCCAATAAAACTGTTACCAAAAACTTTTACCAGGAGTCATCTGTAACACAACCCATCATCCAACACAATCAAATCAAATAAACCATGGCACCAAGCAACCCATCCAGTCTCCTCCTAAACACTTCCAGTGATGGTGACTCCACCACCTCCCTGGCAGCACATTCCAATGGGCAATCACTTTCTCTGTGAAGAATTTCTTCCTAACATCCAGTCTAAACCTCTCGTGACACAGCTTGAGACTGTGTCCTGTTGTTCTGGTGCTGGTTGTCTGGGAGAAGAGATCAGCTCTCGCCTGTCTACAACCTCTCTTCAGGTAGTTGTAGACAGCAAGAATGTCTCCCTTGAGCCTCCTCTTCTAAGCAACTCCAGCTGTATTACACTGTATGATACTATATGACCAAAATGCAACTATCTCTCCTCAGGATGCACTTGCATACAGGATCATGCAAATGGACATGCAAGCAGATTTTGTTTGTATTTTCTAGCATGTGTCCTTTTCCCTTCACCCATACAGAAGTGCCTTTGTTCTCAGAGATGGTGGATGCTTTTTAGCCAATTGACAGAGGAGGTCTCAGAAGAATTAGGGTTTGGGAAAGCAGTGAGAACAGAACCAAAGGCACCAAAGGTCATCATGCTCACACTCTGCTCTAGTCTAGGCTCCTATGAAAAAGCTAGCAGCAAAGATCAAGCAGCTTACTGCAAGAAAAACAAAATTTGTTCACTCTGACTGGCTCAGTATTCCCTCTGCAATTCAGGGCTTGTTTCATTATCTGCCTGTAATTTAAATGTCCCTGTAGAATAGCACTTGGATTTTGAGAGTAGGTCTCCAAACCAAAGTCTCTGTGAGTAAATCTATTCAGCCATTTTAACTTATTAAAGGAATGTGGAGACTGGGGAGCCACAGGTTCATGTTGTGTCACAACCCTCAATGGCACATCATCAGTCCTTAGGCAGCAAGCACTACATCTGTTGATTAGACTGAAACTGGGAAAGTTGTTACCAGGTACAATGCTGACACCATCTCTACTCATATATTGGAGCCACCAAACCTTAACTATGTATGTGTTCTGACCAGCATTTCCCCTGTAATCTTGCAGATTTGGCTCTCTGATGTAATCCACTGATTTTAGTAAACTCTAGGGAGTTTTTTGATCAGTGCCAGGCTCCTACCTCTTGGTACTTCTGGACTTTATTGGTTTATTATTTACAGAGTTTTGGTATGACTGGAATCCCATTTATGGTGATTTGCATTTTTAAGTGTCCTCTAACATATATGAGACCATTCTGTGCATTGTTTCCCAAGAACAAATGCATTGATTTTCAAAAATACGATGTGTTCATGAATGAGCATCCAGCACTCATCTTAAACATTGTTCATTATTCCGCATTAACCAGTCATCTCCAGCTGAGCATGCAGAACTTCATCTGAGTCAGAGCACATCTGTTGTCTAATACAAGTTTCAGTTTGTAATTCTTCTGATCTGGACTGGGTAGCAGGGAAACACTGGCAGGGATCAGCAGCTCCTATGAGGATATAACAGTCAAAATGCTGTTCCTGTTTGCTTTATATTTTAATTAAGAGGCAATTCTAGTTCATAAGGCATTTCTATTGTAAGACTACTGATTTATTAGCCAGACGTTCAGTAAAGTGATTGAATGTTCTTGTATATAGTGGATTAACTACAAGTGTGCTGTGCCAAGATGCCTGAAAAAAAAATTGGATGCCCATCTATTTCAGCAGCTTCTGAGTGGAACTTTTTTTTTTGGTGGATTATGCAGGAGATTGAACAGCAGGGTCAAAACTGTCCATGCTATGATAATTCACCAACAATATTCTGATTTATTATTTTTTTCTGTAGTACATATTTTTTTTTTCTGCTTCAGCTTTTAAATCTAATTAAAGTTAACCAGAAAATGCCTGATATAAAATAAGTGAGAAGATAAAATAAATCCTCAAATAGAGCAGTCATTCACAATTTCATTCTTTGTAGAAGTCAATTTACACTACGAGAAAAGTTGTGAGTACTTGCACATAGAAAATGGAAAGACATACTTGAGGTTTTTTTCCTTCCCCACCCATTACAGCTAAGTTCACCTTCAGGACTTCTAAGGATAAAATCTTATGTCTCATGGATTCAACAGAAAGCTCAGAAAGTAAATCCCAAGCCTCAGTATCCTTCTTTTCTTAACTGACATAGAAATTACACTTATGCCATTATTGGCTAAGATTGTTTGTAGTAGCAGGGTACAGAATGTGTGCTCTCCTAAAAAGCATTCTAGGCTCCAGCAGAAATGGGCTTCAAACCCAAGATCCCTTTGCCGTTCCTCTCATCTTGACTACTACAGTGATCACTATTACCTCAAGAATGGGTCTTGCAGTTACAACCAAGTTGTAAGACTGCCAAGACCTGCAGAGGGGAAAAGTTCTAGAATGGAATGGAATGGAATGGAATGGAATGGAATGGAATGGAATGGAATGGAATGGAATGGAATGGAATGGACCAGACCAAGTTGGAAGAGATCTTCAAGATCATCACTTCCAACTCATCATCCAACACCATCTAATCAACTAAACCAAGGCACCAAGCACCAAGTAGAAGAAGATACCCACAACAGATTAAAAAATGTATGATACAATTTCAATTCAAGTACTCCACCTTTCCCTTCCTACTTAAATAACTGCTGAGATCTACTCTAGAGGGATTGTTCACTCAGCTGTGCAATACTTCATATATAATCTCTTCTCTCTAATGACTTTTTTAAAGCCATCCTAATCATGCTTTGCCAAATACTTACATGCTTAAAATATCTGGGGAATTTTTCTGTAATACCATAATCCAGAAGGGGGATTCATCACCTTTTCTTATGTGGACAGAAAGGTAGGCTGTGTTGTAATACACAATTGACAAGGTATTGCTAGTGGAAATTGGAGGGAAAATAGAGATGTGGACATTGCTACCATCACTTGGTGGAAGCAGAGGGAAAAAATAAGCTGTACTGAATCTTCTAGATTTAAAGAATAAAATCACTCCTGATTTTTCACCTAACCACTGACAGGAAACTGTTGCCACATTTATTTTGCTGTCTAATATTCATCTCCTGGCAATGGGCTGAGCTCTAGACTGACATTATTATGACCTTGTAACTGTTTCTGGCAGTGTAATTCTTTATTTCCTTGATCAAAATTCAGTATTAGTTGTAGTTCCATGGGAATACTTTCAGCCAACTTGCTATCACAGGAGTAAAAGTAAGTTACTTATAGCTCGCCACACAGACATTCTAGGTAACATAAACTGGCACTGTAGGAGTTTGTGAGGATCATTAACAGGATAATATTAACTGTGAACTTAACAGGAATCTCTCTTTCACTCTAGAAGATGAGTAAACATGAGTGAGGTGGCTGATACCCCATGAAGAAATGTAGTGTGGAAAGTCATTAATTAATAAGATAATGTGAGGAAATCCCCTGTAGATGAGAGGTGAGATGTAATTTTCTGAGGGGGTTGGTTGGTTGGGTTGGGTTTTGGATTTTTTTTGGGGGGGGTGTTCTTTTTTGGTTGGTTGTTTTTTTTAGGTAGGGTTAGAATTAGGGTAGCACCACCTTTGAAGAAGAGATCAGGAGGCCTGGCATAAATCCTGCTTCATTATTCCAGCCTCTCTGCCCATTTGTGTGTTTTCTGATGCTAAAAACTGCCTCCCTTTTCCCTAGATAGCCTATGAAGTCCAGGAAGCTTCAGGGTCACAGAAAAGAGTCTTTAGATTCTTTAGATTCTGATCCTTTAGATTCCCTGAGGAATAAGTATTTCTTAAGACTGATAAGAATCTTAATTTCATTTTGCTCAGAAATACATTCATCAGAATGACTTTAATCCAAGGGTGTTTTCTCCCAAAACCCCTGTGCAGCTTCTACTTTCTCTCTGAAGAAAAAGGTGTGTAAAACATTTTCTGCACTAGCCAGCCATTTTTACCTGCATGCCCGAGGACTAGATATTTAATCAGTGTGTCCTGCAATGAACAATCAATGATCTAGAAAGACTCAACATCCTCTACATCATCCTCTGGCCTAGAGCAATGATTTTGTGGGGGAAAAATTACTGTTTTTCAGTCATGTTTAACTCATCATCTCTGCAGGAAAACTTTTGGATCCCCCCATGATTTGCTTGCTACTCATCTCTTGTCTCTAAACTGGAGAGGGCACGAATCTGTTTTCTTTCTCATAAACAGTATCTCAGGCTTAGGAAAAAAGCATAAATATAGAGGGAAAGTATTAACTAAACATTTATGAACCTAATAAAAATGTTTATTTTCATTTGCAAATAGTCTTTGTCTTAACTGTAAGGAACCATTTTCTGCCACACCATTGCTTTGTCTTTCACCTAATAGCTGTACTCCAGTAGCACTGCAATTCAGTTGGGTTATCTGGTACAGTTTAAGGTGCCCTTATCCAACCTGTCTGGTCTCCTGCTACCACTGCAGAAGGATATTGATATCTACCAATTCTGTGCCATCAGCCAGCCATGATACTTGACCGTGTGAAGATAAATTAATCCACTGGAATAGACAGTCCTACCATTACAATTTGGGCTGAGTGGCAATTTCCATTCCCCTATGGGACTGAACTACTCAGATGTCACTGCCAAGTGCAACACAACTTTAGGCTAAATGCACATCAGCTCAGATTTATTATTTAGTGTGTAATCTTCCAAACTGGTTTGTTAGCTGCAATGTATTGGTAGGATTTTTTCATTCTCATGCTCCTTTACAGCATCTTTCAAGTGAAGTGCCTGGGATTCAAAGATAGTACTGTTAGAACAGCGTATTCTTCATCTGAGGACATACACACTAAATCAAGGGCATTGCTGAGTTCAAAAGAGTCTGGGGCAGTGAGATTTTTCTAGTCTGTTCATGCTTCCAAAGCACATGTCAGCTATTGATCTATGACTATTGAATGCAATCACATCAAAGTGCAATGCCATTATGCTGAAAATAGACAAACATAGCAATAAATATCTGATGCTTTTTTTCTTTCTTAATGTCTTCTTCGTGTATGCAAAGTAGAAAAAGACCCATCCCTTCTCTTTTTCATGTGACAATCAATTATACAGTCTTATAGATATTATACTTAAAAGCACATACAAGAATTATTTTAGATTCAGTGCAGGTTTATCTGCCATTCTACTCTATATTGAAATCCTTCTGCTGACAATATTAAGCTTTTTCTGGCTCAGAAATTCCTTCAGTCTAACCTGTTAAAGCTGATTCAATGGTCCGTCTCTCCAGTTTGGGTTGTGAATATTCTGCTAGTGAAGCTGTCCCTTGGAGGGACCATGTTTGTTTCTATAACTTCATTTGTCCCCATATCATCTGTCATTGGGATTTTTTCATACTGCCTCCAGAGGAATTTCATCAGGAGCATTCAGACATCCCGTTGACAGAGCAGCCACAGCACACTCTGTGCTGCAGATCAGCAGAACTGAAAGAGGACTTCAACTACGTACTTACAATACTGCCAGTATTTCTCATGCTACTGTCATGGACTTACCAAGGTGATGGAAAAGAAAGCAACAGGAAATTAAAAAAAGTTCTTCTAGGTGTTTTATGAGTAGGTTTCACACAAACTGGAAGACAGACCTGTATTTGCTAGAAAGGAATCCATATACTTGCATATTTTCTGAGCACTAAGCCAGCAGACAAGAACTCAGTTTCACACAGAAACAGATAAAACTGAGAAAATTAATCTTCTGAGTGTGGAAGTTAGTACTTTTAAACTGCTCTTACTCAGAGTCCCTAGGTCTTGCTAGCCTTGGACATCCTGTAGACTGGAAAAATGTAAGTTGGTATATTAGAAGTTGTAAAGGGTATTTTCACCTTACAACTGTAGGAATACCTACTATAAGAAATGATTATGAGATATGCTACCACCTCCACAAAGAAGAAAAGAGTCATAGTTGTAGGAGACTCCATTTTGAGGAGAGCAGAAGGTCCAATGTTCTGGGTAGACCCTTCTCATAGTTGTGGTGGCTTGAAAATTTCCCAACATTAAGCTTGCCAGACCAGCTCAGTTGGAAGCAAATGAAAGCTGTATTTACAAGCAAAACTGCACTTTACAATGGAATGCAATGAATGTGTACAAATACACAACATTTACACTAGTTACAGATATTTGCAATTAATAAACAGCACAAGGGTCCCCTTGGCCAAAGACCAGGGGAAGCACCACACTGACTTCTTCCTTCCCTGCATTTCCCTTTACCACTCTGCACAAAAGGAATAAGAGCCAGAAGCAGAGATTTTAATACCAGCCACAACAAAAGCAGTGCAGCCAAGGCCAAGCAGAAGCAAATTAGTATCTCTCCCAGAGCAAAGAAGAGTGAGATTGTTTAGATTACTAGCTTAAGTCCCTTATCTTTCCAATAGGATTATTTAGAACTATCATTATTTTCCTTTTCACACCCAATAGTGATTTATTTAAATTTTACTACTTTCCGTTCAAGATATGTGAACAATTTTAAAGGCATAGCCTAAAACTACCACAATAGTGAAGTCTGTTGTCATCCCAGAAGCCCGTGTTAGAGATATCACTCAGAAACCCCCAAGAGTGAGGCCCTCAGACTACTACCCACTACTGCTCTTCCATGTGGGTGTTGAGGAAGCTATAGTACATAGCATAGGCAATTTAAACAGACTTGAGGGCCCTAGGTTGGTTTATGTGGCAAATCCAACCCATTAATACATGGCTCCACAGCTGGTGTCAGCATCCCAATTTTGGGTTCTTTGACAGCAGGTTAGCCTAGAGGGCAGCAAGCATGCTGGTGTCAGGTGGGAGCCACCTTTCTCAAAGGGGAAGCAGGGTCATTGCCCAGGAACTAGCAGGACTCATTGATAGGGATTTACCTATGTATAGAGGGAGAGAGGGAAGAAATCCACCTTGCCTGTGACAAGCAGAGGGTCAGCTCACAATGTTTAGAGGGAAGTGGTGCTAGCATGAGCCCTGTTGCCACACACAGTATCAAACAGTATCACTAAGGCTGGAAGAGACCTCAAAGACCATCAAGTCCAATCTATCACCACAGACCTCATGACTAGACCATGGCACCAAGTGCCACATCCAACCCCCTCTTGAACACCTCCAGGGATGGTGACTCCACCACCTCCCTGGGTAGCACATTCCAATGACAATGACTCTCTCGGTGAAGAACTTTCTCCTCACCTCAAGCCTAAACCTCCCCTGGTGTGGCTTGAGACTGTGTGCCTGGACATGTATTGGGAATGCTGCAGCATAGTCAAAATCCAGAGGTGAACTGGGGGCTCTTGAGGCAGTAGAAGCCAGCAAGAAAACTCTCATGAAATATCTCAAGGGAATCAAAGGGCACTCCACTAAGAAAGTGATACATTCAATTGTCCAGCTGAAGTGCCTCTACATGAACATACGCAGCATGGGCAATAAATAGGAGAGGCTGGAAGCCACAGTGCTGCTCAAAAACTATGACCTCATAGCCATTACTGAAACTTGGTGGGATGAATCATATAATTGCAGTGTAGTTACTGGTGGCTACAGGCTGCACAGATGGAACAGATGAGGAAGGAGGGGCAGAGATTTTGACCATCGTGTCAGGAAATAGTGTGAGGAGCTGTCCCCGAAGAGCTACCATGAAGAGGTTGAAAGCTAATGAACAGGAATAAGAGACAAAAGTGACAAAGGCAATCTTATGGTTGTAGTCCAATCCTTGTGATTTTTGTCTGCTACAGGCCACCTGATCAAGGAGACCCCACTGTTGAAGCCTTTCTACTTCAGCTACAGGAGGTTTTCTGCTCGCAAGCTCCTGTCCTGCTGAGGGGCTTCATCTGGTATCTGCTGGAAGAGCAGCACAGGACGCTGTAAGCAATTGAGGAGGCTCCTATAATGCTTTGATGATAACTTCCTGAGCCAGATAATTGACAGCCCTTCCCAAGGGAATGCAGTACTGGACCTGATGGTCAACAGTGCAAATGAACTCATCAGTAATATCAAGACTGGAAGCAGCCTGGGTTGCAGTGATCACACACTGTGGAATCTGCAGTCCTAAGGGATATGAGTCACAAGGAGTACAGTCAGAACTCTGAAAGCAAAATTCCAATTCTTCAAGGAGTTAGTCAGTAGGGCCCCCTGGGAAACTGACTCATAGATAGGGGAGAACAGAGCTGGCAGATCTTTTAAGACACTCCTTTGAGCACAAGAACTCTTGATCCCCACGTGTCTGCATCTGTGTATTTTATCATTATAATGTGTAACTGCAGTGCATAAGGAGTTTAATTGTTTTTGTAATAATGTCATGATTACATTAGAGAAGATATCTTAAATTAACAGTTAAATAAATTATCTTGCTAATTTTGCTGTATTTTTGAAAGCCTTAGAATAGAATAGAATAAACCAGGTTGGAAGAGACCTTCAAGATCATCACGTCCAACCTATCACCCAACACCACCTAATTAACTAACCCATGTAACCTAGCACCCTGTCAAGTCTCCTCCTGAACACCTCCAGTGACGGCGATTCAACCACCTCCCCAGGCAGCCCATTCCAATGGGCAATCACTCTCTCCGTGTAAAACTTCCTCCTGACCTCCAGCCTGAACTTCCCCTGGTGCAGCCTGAGACTGTGTCCTCTTGTTCTGGTGCTGGCTGCCTGGGAGAAGAGACCAACCTCTGCCTGTTTACAACCCCCCTTCAGGTAGTTGTAGAGAGCAATAAGGTCACCCCTGAGTCTCCTCCCCTCCAGGCTAAGC
The DNA here is from genome assembly GCA_011125475.1 of Melanerpes aurifrons. Classification (NCBI taxonomy): domain Eukaryota; kingdom Metazoa; phylum Chordata; class Aves; order Piciformes; family Picidae; genus Melanerpes; species Melanerpes aurifrons. The sequence continues at coordinate 1,148,288 of WWNC01000059.1, read as the reverse complement.
AGCCCCAGCTCCCTCAGTCTCTCCTCATAGGGCTTGTGTTCCAAGCCCTCACTAACTTCGTTGCCCTTCTCTGGACTCGTTCCAGCAAGTCAACATCCCTCCTAAACTGAGGGGCCCAGAACTGGACACAGTACTCGAGGTGTGGCCTAACCAGTGCAGTGTACAGGGGCAGAATGACCTCCCTGCTCCTGCTGGCCACACTGTTCTTAATGCAGGCCAGGATGCCATTGGCCCTCTTGGCTGCCTGGGCACACTGCAGGCTCATGTTCATCCTACCATCAACCAGCACCCCCAGGTCCCTCTCTGCCTGGCTGCTCTCCAGCCACTCTGACCCCAGCCTGTAGCACTGCATGGGGTTGTTGTGGCCAATGTGCACTCACCACCAGCAGAACTCAATGAAATTTCCACTAGTTTTGAAGACTACACAAAAGCTTTGAACAAAAAGTGTTATATAAATGTCAATGGTCATACTATGATGTCTGTGTGTTCAACAATGCCATGAACCTTGTCTCCCTTCAAAAGGCTCTAATAGAATTGAGTCATTTACTGGACATTGTGACAATTAAAGCATGTACATATGCAAGTACAAAAAACCTCTCCCCCCAAAAAAAAAACCCCAACCCACCCAAAACAAAAAACCAAACCAAACCAACAAACAAATAAAACCACAACCAAACCAAACCAAACAAAAACCACAAACCCCCCATTTTTAAGTGCCGTATAAGTCTGTTGACTTCTGGACTGGCAAGATTCGATTTTTGCTCTAATTTGATTAATTACTTGGTTCAGATTCTGCACAGTGACAAATAGTAAGGTCTAGACTGACTGCTCTCAGGTTTCACTGATGTTTATTCTCTTGGGTTACTTCACACAAGTTCTGAGGTAGATTCTACAGCAGAGAAGCTACAGGGCAACAAAGTTGGTGAAGGGTTTAGAGCACAGCCCTATGAGGAGAGGCTGAGGGAGCTGGGGTTGTTTAGCCTGGAGAAGAGGAGGCTCAGGGGAGACCTTCTTGCTGTCTACAACTACCTGAAGGGAGGTTGTAGCCAGGTGGGGGAGTGGTCTCTTCTCCCAGGTAACCAGCACCAGAACAAGAGGACACAGTCTGAGGCTGCACCAGGGGAGGTTTAGGCTGGAAGAAATTTTTCATAGAAAGAGAGATTGGCCATTGGAATGGGCTGCCCAAGGAGGTGGTGGAGTCACCATCACTGGAGGTGTTTTCTTTAAGAGACTGGATGGGGCACTTGGTGCCATGGTTTAGTTGGTGTTGGGTGATAGGTTGGACTTGATGATCTTTTCCAATCTGGTCTATTCTATTCTATTCTATTCTATTCTATTCTTCTATTCTAAAAAACAAAACAAATCCAAAACAAACAAACAAAAACAAAGACAAAACCAAAAAAAACCTAAACATTTATATTATTAATTTTCCACTAGTGAGTTAAATCATCATGCTTAATAATGCCTAGCTTATTCTTATAATCAGTGATTCACTAAATTAAGGATTTAACTAAGTAAGGAAGTTGAATTAAGAAAAAAAAAAAAAAAGCAAAACTGTAAGTAAAACTTCTGTTTCCAATATTCTTGGGAGATAGGATAAAAATAGTTTGTGCTGTTGCCTGCTAATGTTCTACCCAGTGCTACCAGCATCCTACACAATCTCAGGTTAAACATAAATTCTGCTGCCATCCCCGTTTTCCTTGTATACTTGAATGTGTTGTCCACAGTCATTAACCTGGGTTAAAAACAAAGGATGGAGGTAAAAATAAATACTGATATACCAGATGGTGCTGTCCTACAGCAAGAAAGAAAGGTTTATAATAGTGTATTCTGTGTGTCAAGTTGTTATTGCTAATCAATCAAGAAGACTTGTTGTCAAATTAATTGGCAGTGTCAATACAGGTAGTGCATTAATGTCATCCTTAAAAAGGAGTTTTTGATTTTTCTTTCTGCAAAAGAAAGAATGAAAACACCAATCTACTGGCAGATTTTTCCTATGGAAGTGTCAAAGCTGTGCATGAGTTACTCAATTTAACTCAAGTGTTAAAAGAATAACTTGCTGTGTATGAGCTTTAGAGTTTTCAAAGTTTCAAATCTAATCCTTCTCCAATTGAATTCCTAAAACCAGTACAGCTTCATGCAGGTTCATTACTAAGGTGACATTGAAAGATGCTGGCTTAAGACTGTGGTACAAAGTCTTTGGAGAAGTGCTTTCACTTCTAAGTAAACTAGTTGAGGTATCAGAAACAAGGCCATGATCATTGCAGATCTTCAGGTGCAAGTTCTGTAGCCCCTATGACAGGAAGGATCTGGAGGTGCTGGAAGGTGTCCAGAGAGAAGGGCCATGAACATGAGCAGAGGGCTGAAGCTGCTCTCCTATGAGGACAGACTGAGGGAGTTTGGGGTGTTCAGTCTGGAGAAGAGAAGGCTCCGAGGTGACCTCATTGTGGCCTTCCAGTATCTGAAGGGGGCCTACAAGAAAGCTAGAAAAGGACTCTTTAGGGTGTCAGGGAGTGATAGGATTAGGGGGAATTGAGTCAAACTAGAAATGGGTAGACTGGATGTAAGGGAGACATTGTGCCCCTGTACTCAGCACTGGTTAGGCCACACCTTGAGTACTGTGTCCAGTTCTGGGCTGCTCAGTTTAAGAAGGACATTGAAACACTTGAATGTGTCCAGAGAAAGGCAATGAGACTGGGGAGAGGCCTCAAGCACAGCCCTATGAGAGGCTGAGGGAGCTGGGGTTGTTTAGCCTGGAGAAGAGGCGACTCAGGGGTGACCTTATCTCTCTCTACAAATACCTGAAGGGAGGTTGCAGCCAGGTGGGGGCTGGTCTCTTCTCCCAGGCAACCAGCACCAGAAAAGAGGACACAGTCTCAAGCTGTGCCAGGGGAGGTTTAGGCTGATTGTTAGGAAGAAATTCTTCACAGAAAGAGAGACTGTCCATTTTAATGTGTTGCCCAGGGAGGTGATGGAGTCACCGTCCCTGGAGGTGTTCAAGAGGGGATTGGATGTGACACTTGGTGCCATGGTTTAGTAGTCATGAGGTGTTGGGTGACAGGTTGGACTTGATGATCTTTGAGGTCTTTTCCAACCTTGTTGATTCTATGATTCTATGAAGAAATTCTTCCCCATGAGGGTCATGAGGCACTGGCACAGGTTGCCCAGGGAGTTGGTGGAAGCCTCATCCCTGGAGGTAGGTTTTTAAGGCCAGGCTGGATGTGGCTCTGTGCAACCTGATCTAGTGTGAAGGGTTCCTGCCCATGGCAGTGGGGATGGAACTGGATGATCCTTGAGGTTCTTTCCAACCTTAATAATTCTATGATTCTACTTTTCCCAGTGTGTGAGAAAGGTTCATTTACAGATGCACAAGTAAAATGCAACTAATGCTTTTTAAACTTTTAAATAATTTAATAATTGTAATTAATTTAATAATAATAATCATTCATTCATAATTTAATCTCTTCATTGTTGTTCACATTCATACTGAAAAGTCATTTATGTAATACAAATTTCACATAAAATTAAGCTGACATAGTTTTTCCTAGAGACAGAGGAAGAATTGATTGACTGACTGATTGGTTGATATTCCCCTTCAACATTTTAACTCTTGCTAGCCATGGCAAATATTTTGTGATGTGATCACCATCACCAATGTATCCAGCCATGTTTACCAGACACTCCTAAGCTGTAAAACAATTTAAAAGTCTTCATGGAAGCAGGAAAGCAGGAAAGCAGGAAAACTGGTTAAAACTGAAAAATTTAAAAGGCTGTTGTTTAAGCCTCTTCTAAAATATTCAGGAAGTTTGCATGCTTATCAGATTAACAATTTGTGTATCACCATGATTTCAGGAATGTCTTCTCTGCTTGACTTTCACGTGAACCTGAGATTCTTCAATCAGCAGACACAGGTGTTGCAGAAAACATAAGCTCAGCTCTGCCCAACAGGTCTGCCTATCTGTGGTTCCACTGACCCTGGCAATCTTCTAAATCACATATTGATACCAGGTCTAAGAATAGAATAGAATAGAATAGAATAGAATAGAATAGAATAGAATAGAATAGAATAGAATAGAATAGAACAGAACAAACCAGGTTGGAAGAGACCTTCAAGATCATCATATCCAGCCCATCATCCAACACCATCTAATCAACTAAGCCATGGCACCAAGCACCCTACAAAACACCTCCAATGTTGGTGACTCCACCACCTCCCCGGGCAGCACATTCCAATGGGCAATCACTCTCTATATGAAGGATTTCTTCCTAACATCCTGTGGCAATGCCAGCAACGAGCAGTGTGAGCAATCTGGCAGTGCAGGCCTAGAGCCTGACATGGTGGTAGGCCATGCTCAGCATAAATGCAGAGCCAGCTAGCAGTGTTGAAAAACAGTGCTGTGCCTGCAGCATGTAACTAAACCACGACGCTGGTAGCTATAAACATAGAAAGTTATCTTGGGACAACAGGACATGCACCTGCATCAACAAACCTTGCATGTCATTAGTAGTTGGACCAATAATCTGTAATAGTGCAATGTCTGGTCACTCATGCCAACAAGGCACTCAGAGTTTATACAAGTTGTAGAAGTTCCCTTGACATGCACTTCTGCCTTTCCTTTCCCTTCTTCTTCTTTGCTTTACTTTACGGTGCTACACTCGCACCATAGACCTGCAATGCAGGAACAATAAAGGAACAATACTCGATCATCTTGGTCTGCTGTATTGACTCCAGTCTCCGTTACCGATAACATCCAGCCTAAACCTCCCCTGGCACAGCTTGAGACTGTGTCCTCTTGTTCTGGTGCTGGTTGCCTGGGAGATGAGACCAGCCCCCACTTGTCTACAACCTCCGTTCAGGTATTTGTAGACAGCAATAAGGTCTCCCCTGAGACTCCCCTAAGGACTGAGATACATTCAGGAGATTTTTCAGACAGAAACAGTAGCATAATTTCTTTCATACCTATGAGGTGAACAGGGAACATCATGGAGGGTAAATCTTTCTCCCAGTGGCTAATTAAATAATGTTGTGGAGGGTATAACTTTATAATCTTAAGATCCTTACCACCAAGCAGCTAACTCTAGCATTCATAACTGAATATAAGGCAAGGCAGTATTTCTAGGCTGCAAAATTAATTTGCCAAACATTTCATTATTTCGAAAGTATATAATTAACTTAATTTTCTCCAGTGCTCCTGACTGTACTACCTGGCCAGTTTGTAAAGCATTATACACTAATGATTTGTTTTATTCTTGCTTCTAAGAAGTAAAGTTAAATCATGTCCCTTGGAAATTGCTTCTCAAAATAAGACTTGTAATTGGAAGGATACATTTTATCATCCCAAAGCACTTTCATAATTGTTTAATTAGACTCATTAACACATAGCATTAACAAATACAGAATTTTCTTATTCCAGTGTGTTTTGTTTAGAATGCATACCCCTGTGCACCAAATGTATACTGATGAGATGTACAGCACCCTCCTATTCTCCAATACTTCTTTGCATATATGCAATCATATATCCCCTAATGTTCAGTGAGGTGGTTAAAATGCCTTGAATCATTATGGACATGGCAAACAGAAAAAAATAAATAAATTAAAAAGCAGGTTATTCCCTTATTTAGAATTACTTTGAGACTGCTACCTGTGTTTATTCCAGTGAATAGAATAGAATAGAATAGAATAGAATAGAATAGAATAGAATAGAATAGAATAGAATAGACCAGACCAGGTTGGAAGAGACCTTCGAGATCATCATGTCCAACCTATCCCCCAACACCACCTAATCAACTAAACCATGGCACCAAGCACCCCATCCAGTCTCCTCCTAAACACCTCCAATGATGGTGATTCCACCACATCCCTGGGCAGCACATTCCAATGGGCAATCACTCTCTCTATGAAGAATTTCTTCCTAACATCCAGTCTAAATCTCCCCTGGTGCAGCTTGAGACTATGTCCTCTTGTTCTGGTGCTGGTTGCCTGGGAGAAGAGACCAACCCCCACCTGGCTACAACCACCCTTCTGGGAGTTGTAGACAGCAAGAAGGTCTCCTCTGAGTCTCCTCTTCTCCAGGCTAAGCAACCCCAGCTGCCTCAGCCTCTCCTCACAGGACTCTGCTCCCAACCCCTCCCCAGCTTTCTTGCCCTTCTCTGGACACCTTCCAACAACTCAACATCTTTTCTAAACTGAGGGGCCCAGAACTGGACACAGGACTCAAGGTGTGGCCTAACCAGTGCTGAGTACAGGGGCAGAATGACCTCCCTACTCCTGCTAGGCACACTGTTCCTGATACAGGCCTTTGGCCTTCTTGGCTACCTGGGCACACTGCAGACAAAGGCACAGCCTGGGGCTTGTTACATTCTCAGTGCTGGGATTTTTTTGGGCATGTTTATTTATTTATTTATTTATTTATTCAGTTTAATCTTTCACACTTTTACATTGTGCTCACTCAGAAATATTTCTATTGTATCTCTTCCATAAGAGAAAGTCAGCCTAAAAGAGATATACAGATGGCATCTTGATCCAGATTCATGACTCCTAACGGGATTCTATTGAAAAAAATACTGAGCCCACTACAGTGAATTGACTGAGGTTGAAATCAGTGATGTAGTAACAGAAAGGAGTCATGAAGAGGGACAAAGACCTTTCTGAATCCAGATGAAAGACAATTCAGGAGAATACTTCCTTTCATGGGAAAAGAGAGGGATGCTGACTGCTTATCTAAGTGCACTGAAGTTTACTCCACATACTTCACTAGAAACAAAAGAAGGCTACAAAGTCAGGGGAAGAGAGAGAAAAAGAAAGTTCATATAACTGTAGGTTAGAACAACCTTTCCAGACAGAAAAAATAAAAAAGATATACAAGAAAGAACAAAGAATTAAAACAAGCAAACAAGAAAGCAAAACCACTGTGATTTTTCTATTTATGTTACATCCAAACTTTTAACACATAGAAGCACTCTCTTCCCAGTAATTCATGAACGTCTTCTTAGTTTTGCAAGAGTCTGATTACACAGTCTGCTGTCCTGAGTAGACTCCCAGCAAGAACAAAAGTAATGCAAGGATCTGATGTTGCTTATCCTCAACAAAGAGGATGCCATGGCAGGGGGGTTGGAACTAGATGATCCTTGTGCTCCCTTCCAACCCTGAATGATACTATGATACTATGATACTATGAAAGAGATCTTGGAAGTTAATACTTAAAGTGTACTTTAGAGAAATCTCTTGGTCCCTCCTGGGGTATCAGTCTGTGTTGTCAAACCAGACATAGCTACTAGACCAAACCAATCTTGCTCCACTCTTGGCTTGTGTACTTCCATACAAAACTACACTTCCACAGTAGAGACTTCTTGAAAATTTCGCTCCATGCTTTACTGAAAGTTTAATATAAAGATGGAAAATCGAATCTGATTTCTGCTCCTGAGAGGTTTACATCCCTGAGGTTTCTATGTTTGAAGCTCTCTATAACCCTATTTATTTCTCAGATTCTTAAACACTTTACACAAACTGATATCCAGTGCCAGGTGAAAGGTTTAAATGAAATTACAACTGTGGCAAATATCTTAAAGGGAAACACATTTCAAAGGCTATGTGAGCCATTTTCTTCCAAAAACCTGTTTGCTATGCAAAAATAGAACAAGTTTCCCTAGCAACAAGCATTTCCTTGTCAAAGACTTGCTCTCTCAGAAGATATCCATTATGGATTATTTATCCTGCTTTCTCTATGTAAGACAGTGCTAACAAAACCTATTCATTACTGCACAGTCCCTACATTTACATATTGTTTTCTAGCTCTTCAGTATGTGAACAACAAGACCCTTAATGGAGGTTAGTGCAAGCTTTTATTAGTGCAATTAAACTAGCATGTCTAAACAGAAATGAGAAATGCTAAAACTCTCTTTAAAGTGCTAACAAATATTTTCTAGAACTTCTATTAAGACTGTTTTTTTTTTTTTGCTGGTGACCCCATGAAACAATAGATTCAGTTAGTATTCTGTTATTCTTTCTTGCTATCTGAAAGCATTTCTCATTATTAGTTTATCTGAAACAGTTTTTTCACATTAGTGATAAACAGTGGGTTTACATTGTTAACAAAAACTAATAGATGTTGTTTCTCAGCGAAATTATTTTACAGACTTGAAAAGTAAATATATTCATTCACTGTCTATGATTTTTTAACCATGAGGGAAGCCCTGTTAATAAATCCCTAAAGACAATTTTGTGTCAGCAAGCAGGAATCTGGCTAGGGACCTTGAAAAGTTGTCTGCAGAGCTGTTCAGAGAAAGCAGGCTTGATATAATTTCCTTGTGGCTGGGCTGTGATGTGGGTCCTGCTCCCCTGCCTGCTAAGGAGCTGTTTGCACAATGAGAGCAGCATGGTATGACTTTGCCAGGCTATTCTCAGTGGTGCCCAATGACAGAGCAAGGGGCAATGGGTGGAATTTGAGGCATCAGAAGTTCCATGTAAATATGAGGAAAATTTTTTTCACTGTGAGGGTGACAGAGCACTGGAACAGGCTGCCCAGGGGGATTGTGGAGTCTCCCTCTCTGGAGATACTCAAAACTCTCCTGGCTGCATTCCTGTGTGATCTGGTGTAGGTGATCCAGCTCTGGCAGGGGGGTTGGGCTGGATGATCTTCTGAGGTCCCTTCCAGCCCCTGAAATTCTGTGATTGTGTGAATCTGTGATCACTCGGAACTCAGGTGGGGGTTGGTCTCTTCTCCCAGGCAACCAGCACCAGAACAAAAAGACTCAAGCTGCACCAGGGGAGATTTAGACTGGATGTCAGGAAGAAATTCTTCATAGAGAGAGTGATTGGCCATTCAAATGTGCTCCCCAGGGAGGTGGTGGAGTCACCATCACTGGAGGTGTTTAGGAGGAGACTGGATGGGGTGCTTGGTGCCATGGTTTAGTTGATTAGATAGTGCTGGGTGATAGGTTGGACTTGATCTCAAAGGTCTCTTATTCTATTCTATTCTATTCTATTCTATTCTATTCTATTCTATTCTATTCTATTCTATTCTATTCTCATACTGCAGTTAAAACACTTTCAGAAACTGATAGTTGAGTTTATAGTTCAGAGGACCAGGGAACAGCTATTTTGTAGTTTCAACTGTAGATTGCACTATATATACACCGTGATGAAAATTTTTGAATAGCACTTGTTTACAGGTTATTGTAATGGTTAAAAAGTGCAGTGATTTTACAGATGGGAGAAAAGAAATTTCATGTTTGTCTGATGCTAGGACTTTCAAGTTGTTTCTACAATCTCCAGATTTTCACCAACCATACGATTTGCTTTGGGACAAGATACAGACAGTATCACAATATCACAGTATCACTAAGGTTGGAAAAGACCTCAAAGATCATGGAGTCTAACCTGTCACCCAACACCTCATGACTAAACCATGGCACCAAGTGCCACGTCCAATCTCCTCTTGAACACCTCCAGGGACGGTGACTCCACCACCTTCCTGGGCCGCACATTCCAATGACGAATGACTCTCTCAGTGAAGAACTTTCTCCTCACCTCCAGCCTTAACTTCCCCTGGTGCAGCTTGAGACTGTGTCCCCTTATTCTGGTGCTGGTTGCCTGGGAGAAGAGACTAACCCCTTCCTGGCTACAACCACCTTTCAGGTAGCTGTAGAGAGCAATGAGGTCACCCCTGAGCCTCCTCTTCTCCAGGCTAAACAGCTCCCCAGCTCCCTCAGCCTCTCCTCATAGGGCTTGTGCTCAAGGCCTCTTCCCAGCCTTGTTGCCCTTCTCTGGACATGTTCAAGTGTCTCGATGTCCTTCTTAAACTGAGGGGCCCAGAACTGGACACAGTACTCAAGGTGCAGCCTAGCCAATGCAGAGTACAGGGCACAATGACCTCCCTGCTCCTGCTGGCCACACTATTCTTTTGGCTCAGACTTGGGACTGAAAGAGACTTCTGGGGGGAACTGCTGCTGATAACCACAAATATAATGTGATTTTATTAATAACTAAAGAATTTCCTAGCAAATAAATACTTACATAGAAAATGTCCAGCTTTGCAGCCTTTTCTGAATAAAGAGAGAAAACAATACATTCCTTCTGCAAATGCAAATCAAATTGTATTTAAAGGCTGAGATACCTGGTCTCCTCCTCTAGCAGAAAACTTTCTGGGACACAAAATATAGTATTTGCCATAAAATAAAATTCTAACTTTTGTAATTATATTTTTCCCAATCTGTGAAGACTGGAAGCAACTGGAAAACAATCATGTAGTGGAGAAAGAATATGGGACCAGCCACTAAGCTGCCCATGACTGGGCAGCTTCAGAGGAGCTAGAGCTGAAGTTATGCTGTGCCAGAAGGAACAGCATCCTTGCTGTCAGGGACAGAGAAAGAAGAGCAGGGCAGGCAGCACTGTGGTAGACAAGACAAGCCAAAAGACCAGGTGACCATTAAAGTCTGTGGACATGAGGCAACTCACCCCAAGGAGCTGTGCCCAGGGAGGAACTGGGATTAGAGATGTGATCAGACACAGGGATGGTTGCCCCAAAAGTCAGGCAAGGAACCAGAGACTGAACCTTGGTACACTTTCCACAATGGTGGACAGTCAAGAAACTTCTAGTTCAGAAACTAGAAATACTCAGTTTCAGCCATTTCTAAACACTGAAGACTGAGAAGATTCTTCAATTTGAAGGATTTATGTGACTGTCTCCTTCTGTTCAGAGCCCTCTTAATGAGAAAACATCATCATAGCGAAGAGTAAAAGCAAAACATTTTACCATGGAAAGGAACATCTTTGTTCACTAAAATCTCCATCTTTTCGAAACAATTCTGCAAGGAGTCTGTATGCCAAAGGCATGTAATATATCTGGTAACTGTTTCACATTTCAGGTAGATATAAGAGGCAAAGAATCAACTCCTGCCTTGTACAAAGTGGTGAAGATAAAGAAAAACTGCAGGAGGAAATCACTATTGTCTAGTGTGACTAGTCAGAAATGGGAGAGGTTTATAGCTCACAGACAGCACTAAAGAGGAGTTATCTGCTGCTTCACCAAATCTTCAGGGGGAAATCACTTCTGCTTCAGCAGAAAGACCTATCCCAACCAGCAACTATCACTACATCCATCTCCACAACTGGCAAAGGCCACATTACTGCTGCATTCAAGTTTCTAGCAGGACCATTTGCACAGGAAAAGCCATAACAGCCGGAGCCCTGATGACAAATCCATCAGTATCAGACAAAGGTGCCATAAAATAAATCTGTTGCTCTGCTTGAAACTGAAGACCATCTTGTGACAGTCCTCATGCTTGCAGGCTAGGCTCTGATTATAGAATACATGTGAAATATGCCAGAATGACTGGACATCAACAGCATTAGGGGACATTCTAGCCATTCCTATGGGATTTACAAATCCTTTAAGAAAATTTCCCTGTACAAAATGCTGTACAATGGCAATGAACTTACATTTCTTTGTCTCATTTTATTGACTCGTTACAAGTAGTTCCTGTCCACAAAACACAAACAATATAACTATGTAGGAAAGCCTCACTCACTTAAAATTAATAGTAGGTATATTAATATTAGATAAAGTGGTTGTGCATGTCTTTTATAGAATCATAGAATCAGTCAGGGTTGGAAGGGACCACAAGGATCGTCTAGTTCCAACCCCCCTGCCATGGGCAGGGACAGCTCAGGCTAGATCAGGCCGGCCAGAGCCTCGTCCAGCCTGCTTTTAAACACCTCCAGGGATGGCGCCCCAACCACCTCCCTGGACAACCCATTCCAGGGCTTCACCACTCTCATGCTGAAGAACTTCCTCCTCATGTCCAACCTGAATCTCCCCACCTCCAGATTCATTCCATTCCCCCTAGTCCTGTCACTACCTGAAATCCTGAGAAGTCCCTCCCCAGCCTTCTTGTAGGCCCCCTTCAGATACTGGGAGGCCACAATGAGGTCACCTCAGAGCCTTCTCTTCTCCAGACTGAACAGTCTGTCCCCATAGCAGAGCAGCTCCAGCCCTCTGATCATCCTCCTGGCCCTTCTCTGGATACGTTCCATTATAACCACATCAATACTATTCTATTTACCTACTTCATTTGAAAAAGTTTGTATACTTAAAAAAAAATCTCATACATTATTAAGAAGAAATAGGGTTTCCACATAATTTCAAATGAGTTGGCTCTTATTAAAAATCCCCTAATCAATCTTTGATATATTTAAAATGCCAGCACAGCTTTTAGCTTGGATTTAATAATATTTTGTTCTTGTAAGATTTTTTTGTTAATTTATTGTTTGTTTTGTTTCTTTTGGGGGGTGGGGGGATGGGGTACTGATAATTTGATTTATTTTGATACACATGTGAATTCACCAAAGAATTGGAGGGGGTACTCAGTCTAATTTTTTTGTCATTTGGATTTATATTAACCTCTCCCCAGTGCTAAATTTATTAGATCAAATAGAAATCCTCACAAGTGCATCTGATGCTAATCTGATACTCTGATGTCAACACCAGCCAACAGTGTTTTCAAACAGCCTTCATCACTAATTAAATCAACTTCAGCTAATGATTTTCAAAGTACTCTAGGAAAATTAAATGCTCATTAATTACTGTTGCATAATAACATATAAGGAACATTGTCCTCACTCTTAGTTCTTCATAGAGAAAGTGATTGCCCATTGGAATGGGCTGCCTGGTGAGGTGGTAGAGTTGCCATCACTGGAGGTGTTTAGGAGGAGACTTGATGGGGTTCTTGGTGCCATGGTTTAGTTGATTAGATGGTGTTGGGTGATGCGGTGGACGCCATGATCTTGAAGATCTCTTCCAACCTGGTCTATTCTATTCTATTCTATTCTATTCTATTCTATTCTATTCTATTGAATTACAGGACAGGTGAATGAGCCTTGCCCTTCATCCACTGCAAGCCACACAACACCTGAAAAGATCAGGATACGTTGATGTCTGAAAGTCAGTGAAAAAGGAGATTTGTGGTGTGCTGTTCCTATAATAAATTTCCTTTGTATTACCTTGAATGATAAGAAAAGATGATCTGACAAAGAAATTAGAAAGTGTGTGATAATGTGGAAAAGTTAAATTGAAGTGTGTATTTAGGATGGGGTGGTTTCAAAGACTGAGAACATTTTCAAGAGTACATTTTCATTTTATTTGATAACTGTTGCATATTTCAGTGAAGAAAAATGCGGAGGGAAAAAGTGCATAAACATCAAACACAACATATATTTATGTTATCCAAAAAGAATGAAAACTAATTAAATATAAGGGAGCTACACAGGACAATAAAAAGGTAATAAATTTAAGAAGCTTTATGACAATGACAACAAAACCTTTTTATCTCCTTCTAAAGTTACACTTTGTCTTAAGCCTGGGGCTGAAAACCTGTGACAAGTACAAACAGAAGGAAATTTCATTCTCTGCCTGCAGATCTGTATCTACAGCACAGGTGGAACATCCTGAGAACAACTGACAAGGAACAAACTTTGTTTGGAAAATGCAAGACCAAGCGGAGCCAGAATCACATGCCCTCTCTTGCAGGAAACACAAGCATCCACCTGCCAAAACACTGTCTATTTTAAGTGGTTTACTGCACAATAGATTATCAAATCCAGGACACTGGAGAGAGATTTTATCTAATGCTCCTTGAACTTTTGTCCTGTCAAGGGTTGGAAGGGAAAGGCCTCCTCCACCCAGAAAAGTGAAAGGAAAAAAACCCTCACAGCTGAATTAGCAAAGCAGTGGGTGCTGTATATTTACAAAGCAATATAGGATATGCAGGGGAATATACAGAATTTACAATATTTACAATATATACAAAAATATGCAATAAAGTAGCACAGAAATGAGAGTTCCCCTCTCTGCTGAGGGGGTTCCCCACCTCTGCTCCCCTTTCTCTCCCCCTTTCCCCAGAGAGGGTTAGAAAGAGAGAAAAGAGAAAAAAAGAGCAGTGATTAATTAGAAGCAGTTAGGCCGTTACGTGTTAGAAAGTTCTTATCTCTTCCCAAGGCCGAGTCTGGCCGAAAGCCCAGAAGCAGTGAGCTGCAAGCCACCAAAGGAGGGGAAGGCAGACTGACCAGAAAAGTGCAGGAATGCCCAGGATGCTCTGCTGTACTCCCAGTTCAAAAGGTGCTTCCTCCCAATCTACCAATGAAATTAGTTTAGATCCATCTTTCGTTTACAAACATCTGACCACAATATTCCCTTTCTTAAGGGGACAGCCTCAAACAGTCACATGTCCCTAGTAACAAGGGTCTCTGCTTCGGGACTGGCAATATAGGTCCCCATGGAAAGCTTACTGCCCACACTAAGCAGCCTGGCATCTCCTGAAAAGACTGTTCTGTGGCTGCTGGTAGTAGGATGGGAATTGGGGAAACCAAACTGGAAAGCCAGCTGAGCAGTCAAAACTCAAAGGAGGTGAGACATGGCAAGCGTGTGCAGAAAGGCAAGGTGTGAATCTTCGTGGGAACACAGATAGGTGCAAGATGACTCCAGAACTGCACTGGTTCAGCAATGCAAGGCTTTGCATCAAGGTCAGGTGGGAAAGAAAAGAGAAGATGCTGTGTTGGAGGGAACCTTTAAAGGTCTATTCCATCTAGTCCAACCCCCAAACTGTTGTAGGGTGAGGAGGTGTAGGAATGCCTTCTGTGGGAGGAGGTCAGTCATGAATGCTTCTAGCTGTCTCAGATGAAAACAGCTCATCACTTGCCAAAAATTCACCCACTCAGAGAAGCATCAATGCTTACATATACTTACAGAAAGAGGGAAAGCCATGGTAAGCAGGAGTCACTGGAGGAGACAGGAAGATGTTTGATAAGTGCTTATTGAAAAGGGACAAGAAAGAGGAGAGAAAAGGCAGAAAGGACATCATCCAGGACAGGGCTCTATGCACACTCTTGGAAGACAAACAAACCCCCGAGGGACTGCAACCTTCCAGCTTCCCGGGGTTAGGCAGCTAGAGGCACATACATGAGGAACTGTATCTTAAGGCAGTGACAATCCTGACAGACACGGCCTCATACCATAAAGAAACACCAATAAAAACCAATGGCCTCTGGGGGACCTGCATTCAAGCAGGGGATCAGAAGAAGCAAGGAGCAGAGGAAGCAAAAAATTAAGAAGCAAGGAGTTGCAGAAGTGAGTTGTCTCCTTACTGAGGGGGTTAGGAAGGACTATTGCAAGCATTGGAGGTGAGAAATGTTAAGACTGAGGGTAGGAAGAGAAGTGTTTCAAGTTGAGCATGCAAAAGGGACAGAAAAATATTTTTATATTTAACTAAGTCCTTTATTCCAAATAATTAGGGTTTTATGTTACTTGATAACAAATTGAGTAAAATTCCCAGACTTCAGGCAGTTTTCATCACCACAACATCACATGAAGTCTTCCTTCTCTTGCACTGGTATGATTGTGCTTTTCAGGTTCCTTGCCCTTTTAGTCTTCTCATCTTGCCATCAATGTCTTATGGAAAGGTTGCATCATTTCACAGATCTCAATTTTTGAAAAAATCAATAGTTTGCATTGTCTTTGTGAATCCTCCTAAGGATTTTGTTAAATTGTTATTTTTATTTTTGAAGCAAGAAATCCTCCATACTATGACCAGAACACTAGAACACTAATCAATGTCTAATTCTGATTTAGGCACTGAAGTTTCGGTAAGTGATGTACAACCATTACCTCTGTCAGCTCCTCACAGTAACTGAATTGGAAGCTGGTATTGTTTAGCCTGGAGAAGAGGAGGCTCAGGGGAGACTTTATTGCTCTCTACAACTATCTGAAGGGAGGTTGTAGCCAGATGGGGGTTGGTCTCTTCTCCCAGGCAACCAGCACCAGAACAAGAGGAAACATTCTCAAGCTGCACCAGGGGACGTTTATGCTAGATGTTAGATGCTATATGCCCAGGGAGGTGGTGGAGTCACCATCACTGAATAGAATAGAACAGAATAAAATAGAATAAACCAGGTTGGAAGAGACCTTTGAGATCATCACCTCCAACCTAAATGAGATTTAACACACTCACTGGAGGTGTTCAAGAGGGGATTGGATGTGGCACTTGGTGCCATGGTTTAGTAGTCACGAGGTGTTGGGTAACAGGTTGGACTTGATGATCTTTGAGGTCTTTTCCAACCTGATTGATTCTATGATTCTATAATCCTTTTGGAGAATCTGGGTTGCTGGTGGATATTATTCAGTCTGAATGCAACTGATGCTACCGAGATGACAATCTTAGTACTTGACAGTTTCAAAAGGAAGCCAAATTTCTCCAGGCTATACTTCTATTTGTACAAAATGAACATTTTTGTTCTGTACGAAAATATGTGTACATTTCAAAGATTGAGACTTCCTGGAAATGGTACTGGAATAGAATGATAAATATAAGGACACCTACTAGTTGTCAAAGGGAACAGACATGATTTGTATTGCATCTTCAGTTCTTGGGAGCTTTAGGAATGATAGAAAGACCAACTACACTAAGCGCTGCTTAAACACATCCCAGCAGAGTTCTTGCTCCTGTGCTCCTCGCAAGTCAAGTAGCTAAGACAAGAAAAATATGGTTTTAATCTGTTTTACAGATGGCAATTTAAAATGGAGATTAAAAACCTTTCAGCAAACTTTTCATCCATTACAGGGCTTAAGGGACTTAGCTGAGCTCTGATATCAAAGGATTCAAATTTGAATCCTAAAACTCACTGAACTTAGCTGCAATTTCACACATCTTTCAAAACAGAAAGCTTGGAGAGCTTCTCAGAAGGTTTAAATTCAGTATTTGTCACCAAAAAAAAGAGGGAGAGAAGTATATGTTCTATCAATATTTGATGATTCAGAGTAAATATTTTTTCTAGATTTGGCCATGGGGAAAAATATATATATATAAAAGTACTCAAATACTCAAAGCCTCATTTTCAAATATTAGAGAGATTAAGTCATATTTCAGTCCGAGTTCTATTTGTAGGCATTTGTAAAACCAAACTGCGTGATATTCAGCTCTTCAGCATATTTGTATTAAGGAAAAAAAAAATTATGTAAGTCTAAAATGCCTTAAAATTGCAACACTCTGCTGAGAATTATTTCTGTGGCACAGGAAATCTGATTTTGATCTAGCCAAAATCTAACAGGAAATCTGAGGGAGAATCAGAAACTCAGCTTCGAATTCTGCTTCAATGAAGCAGCAGCACCCCATAATAGGCTAATGAGAAGTGCTCTGTAAGTGATGGTATTGACTCTCATGCTAATACTAATGGAAAGTAAAAAGGATAATATTCAATAAATTATCTTAGCTTACAGCTATCTCTATTGTCTAGCAGCTCTTGGGTTTAAGTTCCTTTCAGTCAGAGCTCATTCTCTGGATAGTAATTTTTAACAGACATTCAAGGTTTCACCTTCCATTATTTACACATGAGATATCTATTCTCTTGACCCCAAAGCTCTTGACCCCATTTATATCTTCATCTTTACATTTCATTGTGGGGAAAAAAAGCTACAGAATGTTGTACTGCATTGTACAAAAAAAAAATTTAGATATAGATATAGATGATATATATAGATATAGATGATATATATAGATATAGATATATAGATATATAGATACATATAGATATAGATATAGATATAGATATAGATATAGATATAGATATAGATATAGATATAGATATAGATATAGATATAGATATAGATATAGATAGTCCTTAAACCAGCTGCCTAAGCAACTATTGTATTTCTGATATATCCTGAAACCCAACACTGAAAGTTTTTAATGAGTTCTTTCCTGTTAAATTGTTAACTGTGGTGTTCAAATGTGTGTCCACCAGGCTTTATTTTTCTTCTCCATTTTTTATTTTTTCTGTTAAAAATGTGAAAAGTAAACTAATACTTGACAAAAGATCTCCTTTTTTGCAGGTTTTTTTATGATTTTTCAGCCTCTGTCCAGGTAAGTCCTCAGGGAAATTTTGTTACCAAGGAGAAACATATTCTGCCTTCAACGACATGACACAAAAATCCCTGATAGATATTGTATCATACAGAGTAGAATATGTCTGCGTGGTTCTGTTGTCCTAATGATTTGTAGTTTAGCTTCTTTTTCGCTCTCGGTTGCTCCATCTCTCCAAAACTGGTCAGAATTTGCAGCAAAATGCCTGGAAGAGCTACAACTTCTGGAGAGTTCCCTTTATTTGTGAAATACGTGCAATTATTTTGTTTCCAATCCCTCTCAGAGTTTTAACTGTGCTTTAAAGAATGTGATAAGGATTCACTGTGTATCTCTATATGGCCTATATGTGAAGAACATTAAGATTTGAGAAGTCCTGTATTGTCACAGAATGACTAAGAACACCATTTCTATAATACACTTAAAATGTCTTCCTGTTCCCAGGGCTGCTCCTCACACTACTTATTCATCACTAATGGTCTGCACAATATTTGTTCATTTTACAGTGCCCTGGAAATCCACTTTTTTTTTTTTTTTTTGTAGTGCTGGTTAAATACTAAGAATTTGTATCTTTTGGAGTTAATTGTAAACTTTGCAATCATAATCTGTATATACTATAAACATATGAGGGCCACGCTGAATATAGTTCAACTGACATATTGAGAAGGAAAAAACAATGGCACCTGATTCCCTACTTCATGCAGCAACTGCTTTCAACCTTTTTTTTTATAGCTGTGAAAAGCTGTGAAAGACTTCTCAACATTGAAGATTTTGTTTACAAATTTCTGCAAAGAGCTATCTTCTCAAGAGTTTACACCTTCCAAAATTCTGTGGGTTTGTCATGCCTGAACACATGGAGCACAAACTCCATCATGTAAGATCACAGACACAGAAGGTGACAGCTCTATCTTTATTACAGTTTATGATTACCCTCTCAGTACATCCATTCCAGCGTCAAAGCAAAAGGTTTTGAATTGTTCTCTGAAGGACAAATTCAGAATGGTCATACATGGATTTAAACAATGAGGAAAGTTAATAACAAAGACTAACTACAAGCAGATGTGTCTGCTTGGTGACAGCAGTGAAGAAAACATTACCTGTGCTGACTAAGAAGTTTCTATTACAGAGCCAGCCAACTACAGGGAATGCTAATTCATTTTAAATGGAGAAGGTCAGAATAGGATGTAAAAGAGCAGGGAAAAGGGTAAATTCTTTGGGACTCCACTGCATCACAGGACAACAGTGTCCTACTCTCACCTTCTCCAGAGAAACAGCAGAAGGCAAAGAGAAGAGAGATGGATCAACATCTTGATATGAAGATTTCCTCAAGAACCATCTTTGTGGATTCAGAACTGAACAGAGCCAAGGATTCTCAATGTTATTTAAACCAACCAAGGCACACAGTCCTTCCATCAGATTATCACAGTATCACAGTATATTAGAGGTTGGAAGGGACCTCAAGAGATCATTGGATCCAACCCCCCTGACAAAGCAGAATCACCTAGGGTACTCCACACAGGAATGCAGCCAGGTGGGTTTTGAAAGTGTCCAGAGAAGGAGACTACACAACCTCCCCGGGCACCCTGTTCCAGGGCTCTGTCACCCTCACTGTTAAGAAGTTTCTCCTCATGTTGAGGTGAAATCTTTTATGTTCAAGTTTGAATCTCTTGTTCCTTGTCTTGTTACTGTGCATCACTAAAAAGTGCTTGGTCCCCTCCACTTGACACCCAGCCCTCAGATATTTATACACATTGATCAGATCCCCTCTCAGTCTTCCCCAGAATAACAGCCCCAGGGCTCTCAATCTCTTTTCATAGGGGAGATGCTCAAGTCCCCTAATCATCCTTGTGACTCTTGGTTGGATTCTCTCCAGCAGGTCTCTGTCTCTCTTGAACTGGACACAGTATTGCAGGTGTGGTCTCACCAGGGCAGGGTAGAGAGGTACAAGTACTTTCCTAGACCTGCTGGACTCACTCTTCATGATGTACCCCAGGATACCATTTGTTCTCTTGGCCACAAGGGCACACTGTTTTCCCAGGCGGAACTTGCTGTCCACCAGCACTCCAAGGTCTCTCTCTGTGGAGCTGCTTTCCAGCAGCACAGGCCCTAACCTGTCCTGGTGCCTGTTGTTATTCCTCCCCAGGTGCAGGACCCTGCACTTATTGAACTTCATGAGGTTTGCGTGCACCCAGCTCTCCAGGCTGTCCAGATCTCACTGGATGTCAGCACAGCCTGACAGGTGTCAGACACCCACCAGTTTTGTATCATCAGTGAACTTGCTGAGGGTACTCTCAATCTCCTCATCCAGGTCATTGACGAAGATATTGAACAAAAATATACCCAGTACAGGTCCCTGGGGAACACTACTGGCCACAGGCCTCCAGGCTGAGTCTGCTACTGGTGATCACAGTATAACAGTATCACCAAGGTTGGAAGACACCTCAAAGATCATCAAGTCTAACCTGTCACCACAGACCTCATGAGTAGACCTCTGAACTCTGTTGTGGAGCCAATTTTCAATCCACCTCACTGACCAGCTGCCTCTGCCACATCTCCTGAGCTTTTCTACAAGGATGTTGTGAGAGACATGTTATAGATTGTTCCAAATAGCCTCTCATAAGACTCAGCTGGTGCAAATTTGCTGTCTGGCAATACAAATCACTATTTCATTTCACTCCTTTCCTGGTTAGGATTCTTTGCCTTCTTAAAATGGCAAAACATTTTTGTGAATAGCACATTAGAATAAAATTTGAACCTCAAGAATGTTGTCTAAATTTAAAACTGATGTGTAGGCATTCTGCTGCTGGGAGTCTTCCTTTTGGCTTCAGATTTAAATCCACATTAATTACACTGAAATGAATAACTGCTTCTAGAATTACACCAGTGGAAGATTTTGCTCCAGTCTTTGTCATATTTTGACTGAAAAGGCATAGTCCTCAATGTAAATGTTAAATATTAATATAAAATTTAAATATACATGAAAGGAACTGCTTCCACATGTTCATATTATGAGTCTAATTTAAGATTTCATTTTATTAGATTAATCCACAAAGAGTGGGATTGTCTCACTGTGTCATTAATCTGAAAATGTTAGTCACTGAATTTAATCACCTGCATTAAAATTGCAAGCTCACTTTCTATTTCTATCCTTCAGTTCAATTTGATATTTTCCCTGCATTGCAAATGCTGAAGCCTATTTACATCGCATAACAGGATATGACCTTACATTCATGTGCTATCTATAGCAAGTTTTATGACATATTCCTAAAGAAATAGCTTCCAGCACTGAAATGGAGAGATTTTTAAGCTGTTGAGATAGGATCAGGGAAGGAGCAAATGTCCCAGTTATGTACCATTAAAGTGAATGGAAAAAATTTGAATTTGACATCAAGAGAGGGCTTAGCAGTGGGTTTCATGGTAGTCACAAGAACTCAGGTCACATGGATAGACTGACAGGAAGCTAAGGATGGAATTTAAATGTCCAAGCAAGTATGCTAAAGCAAAGGTGTTTGATGCTCAATTTCTGAGATGGTAGAGAAACTCTCCAATGAGAAAACACTGAGAGAGTTGGGGCTGTTCAGTCTGAAGAAGAGAAGGCTCTGAGGAAACCTCTTGTGGCTTTCCAGTATCTGAAGCAGACTACAAGAAAGCTGGGGAGGAACTTTTTAGGATGTCAGGTAATGATAGAACTAGGGGGAATGGAACAAAAATAGAAATGGGTAGATTCAGACTGGATGTTAGGAAGAAGTTCTTCCCCATGAGGGTGGTGAGAGACTGGCACAGGTTGCCCAGGGAGGTGGTAGAAGCTTCATCCCTGGAGGTTTTTAGGGCCAGGTTGGGTGTGACTCTGTGCAACCTGATCTAGTGTGAGGTGTCCCTGCCCATGGCAAGCAGGTTGAAACTAAGGAACTAGATAATCCTTGAGGTTCCTTCAAACCCTAACATGGTTTGGATTTCTATGATTCTATGATAGTTACTTAGATTAAGAACTATAGATGGAAATAGATTGTCAAGGGTTTGGGAACAAAAATCTGGTAACTTGGGCTGCTAAACCCACCTAAACTCTGTCTGTCCACAAAATGATCCATTTTTTAATTCCATCTCTATGACTTGTCTGATAAAGCTATCTACTCTTCCAGCAAATAATGTCTCTCCTATTTCTGAGCCCATTCAGCCTTTGGGACCAAATATAGTGAGAGATGGAGATGAAAATGAAAAGACCAAAGGAATGAAAGAGAGAGCATGAAGCATTTTGCTGCTGACTAGGATTGTAATAATTGTTTCATAAAACAGAGAAGAGGAGGGGATGTGAATATGGAGAATTGAAAAAAAACCCAGTACACTCCTTGGAAGGAAAGAGAGAAGACATAGGTGTGAAACATAAAAATACTGTCTTTTTTGACTGTTGCTGCCAGTGAAACCTATCTGCCTATATTATTAGAGAGATAATTTAATTTCTTTACAAATATCTCTAAAATATTCATTTTCCCATGTCAGCACAGTGGTTGCAAGTTGCAGTTTATTAAAAATCCTACAAGTGAAAAAAATGGTAGTACTGAATTTTTAACAACTGTTTTCTCTCTGAAGATGATCAAACAGAGTTTACCAGACAGGAAAATAATATTAAAAATGCAAGAAGTGAAAACCAAAATCAATTAAACAAATAGAGCTAAATGGAGCATCTTAACCTCTTGTTCTCAGCAATAAAATTGATCAATGGGACAAGTTTATGCTTTTAAATGGTAATTTTGTCATTTGGGTTTGTCTTCAATTCATATCCTCTTTTCAGTAGTTCATCAGTTTTGCAGACTGCTAAGCAAAGAAGAAACATATTTACAATCCCCCTGTTTCTAGTCCTGATTTGTGTCCTGTTTCTTATGTATGAGAAGCGTGGCAGAGAAGAAAAAAGAAAAGGGAAAAAAAAAAAAAAGAAAGGGAGAAAACAAGAGAAAAAGAAAACGATAAAAGAAAGCAAGAAAGAAAGGAAAGCAAGAAAGCAAGCAAGAAAGAAAGCAAGCAAGAAAGCAAGCAAGCAAGAAAGAAAGAAAGAAAGAAAGAAAGAAAGAAAGAAAGAAAGAAAGAAAGAAAGAAAGAAAGAAAAAGAGAGAAAGGAGAGGAAAAAATAAAAGAAAGAAAAAGTACCTTTCAAACCTGTGTCTCACTTCAGCATGAACTCTAAATCTCTGCAGATGTGCTCCCAAAGATCTTTTTCTCTATGCTCCACTACTGAAGAAAAACTACTCTGTATTTGTCACCAGCACACTTTAGGAAAGACTTCCCTCTGGTGGATTTGTTTCTATCATCTTAAAGAAGCCCATCACAAAAACACACTGTATATATTCTAAGGGCTTATGGGAGAAATAAACATTGGATCAATATCATCACTGCTTACATGAAAATTAATATTTTGATGGAAAAACTGATAGTGTTTGTTGTCTTGACGTAAGGTACTCTTACCTGCTCAGAAAGTCTTACCCATAGCAGAGCTCTAAGAGAACTAGCAAGAGAAGGACTTTTAACTTGCATTATAAGATGGCACCCACAATGTATAGAATCATCCATCTGAGGAGTTAGCACGTTCCACTACATCAGCAAAAGAGTAGTCATCCTAGAATTTATACTGCCATGAAACACAGGAATATCAGGGCACCGATGCAAATCATAACAGCCTCCCATTGACTCAAAATAACTTGGTCAAACTGCTCTAGTCACAGTGAAGCAGTGAAGTCTGTCACATCAAAGCTGTCTTTTCAGCCCATTTCCTTCGGTGATCTGAGTTTATGCACTATGTTTCAACTGCTGCCCAGAATTAAGGGCACTTAAAATGATAATTTCTTTGAACAACTCAAAGAGGTACTGTGGAAGCACCACAGAAAAGACTGCTTCCTTTAGAGTCCTGTGTCCAGTTCTGGGCCCCTTAGTTTAGGAAAGATGTTGAGTTGCTGGAGCGTGTCTAGAGAAGGGTAGCGAAGTTCGTGAGGGATTTGGAACACAAGCCCTATGAGGAGAGACTGAGGGAGCTGGGGTTGCCTAACCTGGAGAAGAGGAGGCTCAGGGGAGACCTTATTGCTCTCTACAACTACCTGAAGGGAGGTTGTAGACAGGCAGAGGTTGGTCTCTTCTCCCAGGCAGCCAGTACCAGAACAAGAGAACACAGTCTCAAGCTGCTCCATGGGAGGTTTAGGCTGGATGCTAGGAAGAAGTTCTACATAGAGAGAGTGATTGCCCATTGGAACGGGCTGCC
The DNA here is from genome assembly GCA_011125475.1 of Melanerpes aurifrons. Classification (NCBI taxonomy): domain Eukaryota; kingdom Metazoa; phylum Chordata; class Aves; order Piciformes; family Picidae; genus Melanerpes; species Melanerpes aurifrons. The sequence goes on along the minus strand of WWNC01000059.1, from coordinate 1,124,137 downwards.
CGGGGAGGTGGTGGAATGACCATATTGGAGGTGTTCAGGAAGAGACTTGATCGGGTGCTTGGTGCCATGGTTTAGTTGATTAGGTGGATTCGATTAGTTGATAGGTTGGACACGATGATCTTGAAAGTCTCTTCCAACCTGGTCTATTCTATTCTATTCTATTCTATTCTATTCTATTCTATTCTATTCTATTCTATTCTATTCATTCCTAGCCACAATCAAAAGTCAGTCTCTGAAAATCTCATGTGGAAAGCAGATGCTTGGCTAAGTCTCAAAATTCTGACTCTTTTTCTGTGCTTCACAGTTGCTGAGCCCTCAAAGCACAACAGAAATGTAAAATCATACAGTTTAGATGTACAAGGTCAGCTCTATGGATAAGGTTTACTAAAAGTATTTCTACAGCCTCAATGGAGTCCTTGTGTATGTGTTTTGTGTTATTTGGAGCCTCTGGCCTGCCATGTCATGATCTGAATAATCCTCAGTGCTGGGATGTCTTTAGGAAGCAAAATCTACCTCTGGTACGTCTCTTACCCTGAATGGATCAAACACTGTATTAAAACAGGAGATTTGGGTTGGCATTTGGACTTCTATGATACAGTTCAAAGATCTCTTTCAAAGTATCTATAATGTATGGCGCCCTGAGAGACAACATTTTAAAAAGACTGAAATTCCATATTCAGAAAGGACCCCTGCATTAAGGAGACTTATTGTCATAGAAATGCAAAGCCAAGTTAGAAAGAAGAAGAAAGAAGATAAAGGTTCATTTTGCTATGTATTTTATTCTAACAAAGTGTCTCTAATGAATGAAATTGGAGGGGTTGTAAATCCTTTTCCAGTGTCAAGAAAGAAAAAAAAATAACATGTAAGATGGTCCCACAAACCCAATCAAAGTTTTTTAGTGAAAAAGATTCACACCTCTCTGTTTATCCACTGAATTAGCCCATAAGAGATTTTACAATGTCATTGCAATTGCTGCTTCCATGGATACAGAAGGTTTAGAAACTGCAGGGACAATAATTCCTACTGCTTTTGTTGCAAATTTATTGTTTGGGGTGGTTGCTTCAATTTCTGCAATTAGTGACAGCAACTCTCATCACTGCAGTTACATTCAGAACTGTGTAACAACAAAAACAGTCTCAGCAATATTAATAGTGTTGTCTCTTTTGCTTTTCTAAAGGCCTTTGATTAAGAAAGGACTAAATGATTTAAGTGTTGTTGTTGTTGCTGTTGTTGTTGTTGTTATTATTATTATTATTATCCATAACCAGTTAAAGGCCATCCTGCTGCATTCTTGTGATGCATGTAATTTGCAGTACTTTTGTATCTATCATTCCACAACTGAATTTTCTCTGGCTTATGCTTTTAACAGGAAAATCAGTCCTGGTTTGCACATGCTAAGCATTTACACAAGCTTACAAGAAAAATCAGTGACAAGCTGGAGCCACTGGAGCTCCACTTGGGCACGGGTGGTGAGCCAGTTGAGAGCATGTGGATGAAGGTTAAAGGGAAGACAGGGAAGGAGATGTTACTCTCGGGGGTCTGCTACAGGTCACCTCACCAGCAGAGCCAAGCAGATGAGCCACTCCACAGACAAATAGAAGTGGCTTCGCGTATGCAAGCCCTGGTCCTCGTGGGGAGATTTCAACCACCCTGACATCTGCTGGAGGGACAACACAGCCATGTACCAGTATTCCAGGATGCTTCTGGAATGCATAGATGACAACTTCCTCCTCCAAATGGTAGAGGAACTTCTTCTTACCAGTAGAGAAGGCCTGGCAACTAGAAGGACATATCCCAAGCTTATAACTCCGGATTTTAGGCCTGCAGACTATGATCACTTCAGGGGTCTGCTGGCCAAAGTATTGTTGGCAAAGCCCTAGAGAGAATCATAGAATCAGCAAGGTCAGAAAATACCTCAGAGATCCCAGAATCATAGAAACACCAAGGTTGGAAGAGACCTCAAAGATCATCAAGTCCAACCTGTCACCACAGACCTCATGACTAAACCATGGCACCAAGTGCCACGTCCAATCCTCCCTTGAACACCTCTGATGATGGCTGCACCCAAAGGGTGTCTGTCATTGGGTCCATGTCCAAGTGGATGCCAGTGACAAGTGGGGTCCCTCAGGATCAATACTAGGACCAGGCTCATTTAACATCTTTGTTGGCAACATGGGCAGTGGCATTGAGTGCATCCTCAGTGAGTACACTGATGACACCAAGCTGTGTGGTGCAAGCAGACATACTGGAGGGAAGGTATCCATCCAGAGGGACTTTGACAGGCTGGAGAGATGAGCCCATGACAGCCTCATGAGGCTCAACAAGACCAAGTGTCAGATCCTGCAGTTGGGTCAGAGCAAACTCAAGCACCAATATAGGCTGGGCAGGGACTGGCTTGAGAGAAGCCCTGAAGAAAAGGACCTGGGCATGCTGCTGGCTCAACAGGAGGCAGCAGTGTACACTTGCACCCCAGAAAGCCAATCACATCCTGGGCTGCATCAAGAGAAGCATAGCCAGCAAGATGGGAGGTGATTCTCCTCCTCTACTCCACTCTGATGAGACCCCACCTGGAGTACTATGTCCAGTTTTGGAGCCCCTATTACAGGAAGGATCTGGAGGTGGTGGAATGTGTCCTGAGAAGGGCTACAAGGATGATCAGAGGGCTGGAGCATCCTTCCAATGAGGACAGACTTAGGGAGTTGTAGCTGTTTGGTCTGGAGAAGAGAAGACTCTAAGACCTAATTGTGGCCTTCCAGTATCTGAAGGGGAATCAAGAAAGTTGGTAAGGGTCTTTTTAGGGTATCATGGAATGATAGGACAAGGGGGAATGGAACAAAACTAGAAATGGATAGATTCAGATTGGATGTTAGGAAGAAATACTTCCCCATGAGGGTGGTGAGAGACTGGAACAGGTTGCTCAGGGAGGTGGTAGAAACCTCATCCCTGGAAGCCAGGCTGGATGTGGTTGTGAGTAACCTGATCTAGTGTAAGGTGTCCCTGCCCATGACCTTGAGGTCCCTTCCAACCCTAACAATTCTTTGATTTTATGATTAAAAAGGAAAAGTAAAGAACAAAATTCAACTAAATGCAGGAATATTTTGATGTGATAAAAATTATGAAAACCAGACACTGAAATCCCTTTGATTTGGAAAATTAAGCCTGGCTGTTGTCATCTGGTTCAGTTGGAGGACCACAGTGGAAAATAGAAGTTGTTTGATCCACTGAAAATGAAAGCTGATTGCCACTCCCATGCAGGAGGACAAATAGTTTCAGGGTTTAAGCCTAAAAGCCTCTAGTGAAATGTTGTGGTGGGTTAAAGTTTCCCATTCACATTAACTAAGCATGACCAGCTCAGCTGGAAGCAAATGGAAGCTGTATTTACAAGCAAAAACTACACTCCACAATGGAATGCAATGAATATATACAAATATTCAGGAGTTACAATATTATACAGGTATTTACAATCAGAAGATATCACAGAAACCCCACTGGTCAAAACGACCAGGGAAGCTGTTTCACTGCTCCCCCCAAACCTCCCTGAGTTCCCCCTGTACCAAGAGAAAGAGAAAAGCTGGAAGAAAGCATTGTTAGTCTTGTCGCAAGGTCAGAAGTGTTATCCTCTCAACTGAACAGCCAGACCAGAGAAGAAAAGAAGGAATGGGGATGGAAGTAAAATATGTGAGGTGTTTATAGAACACTTGCTTCTATACCAGATATTCTGACCAATTAATTTGTTTAGAATAATCTTCCATTTTCCTTTTTATACCCAATAATGAATTATTTATCTTTTTCTACTTTTCTGCTCGAAATCTGCAGCTAATTTTTAATGGCATAGCCTAAAACTGCCACAAATGTTTAACAGAGACTGCAATGCAGAGACACAGTCTCCACATACATATACAGAAACTAACACAGCAGTCTATTGGAGCAGCCAAAGATCCACTGCTGGACTTTATTCTACTCAGTGGTATGACATCAGTTCCCTGGAGCCTTCTCCAGCCTGTCACAGCCTGGCATCAGTGCTCTCAGGTGCTGGAAGGACATACTGTATAAATCAATGCTGTGCTTCAACACAGAGGAAAGCTGTTTAGCCAGGAGCAGGACTCACTTGCCATAGAGAAAGCAGAGAGAAGTTCTTCAGGGGGTTCTGGGTGCATTTGCCAGAAAATCCACCTGTGACAGGTACCCACATGGCTGCTGACATCATCATTTCCTTCCACTCCCAAGTTCTCACTGCAGGCAATTGGTATGAACTGCCATTAGACAGGCAGTATAAGCAGCACCAACTACTGTTGCCTCTGAAGCAACTGCTGTCCTTTGCCTCATAGCAAGTCACCAAAAGCAAAGAGGGGGAACCAACAAACAAAAGCAAAGAAAGTGCTAAATAAAACTAAAACTGAAACCACCACAAAATCCCTCAAAACCAACCAACCAACCAACCAACCAACCAAAACCCACTCTACCCTACAGCCAAATTAAAAGAAAAAGAAAATAATCAAAGAAAAAAAAAAAAAAACACCTGCAGGGGTTTCTGTGTAGTGCTCTTTATTGTGGCTGCTTGTTTGATGTTGGTAGCCAAGATTCATGCTCTGCTGTTCCTCTGCTGGAAGTGTTGTGATGAATAACACCCCAGGGGCTTTAAAGAAAGCATGACAAGGGCTGGCTGAGATTGTGTCAGTGTGTTCCTCTGACTCAGAGCTGGTTGATGAAAGCAAGGAATATGAAGATCCAGTGGGAATAAAGTCCTATAAAAAGACTCATAGCCAACAAATTATTAGATTTTTGTTTATGGTTATGTTCAGTGCTTCTGAGGTTGAGGAAAGGTTGCTCTTACTCAGGATAAGGAACATAAAACAACAGGAATGTATGCAGTGGGTTGGAGCTGGATGAAATCTGGTTTTACACTGAAGAAGTCTAAGACACAAAAATGCATCATCATTTCTCCCTTCACATGCACACATACAGGGAACTCCTCCCATACTCTTTATTATAAGAAAAGCTTATGAAACCAGTATCAGGGTACTAGAAAAATGGTTAAAAACAAACCAAGTGTCTTAATAACAAGGCTTTTTGTATTTAAGTTGATAATTTAGCAGATAGGATGAATTGATTCTATTCTGTCTTCTATTACTTCCTTTTGGGATACTGAAATTAAAGTCAGGCCAACCAGGCAATCATTGCACCTGGTTTATTTTTTGTTGATATTTTAGTTTCTTTTATGTTGGGAGCAAACACTGACTGTGGATACGGGTGTGCAGAGCATCTGGCATGCTGAGATGTAATACTCAGCTTTAACCTCTGTGTCCTGGCATCAGCTACCCCATCATCTATCCAGGAGCAGCCACAGCATCTACTAAACTTGGCAGCCTCAATGCAGAGTAACAGACCATTAGCCTTTTCCCTTTTGTTATTTGTGTTTCCCGTTGGCTATTTGTGTTTCTGTCTGCTGGCTGCATCCAAATGCTGCTAGGAAGATCAGGTACTTTCTACTCCCCTTTAAAATAAGTGAAAAAGTAAAAGGGAGGAAAAACACACTAGGTATAAAAGCTTTGAAGTGGCATATAAGCAATTTCCAAATATCACTTAAAATCTGGATAGGTACCTAATATGATCTTTGACAAACAGTTAGTTCTGTCTTTGGAACAAAATATGTTGATCGAAAGAGTATGATAACATTGATCAACAGAGTGTGATAATACCATCTATCAACTGCTCCATATTCAGTACCTGAGCAGGTACCAATTTTTTGTGACAGCTGGAAAACATGAAAACTCTGTCAGCAGAAGGTGAAATACAGAGTTATGGTAGTTAGATTGCATTTCTTTAGTCCAGATTGCTTCTCCCAGAGACCACAGGGGAGGATCTGCTAGGAATTTCACTGGCACCTGGGGAATCCAGCTAGGTAAATAACTGCAAGTGGAGACACACTGGTCTAGAAACATGTCACAAATCAAAGTTTGAGAATAATGAAATCATAGAATTGTTTTGGTTGGAAAAGACCTTTAAGATAAAGTCCAACCATCCATAAAACAGCATTGTGCAAAGCTTCTGAGTTTTGCCTTTCAACTGCATTGTGGAATGATACGTCTATGCAGAGTCAAAGGACAAGCTCATACATACACAAGAATGCTGCTCAGTACCTGAGGCTGCATTGCAGTGTCTGATCCCTTTAGAACAGCACATTTTCAACATGTATGCTCTTACAGCACCCAAATCATCCTCAGGTGCTTGTGAAGGTGGTGCTGTTGGTGAGGCTGTAAATGTCACAATTTTCCAAGAATAAGAGTCTTAACCTACATTGTGCATGGGGTTCACATGATCTCAAGCAAAGCAAAAACCAGAGTCTAATCTTGACCTCACTATAGTTCTGCTCACAATAACAAAGGCAAGATCCTTCCTTCAGTCTGTCTGAATTTTGCATCTCATAAAATTGTAAACAGGACAGCTGAATCTGCAAACTATACATTTGAAACACAAGCTTCTGTGTGCAGCACTGTGCACATTCCATTTTTAAGTATAAAGGGACTGAAACTTATCCAAGTCCCAGAAGCACTGTGGTAGTTTAGGCTGCGTGCTGGCCCAAGGCTGGGCTGGGGGGGAAGAAAGAGCCCTGGTGGGGGGGTTGGGTGTAACCCCAGGTGGGGATGGGACGTTCTTGGGTATGTTCTGGGATCAGCCCAGGCTGGATGAGGCTCTGGCCAGCCTGATCTAGTGTCGGGTGTCCTTGTCCATGGCAGGGGGCTTGGAACTAGATGATCCTTGTGGTCCCTTCCAACCCTGACTGATACTATGATACTATGATACTATGATACTATGATCTCCCTCTCTTTTCTGTCATGGCGCTTGTGGTTTTCTGTAAAACTTTCATTGTTCTTTTCCATTTAAACTTTCCACCATTTTTTTGCAATTCATTTTGTCTGAGTCTTTCTTTTGCCTGTGGTGGGAGAATTGGTCTCCTAACCCACTACAAGCACAAAAGTTAGCTTCTCAATATGTTTTTCTCTCAGAGGAAAGTAAGTCTCTGTTGCAGAATATTCTAACTCTCTGAAGTGGAGTGAGAAAGAAACAACTTGTGAGGATGCCCTGTTCCATCAGAGAACACATAAGGGAATTAATAACTTCAGGTTGTAAATATTTTTCTTATCTCAAGATCAAGCCAAACAAATTGAACTGTTAATAGAAATGCTTTTCTGAGTCAATGTTTTACAATACAGTTTAATTAACATTTCCCCCTGCTTCTATTATTGTTTGGGCTGCTCTATAGATTTATAGGTCATGTTCACAGATGGATTTCTCTGATCTGCCCTGTGCTTGCAGTACTGCCTGCAAATATGCATTTCAAATATTTTTCCAGGTTATTATTTTACTTAGTAAGGAAAAGGGCTGTGAAGGTCCAGAGCTCACAGAAGCATAATTCTGCTTTGAAGTATAATTTCTGCTTTGGCAGGGGGGTTGAACCTGATGATCTCTTGAGGTCCCTTCCAACCTCTGATACACTGTGATACTGTGATAATTCATTACATGGTTCTCAAGCTGCAGTTATTTTCAACCAGGCTGTAGCATTGAGGTGGTGCTGTACAGAAATAGTATAGCAGGGGTATTTCAACACATGAAGACTCTTTTGTCAAATACCCATGCTATGATTCATGTGCACAGGCTGACTTGGTGAGAATGTTGCTCTTTCAGTCTCACAGCTTGGCATATCACCAGGAAACCACTTTCCTATCATTGTTGCTACTATCTATTCTTACTGCTTTCTACCTGGGGGCACTACTGAACAGGAAATGAGACAAAATAGATTGCTTTATGAGTGACCTATATACTACAATGAAACACATAGAATTATTAGCTGATTAAGACAGGAAGTCAGGTGGGTGCTGAACAGATGGAGTAGCACAGATCCTGTCTGCTCTCTGCAGAGCAGGTCCAGTTTTCTGATCCACTGAGCTCCACCAGGCTCATAGCTTCAGCTAGGTGATATTGTGTTATGCTGAAGAGTACTTGGCTCATAGTCCCCAAATGCAGGCACTTGTCTTCCTCTCCAAAACAAGAGCACTTTTTGATTGCTTTGATACACTGATATGAACTGCCATGCTAGTTCTTGAGATGCCAATTGACTGTGGCATCTGAAGCTGAGAATTAAATAGATATTCTAGGGAGAACTTCAGTTTTTAACATATTGACCAGACTATATTTCTGTTTCCAGGAATAAAGGATTTATCTATAGCTATTTCAAACCTCACTAAGCCCTGAGTTTTACTGTATAACACAGTATGATCATTGTCACTTTTTGAAAAGGCTGGAGGTTAGGAGGAAGTTCTACGCAGAGAGAGTGATTGCCCATTGGAATGGGCTGCCTGAGGAGCTGGTAGAGTCACCAGCACTGGAGGTGTTCAAGAGAAGACTTGTTAGGGTGCTTGGTTGTATGGTTTAGTTGATTAGGTGATGTTGGATGATAGGTTGGACGTGATGATCTTGAAGGTCTCTTCCAACCTGGTTTATTCTATTCTATTCCGAAAGAAGGAAAAAAAAGAAGAAAAAGGAAAAAGAGAGGGGGAAAGAAAAGGCTACAGAGATGAATACTTTCCACCAAGTTTATCCCCATCAATGTTGTAGTAGAATTAACAGGATTTGCAGAATTATACTTACAAGGAACAAAGTAATATAGTACTGTTACTCTCCTTGCCAGGAACACATCAGAAAACTTGGGCCCCCAAAGAAATTTAAGGCTCTGTATTTGAAGTTTTATGAGGAATAATTTTCTTGTGTACTTTTTCCACTCAAAATGTTTGAAGAGATGGTGGAAACAATGACAGTTAAAGTGAACTCTATATTCATCTTCCCTCTATCAGACCAGAAATCTTTGTTCCCAGAGCTTTTCAGAGGGATGGTCGAACATGCAATAGCCAAGCAAGGGAACTGAGAATGTGGTGCTCTTTTGTAAGGACTAACTCCTGACTTCTCTGATTTATTTAGCCTCAGAAATCTTCTTCTCTGTTTCCAGAACTCTTCATACTACCAAAAACATTTTCAGATTGCACTGAAATAACAGTAAAGTCTCTTGAGTGTTCCACAGTGAGATAAACTGAGTCAAACAGGACTTAAACTACACAAAAAAAAAAAACAAAAACAAAAAAAAACTGAGCAAAGCAGAGACCGGTTCCTTTGATTTCTTTCAGTGGTAATATATGATTGATTCAATGGTAATAATGATTCCTGTGATATCTCTGCACATGCAAACAACCATATGTTTTACTTTAAGTGATATTGCACTCTAAATATTAAATAGATGTGCTCTTTAATATTACCCATTAACTCTATTAACATGTTTCTACTGGTAATCAATACCCTGGGCCTCTCTGGTGGTAAGCTTAAAATTAATTACCTTGTTTAATATTGACTGCAAGTTTTGGAAACTTATGATTCATCATAATGAAAATGTTGATTTATTTATTTAGAATCGAATCGAATCGAATCGAATCGAATAGAATGAATCAGGTTGGAAAAGACCTTTGAGATCATGGAGTCCAACCTATCACCTAACACCATCTAACCCATGGCACTAAGCACCCCATCAAGCCTCTTCCTAAACATCCCCAGTGATGGTGACTCCACCACCTTCCTGGGCAGCACATTCCAATGGGCAATCTCTTTTTCTGGGAAGAACTCCTTCTTAACATCCAGCCTAAACCTCACCTGGTGCAGCTTGAGACTGCATAGATTGTGTAGGTCTTCTTAAATTACACGTTGCCAATCAGTTCTTAACATGGGCACGTAGATCTCCAAGAGTTGCTGTCCTAGACCAAATATGGAAGTTTGCACACCCCAGTTTGCTGCTGGTCAAGTTATGCTGACTGGCTGATCATGTTTTGTGCAACTATCACCAGAATTGTGGAAATCTGGCCTTGAGAAATTTATAATTAAATAAAAAATTGCTGGGCCACTTTGCGCACACACATTTTCTCATGACAAATAATATGCAGATCCTTGTATGCAATTTGTTTTTGTCAAGGTGGTGACAATACAGAATTGATTAAAAACATTGGATTTATTTCAGACTAATTTTTCTATGACCAGTGAGAGACTGTTTAGAAATTAAATTAATATGCTAGCAGGTGAGTACCTCTGCTCTCTCCCCTTGGTTATGATGCACTAAGATCATAGCCAAGTTTACAAATTTTTTGCTTACTCTCAAATCAACAAATGAAATGCAAAAGAAGGGGAGAAATGAGCTCATTCACTTGTCAATTAATTAACCTGTAATGAAGTGAAGTAATTAATTTATCCTGTGCTGTAGTTATTAGAGCTAAAGCAGGAAAGTGTGTGTTAGAAGATGCTTGTTATCTCCCAGAAACAAGCTTTTGATATTGTTTACTCTAGAACTATATAACCTGTACATGGTTTAATGTATCTAAGTGTCTTGTAGAAATGTACTGAGCTTGAAAGAGGTATACTCCATGTGAATTTGACTTTGGGGACTGGTGGATATTTGTTGGGCATTAGACTGTTATATAATTGTCTATATATTTGTTTGTATGGTCATAGTTCCTTAAGCTGGTTTAGGTAGCACAAATCAAAATATTCTCACTGAAAGTGAGAAATGCTGAGACTTGGGGCAGTCATTAATCCCCCTGAATTTTTGTACCAGTTTTTCACTCAGAGAAAAATACATGTTGAAGTTTCCATCTGCCATTGCTCCTGAAAAGATGAGCTGTAAATCTTGTGTTTGCATTACACTGTCAGCCAAATCTTTGAATATATTAGGACCACACCACTGGAAGCTTTGAAGAAAGTAATTAAGACCATGAATTTGACTGGGTAATCAAGAGAAAGTATGATGAAAGCAAACAATGGCTCTAGCAGGCTTGTAATAGACGAAGTTGCTAGAAATACATGAAGTATCATTTTTTACTGTCTGATTTCCCAGGAGCTGATGGATTTATTTTATAAAGTTTATTGCTATAATCAGAGAAACTGTGACAAACATTTACAACATCATCCAATATTATAAGACAATTTGTTTGACAGCCAGAGGTGGAGGATAATATATTCATCATATAACAATTGCTGTGCAAGACCTTAGACAAACAAATAAAGTATAGGCAATGAACTGGCATCTTACATGCTTATATATGCTTATTTATTTCTTTATATATATTTCTACATAAGATAATTAATTAATTTGTATTTAACTCTTCAGATCAGCATTTTTTTTTGCCCATCAGTATGTCTGTCAAAGCATCTTGACATCAAGGCAAGAATTCAGTGCAGCTCTGTATTGCTTTCATTCAACCCCTGAACACAGACTTCTTTAGACAACACCCATTCTCATTGCCTCTGAAATGACAACTCTTCTGTGACAACCAATGAGAGCAGAATTGTATTTCTAGGGAGTCAAAGTTGATGTATGTGATATTTCAAACCAGGTCAGATTCATTAAAAAGCTATACCAGCAGTTTTGCATATATTCCACAAAACAAGTATAACCTTGCTATCATCTTCGTGACTCCTAATCTTTGTTCAGAAACTGTAAGTAGGTATATTTTAAATATACACTCCTAAGAAGGTGCAGCTCTAGGTAGATCTTACAGGAAAGACCTTCATGTTATTCTGTGACATGACTTCTGACAAAAAGCAGTTCTGGGCCCTTCAGTTTAGGAAAGATGTTGACTTGCTGGAAGATGGCCAGAGAAGGGCAACAAAGCTGAGGAGGGGTCTGGAGCACAGCCCTGTGAGGAGAGGCTGAGGGAGTTGGGATTGCTTAGCCTGGAGAAGAGGAGGCTCAGGGGAGACCTTCTTGCTGTCTACAATTACCTGAAGGGAGGTTGTAGCCAGGTGGGGGTTGATCTCTTCTCCCAGGCAACCAGCACCAGAACAAGAGGACACAGCCTCAAGCTACACCAGGGGAGGTTTAGACTGGATGTGAGGAAGAAGTTCTTCACAGAAGAGAGATTCACTATTGGAATGGGCTGCCCAGGGAGGTTGTGGAGTCACCGTCACTGGAGGTGTTTAGGTGGAGGCTTGATGGTGTGCTTGGTGCCATGGTTTAGTTGATTAGCTGGTGTTGGATAATGGGTTGGATGCGATGATCTCGAAGGTCTCTTCCAACCTGGTCTGGTCTATTCTATTCTATTCTATTCTATTCTATTCTATTCTATTCTATTCTATTCTATTCTAAATGTGCACAGGCTAATGTGTGTAAACATTTGTAGCTAATTGGTGAGCTGTGATGTTTCAGGGGGAAAGTTCCATCTTCCACTGAGGCTGTAGTTCAACTCATTCTGACACAATAACAAACTCAAAAAGAACCCACAAAAAAAAACCAATGTAACAAAAAAACCCACAAACCAAACCAACCAAACATAAAGGACTGATGATGAGTGTTTCTAAAAGGAAATTTGTTCAAAATACACTGTAAGGTTATAAGTTCACTCTCTGATTGATATGAATTCTACATGTGAAGGACCAAGTGATCTCAAACCTAAGAGTTGTATAGTCATATGATTTGAATTAAACAGATTGTATATTTAAGGGCAGGAGAAGGCCACCACCTCTTTCCCACCAACAATAAAAGTAGACATGGAAAGCAGTAAAGTGTATACTTTCCCACTTCCAGGCTAATGTTTAGTTCTTCCCAAATTCATGCTTTGTTTTGTTTTGTTTTGTTTTGTTTTTAATGTGTTAGATAACAAAATACAATGTTCTTTTCTTTTTATGGAATATTAATCTGTATATTTATATTCCTGCAGAGAAGTCTAAACTGTTATTAATTCAACAGGCTATACTAAACAAATCAGTCTGTGCAAAAACAAACAAACAAACAAAAAAAACAAAAAAACCAAACCAAGCCATATAAACAAAAAACTCCATCAAAATGAATATTAGTTTCCAAGTAAATGTACAAATAAAAAGGCCATGGATGCCAGACTGATGCGTGGGGCACGTCAATTAATTAGATCTGTGTTCATAGCTACAGCTTGCTCCACAGTTACTGATGTCCTGGGTGTGATTGGGAGTCTAGTGTTCCTGGATGTCTGTCTCAGTTCCCCGAGGTGTCTGTCCTCCAACACTCAGGGGCTACAGAGCATGTGGCTCCCCCATGTTTCTCCAGGCTGCATTACAAGAGCACAGTCTGTGCATGTGCCCACAGTGCTTTTGGACTTTCTAAAATTGCCTGTATTTTTGAGATGGATGTTTGCCTACATTTCAGGTCAATGTTCATAGTGCTTTTCCTTCCAGTGGTGGCAAAGGGTTGGAAATTGGGCTTCCAGGTGTGTAACCCAGCTCCTTGGATGGGGAAGGGAGTTTTGTTCATGTGATTATAGACATGTACAGAGGTCTAAAAGAGAAACAGTAGTCAAATGTAGTAATACCATCATCTGAACCAGATCATGACTTGTGGAAAGACAAGTCTGGGATTTTTTAATGTGTTTTATCTTTTTCTGATTCAACAAAATAGAAAGACTGCAACAGCAGGATGGCATTCATTCATTGTGCATAAGAGGTGACATTTCACTTCCCTATAATTCTGAAATTAAAATGTGTATCATGGTCCAGTAAGTGCAAATATCTCAGGCAGATTAATTTCTGCTGCCTTTTCCTTTCCTCTCTGTTACTGAGACATTTTAATATCTAGTGATATTTGCTATTAACATCAGCTTTACACTTACCAAGAGATAAATGACTGCAGGGATATTATGGGTAAAGTTGGAGTTTGCCTTTAAACTCAGAGAAAGACCTCACACCTCAAAGAAAACAAGTAAGATAGAAAGCTGTAGTTCAGACACCACTCTGAAACTGGACAAGAAATTTGCTTGAGCATGGAAAGAGAAACCCCCAAAAGAACAAATGCAGCCAAGCTGGGGGAGAAATCTCCGGTATGTAGAAATATTTCATATCCGCTTATGTGCTTATTTTGATTACAAGACAAAAGACACAGAAATAAAAGGAGTAAATAGGAACAATACTTGAAACAGGTTAGATACTTGCTCAACTGAAATCACTGTTTGGAAGTTGAAGTGTATGAGCTCATATTTCCTGAGTTTCAGTACTCAAGAGGGTGCTTTCATGAGGAACTATAGCCAGAGAAACTCCTAGAAGGGTGATGATAGCAATGGCCTCCAAACCTTTCTGTTCCCCAACCATCAATATACTCTTCTCAATATATGTTCATTTATTTATTTATAAACAAGTGCTCAAAGCATTTCTGTGTTTTTAAACTGGATCCACATTTTCAGTCAACTTATACTACATTTGCAGAACTCCATTGTCTTGCTCCATTAAAGACCCTGTGACAGGATTTGCCTGTCTGTTCAGCTGAACTTTGCATGTTATTTAAGGTGCTCTAGAGTGTTCAGTTTCCTCTGCTACCAGAAATGAAATGCCTTGTCATACATTAGTGAGACAAAACTTACTTTTGTTTTTTAATATTATTTCAATGAAATAGAGGTATGTTCTGGGAAGCTAACAATTCCTTGGCTTAAAAGAAAGAAAAGGGGGAAAAAAACTGTATTTTTAAAAATCACAAGAACATTTTCTTCATCTTAATATACTAGAGATTCTCAGTGCCTCTTCTCACCTTTCTCTTACTACAGACCTTTGCTGGAAAATCTGAACCTTGCCTTGCAGCTAACCCCATCGTTACAAAATCACAGAATGATAGAGGTTGGAAGAAATCTCTGGAGATCATCTAGTCTAACCCACTCCCTCACTCCCTCAAGCAGATTCACCCCCAGCAGCTTGCACAGAACAGCATCCAGAGATGGAGACTCCACCATCTCTCTGGGAAGTCTGTTCCGGTGTTCTACCACCCTCCAAGTAAAGAAGTTCTTCTTCATGGAACTTCCTATGTACAAGTTTGTGCCTATTGTCTCTTGTCCTGTCACTGGGCCCCACTGAAATAAGGCTGGTCCCATCACCCTGAAACTCATCAATTAAGTAGGATAGGATAGGATAGGATAGGATAGGATAGGATAGGATAGGATAGAATAGAATAGAATAGAATAGAATAGAATAGAATAGAATAGAATAGAATAGAATAGAATAGAATAGAATAGAATAGAATAGGTTGGAAGAGACCTTCAAGATCATCATGTCCAACCTATCACCCAACACCATCTAATCAACTAAACCATGGTACCAAGCACCCCATCAAGTCTTCTCTTAAACACCTCCAATGATGGTGACTCCACCACCTCCCAGGGCAGCCCATTCCAATGGACAATCACTCTGTCTTTGAAGAATTTCTTCCTAACAGTATTTATAAGTACTAATAAAATTCACCCTCAGTCTTCTTCTCTTCAAAATAAAAACTCTCATCTCTCTCAGCTTTTCTTGATGAGAAGTTCTAGTCCCCTAAAGATCTCTGTAGCACTTTGATGTACCCTCTCAAGCAGTTCCCCGTACTTGAACCAGGAAGCCCAGAACTGGACACAGTACTCCATTAGCAGATTACTCCATGTCTAGAATAAATTTCAATTTTGACTCTATTTCTCTGAAGCAAGCTATTAAGACTATCTAATGAAACATTTGCTTGATCTCCATGTTATCAGACAAGGGGAAAAGTACTACAACTTTCTTGACATCTAACTGAATTTATTCTCCTACTGCTGTGGTGGGTTGAAATTTGGCCCACTGTCCCCGACATTAACTTTGCCAGACCAGCTCAGTTGGAAGCAAATGGAAGTTGTATTTGCAAGCAAAAGTACACTCTACTATGGAATGCAATGGATTTACAATGTTATACAGATATTTACAATTAACAAACAACATGAAAACCCCTCTGGTCAAAAAGACTAGGGAAGCCATCCCTCTGTTTCCCCATGCCCTGTCCCAAGAGAGAAAGGAGCAGAGAGAAAGCAGTGGTTAGACTTAACTAAAGTAATGCAGCCAATGTCACCCAGGAGCAGATTAATGTCTCCTGAGTGAAGTAAGCAGAGAAGAAATCAGAAGAGAGAAAGAATTGTTTTGGTACAGCCAATCTTATAGCAGATAGTTATCCAATGACTTTGTCTAGAATTATCTTTAGTTTTCCTTTTTACACCCAATAGTGATTTATTTATATTTTTCTACTTTTCTGCTCAAATTCTGTAACAAAATTTTAAAGGCATAGCCTAAACCCACCACAATCACATTTCAAATCCATTCATTTAATGCACCTTTGCTAGCTAGAGTGCAATGCTGAGTTGCACGCTGTGCCAGAGCCAGAAATTAATTGTCTATTCCAGGAAACATCTTGCATGAGAATACTTTAGGAAATCATCAAGACTGCCTGGTCTAATTCCTTAATCTTCCTATGCTGCCCTCAGGCTGGTGAATCCTAGAAAGGTCTCAGTAATGACCTACTGTGCCACTTAGATGTTCACAAGTCTAGGGGACTGGATGAGATCCACCCAAGGGTACCTAAGCAGCTGGCAGTTGTGCTCATAAAGCAGCTCACCATTATTTGTTAACCATCCTGGCTAACCGGGAAGGTCCCTGTTGACTGGCAAATGTGAGGCCCATCTACAAGAAGGGCTAGAAGGATGGTACAGGGAACTACAGGCCTGTCAGTCTGACCTTGGTGCCAGGAAAGGTCATGGAATAGGCAGGTCATCCTGAATGCCATCACATGACACTCAAAACAATCAGGGGATCAAGCCCAGTCAGGCAGGTCCTGTCTGAATGATCTTCTGCAATAGGGTGACCTGCCTTGTGGATGAGGGAAAGGCCATGGACATTGTCTACCTGGACCTGGACTACCTTTGACACTGTCTACCACAGCATTCTCCTTCAGAAACTCAGGGCACAAGGATTGGATAAGCATTCTGCATTGGATTAAAAACTGGGTGGATGGCTGGGCCCAAAGAGTAGTGGTGAATGGAGTTAAATCTGGCTGGTGCCCAGTCACTAATAGAATAGAATAGAATAGAATAGAATAGAATAAACCAGGTTGGAAGAGACCTTCAAGATCATCACGTCCAACCTATCACCCAACACCACCTAATCAACTAACCCATCTATCCAAGCACCCTGTCAAGTCTCCTCCTGAACACCTCCAGTGACGGCGACTCCACCACCTCCCCAGGCAGCCCGTTCCAATGGGCAATCACTCTCTCTGTGTAAAACTTCCTCCTGACCTCCAGCCTGAACTTCCCCTGGCGCAGCCTGAGACTGTGTCCTCTTGTTCTGGTGCTGGCTGCCTGGGAGAAGAGACCAACCTCTGCCTGTTTACAACCCCCTTCAGGTAGTTGTAGAGAGTAATGAGGTCACCCCTGAGTCTCCTCCTCCAGGCTAAGCAGCCCCAGCTCCCTCAGTCTCTCCTCATAGGGCTTGTGTTCCAAGCCCCTCACTAACTTCGTTGCCCTTCTCTGGACTCGTTCCAGCAAGTCAACATCCTTCCTAAACTGAGGGGCCCAGAACTGGACACAGTACTCGAGGTGTGGCCTAACCAGTGCAGTGTACAGGGGCAGAATGACCTCCCTGCTCCTGCTGGCCACACTGTTCTTAATGCAGGCCAGGATACCATTGGCCCTCTTGGCTGCCTGGGCACACTGCAGGCTCATGTTCATCCTACCATCAACCAGCACTCCCAGGTCCCTTTCTGCTTGGCTGCTCTCCAGCCACTCTGACCCCAGCCTGTAGCACTGCATGGGGTTGTTGTGGCCAATGTGCAGAACCCGCACTTGGATGCATTAAATTTCATGCCGTTGGACTCTGCCCATCTGTCCAGCCTGTCGAGGTCTCTCTGCAAAGCCTCTCTACCCTCTAGCAGATCAACTCCTGTCCCCAGCTTGGTGTCGTCAGCAAATTTACTGATGATAGACTCAATGCCCTCATCCAGATCATCAACAAAGATGTTAAAGAGGATGGGGCCCAGCACTGATCCCTGGGGGACTCCACTACTGACTGGCTGCCAGCCGGATGTGACACCATTCACCACCACTCTCTGGGTTCGGCCATCCAGCCAGTTCCTAACCCAGTTCAGAGTGCTGCTGTCCAAGCCATGGGCTGACAGCTTGGCCAGGAGTTTGCTATGGGGACGGTGTCAAAGGCCTTGCTGAGGTCCAGGTAAACTACATCCACAGGCCTCCCCACATCCACCAGGCGGGTCACCTGATCATAGAAGGAGATCAGGTTGGTCAGGCAGGACCTGCCCTTCCTAAATCCATGCTGGCTGAGCCTGATCCCTTGGCCATCCTCTAAGTGCTGTGTTAATGCACTCAAGATGACCTGTTCCATGATCTTGCCTGGCACTGAGGTCAGGCTGACTGGCCTGTAATTCCCTGGCTCATCCAACCGGCCCTTCTTGTGGATGGGCACCACGTTGGCCAGCTTCCAGTCCTCTGGGACCTCGCCAGTGAGCCAGGACTGCTGAAAAATGATGGAGAGCGGCTTGGCCAGCTCCTCTGACAGTTCCCTCAGAACCCTAGGATGGATCCCATCTGGTCCCATGGACTTGTGGGGATCCAGGCGGCTGAGCAGATCACCAACTACCCCATTTTCAAACAGTGGAAAACTTTGCTGCTCCCTGGCTCCTTCTGCCAGCTCTGGAGGCCAGCTGTCTGGAAGACATTCTGTCCTGCTAGTAAAAATTGAGGCAAAGAAGGTGTTAAGTATCTCTGCCTTTTCCTCATCCCTTATCACAACTTTCCCTTCCATGTCCACCAAGGAGTGGAGGTTATCTCTGCCCTTCCTCTTACTATTAATGTATTTATAGAAGGACTTTTTGTTGTCCTTCACAGCAGAGGCCAGACTAAGCTCCAAATGCGCTTTTGCCTCCTAATTTTCTTCCTGCAAGACCTAGCAACATCCTTAAATTTTTCACGGGTTGCCTCCCCTCTCAAAGGTGATACACCCTCTTCTTTTCCCTTAGTTCCATTAAAAGTTCTTTAACCATCCAGGCTGGCCGTCTGCCCCGCGGCTCATCTTCCGGCACATTGGCACAGCCTGTCCCTGAGCCTTCAACAGTTCTTCCTTGAAGTAGGACCAGCTCTCCTGGACCCCTTTGTTTTTAAGGGTTTTATCCCAAGGAACCCTCTGAATTAGTTCCTTGAGTAGCCTGAAGTCCGCCCTCCGGAAATCCAGAGTGGAGGTCTTCTTGCTGCCCCTCTTAGCTTGACCAAATAATGAGAATTCAATTATCTCGTGGTCACTGGCCCCTAAGCACCCTCCGACCACCACATCACCCACCAACCCTTCCCTATTGGTGAAGAGGAGGTCAAGCATAGCCTTGCCCCTGGTAGGCTCTCGCAGCACCTGGGATAAGAAGCTGTCCTCCATGCATTCTAAGAACCTCCTAGATTGCCACTTCTCTGCTATGTTAAGATCCCAGCAGATATCAGGCAGGTTGAAGTCGCCCATGAGAACAAGGTCAGACGATCTTAAGACAGCCTTAAGCTGCCTATAGAATGACTCATCAACATCCTCCTCCTGGTTGGGTGGTCTATAACAGACTCAGCCAGGATGTCAGCCCTGTTGGCCTTCCCTCTAATTCTTACCCACAGGCACTCAACCCGATCGTCCTAATCTCCGTCTCAATGGCATCTAGTGTCTCCCTGACGTACAGGGCCACCCCTCCACCCCTTCTTCCTTGCCTGTCTCTCCTGAAGAGCCTGTAGCCATCAATTGCAGCGCTCCAGTCATGTGAGTCATCCCACCACGTCTCTGTGATGGCAACTACATCATAACTTTCCTGCTGCAGCAAGGCTTCCAGCTCCTCTTGTTGCTCCCCAGGGTTCAGTACCAGGGTCAGTTCTCTTTATTATCTATATCAATGATCGGGATTAGAGGATTAAGCATGCCCTCAGTAAGGCTGCAGATGACACCAAGCTGGGTGGCTGTGTTGATCTGATAGACAGTAAGGAAGATTTTCAATGGGATCTGGACAGGTTAGACCCATGGGCCAAGGCTAACTGCATGAAGTTCAAGGCCAAGTGTCAGGTTCTCCACCTGGGTCACAAAACCCCATGGTAAGCTACAGACTTGGGAATGTGTGGTTGGAAAACTGTGACTCAGAGAGGCATCTGAGGGTACTGGTTGGCAGCCTACTATATATGAGTCAGCAGTGTGCCCAGGTGGGCAAGAAAGCCAGTGACCAGCAAGAACATGGGGGTGACCATCCCGCTGTACTCAGCACTGGTGAGGCCACACTTTGAGTACTGCATTCAGTTCTGGGCCCCTCACTACAAAAAGTCAGTGAGGTGCTTCAGCATGTCCAGAGAAGGGCAAAGAGGCTCATGAAGGGCCTGGAACACATAGGCTACAAGGGGCGTCTGAGAGAGCTGGGGTTGTTCAGTCTGGAGAGGAGGAGGCTGAGGGGAGGCTTCACTGTTCTCCACCGCTACCTGAAGGGAGGTTGGAGCAAGGAGGGGACAGCCTCTTCTCCTTGCTGGCAAGAGACAGGACTAGAGGAAATGGTTTCAAGCTGCACCAGGGGAGATGCAGGCTGGATGTTTAGGAAATATTTCTTCACAGAGAGGCTTATCAAGCATTGGAATTTTCTGCCTGAGGCAGTGGTGGAGTCACCATCCCTGGAATAATTTAAGTAGCATTTGTGTGGACCTGGTGCTTAGGGACATGGTTTAGTGTTGACTCTTCAGTACTGGGTTGGGGGTTGGACTGGATGACCTTTGGGGTCTCTTCCAACCAGAAGTACTCTGTGATTATGTGATTCTGTTACAGTGACAAGCATCCCTACTACTCTTCTGAAGTACAGAGGAAGGCAGCCACACAGTCAGAGAACTGCTGTTTTCATTCTCAGAGCTTGAGTTTCCCTTCCCATTTATCAATGCTGCTTAGGAACTTGACACCTTAATTTGGCACTGAGGCACCACAATATTGTCTCAGGTGGCTGAGAGGATGCCTTATTAATCTCTGCACCTACCTGAAAGGATTGAGGAGGGGGACAGCCTCTTCTCCCTGGCTCCATGAGACAAGACTAGAGAAAATGTATCCAAGCTGCTCCATGCGGGGTTTAGCCTAGATATTAGGAAATATTTCTTCACTGAAAGAGTTATCAAACATTGGAATGGTCTGCCCAGGGCTGTGGTGGAGTCACCATCCCTAGAGGTATTTAAATGCCATGTGGGCCTCATGCTTAAGAACATGATTTTGTGGTGTCTTTGCAGTGCTGGATCAAAGGTTGGATTAGGTGATCCTTGAAGGTCTCTCCCAAAAAAAAGATATTCTGTGATTTTGTGATTCTGTGAAGTTCTTTACAATGAGGGTGATGAAATACTGGAACATGTTGCCAAGAAATGTGGTGGAGGCCCCATCCTTGGGGACATTCAAGGTCAAATTTGATGGGGCCCTGAACAACCTGATTTATTTGGAGATGTTCCTGCTCACTGCAGAAGGATTGGGCAAGATGACCTTTGAGAGTCCTTTCCAACCCAATGCATTGTGTGATTCCTCCTTCCCAAACTTTTAGTGCTGCACAGTGCTCCTTCACTTGTGAACTTGATTCAGCTTCCATTACCTATTTAAACCTTCTCAAGGTCAGGTGGCAAAAATTTAATTAGCCATCTATAAAGAGAAGTAATTGCACTAAAACACATTACAAAAAATATTGCTTGAAACTTGTTGTGGCCTTTGTTTATAGATGCAGGATGACACAATTAAAAGTGGGGAGGTTCTGTCCATAGAACTACATACTTGTTGCTTTATTTTAATGGCCAGTACAAGATGAACACATAAAAAGCATAGGCAATAAATTCCATTGAGGAATAACCTACAAAAACCATTTGTTTTCAGGTGGTAATACAGCACAGGTACAGGTGGTAATACAGTACAGGTAATGTTACAACTGTTAATTCAGGCTTCAAAACAGAGATTGCAGCTTTGCTGCTTCCACACAGCCTCAAGCTGCACCAGGGGAGATTTAGGCTGGATGTCAGGAAGAAGTTCTTCACAGAAAGAGAAATTGGCCATTGGAATGTGCTGCCCAGGGAGGTGGTGGAGTCACCATCACTGGAGGTGTTTAAGAGACTGGGTGAGGAACTTGGTGTCATGGTTTAGTTGATTAGATGGTGTTTGGTGATAGATTGGACTTGATGATCTCAAAAGTCCTTCCCAACCTGGTTAATTCTATTCTATTCTATTCTATTCTAGTCTAGTCTAGTCTAGTCTAGTCTAGTCTAGTCTAGTCTGATCTAGTCTATGCTATGCTATACTAGTCTATGCTATGCTATGCTATGCTATGCCATGCCATGCTATTCAAACAGATGTTGCAGTTACAGTCACATCTAGTGCTTGACATGTTAGATATTACATTTATGAAGAAGTACCATAGTAATCTTGTCACCAATTTATCACCTGAAAAGGAAAAGGCTTTTCTCCCTCTCTTCTCCTTCTGCCACACACAGACATTGCACTGGCTTTGGTACCTTTCAGATCACTTGTAAGACAACTTTTAAAAACCTCTCTAGACTGAAAAAAAGCAAAAAGTAGAAATTAAAGGTCAGGTAAGTGATTCACCTAAGTAAAAAATCAAATGAGAAGGAGGATTAGAAAGAAAAGAAAACATGAGACTGGATCAGGGATGGGGATAAGAAAGGGAAAGAGGAGTAAGATTGTTCAGAAGTACTAACTTGTCAGATGTGCTCAGGCACAATGAATATCTACAGTCTAAGTTAGCTCTTTCTTTAAATTGCTGCCAAAGGTGGCTAGTTTGTTTTAAACCAAAGCAGCACACATTCTTTCAGCTGTGCGTTCTTCAGTGAAAAAGCCTATGAGACTTTTTTAATGAGCATAGTTGCTACAGAAGGAAACAGTAACATGTTTCTAGCTGCAAACTGACTGCAGCAAGGAGAATAGGGAGCAGACTGGACTGGTGCTATCTGAGAATTGTTCATGTCCCAGTTGCTAGACGTGGTAATTCAAGTGAATCTTATTCTCAAGGACAAAGATCAAATCCAGAGGAGACACCTGGACTTAGCACACACTATCATTGTCAACCTTAGCAAAGAATCTGTGTGAGGTAAATGAGGAGAGCTGTCTTCTCAGCATGCTGCAGTAAGGGAGCAGGCATGTCTTGAACACTGTTAGAAGAGAAATCTAGAGAACTGTGTTTGTTCCTCAGTATTTGACAAAGAAAAAAGCACTTTCTTTGTGGTGCACAGGTGCAGCCTGAGCAGCTTCAGTTCTTAGACACAATCTGTGAACTGGACATCTGCAGGCACTTTTAGCAAATATAGATGCTCCAACATATATATGTGTTTTCTTGGCTGACATCAGCTAGAAAGGAATCTTGAAAAGAAGGTTAAAAACCTTTTATTTATAGTGCAGATAATTTAATTTTGATGCATTCCTCATTTCTGCCAGCTTCCAGTAATTCCTGAAGTGGTCTGAAAGGAATGTGTGTGTGGATAGAACAGTAAATGTGAAAAAATGAGTTCAGGTATTCAGAGATCCTTTTTGTACAAATGTAGTTGCTTCAAATTAGGACATTGTTTTAAAAGCAAATGAAATTATTTCTCTCCACAAGACAGATTACTCAGCTATGAAATTCTTTGTCAGTGGATGCTATAATGCAAATTTTAAAGTGATTAAAAAGATTAAAAAAACCCCAAACAACAAAACATTGACAAGTTTCCTGAGGTACTACTCGACAGAAAGCATCACTTCCTGCTTAGGATGATCATGAAACAGAAATTTGCAGCAGATGGGAGAATGCATTGGGGAGCTGAGGAGTATATTGAGATATCTAGTCTTTATTAGCGTCTTCCCTTGTCATCTCCAACTGACTGTGTCAGACATGCTGAACTAGACCTCATGATGCTCTGAATTGACTCAAGATAGATTTTAGGAGACCAGTTGATGGAAAAGGTACTGTAATGGACCTAAGGAAGTACCATTTCTGTCCAAGCATATTGGGATCAGAGAAAGAGAGATGGGCTCTATGAAACAGAAGAAAAATCTGTTTAATCTGAGGAACAGTTAAGGCATTACTCTAAAATCAATGAATGCAAGATCAATGGGAATTAATTTATTTTTTTAAGTTAAAATAAGATGGATACACTCCTGTTTGGTTTTCATTCTTAAATGCCAAGTGTTCTGATAAGACTTGGAGATACTAAATTTAATCTAAGCATTTTCACACAGGGTTTTTATGTCTAGGCTTTGGTGAAGTATTATCATACAGAGACCTGTATAGTTCCTTCTGAACTCTAAGAAGAGTGTTTATCATTATGCATCAGGTAACTGGTATCTATAATGCAGCAGCTTTCTAACTGTATGTGACTGCTTGGCTTTAAGGAACTGGCTCATCTGAGATGTCGTTTCTACAGGCTGATAAGAACAGTTACTTCACTGTGAATGAGCATCTGTCACAAAGCAGGCACAGGAAATATTGTTCTAAACAGTCAATAATGAAGACATCAATATTTTCAGTTCTCTCTGTGCTTATGTTCAAGTCTTATGCAAGTTAAAGAAGATTTATTTCTTGGGGTTTATCATTTTTAGATCTTGAGAGACATTTGATTAATTCTAAATGTTCTTGAGCCTTTCCTCTTGCTGAAGAAAATCTTGTATAATGGCTTTTCTGATGTAAAGCCAGCATTTTAAAATCTCATTTCTTTTGCCTGCCTTGATTTTATTGCACACTGATAGAATCTGTGTGAATAGTCTGCTTTCTCCTGGAAACTGATCTTTCAGTTTAAGTAGCTTGGTATTATCAACAAAACCATGGTCCTGAAAATCTCCCAAGGCACTGTTTTTTTCATCCTAGCTACCCACAGCTTCACAACTTCACTTGAGCTGCTGGTTCAAGCCACAGAGAACAAACATTTCTGCAACTAACTTGGGTTGCATTTTTTAACAGAAAGGGTAGCTTGGGAGAAATACAGAGACATTGTCTGAGCATGCACGGTTGTTGCCTTTGTTGGTGTGGTGGTTGTGGCATTCATGAAACTGTCTGCTTCATTAATTAAGTAGCAATATAATTCTGCTAGGTAAAATTCCTCAGGAGTATTCTCTATGAATAAAGCTGCCAACCTCTGTAAAAGCATCTAACATTCAGACAAACATTGCTCCACCTGAAACCAGCTCACTCAGGCTCTCCTCATAGGGCTTAAGTTTTGCTGCAAAATTCTAACTTCCCATTTTTTTTGAGCTGGAAATGAGATTAAAATCCAGACTGTGGCAGTACTTGAGTAAGAAAAATGGCTTACAGGAAGAACAATTATTTTGCTCTCCATTTCACAGAAAAAGAATCAGAATGTGTCAGACTTGCTTTGAATTGTTCTTGATCTGTCAATAAGGCAAATGACGAAAGTATATGCAAAGGTAGAAACTGAAAAGTCACTTCTGAATTCAGGACTTCACTGCACCAAGTGTGTCAGATTTATGAGTTTTCAGTTAATAGAAATACCTCTGTAGCTGGTGGGGACTATGCATCTTTATTAAAGGGAAAGTTTCTTCCCAAATTTTTATTACATTAAAATTCATGAGTAAATGTATTAAACACATTTTTCCTCTATACACCAAGCATCAGATAAATCATTGCTTACACATCTAAATCACCAAGAAAATAATCAATATTCATTACTATTTAATCTATCTTTTTATATTAACAACAGGGTTGAGAAACATAATATTTCTAATAGTATGACCTGAACCTCAGTCACATAAATGAAGTGGATGTTCATATTGTGGAAAGATTTCATATCTGAGAATAATGATGCTGTCTCCTAAGTCTGCTGGGGTTGGAGTGGCTGGAGAGTAGCCAGGCAGAAAGGGACCTGGGGTAATGGTTGACAGCAGCTGAACCTGAGCCAGCAGCGTGCCCAGGTGGCCAAGAAGGCCAATGGCATTCTGGCCTGCATCAGAAATAATGTGGATAGCAGAAGCAGGGAGGTCATTCTGCCCTGTACTCAGCACTGGTTAGGCCACACCTTGAGTCCTGTGTCCAGTTCTGGGCCCCTCAGTTTATGAAGGACATTGAGACACTTGAACATGTCCAGAGAAGGGCAATAAGGCTGGGGAGAGGTCTGGAGCACAGCCCTGTGAGGAGAGACTGAGGCAGCTGGGGTTATTCAGCGTGGAGAAGAGGAGGCTAAGGGGAGACCTTCTTGCTGTCTACAACTACCTGAAGGGAGGTTGTAGCCAGGTGGGAGTTGGTCTCTTCTCCCAGGCAACCAGCACCAGAACAAGAGGACACAGTCTCAAGCTGTGCCAGGGGAGGTTTATGCTCGATGTGAGGATAAAATTCTTCAAAGAAAGAGTTATTGGCCATTGGAATGTGCTGCCCAGGAAGGTGGTGGAGTCACAATCCCTGGAGTTGTTCAAGAGGGAATTGGGTGTGGCACTTGGTGCCATGGTTTAGTTGTCATAAGGTCTTGGGTGACAGGTTGGACTAATGATCTCTGAGGTCTTTTCCAACCTTGTTGATTCTGTGATTCTGTGATTTCCTGCAATATTGAATTTTAAATATGAAAATTATCTCATACTATTAGCCCTGGTGACTCATTATCTTCTTTGTGCAGGTACAAAATAATCTCCAAACAGATCTGCACTACCTGTCTACCTTAAAATCCAAGCCTACAGAGACCACCTAGATTAATGAGGGAATTTTCAGTTTCCAGCACCAGTTGTGGGAAAATCTTCATTAGCTCACTTACTTCACATATGTATAGGAGTTCTGTTATCATAGAAATCTGAATTTAACTGCAGTAGACTGACTCATGATGCTACTGTCTGATGCTGCTCATTGCTACTGACTGTGATGTATGTAGCATTAAATTTGTTACATTGTACATGGCTTTCTAAATAAGTTTTTGTAAACCTAGAAGGTATGCAAATTAAAATGTTATAGAATACTTAATCTCTTCATTAAGGGTATTCTTCATTATCACTTTGTAAATCAATTGAAGAAATGAAGAGCTATTAAAATGATTGTACTCAGAGCTTCCAATCAAGACTGATCACCCATTAGTGCCATTTCAGCAGCACAAAAGTGTTTGGCTTTGGTCCTGCAGCTTCATTTTTTATGTTTTATATAATCGTAGAATGGGTCATGCTGGAAGGTACCTCCAAAGGTGATTGAGTCTGACCTCCCTGCAGTCAGCAGGGACGTCTCCAACTAGACTAGGCTGCCCAGGGCATCACTGAGCCTTACCTTGGATATTTCCAGGAAAGAGGCATCAAGCACCCTTCTCTGGATTTCCTCCATCAGGCCCATGCTCTTCCTGTATCAAGGGCTCCAGACCTGGACTCAGTACTCCGGGTGAGGTCTCACCAGAGCTCGGTAAATTGGCAGGATCATCTCTCTGGCTCTACTGGCCACACATATTTTGATGTAGCCCAGGATGTGATTTGCCTTCTGGGCTGCAAGCACACACTGCCTACTCATGTCCAGCTTCTCATCCATCAGCACCCCGAAATCCTTTCCCCAGGGCTGCTGTCTAACACCTCTTCCCCTAGTCTGCATTGATACTGAGGATTGCTCTGGCCTAGGTGCAGAACCTGCACTTGCTCATGTTGAACCTCATCAGGTTCACCTGGGCTGACCTCTCTAGTTTGTCAAGGTCCCTCTCAATGACATCTCGTTCCTCCGGTGTATCGACAACACTCAGTTTGGTGCCATCTGCAAACTTGCTGATGGTGCACTCAATCCCACTGTCTATATCATTGATAAAAATACTGAACAGCGCAGGTCCCAGTATGGACCCCTGAGGGACACCACTTGTCACTCTCTCCATCTGGACTTCAAGCCATTGAGTACCACCCTCTGGATGAGATCATCCAGCCAATTCCTTATCCCCTGAACAGTCCACCCATCAATTTCATGGGGGACCATGTCAAAGGCCTTGCAGAAATCCAGACAGATCACATCCATAGATTGTCCCTTATCTACTGACATAGTCAGTCTAGCATAGAAGGCCACAGGGTTAGTGAGTCAGGATCTGCCCCTAGTAAAGCCATGCTGGCTGTCTTGAATCACCTCCCTGTCCTCCATATATATATATATCTATCTCTATCTATCTACCTACCTACCTACCTACCTACCTACCTATATCTACCTATCTATATCTACCTATCTATCTATATCTCTGTCAATGTATCTCTCTCTCTCTCTCTCTCTCTCTCTCTCTCTGTTTCCAGACACACATGGAGAACAGAGATTCAGCTCCTGAGCAAGAGCAATTGCCTTAACTCTACTGACCCAGATATCTGAAAGAATTTTGCAAGAAAGACAAATATTTGCATTTCTAAGAAGGGAAACATAAATAAACCCAATTTCATCTAGCTTTGACTAGAATCCAGGCCTGCCAAGTACAAAGCAAACAGGCCAGCTATCCAGACCATACTGCCTACTTTATGAGAGATGCAAATAATCCAAGTCACCAGCTCTCAGAAAATGCTCAAGTGTTTATTTGGGGTCTGCACTCCAAGCATGACCTGCAGTGCTCCAGACTCTACCAGCACAATCCAGAAAGTGAATCTACATCCATGGAAACCACGCTACTATGAGCAATGTTATAGTCACAGGATCACAGGATATTAGGGGTGGGAAGGGACTTCTGCAGATCAACGAGTCCAATCCCCCTTCCAGAGCAGGATAATAGAATCTAGTGCAGGTTGCACAGGAACACATCCTGTCACAGACATATTTCCTCCATCTAAACCTTCACTAGCTGTTTCAGCCTGTAAATGCAATGAGCATAATTTACTTATCAATTATGTCACAAAAAGTAAAATATAAGTGATTTAGCTGTATGCCCTTCACTCAATACAACCACTGTACTTCCATTTAGAAATATTTCAAACACAAATCATGAATGCACTCTTCTTCCCCAACATTTACATAACAAACATAAAATACCTTTTTCATGAATCTCATTTCAAGCCGTATTGGAAAATTTAAAGATGTGCTGATAAAGAAAAATTTTGTTGTGCTGCCTGAGTTTCATGTGCTGCAATACAAGGTGTGTTGTTCATTGTGCTTCTGTTTTCCAAGCTTCTAACAGAAATCAGCAGCCCAACAGAATCCCATGCAGTGCTACAGGCTGCGGTCAGAGTGGCTGCAGAGCAGCCAGGTGGAAAGGGACTTGAGGGTATTGGTTGACAGTAGGCTGAACATGAGCCAGCAGTGTGCCCAGGTGGCCAAGAAGGCCAGTGGCATCCTGGCCTGCATCAGGAACAGTGTGGCCAGCAGGAGCAGGGAGGTCATTCTGCCTCTGTACTGAGCATTGGTTAGGCCACATCTTGAGTCCTGTGTCCAGTTCTGGGCCCCTCAGTTTAGGAAGGATGTTGACTTGCTGGAAGGTGTCCAGAGAAGGGTAACAAAGGTGAGGAGGGATTTGGAGCACAGCCCTGTGAGGAGAGGCTGAGGCAGCTGGGGTTGTTTAGCCTGGAGAAGAGGAGGCTCAGGGGAGACTTTCTTGCTGTCTACAACTACCTAAAGGGAGGCTGTAGCCAGGTGGGGGTTGGCCTCTTTTCCCAGGCAACCAGCACCAGAACACGAGGACACAGTCGCAAGCTGAGCCAGGGGAGGCTTAGGCTGGGTGTTAGGAAGAAATTCTTCATAGAGAGAGTGAATGGCCATTGGAATGGGCTGCCCAGAGAAGTGGTGGAGTCACCATTATTGGAGGTGTTTAGGAGGAGACTGGATAGGGTGCTTGGTGCCATGGTTTATTTGATTAGATGATGTTGGATGATGGGTTGGACTCAATGATCTCGAAGGTCTCTTCCAACCTGGTCTGGTCTATTCTATTCTTCTATTCTATTCTATTCTATTCTATTCTATTCTATTCTATTCTATTCTATTCTATTCTATTCT
Organism: Melanerpes aurifrons; assembly: GCA_011125475.1. Lineage (NCBI taxonomy): Eukaryota > Metazoa > Chordata > Aves > Piciformes > Picidae > Melanerpes > Melanerpes aurifrons. Next base: position 1,094,379 of record WWNC01000059.1, on the reverse strand, counting down.
ATTCTATTCTATTCTATTCTACATAAAACTGGATGTCAAATGCCATGGAAGTAAGCATTAAAAGGGTATGATCCTTTCTTTAAAATCTCTGTTGCTGTGATGTCTACAAAGCATTGATTCAGCAGCTGGTTTGTTGAAACATCTCAGCATGCTCATGAATATTATCCCACAGTCTACTCTTCTCTATTATCTGTCTTACAGAATAGGTTATATGCTCTTTGTGTTGCACACAATGTATTCAGATGATTTTGTGCTGCACACAATGTATTCAGGTGATTTTGTGCCACCTCTCAAAACTTTCTCTGTTCCACACCAAGTATACAGGTGGAACTGCACCAAAAGAAACAGACAGTATTGGTCCCATCTTACTAATTCTGTAACAAATACTCTACCCCACTTACACAGTATGAAGAAGATGTTGTGCAAAGGCATATGGCCAAAGAACTCTTTAATTCAGGGACTGCTCAGACAACATGTGAAGCAGTTTATCCCTAAGCTAATGATCAAGAGGCACAGTTTTATCAACAGTACCCCTGAGCTAGGACCCTAGATCAGGAAAGGTACTCAACAGGCAACAGAGACAGCTGGAGGTCTCATTTAACCAAATTACTCACAGAGAATTAAGCAGTGAACTTTTGTCCCCATTTGTATCTTCTGTCATCACAGCTTTATTTATGCAGAGGGCGGAGGGAAATTACTTACTTGGGGGAAAAAAAAAAACAGACATGAAGCATAGAAAACATAGGTTGCAGACGTCTGTGTACACAAAATAAATAAGCACAAAAGGAGGTGATTGTAGAGATCAAGCCAGAATGGCAGGTCTAACCTTTTTAAAGGGAAGGTTAATACATTTCTGTCAAATACAAACTAGTTATTTTGTATAATGCAATGTTATGTGTACTCAGCCTGCACCATTTACTAAATCTTCATTCTGTTAAATAATGGAAGTGATTACAATGGTGCCATTTCAGTCTTTTATGAAGCAATAAGCCAGTTGTCAAGTTGATAAACTATGAGGCCAAAGGGAACAGGTTGGTATGAATGCAATACCACATGAACTACTCAAGTTAAGTGTCTGGAAAAGCATGCATATTTATTTCTTTGCTTGTTTAAAAGTGAATTGTTTGTGCACTGACTGTTAAATGAATGAATAGAATAGAATAGAATAGAATAGAATAGAACAGAATAGAATAGAATAGAATAGAACAGAACAGAACAGAACAGAACTAACCAGGTTGGAAGGGACCTTTGAGATCATTGAGTCCAACGGTGTACTGCTTTGGGGTGGGATAGAGTTAAACTTCTTCATAGTAGCTTGTTTTGGACTAGCAGCTGTATGGTTCTCAGCTGCTGGTCAGGGTTGAACAGCCCAGGGAGAGAAAGGAAATGATTATGCTAGCATAGCATAGCACACTTCCCTAGAAAAGGCATGTATCATCCATGTGAAGAAAAGTTGCAACTACAGATCCAACTCAGTAATGTAGTTAACACATTAATATAGGGAAAAGCCTTATAGAGTGGCCACTACAAACACTCCCATGAGAAAATTCTCTACTGCTTTTGACTTATGGGGGAAATAGTTCAGAATTGTGCAGGAAAATAAACTTTCCATACCTCTGCCACAAAGAATTAAAATTTAAAGTTGGAAGGTGACTACACTACACCTAAGCATTTAAATTCTGCTCTTGGTAGTTATCTTGCATTGGCTGTGAACGACCAGGGTCACCCTGTGATATGTGTTTGACTCAAAGACTAGCTCTGAAATGGCACTGATCTTCCTTGTTGTCTCTGATGGCCCTCATAAGAAAGCACATTTTTGAGGGCAAAGGCTTTTGTGCTGAGCCGAAGTTCCAACAGTGCCAATATTCCACTTAAGAAGTTCAAAACCATGTTGTAACAGACTATTTTTCATCACTGTTCATCATGATAGAAAACAATTTCCTCACAAACAGCTTCATCTGGAGGTGCTGTAGTGTTATACAGTGCAAGACATTCATAATGGACAACTAACATCTCCACAAGACCCTCTGATGGATCTGACAGAGGTAGTCGCTCATGTCACTCTGAGGCAAAGTATTCCATTACTTTTTGAACATACCCAACTAGAAATATTCATTTTGAGAAAAACACAGGATATTAGTTGTGGATATCTGACAAAAATGAAGCAGGAATACACTGGTCTTAAATTTTGATCAAGATAATTGAAATGTTGCTGTGGTTTTGCCCACATGCTCAGGTTAGTCTGTTCACAAGGAAGGTTTTAGTGCCCTATTTTAAAAACCAGGAGGGGAAAACAATGTAACAACCTTTCTCCTAATTCAAACTGCGAAGTAGTATAACTATTATAACAAGTGTTAACGTCAGGTAAATGTAAGGGTTGTGGGGAACCATCAAGTAATAACTTCTGTGCAGCTGAACTCCTCTTGCCCCATATGTCTAGAGCTGAGAGGTCATTGAATTGAGAGTCAATTACAAGGGAAATACACTCTGGGAGGATAATTGAAGGGCTCATCTGGTCAGTGCTGGAATGCTAGCAGATCTAGTTTCTTTGCCCTGATTTAGCCTTGCTCTGCCCACATGAACACGAAAAGTCAAAACCTGTCCCACTTCAAGCATCATGCAAATGAAGATAGTAGCTATTCAAGTCTGTAATACTCATCAGTACAAGAAGATACTGAGCTTTCCCAGTAGTGATTAATCTGAAGAAAATCTGACTGTAAGAAAAGATACTTGGTTTGTGAGTTTATTGACACTGTTGTCCTGGAACAGGCATTAACAAGCCAGCTAAACCTATTTGGCCACTGCCTTTTCTCCTCCCTCCCTGTTGCAGGGTCCAGGCTTGAGGTTGAGGACCCAATACCTTTGAGGCTGCCTGGGATGGGGGTGGGTGGAAGCTGGCCCCTGTGCCTTATGTTTCAAAGAGGCAATTGCATGTGTCAGAGGCTATTTGAGAAGCTGTGTGCAGTTTTGCCTGCCAGACAACATTTTGAACTGATTGGCAGGATTTGAATAGGTGATCTGCCATTGGGCTGCTCATCTTTCAAACAGGGAATTTATAGGGGATGATTTCAGAGCCCACATGCCATGGTTTAGTTGATTAGATGGTGTTGGATGATAGGTTGGACTCGATGATCTCATAGGTCTTTTCCAACCTTTTCAATTCCATTCCATTCCATTCCATTCCATTCCATTCCATTCCATTCCATTCCATTCCATTCCATTCCATTCCATGAACCTTCTTCTTCTCTCCCCTGTTCGTTAATGAGATTTGAGGTGGCAACAAGCACCTACTTCGTGCTCCTGACTTCAGGGCAATTATCTTCTTTTGTTCTAGCAAGTGTTGTGGTGTTTGAGTCACAGATCTTCACCATAGCAGAGTGCTCTCCCTCTCTCTCACTTGCTCTAATTATGGACACTACCTTTTGGATTATTCCTGCCTTTTGGATTACCAATTACAATTCAGGGCATGGCTTCATTCTGCAAAGGTTTTGGTAGTTAACAGCTCAGCGGTTCATGAGTAACTTATGCTAATTCACCTGAGTACTTCTAAGGTTTATAGCCTGTTTACCTGTTGCTCATCTCTGTTGTGAACACGAGGGGGTCCATCTCACTTGTGTAAGAGTTTTCCAGTTTGTCCCTCTGTATTCCAAGTTTCTGATTTTCCCTAGACTGTTATTCCACTGTTTATTAGCATCCTACTGTGTGTAATCAATTTATTATCAACTGTGCAAATGAACCTGGGTAAAATTGGCTCAGAATTTTTTTATATATTTAATAAACCATATTAATATTTTATCATATTTCTAGCTTATCAGTTTGATCAAAAACTGTATCAACTGTACCTACTCTTCTGTGACTTCAGGTCATTTTTCCTCATGATAATCAGAAGTCCACCTGAATCTGTTTTTAACAACAGATGACCTACATCATCTAGAGAAAGAAGTTCTTGTGTCACTTTACTTCTAGGTTTACTCAGTTCATATTTTGCAGAATTCCTCATCTGGGTGTATGTAAAATGTTCTATCAAAATATTTTAATGAAAAAAGCCATTTCTTCATTTTACTTAATTTGCCTAAAACAGTCAGGTTGAGATAACTTAGACATCACTAAAGAATGAAAATAGTTATTATTAATTTGGTGAATAATTAATTATTCCTTCTTACACTAAAAGAATACATGAGTTTGGGTTAAAAACATGAACTCCACATATCTAGAATAGAATAGAACAGAACAGAACAAAACAGAATTAACCAGGTTGGAACAGATCATCAACATCATCAAGTCCACCCTATCATCCAACACTATCTAATCAACTAAACCATGCAACCAAGCATCCCATAAAGTCTCCTCCTAAACACCCCCAGGAATGGTGACTCCACCACCTCCATGGGCAGCACATTAGAATAGAATAGACCAGGTTGGAAGAGACCTTCAAGATCATCATGTCCAACCTATCAACTAATCCACCCCACCTAATCAACTAAACCATGGCACCAAGCACCCCGTCAAGTCGCTTCCTGAATGCCTCCAATGATGGTGACTCCACCACCTCCCCGGGCAGCCCATTCCAATGGGCAATCACTCTCTCTGTATAAAACTTCTTCCTAACATCCAGCCTAAACTTCCCCTGGTGCAGCCTGTGAATGTGTCCTCTTGTTCTGATGCTGGCTGCCTGGGAGAAGAGACCACCATCCACCTGTCTACAACCTCCCTTAAGGTAGTTGTAGACAGCAATAAGGTCACCTCTGAGGCCCCTCTTCTCCAGGCTGAGCAACCACAGCTCCCTCAGTCTCTCCTCATAGGCCTTGTGTTCCAAACCCCTCACCAACTTTGTTGCCCTTCTCTGGACTCGTTCCAGCAAGTCAACATCCTTCCTAAATTGAAGGGTCCACAACTGGACACAGGACTCAAGGTGTGGCCTAACCAGTGCAGTGTACAGGGGCAGAATGACCTCCCTGCTTCTGCTGGCCACACTATTCTTGATGCAGGCCAGGATGCCATTGGCCCTCTTGGCTGCCTGGGCACACTGCAGGCTCATGTTCAGCCTACCATCGACCAGTACCCTCAGGTCCCTCTCTACCCGGCTGCTCTCCAGCCACTTTGACCCCATCCTGTAGCACTGCATGGGGTTGTTGTGGCCAATGTGCAGAACCCGGCACTTGGATATGTTAAATCTCATCTAGACTCTGGTAATGTCTGTTGCACAAAAATCCACATCTGACCTTGGGTTTTCACTCTTTTCATATGCGCATCTTAGTTCCCATCTGTTTACCTTCAGAAAAGGAAAGAATGAGGGCATGATAGCATGAGATATTCTGTTACTATAGCAATGGGTGAAGCAGAAGAACTTACTAATAAAAATTTGAGAAATCTGCATCCACCTCCTTAGCATCTCCTCTATAAATCCCACCCCTCCCACTCCATATTATTTTACATCAGTATGTGAAGTAAAGGAGATATGCACATTTCAAATGTGAGTCTTTACATAAGGCAATTATATCACTCATATACATTAGTTTACAGAAGGAAAATAAATAATTTGAGCAAATTCTAGAGTATTAGAGGCATGCCTTACCCAGATGAAAACACACCAATGGTTAAACCCAACAACTGTCCATAGACATACTTTTTTTTTGGCTTAAGGAGTTGTTAAGGACAAAGGATTTCCCATTTCTAAAATCTAACTCCATTTCAAACATCTCACTCCTGTTTATTCAAAAGGATTACTAAAGCTATACTACATTTGGGCAGTGACTGGCTGGAAAGCAACCCGGAGGAGAGAGACTTGGGGGTGCTGGTGGACAAAAAGCTCAACATGAGCTCTCAATGTGCACTTGCAGCCCGCAAAGCCAATCATATCCTGGGCTGCATCAAGAGAAGTGTGGCCAGCAGGTCAAGGGAGGTGATTCTCCCCCTCTACTCAGCTCTGGTGAGACCCCACCTGGAGTACTGTATCCAGTTTCTGGAGCCCCTATTACAAGAGGGATGTGGAGGTGCTGGAGCATGTCCAGAGAAGAGCCACGAGGATGATCAGAGGGCTGGAGCACCTCTCCTATGAGGACAGACTGAAGGAGTTGGGGCTGTTCAGTTTGGCAAAGAGAAGGCTCCCAGGTGACCTAATTGTGGCCTTCCAGTATCTGAAGGGGGCCTACAGGAAGGCTGGGGAAGGACTTCTCAGGATCTGAGGTAGTGATAGGACTAGGGGGAATGGAATGAAGCTGGAGGTGGGGAGATTTAGGCTAGATGTGAGGAGGAGGTTCTTCACCGTGAGAGTGGTGAGACCCTGGAATGGGTTGTCCAGGGTGGTGGTCGAGGCCCCGTCCCTGGGGGTGTTTAAGAGCAGGCTGGATGAGGCTCTGGGCAGCCTGATGTAGTGTGGGGTGTCCCTGCCCATGGCAGGGGGGTTGGACCTATATGATCCTTGTGGTCCCTTCCAACTCTGACTGATACTATGATACTATTTGGATAAGGTGTATAATAGAAGAAAATAACATTGAAGCATGCATGATACAAATTTCCTATTTTGTAGACATTTTCACACAACTGTGCACTGAGGTTTGCACTGGATAAACAGTGATGAAATATCTGCAAGTCATTATCAATTTTCATAGAAACACAGAATTATAGAATCAATAAGGTTGGAAAAGACCTCAGAGATCATCAAGTCCGACCTATCTTCCAACACCTCATGACAACTAAACCATGGCTTCAAGTGCCACATCCAATCCCCTCTTAAACACCTCCAGGGATGGTGACTCCACCACCTCCCTGAGCAGCACATTCCAATGGCCAATCTCTCTTTCTGGGAAGAACTTCTTCCTAACATCCAGCCTAAAGCTCCCCTGGTGCAGCTTGTGACTGTGTCCTCTTGTTCTGGTGCTGGTTGCCTGGGGGACCAACCCCAACTGGCTACAGCCTCCCTTCCGATAGTTGTAGACATCAATGAGGTCTCCCCTGAGCCTCATCTTCTCCAGGCTAAACAACCCCAGCTATCACAGCCTCTCCTCTGGTTACAGTGGCCAGTGGTTATGGAAATCCATGTCTCAAACAATGTCATTTATTTCTCATTGCAAGCAGCTATTCCCACTGCTAACTTTGTTCAATAGATTCACAAAATTCTGGCCATGTCACACACTACATTCTTACCTCCAAGCTGGTGAAGTATGGGTTCCATGGATGGACCATTCAGTGGGTAAATAACTGGCTTGAAGCCCACACCCAAAGGGTGGCTGTCAATGGCTCCATGTCCCAGTGGGGGCCAGTGACAAGCAGGATCAGTCCTGGGACCTGTCTTGTTCAACATCTTTGTGGGTGCCATGGACAGTGGCATTGAGTGCACCCTCAGCAAGTTTGCTGATGACACCAAGCTGAGTGGTGCAGCTGACAGCTGGAGGGAAGGGATCCATCCAGATGGGCATTGACAGGCTGGAGAGATGGACCCATGACAACCTCATGAGGTTAAAGAAGACCAAGTGCAAGGTCCTGTAGCTGGATCAGGGCAATCCCAGGCACCAGTATAGACTGGGCAGGGACTGGCTTGAGAGCAACCCTGAAGAAAAGGACCTGGGGGTGCTGGTGGATGAGAAGCTCAACAGGAAGCAGCAGTGTGCACTTGCAGCCCAAAAACCCAATCCCATCCTGGGCTGCAGTAAGAGAAGCATAGCCAGCAGGTGGAGGGAGGTGATTCTCCACCTCTACTCAGCTCTACTGAGACTCCACCTGTATCCAGTTCTGGAGCCTCTGTTACAGGAAGGATCTGGAGGTGTTGGAAGGTGTCCAGATAAGGGCCATGATGATGATCAGAGGGCTGGAGCACCTCTCCAATTGAGGACAGAATGAAGGAGTTGGGGCTGTTCAGTCTGGAGAGGAGAAGGCTCTGAGGAGACCTAATTGTGGCCTTCCCGTATCTGAAGGGAGCCTACAAGAAAGCTGGGGAGGGACTTCTTAGGATGTCAGGGAATGATATGACTAGGGGAAATGGAACAAAACTAGAAATGAGTAGATTCAGATTGGATGTTGGGAAGAAGTTCTTCCCCATGAGGGTGGTGAGATGCTGACACAGATTACCCAGTGAGGAGGTGGAAGCCTCATCCCTGGAGGCTTTTAAGGCCAGACTGGATGTGGCTCTGAGCAACCTGATCTAGTGTGAGGTGTCCCTGCCCATGGCAGGGATGTTGGAACTAGATGATCCTTGAGGTCCCTTCCAACTGTAACAATTCTAAGATTCTTTACTAGCAGTTCATTAGACCTTTCCTTTAAAACTTAATACAAAACAAAGTGCTACTGTATGTTTAAATGAAAACGCTGGCTAAAGGAGCAAGTTTGGTACAGGTAGCCGTTTAGGCAATAAGAAGTTAGGTTAAATTCATCTCATGTGAAATTGCAATGAGCACAGCTGAGATTTGCATCATCTCAGCTGAGCTTTTCAAACTGTAACAGCTGAAAAATATTTAATTATCTGAAAAAGACTCTGGTATCTTAATGCCAAAGCAGGATAATTGGATGGAGTTGAGTATTGTTATTGTTTAAGGACATACAATGCTCTCAGTAATATGCAACTAAATATGCACTCACATAACCATCTAACAGTAAATTAATTGATCATTGGAAACTCTTTTAGAATTGCTTGGAGAAAAATTACTAGTGTGCTAAAATACAGTATTTGCTAAAAATTTTACAGCTATGAGCAATATTCTTAGCTGGTTGGATTACACAAAAGAGCTAAAACATATTTTAATTTCCCACTGCATACTGCAGTCTTAACAAAATATTAAAAAAAATATATCTTTAATATCTTTAATATCTTTTCAGTGATGAACATTGCTTTATCAAGTCTTTCCTATTATGCCCAGAACTGGGAAACCTCTCTCTGTGTGTGAATAAATTAAAACTGCACCTATAAACTTATACCTTTCTTTTGGAGATCTGCGGACATATTAGTGACTTTTGATTTATTGATTTGAGTCACTAGTCAACACATTTTTTGCTTAATAACAAAAAAATAAGAAAAAAATATTTGTCTCTGCATTTTCATGAGGAAGGAAAATGTACCCAATCAAGTGCCACATTCAATCCCTTTCTGAACACATCCAGGGATGGAGACTCCACGACCTCCCTGGGCAGCACATTCCAATGGCCAATCTCTCTTTCTGTGAAGAACTTCTTCCTAACATCCAGCCTAAACCTCCCCTGGCACAGCTTGAGACTGTGTCCTCTTGTTCTGGTGCTGGTTGCCTGGGAAAAGTGACCAACCCCCACCTGTCTACAATCTCTCTTCAGGTAGTTGTAGACAGCAATAAGGTCACCCCTGAGCCTTCTCTTCTCCAGGCTAAGCAATCCCAGCTCCCTCAGCCTCTCCTCACAGTGCTTGTGCTCAAAATCCTTCCCCAGCTTTGTTGCACTTCTCTGGACACATTCAAGTGTCTCAATATCCTTCTTAAACTGAGGGGCCCAGAACTGGACACAGGACTCAAGGTGTGGCCTAACCAGTGCTGAGTACAGGGGCAGAATGACTTCCCTGCTCCTGCTGGCCACACTTTTCCTGATACAGGCCAGGATGCTATTGACCTTCTTGGCCACATGGGCACACTGATGGCGCATCTTCAGCCTACTCTCAACCACTACCCCCAGGTCCCTCTCCGCCTGGCTGCTCTCCAGACACTCTGACCCCAGCCTGTAGCACTGCATCGGGTTGTTGTGGCCAATGTGTAGAATACAGCACTTAGATGTGCTAAACCTCATGCCCTTGGACTCTGCCCATCTGTCCAGCTTGTCAAGGTCCCTCTGCAGAGTCCTTCTACTCTCTAATAGATCAACACCTTCTCCCAACTTGGTGTCATCTGCAAATTCACTATCATAAGAATGGAACATGATTCAGCTAGTTGTAAAGTGTGATAAGTTCCCCCCTGTGTCTCCTCCTCTCCAGGCTAAACAACCCCTGCTCCCTCAACCTCTCCTCTTAAGATTTTCCCTCCAGTCCCTTCACCAGTCTCATCACTCTCCTCTGGACTCTCTAGAACTGGTGGAAGGAAAGAAGTCAGAGAGTTGTGTTCAGTGGGATAGAGTCTAGGTGGAGGCCTGTATCTAGTGAAGTCCCTCAGGGGTCAGTATTGGGACCAGTAGTATTCAATATATTAATCAATGATCTGGATGAGGGAATGGAGTGCACTGGCAGCAGGTTTGCAGATGACACCAAACTGGGTGGAGTGGCTGACACAGCAGAGGGTTGTGCTGCCATTCAGTGAGACTTGGTCTGGCTGGAGACCTAGGCAGGGAGAATCTTGATGGAACTCAGCAAGATGTGGTACTTTTAGGCTATGTCAAAATTTTCCACAGATTATGAGCAGATAGCTGTAGAATGTAAATAAATCACTATTAGGTATTAAAAGGAAAATAAGGATAGTTCTAAACAATCCCATTGGAAGAGGTAATGGACTTAAACTAGTTGTGCGAAATAATTTCTCTTTTTGCTTCTTTGCTCTGGGAGAGACTAACGCACTTCCAGCTGTCCTTGGCTGCACTGCATCATTGTGATTGGTATTAACAACTTCTCTGCTCTTTTCTCTTGCCCCTTTTTGTGTACAGGGGGGTAAGGAAGGTGAGCAGGGGAAGGAGAAGCTGTTGCAGCTCCCCTGGTCTTTGATCCTGGGGAGTTCTTGTAAGTACCTGTAAATATTGTAATATTGTACACATTCATTGCACTTCCTTGTAGATTGTGGTTTTGCTTGTAAACACAGCTTCCATTTGTTTCCAATTGAGCTGGTATGGCAAATTTAATGTTGAGGGGGAATTTTCAACCTATCACACAAGGGCAATTGTAGAGTTTTGCACCCAGGAAAGAACTACTCCATGTACCATTATAGGTTGGGACCAACCTGTTGGAAAAAAGTGAAGTCAATAAAGACCTGGGGGTCCTAGTGGGTGAAAGGTTGACCATGAGCCAGTAGTATGCTCTTGTGGCCAAGAGGCCAATGCCATTCTGGGGTGTATTAGAAGGGGTGTGGTCAGTAAGTTGAGAGATTTTCCTCCCCCTCTACTCTACCCTGGTGAGGCTGCATCTGCAGGTCCAGTTCTGGGCCCTTCAGATCAAGCAGGACAGGGAACTGCTTGAAAGAGTCCAGTGCAGAGCTACAAAAATGATTAAGGGAGTGGAACATCTTCCTTATGAGGACAGCCTGTGGGAGCTGGCAGTCTTTAGCTTGGAGAATAGGAGACTAAGGGATGACTTCATTAATGTTTATAAATATGCAAAGTGTGAGTGCCAGGAGGATGGAGCCAAGGTCTTCTTGGTGGTGCCCAATGACAGAACTGGGACAATGGGTGGAAGTTGAGGCATAGGAAATTCCATGGAAATAAGAGGTAAAGTTTTTCCACTGTGAGGATGATGGAACACTGGAACAGGCTGCCCAGGGCAGTTGTGGAGTCTTACTCTGTGGAGATATTCAAAACCCACCCGGATGCATTCCTGTGTGGTCTGGTATAGGTGATCCTGCTTTGGCCAAGGGTTGGGCTAGATGATCTCTCAAGGTCACTTCCAGCTCCTAATGTTCTGCGATTCTGTGATTTTAATTACATTCAAACTGAGCAGTCTATAAAACCTTTACTGTAAAATAAAGCCTAAAGGGAAAAGTCAATCAATGTAGTGGTGACAAAATCCTTGTGGACTTATCCTGTGCTTTTCTTAGAATTAGGTCTTTTTAATTAAGTCACAGACAAAACTCACCCATATTGGTAATTTGATTCATAGACACCTATTGATTTCAATGCAAAACCTCCAACAAATATTAACTGGAAAATGAATACTCTTTTCCATGAGGTCTATAATATTAGAGATTCATTATTCACCATATTAACAAAATGAACCTTTTGGTTATTCACTTTTTCTTACAGTCACCTCCTCCATACTTCTACTATTAATAACTTTGTCTGCAGAGTTTATGGCAACATGGACCACAGGCTAGTAGGGCATTGCAGAATACTGCTGGGTCATCACTAAATATTCATACTTCCCAGGGCACCACTTCTAATTCCTAACTGCAACTCAGTGCCTGCAGTGAAGGGAAGAATTCTTCACACCTGTAGCCTGTAATTGCAGCTGGATTTTTACAGGTGCTTTCATCTCAAATCAAAATAAAGAGAAAGAAGAGTCAGGTTAAGGACAGGTAGATAAGAAATATATATATATATATATATATATATATATATACATATATAAAAGTTGAAAAATTGCTTGCACTTACTCTACAAAAGGCAGCAGAAAGATCAAGAACCTGACTTTCCAGCTGAGAGTTGCCAGTTTTTTTCAGACAACGTTCTTAAGGCCAGATCTTGAACCTAATCAGCTAGAAAATCAAAACCATGGGGGTAGTTTGGGGAATGTTATCAACAATTCTGTCATAATCCTTTTTGCCTAAAAACTTTGAGCGTCCTCTAAATAGAGTATTCATAGGAGATGGAAGCAATCATACCGAGCCTGCTGTGCACAATTATTTTCCAGCAGTAACCACATAGCAATGCTTACAGATCTATACCAGCAACTGTTGCTATGCAGTCACAGAGCAGGCAATATGTTTGGGTTTTTTTCTGCCACACTTATGCAGCTGAAGATATTTCTGTGGAGCTGATTTTAGTTAATATCCTCCTCAGATATGAGACCCTTGTGGTCAGTCTTCAGTAAGGTTCTGGAACTAAGATTCTGTATGAATTAAGCTAGTATATAGATAAAGGCCATGGAGCCTGAGGAGAGCTGGCATCTGTGGGTGGATTTAATCTTTTGCTGTGTCATTTTTTGAACTTCTGTTTTATTTCAGTCTATTGTTTCAATACTGAATACTTCTGGCCTATGATTTGTTGTGAGGTCATGCTCAGAAAAGTTTTTCATCAAGGCAGGATGGTATTACCTCAGTGACTCTTTCATTTAGCTAATCTTTTGTAGATGAAGTTGATTCTTCTCTTGGAACAATGAATATTACCTCATTCATCAAATCAAATGTCTCTTAATTGCCACCTGTACTCCTGTCACTCTTTACTCTCAATTTATCATCAGGAGAGCTTCTAATGTGACAATAGTTGATGCATACAACTAATTTTTAATCTCCAAAGAGCCTTGAAGATGTGGATAGTTCTTCATAATTGTGTTGTGCGTGATAATATTATTATGGAATTAGGTAGGAGCTTTTCAAAAGCATATCTGCTCAACAGACAATCTTTCCTACAACAGAAACAGAGTTGCAGAATGCAGGTTATGGAAGATTTGGGTATAGTAGTATAAATAGTGGTTCAGTGCTAAGTTCTCAGGACATATTTGCTTTAAAGAAATGTCTGTGACTATCTGAAAACCGTTTGCTGTATTACAGACTGCCAAGGAAAGGTATGGGAGGCAGATGGCAAAGTAACTCAAACAAATTAATGATGTCTGCATACCATTAACTCTTTTGGAGAAAAAAAAAAATATACATTCAAGTATTTGTCAAATGATTGTATCCTCCAGAATATTTCTTCTCTTGTTCTTTCAGAAGCAAGGATAGCTTCTGTGTACAGGCTGTGGTGGTAGGGCCAAACCCAGAACAAGTCCTGGTGTGTCCAGGCATGATGGCCCTCTCCCCGTCTGTCCTTCAGGGATCCAGGGAATGTGAGAAAGAGACAAGGAACCCAGGAATCAGAAAGTCTGGCAAGTAAGAGATACCTCTACCTTTATGGTAAAGAGGCATGTCCACTGTCCATGCTTTACCTAGACTAGGTTTATGTCTTTACCTTATATGGTCACAGCCTGGTGAAATCCCATTCTCTTGGTTGCCAGTTGGCCAAATTGATCTACAGGCAAATGATAAAAGCAAAGTCAAATTGTAAAAAATGTGCCTTGCATAAGATCTGGGAAATGAAGCCATGGGGTTGTTTAGCCTGGAGAAGAGGAGGCTCAGGGGAGACCTCATTGATGTCTACAACTACCTGAAGGGAGGTTGTAGCCAGGTTAGTGTTGGTCTCTTCTCCCAGGCAACTAGCACCAAAACAAGAGGACACAGTCTCAAGCTGCACCAGGGAAGGGAAGGCTAGATGTTAGGCAGAAATTCTTCACAGAAACAGAGATTGGCCATTGGAATGTGCTGCCCAGGGAGGTGATGGAGTCACCATCACAGGAGGTGTTTATGAAGAAACTGGATGAGGCACTTAGTGCCATGGTTTAGTTGATTAGATAGTGTTGGATGATAGGTTGGACTTGATGATCTCAAAGGTCTTTTCCAACCTGGTCTGGTCTGGTCTGGTCTGGTCTATTCTATTCTATTCTATTCTATTCTATTCTATTCTATTCTATTCTATTCTATTCTATATTTCAACCCTGGAGAGAATTCTGGAGAAGTAATTTTGTGAGTAATTGGTTATCTCTACAAAGCCTCTGTGAATGGCTCTATCTGTCTTCACTGCTGCTGTTTTGGCAGTGTTCCTGTTGAGTCTTCCCTAGTGAACCAGCAGCATCACCACACTGCAGATTCTCTGTCCCGGTGTTATTTTTTCAGTTTGCTTAATACTGTTTAAATTGTTAATATTGCCTATATACTGTACTTATCTGTGGTAAATATACTACAGCCATACACTGTACCTATTTTAGCAAGTTTTGGAGAATTTTTCATATTAAGAAATAATCAATATTTGCATTAATATAATATTTTCCTTGTTAACATTTAATAATTATTTTTCATAACAGAGACTTAAACAGAAATCACTTCCCTCTGAGGTAGGAAATACTAAAAATCCCAGAGGTTACTCAATGATAAAGATAGAAAATAGGAGTTTGGACTTTGTGTCATCAAAACTATTGGAATGTGCTGCCCAGGGAGGTGGTGGAGTCACCGTCCCTGGAGGTGTTCAAGAGGGGATTTGACGTGGCATTTGGTGCCGTGGTTTAGTCCTGAGGTCTGTGGTGACACGTTGGACTTGATGATCTTTGAGGTCTCTTCCAACCTTGGTGATTCTGTGATTCTGTTATAACTACTCTCCCAGTATATTCTCACAAGTACAGAGCCACTATGGTTAGGAGCAATGGTTCACCAGCAAGGATGCAATACCTGCAAGTAGCCTATGTCACAACACATTCTTCCCAGGAGGCTGGAAAAACTGAGAATGTTTTGGAATTTGGAACATAATGATGTGCTAACTAATCCAAATGCTGTGTGAAAAAAGACACCCCTATCTTCATGAATTCCTCTGATGATCAGGAAGTCCTTGCATGATTCTTCCAGCCACTACGTGAACCCAAAGAGGCCTTACCTCAGCATGGTGCTAATTGTATCATTCTTGAAGTGTTTGTAGAGTCTGTTCTATGAACATCTGTTCCTCAGCTTCTCTAATGATAAAAACCAGATTATATAAATAGCTATGTAAAATAGTGCATTAAAATTCCTAATATTATTTTGTATAAAATTACAGTTTTGAACATAAGATTAGTTTTTGCAGTCCTGTACACTAACTGTACACACTCATTTATTGGATTACAACATACCATACAGCATGGGTATTATGTTTTGGATCCTCCTAGCCTGTAAGGACCACCACTCATAAGCTTACACAGGCAAAACAACTTTAATTCATCAGTACACCTGCAGATCTGCAAAAATCAGATGCAAATGATGCATGTTCCTTGTTTTGACTGTACCTAACCGTCAGGGAGCTGGAATTCCAGTAAGTGAGTAGAAGTGTATTTTTTCATTTACCAAGGAAATCAAGAGCTTTCACAGAAACACAGAATCACAGAATGCTAGGAGCTGGAAGGGACACCAAAACATCATCTAGTCCAACCCCCCTGCCAGAGCAGGATCACCTATACCAGATCACACAGAAATGCATTCAAGCAGGTTTTGATTGTCTCCAGAGAAGGAGACTCCAGAACCCCCCTGGGCAGCCTGTTACAGGTTTCCTTTACTTGCATGAGTTGAAGACCTGCATATGGTCAAGAAGGACAAAACAGATCACACATGCTGACAGCTTCACAGATTGCACTGGGGTTGGAAGGTCAAAGGTCATCTTGGCAACACCCCTGCAGTGAACAGGGACACCTCCAACTGGCTCAGGATGCTCAAAGCCGCATCAAGTATGTTCTTGAATGTCTCCAGGGATGAGGCCGCAAGCAAAGCCCTGAGCAGCCTGCTCAAGCATTTCACTACTCTCATTGTAAAGAACTTACTCCTTATGTCCAATCTAAATCTACTGTGCTCTAATTTAAAAACATTAATGACCACATCAATGTTTACAAATATGTAAAGGGTGAGTCCTGAGAGAATGGAGCCAAGCTCTGCTTGGTGGTGCACAACAACAGGACAAGGGACAATGGGTGGAAGCTGAGACACAGGAAGTTCCATGTAAATATGAGCAAAATATTTTTCACTGAGAGGATGACAGAGCACTGGAATAGGTTGCCATGGGAGGTTGTGGAGTCTCCCTCTGTGGAGATATTCAAAACTTACCTGGATGCATTCCTGTGTGATCTGATGCAGGTAATCCTGCTCTGGCAGGGATTTGGACTGGATGATCTTTCAAAGACCCCTCCAGCCCCTGAAATTCTGTGATTCTTTGATTATCCTATTGCTAGGAGCCCGTCTAATTGGTCCTTCCACAGCTTTCCTGTAGGTCCTCTTCAAGGGAATCATTTACCATCCAGTACTCCCAGGCGAGAAGGAAGGCCATTCAAAAGATGGCTATGATGGAACATCATATACTGGGCTTCTTAGCAGTTCCATATTCAACCTCAGTTGCTCTTATTTGCCTGTTAGTCAGGTTCACATCTCAACCATCCCACTGATAGCATGAAGGTATAACTCTGAAACATGAGCAAGAAGCAAGGAAGGGCACCTTCCTTCAGGCTACCTGTTTTTTGTTGTACACTTTGGATACTGCTAAGAGAGGAGTTTCTGAAAGTATAAAGTGGAGCTATTGACCATTCTTTCTCCCCAGACTGAGACTTCTGCTGCTCACTGCTAAACTGTTTGCTGATGCAGCTGCCTTTATTTGCAGTGAAGATGAGGAAATCTGTGCAGAGGGAAAAGAACAAACCCCAAAACCTGCAGCAATATTTCATCCTTTGGCAAGACAAGGAAACACCTGTGGGTTTGGTTTGGTTTATTTATTTTTTCTAGTATACATGCTACACTAAATACACTATTCTATTAACCAGGGACTGATTATATTGATACTCTTTTTTAGCCCCCTTTCTCCCCACCCCCCCTTTTTTTTTCCCCTGGCTTTTTGGTGATAAAAATTACTCCAGATATCTTGCTGGCAGGACAGCCCTCTACCCTGCTATCGTTCTAAGTCTATGCAGAAGGATGCTTTATGAGAAGCAATTACAGCACTGCAACAGCCTAGTGCAGATGTCTATCTGTCTTAGCAAGACTAAAGCACAGTGGGCGTAAAAAGCTTCCATAATAATGAAAAGAACAACAAAAAATTATTTAAGAAGGAAGAAAAAAAGGAAATCTTTAGAAAACTCAGCTTTTTTAATCAATCACTTTAAAAAAAAAATGTAAACATCACTAATCCAATCATCTGTTATTGCAACTATTGCAAAACATGGTAATAATTTTCAGATAAGTATAGTGGAACTAATATATTTTCTAATGGAGATATTTTATGCTTTCCCTGAAGAGTCATCAGCTGAGCAATAGCATTTCTGCTGCATTTAAGTGGTGGTTTCAGTTCACAAGGAAAAAAGTCACTTCATTCTAAACAGGCTAGTAAGATGATGTACACAAGGTGGTTTTATGCTTAGATTACAGATAAGGTAATATTATAACCATGCTGCTGGTGTAAACCATTCAGCTCTTTCTCGTTTGAGATGATCAAACAAAAGGAAACACCCTTGATGGCTTTACAGTCAAAATAAATAGATTGAAATGAAAATGGATTGAAATCACTTAGCTGATTAAATTCTGGAAATATCTGTTATATGACAATCACCTTCAGACTGTAACAGTACAGAAAATTAGCTAGAGAGAGCAATCTACTCTTTGAATCACACCTGGATGGGCAGAGCCACACTGAAGACATCCCATGCAGCTAGGCTGCCTTGCAGTGCAGTGCACAAGCCTCTGTGCTGCCTTGACCTGAGCTGTTTGGTGCTGTTACAGAAAGCCTTGTTTCTTCTTCTGGCTTATTGAGCAAAGAGTGGGAAGGCAGGAGTGGCCTGTCAGATTGTATGTGATGTTGTACATGCCTGTCTTTGCTAGGAAGTGGTTGGTTTACTAGTCCAAGTGAATTTTTAGTCCAGATTTCACCTTAACATTTTTCTGTGTCTATTGGATGGGACACTGGAAGGACAAGGTCTTTTGTGTAGATAAGAAGAGTACGAGCAAGGTCCTTATTCATATTATGATGTCCCTAGTAATTTTAGCCCCTCCCCCATTTTCTATACAATAGCCTGTCCCATTCTCTGCACATATCTATGTAGTTTTAAGACAGTTCAGAAGAAGATGTGTTTGGAATTTAAATATTTCACAAGAAAGGCTTAAAAATAATGTGGTGGTTGAAATTTTGTAACAAGACCTGCTCAGACAGATACATGCTAGCCTTTACTGGACTGCCAGTGAAGCATAGGATTTGTTCAGGCAACATCTAACATAAAAACAAAGCCTTCGATAGAGGCAATGCTCACAAAGAAAGGTGTTACTATAATAGAGAAAATAACTGAGTGGAACAAAGCAAGCAAACTGTCTGGGATAACAGCTGTCAGTTACAAAAAATAAAAGCAGCAAATTTCAGTCTGAACACAGGTTTTCAATAACTGCTTAAAGTTCAAGGTATCGATGCCAATAAACTGAACAGATTAAAAGAACTTAAACTAGCTTGCCAGCGATTTCAAGTTTGAGCTTTGTCTGAAAAGAATGTTGATTTCAGATCAAAGGAAGAGAAGATAATTTCTTCACAATGCACCCGCATCTTTTTTTCCCAGGTGCTCTCAAACAATCTTACAAAATTGTTACTTTTTAACTTGTTCTTTTATGGGTAGACAAAGACACACTGCAAAACCTGTTCTTTTATGGGTAGACAAAGACACACTGCAAAACCATCAGAACACCTAAACAAACACTTTTGCTTTTTTTACTATGCATGTAGCAATTGTTATTGCTCTCCTTTAGGCTCAGAACTGAAATAAAATTAACCATGATGCAGAAAGCTTTGCATACATTGTAAGACACAGTAAGAGTCCAGCAACCAAAGACTACTGCTGGGCCCAATGCTCTTTAACATCTTTATTGATGATCTGGATGAGGGCATTGAGTCCATCATCAGTAAATTTGCTGGAGGCAGGAGTTGATCTGCTGGAGGGTAGAGAGGCTCTGCAGAGGGATGTTGACAAGCTGGACAGATGGGCAGAATCCAACGGCATGAGATTGAACACATGCAAGTGCCGGGTTCTGCACATTGGGCACAGCAACCCCATGCAGTGCTACAGGCTGCGGTCAGAGTGACTGGAGAGAAGCCAGGCAGAGAGGGACCTAGGGGTACTGGTCAATGGTAGGCTGAACATGAGCCTGCAGTGTGCCCAGGCAGCCAAGAGGGCCAATGGCATCCTGGCCTGCATCAAGAATAGTGTGGCCAGCAGAAGCAGGGAGGTCATTCTGCCCCTGTACACTGCACTGGTTAGGCCACACCTTGAGTCCTGTGTCCAGTGCTGGGCCCCTCAGTTTAGGAGGGATGTTGACTTGCTGGAACGTGTCCAGAGAAGGGCAACAAAGTTGGTGAGGGGTTTGGAACACAAGCCCTATGAGGAGAGACTGAGGGAGCTGTGGTTGCTTAGCCTGGAAAAGAGGAGGCTCAGAGGTGACCTTATTGCTGTCTACAACTACCTTAAGGGAGGTTGTAGACAGCCAGAGGTTGGTTTCTTCTCCCAGGCAACCAGCACCAGAACAAGAGGACACAGTCTCAAGCTGCACCAGGGGAGGTTTAGGCTGGAGATTAGGAAGAAGTTCTATACAGAGAGAGTGATTGGCCATTGGAATGGGCTGCCTGAGGAGGTGGTAGAGTCACCATCACTGGAGGTGTTCAGGAGGAGACTTGACGGGGTGCTTGGTTGCATGGTTTAGTTGATTAGGTGTTGTTGGTTGATGGGTTGGACACATTGATCTTGAAGGTCTCTTCCAACCTGGTTTATTCTATTCTATTGTATTCTATTCCATTCTATTCCATTCTATTTCCAGTAGCTTGTCTCACTTGAGGGATGATAGCAATTCTGGTAGACCTGAGGAGTATGCTCAGGAGAAAGGATGAGTGAGGGGGAAAAAAATCCTTTTTTCTGCAGGTTCGTGGATCCAGGTATAGCAATCAGAAGTATGATATTTTTGTAGCTGTAGAGATTAACATATTGAGAGTCTGAATGTTGCTGTAGGGTCAGTGCAAGAATCACAGCAAGGAGGGTAAAAATGCAAGCAGAGTATAGGAAGAGAGCCCAGACCTAGAGACCAAGACCAAAGACTCCTCTCAAGAAAATTGTATTTGTATGTCTGTTCTTAGTGTGGCTGTACATGATTGGCTGATGATGTGGCTGCATGGGATTGGTCAACAAGCTTTTCTTAAGACTCTTACTGGCTACGGATACTCATTAAGCTAGCACAGCTGACTCCTATCTCATCTACTATAGTTACTCCTTAAGCTAGCGCAAATGGTTCTTATCTCATCTCACAGTTTTTTACCCTTAAACATTCATTCCAGGGGACTTTCCAGGTTCTCATGGGGACACAGATTCATCACAGTCCCCCACATCTGAAAACTGAAGTTATTTTTGCTTGGTTAATAAATAGATGTTTAAGAGCATTTAAGTAGACAAGGAAAATATGTCAAGCTGCCAAAGAGCTGCAAAATAGAATATAATGCATGCCATTAAATGAATCTGAGACAAATACATTAAAGTGGCAATTGTTGTTGCTGCAAAAACAAGATAAATAGAAACAGTTTTAGCAGCCAAAAAGCAAGTAGTTAAGGCTTTAAAGGGAACGACTTAAAAGTATTAGGTCAGCAAATAAGATAGCAGTGTCACCAACTGATCACAGAAACACAGAATCAATAAGGCTGGAAGAGACCTCAAAGATCATCAAGTCCAACCTGTCACCACAGACCTCATGTCTAGACCATGGCACTAAGTGCTACGTCCAAGACACTCTTGAACACCTCCAGGGATGGTGACTCCACCACCTCCCTGGGCAGCATATTGCAATAGCTAACAACTCTCTCTGTGAAGAACTTTCTCCTCACCTCGAGCCTAAACTTTCCCTGTGCCGCTTGATGCTTCAGATCTGGACCATTTGCTGCTGAAACATGTGCTGGTGTTGATACTGTGATAAACTACTCAACGACCACTCCAGCAGGCTACACCAGCTCCTTCTTAACAAGACTAAAAAGTGGTCCTTAGACAAACAGGATGTTTTAAAGGGATTACACCAACATCAACTGGTCAAATCTGACCCAAATGCATCTATGTGCATTTATCACACCTTGAATCCTGTGTCCAGTTCTGGGCCCCTCAGTTTAGGAAAGATGTTGAGTTGCTGGAATGTGTCCAGAGAAGGGCAACAAGGCTGGGGAGGGTTCTGGAGCACAGCCCTGTGAGGAGAGGCTGAGGGAGCTGGGGTTGCTTAGCCTGGAGAAGAGGAGGCTCAGGGGAGACCTGCTTGCTCTCTACAGCTACCTGAAGGGATGTTGTAGACAGGTGGGGGTTGATTTGTTCTCCCAGGCAACCAGCATCAGAACAAGAGGACACAGTTTCAAGCTGTGCCAGGGGAAGTTTAGGCTGGAGGTTAGGAGGAAGTTCTACACAGAGAGAGTGATTGCCCATTGGAATGTGCTGGCCAGGGAGATGATGGAGTCACCATCACTGGAAGTGTTTAAGAAGAGCCTGGATGAGGCACTTGGAGCCATGGTTTAGTTGATTACATGGTGTTGAGTAATAGGTTGGACATGATGATCTCAAAGGTCTTTTTCAACCTGGTTAGTTGGGTTCTATTCTATTCTATTCTATTCTATTCTATTCTATTCTATTCTATTCTATTCTATTCTATTCTATTCTATTCATGTATGAAACAGAATGAACATATCTATCTAGTGAACTGTATTGGGTTGAACTGAGGTGGAGTTAATTCTCCTCACAGCATCGTTTTAGTGCTGTGGTTTTTTGCAGCAGCAGTTGATAACACAGCAGTGTTTTGGCTACAGCTGATTTCAGTATCTGAGCTGTGTCCTTTCAACATTTCCCTGCCCCAGGAGTACATTGAGGGGTGGGCAGGATCTTGGGAGGGGACACAACTGAGCCAGCTGACTCAGACTGGCCAAAGAGGTATTCCATACCATATGACGTCAGCTCAGGTATAAGAAGGACGTGAAAGAAGGAAGTGTTGGGGATTCGTCCATGGCGTTTATCCTCCCAAGGAACCACCAAGCTTAGAGAGCCCTGCTTCCCGAGACCGACCACCGTCCTGCTGATGGGAAGTAGAGACTAACATCTCTCTCTCTGCTTTCTTTGCTTCCGCGCGGTCTATTTGCTGTTTGCTTATTAGTATTATTAAATTGCTCCTATCTTATCCCCGGCTTCTGTTATATTTTCTTTCCCTTCTTCCCCTGTTCACTTAAGAGGGGGAGTGATAGAGTGGCTTGGTGGGTATCTGGCCTCCAGGCCAGAGCCAAACCACCACATGAACAAAATATATTTTATCTGCTTTATCCCTTATTGGGAAGAATTTCAACCATATATCATTTCTCCATACATCTTTTTGAGGAAAGGGAAGGAGTAGAAAGAAACAAACAGAAGAAAAAGAATGAGAGAGAGATGTCTTCTGTTTGCATGTATTTATTTTCATTTCTCCCCTGCGATTAAAAGAAAAAAGCTATAAACTATTATCAGCACATTTTAATGTAATTTTATTTTCTGATGTACATTTTTATAATTGTAGTGAAAACTTTTCTGAACTTCAAAGACAAAAACAAAAACATTTACGATGACATGAACCATAGGGTGAAGGGGTGTCAGGAAACAGCTGGAGACAATGGATTCCAGAGCAAGGAAACAACCTGAGATTTAGTTCCTTCAAAAACTGATTTAGCATTAAATGAAATCTGATCTGATCCCAAATCCATTTTTTCTGTAATGAAATACAAATAAATAAATGCATTGTGAAAAAGCAATAAAATGTCGCAAAATTACATAGAATATATAGAATAAACCAGGTTGGGAGAGACCTTCAAGATCATCGTGTCCAACCCATCAACCAATCCAACCCACTTAAACAACTAAACCATGTCACCAAGCACCCCATCAAGTCTTCTCCTGAACACCTCCAATGACAGTGACTCCACCACCTCCCCTGGCAGCCCATTGCAATGGGCAATCACTCTCTCTGTATAGAACTTCTTCCTAACATCCAACCTAAACCACCCCTGGCACAGCCTGAGATTGTGTCCTCTTGTTCTGGTACTGGCTGCCTGGGAGAAGAGACCAACATCCGTCTGTCTACAACCTAACTCCAGGTAGTTGTAGAGAGCAATAAGGTCACCCCTGAGTCTCCTCCTCTCCAGGCTGAGCAACCTCAGCTCCCTCAGTCTCTCCTCATAGGGCTTGTGTTCCCAACCCCTCATGAAGCATAATACTGAATAATTCTAGCCCAGTATCATTCATCTCATCAAGATCAAAAGTGTGCCATAATTTAAGCTTTAATATAATCTGTGCCAAACCAAACATCACATGAAAAAAAAAAAAAGTAATGAGATATTTGATCAATCTTAAAATGAGCAGTTTTAGAGTCAGGGATGAGCAGTACTGATACAACCTGAAATAGTGTTCACCAATGTCAGACCTACACTGAGACACCAGATATAGTTCACCGCAGATAGAGAGGTTAGAGAGCCACAGATGCTCCAGCCGCAGAAAGAGTGAAATTCTTGGTGAGGGCCTTGGAACACAAGCCCTATGAGGAGAGGCTGAGAGAGCTGGGGTTGCTTAGCCTGGAGAAGAGGAGACTCAGGGGTGACCTTATTGCTCTCTACAACTACCTGAAGGGAGGTTGTAGACAGGTGGATGTAGGTCGCTTCTCCCAGGCAACCAGCACCGCAACAAGAGGACACAATCTCAGGCTGCACTAAGGGAGGTTTAGGCTGGAGGTTAGGAGGAAGTTCTACAGAGAGAGAGTGACTGCCCATTGGAATGGGCTGCCCAAGGAGGTGGTGGAGTCACCATCACTGGAGGTGTTCAGGAGGAGATTTGATAGGGTGCTTGGTCGCATGGTTTAGTTGATTAGGTGGTGTTGGATGATGGGTTGGACTTGATGATCTTGAAGGTCTCTTCCAACCTGGTCTATTCTATTCTATTCTATTCTATTCTATTCTATTCTATTCTATTCTATTCTATTCTATTCTAAATCCAATGCCTTGAGGTGGGTAGTTTCCTCTGAGATATCAGTGGATTGAAAGAATTCTCATCTGCATCCCACAGAGGGAAAATTCCTCGTTTGTGGTCAAAGGCTGCAAAGTACTGAGAGGTATAATGGCCTAGTGATATCCAAACAATTGCTTTCCTGGTTCAGCAGCAAGACGAAGTAAACCCAAATGAGCAAACAGAGAAAGAGGCAGTAAAATTAGTATGCCAAATAACTCCACACACACCTCTTATTTTTAAGTTCCACCAGAAGAAAATGATCAAACAAACAAACATTTCACCATGGAAATTATTTTGTTCCTCCCAAAACTGATGTGTGTTTTCAGGATAGTTACAGATGTTTTTGCTTCTTTTTTTTTTGTTTTGTTTTTAGTATACTGGACTTTCTGTTCTATACTGTGAAGTCCAGGGACAAACTGACCACCTAAGTGCTGATGAGCAAGGTTCAAAACCTATGTTCTGAATCCACTTGACAAATATTTTCAGTCAGTTGACAGGAGTTTCTCACTTAAATTAGGGTTATAAATCCAAATGCGGACTATGAATCAAAAGTGAGTACATGTCTGACATCCAGACTCAGTCTGATGAAGATCTCATCCCTTGGAACTTCAGTTATAGAACAGAACAGAACAGAACAGAACAGAACAGAACAGAATAGAATAGAATAGAATAGAATAGAATAGAATAGAATAGAATAGAATAGAATAGAATCGACCAGGTTGGAAAAGACCTTTGAGATCATCAAGTCCAACCTATCACCCAACACCATGTAATCAACTAAACCATGGCTCCAAGTGCCTCATCCAGTTTCTTCTTAAACACCTCCAGTGACGGTGACTCCACCATCTCCCTGGGCAGCATATTCCAACGGCCCATCTTTCTTTCTGTGAAGAACTTCTTCCTAACATCCAGCCTAAACTTCCCCTGGTGCAGCTTGAGACTGTGTCCTCTTGTTCTGGTGCTGGGTGCCTGGGAGAAGAGACCAACCCCCACCTGTCTACAACCTCCCTTCAGGGAGTTGTAGATATCAATGAAGTCTCCCGTGAGCCTCTTCTTCTCCAGGCTAAGCAACCCCAGATCTCTCAACCTCTCCTCACAGGGCTGTGCTCCAAACCCCCTCCCCGGCTTTGTTGCCCTTCTCTAGACACGTTCCAGCAACTCAACATCTTTCCTAAACTGAGGAGCCCAGAACTGGACACGGGACTCAAGGTGTGGCCTAACCAGTGCTGAGACAC
Organism: Melanerpes aurifrons; assembly: GCA_011125475.1. Lineage (NCBI taxonomy): Eukaryota > Metazoa > Chordata > Aves > Piciformes > Picidae > Melanerpes > Melanerpes aurifrons. The sequence goes on along the minus strand of WWNC01000059.1, from coordinate 1,068,738 downwards.
CAAATGCTTCAAATGTTCTAATGAGCTTCATCTGCCTTCCAGTTGATTATTATATAGGTATGGGGAAATGTTTCCTGTGGTAAAACTAAAAGGCATTGCTTTGTGATACAATTACATTGTCTAAAAGACAGTCAACAAAAGTGAAATAACTCTTGTGCCACTTACTGTAAAACAACTGCGCTAGCATTAGAGAAAAAGTAGCAATCTCAGATATATTGTTAACCAGTGGTTGCACAGAACATTTACAAACAGCCTCCAGTATTATTCCAATAGTACTTTTTCTGCAGGGTTCTCAACTTGCAAGTGCCAGCGTCCAGTCACAACCAAAAAATCAGTTAACTCTTTTTTTTCAAGCAATTTACATATCCCAGGATTATATATTGGCAGGTAGACTGATCAGAAAATGTACCTTTATTTCCTCAGCTTCTACTGTGGTTAGGCCAAGTTACCTAAAATCTCCCTTTGCCATAAGCATAGATATAACCAGGAAAGAATGTGTTGAAGAGCAGTTCCTACTTCCCACAGATCAGGATCTGTTTTGTTGTTGTATGTGCACTAGATCCATCTGTGAGAGTCTAATAAGTTTGTCTCTCTCTATGTGAGTCAACAAAGATAAAGTGATAGCAGAGCCACTGGAAAGAAGGTGGAAAGAATCCTGTCCACCAATCCTGGATGCAAATCAGCTTGTGATTGCATCGTGATAACACGGGACTACAACAATGGACCCAAGGACCCAGCCATCATGCTTTCTGGGCAGGGTGGTTTCCGCCTATCAAGTACCTTGGGCAGGGTGATACGATGGTTTCCACTACCTGTGTAAAGGAATGTGGGAGGACTTGTCTGAATGGAGGCGGGGGGGGGAACGGAGGCTCACCTCCATCCAAAAATCTTGCCCACATACACAGCAATACACAGAAAGATTTCCGGGGGAACAGATACCTGGATTATTTCCTTGCCTCTGGAATACCTGACATACCAACACCTGCGTGAGGACTAAAAAACTGTATAAAAGACTTGAGCAACTACTGGTTTGTAGAGAGAAACAGAGGAGAAAAACGGAGATGAAGGAAAACACAGGAGACGGGCCAGGCTGCTGAGAAGAGAAAGCCGGGACGATGCTGCTCCGGAGAAAAGAAGCTGCCCGGAGGACCACAGCTCCAGCCAAATCCTCAGCACCCCTTCTCTACAGACCCAGGCTGCCCAGAGGAGCCTCAGTACCGTTCCTGTATCAACCCAACATCTCCCCAGAGGACCACAGCTGTTTTCCAGCAGAAGCCTCACCACAGTTTCTCTACAAACCCAACATCTCCTGCAGCACCTTTCCTCCACAGACTTTAACTGTCTTGGGGAGGATGAGGGGTGTGGTAATATAATTCCTTTCCTCTTCTCCCTCTCTCTATCTCTCGTCCCTCTCTCTCCCTCTTTATTTTCTCCCTCTCCCTTTCTTATGTCCACTTTCTCTATATAATAAATAGTCTAGCTGTTGATACTTTGGCCTCGTTTGTGCCTTTAATTTCACAACATGGGAATATTTAAAAGAACTGTGTCTCCGGACTGAGACATCTAATGTCTCCGGACCGTGACACCATCATTACTTTGAAGAATACTAGTATCAAAAACATTGGAGGAACAATGTCTGAGTGCCTGAGATGAAAAGGTGAAGGCAGTGACATAACTGTGTGCAAATCACAAGAAGTTAAGGGTTTGTTTTCCCACACTGCAGGGATATCTTCACCTGGTAGTAATAGGGCACATAGGAAAGATTCAGCTGAAACACATATATACAATTAACATTTTTAAAAATAGTAGATTTTGCAATCAAGTACATGCCTAGGAGCAGAAAATAGCTTGTAGGAAACTTTATATTTATGAAATCTTATTAACCTAAACACTAATTTGCCAAGTATATAAAGGAGATGGTTTAGCAGCTGATTAAAAGCGCTCAAAATAAAGTTAATCAGTCAGAAATCTGGAAGCAGACAATGAATGTACTGAACTGGTTTTATTTTAGAGAAAAAAAAGTGTTCAAGGACAGAATTCTACAAGGTTTTCTGAATACATGTAGCATCTGATAAGAGGAAAGAGTTATGTTTTAATCTCTCTGTGACATGGAGCAAAAGAAGAAAGGATGGACTAAAAAAGGCAAAAGGAAGCAGAAGTATTCTGTTACAAAAATAATAATTTTTCTTTCTCTACTGTCCAACATCAGACTGCCTGCAAGCTAAAGTAAACCTCTGAAACTGTTTATTTCATGTCTAATGAAACAACTTGTGTCCTAGGTGTCTCATAAGAGAAAGATTGAATCTACAGATTGTTAATGAGAGAAGACAGAAATTTTCCATTCTTATGGAAAATGTTTGTGCTGATCCCTAGAACAAAGAAATATAAGTTTGCCATGTTTTTCAGATAGGCTTGTTATCAGCCAGACTTCAACAGCAAGACAAAATCTGTATCATGGTGAGCAGCCAGCAGCACTTAACAGATCTCAGCAGAGATTCTCACTTAGGAAAGCTTTTTCCTTCCTATTTGTTTTTCTAAAAACCTGTTTCTTCATTTTTGAGGATGAATATCTATGAATAGTGTTGACAAAGGAAGCAAACAAGGCTGAAAGTTTTACATCATGGTATTGAGAACACTAGGTTTTCTTTTATGCAATAGTTGTTGTCTATTAAGAGTTCACCACATACAGCCCTTTTTTCTCATAATAATTTCTCAAGCCCACAGAGTCTATAAGTTCTATGACTCTGCAGATCATATGGTCTTTTAATGTAATTATGGTTTTAATGTAACTCTACAATTTTAATAAAAGAAGAGAAAATCATTCCAATTTCACTGCAAGAGTATTTCTGCCTGATACCCTATTTGCTAAATCTGTGAAGATAAAAGTATTTGAATTATGGTAAACACCTATGTTATAGATTGAGAGGCTAAGTGCAAATATTGAATACTGGGAAGATATTGAGGAAGAAAAAAAACTCAGTAATAATCAGCCGGTTATGCTCTATGTGTTCAATACACCCTGCGGGATTAATTCTGGAGAAAAATTTATCCTTACCTCTTTTTTTTGTTATCCAGATAAAATTGCAATTCTTTATCTTGGATGCTGTGCTGTGCTTCAGGAAACCTGACCTCTGTCTTTTTTATACTAGTGCAAGCCTCTTTGAAAGTAAAGTACCCTTTATAACCATCTCCTAAATTGAGTCAAGTTTCTTTTAAAAGGCAACTTCCAGCAATTTGTGTGTTTTAAGTTTGGGGTTGTTTTGCTTTGGTTTGGTTTATTAATGAAAAACACAGCCCTATGACAAGAGGCTGATGGAGCTGGGATTGTTTAGCCTGGAAAAGAGGAGGCTCAGGGGTGACCTCATGGCTCTCTACAGCTACCTGAAAGGTGGTTGTAGCTGGGAAGGGGTTGGTCTCTTCTCCCAGGCAACCAGCACCAGAACAAAGGGACACAGTCTCAAGCTGAGCCAGGGCAGGTATAGACTTGAGGTGAGGAGAAAGTTCTTCACCAAGCGAGTCATTCATCATTGGAATGGGCTGCCCAGGGAGGTGGTGGATTCACCATCATTGGAGGTGTTCAAGAGGAAATTGGACATGGCACTTGGTGCCATGGTCTAGTCATGAGGTCTTTGGTGACAGGTTGGACTCAATGATCCTCGAGGTCTCTTCCAGCCTTAGTTACACTGTGATACTGTGATTCATGACAGCATCTCATAACTCTTCCTTCAGGGACAAGCTACATCTCTGGATTCTCAGAGAGTCAATTAACATCGCATCTTTACAAAGGTCATGAACATCTGGTGTTTTCCTGCAGTCTTTACCTTTACACTTAGGTGAGTAATCCATATTTTACTGAAATACAACCAAGTGTAACCTGGAAAACATCAGCTAATAGAAGGCTTGTGGAAGCTGTACAGAGCCTTTGAGAACGACAAGTATCAGAGACAGAATGTGCCTAGAATAGCAGAATTCAGAAATTATCAAAAGAAAGCAAACTTTGGTTTTGACTGATCAAAGCCTAGGTTCTCAGCTACTGCTCATCTCACTAGAGAAAATAAAAAGCAGGTAGAGAAAGATGAAACACAGAAAACGAGGTTAAAATTTGCCCATTATGCATTCCTGTTTACACAAGAGCTCTGTGAAGATGAAATTATTTTTCAAGACCTTACTCTAACCTCACTCAAAAGCCATCAAAAACATCAGCAGGATGAAACATAAGGGCTACACTATTAAATCTGATGATTTCAGCATTGTTATACAATACTGAGACACTCTTGTTCCACATTTAAGCCTTCCACAAGAGTATCTTCACATTCATGACAGAGATAGCTACCATGGCTGCAGCTACCTTTTCTTCTGCTATTAATTTCTCAGTGTTGTAAGACTATTTTTCTTGCTCTTGGAAACAGAAATTTCAATTAATCCCACAGATCCACAAAAAAATGATAACACAGAAAAGCTGGAAAGGTCTTGATATTAAATACCTTTTAACCCAGTTGGAACCCAGAAGCTCAAGCCCATCCTGTTAAATTCAACAGGCATATTGATCATTTATATTTAAGCATGTTAAGATTTCAGGGCAAGGTCCTGCGCTTCTTAGTTTTCATATTTAAATAGACAAAAAAAGAGTGATTTATATGCATTTTACACTATTCCCCAAAACGTCCAAAAGTCCTTTAGTAGTTTTCTCTGATGACTTTACATCAGATGATTAAGAGCTCACAAGGACACTGAGATTTGAGTCAAACGCAGTAACAAAGAAAAGCCTTCTACTCAGGTCTCAAAAGGTCAGAAGAGTGTTTTAGACCTAAGCTTCTAATAATCCTAAATTGTCTGAACTCAGTCCAGAATTAAATGGGAAAAAGAAATCTTCCTTATTTTCCATGTTTGAAAAGGGATTTCCATTTCCCCTCTTCCCTTGGTAATGAAGATCATAAAATAATAGAATGATGGATTGGCTTGATTTGGGAGATCATCTCATCATTGTGGTGAAGGCACATTATGCCCAGATACTGAATCTTGTCCCAGCATGTAGACAAGTTCCCCCTCCTTCAGGGGGAAGACAAAAGCCAAGGCATTAGCCAGGCCAGCACGCACCCAGCGCATGCAGTGCTCGTGCTGACACCAAGTATGGGCATAATTCTAGCTTCACACTTTCTATAGGCTGAAGCCAGTTGTTTATGAGAGTGCCCAATGGTCAAGCCCAGCCTCAAGGAATCTATAAGTATCACCCCAGTTGGTAAACAAGTTGCCCCCTCATTCACTTTGTCTCCGTGCTTGCTCAAGAGAGCAACTCTCGAGCTGCAGCCTTTGCCATTGAGCTTATTGTTGTTAGCTTCTGTTATACATGCATGCATACTGAAATCCTCTGCATCGAGGGAAGCACAGAGGGAGGACCTTAGCTGCGCTGAGGAGCCCAGCATCACTACAGCCAGTCGTACCGCCCTAGAGAGCCCACTGTGCCACCGGAGGACTGGACTGACCCCCGAGGGTAAGATATGCCCAGTTGCCGGGGAGAAGGGGCTTGATCGATATCGAGTCCATGTATGCCTAGCCCTGACGTAGTGGGAGAGGAGCCGCCACGTGTGCCGCTCTGAGCCCTGTGAATCTCAGGGAAGACTAAGGCATTGTTCGTGCCTATACTGCACCGAACCCGGGACCACTCCAAGAGTCCCGCTGTTCCTTTAAACTCAGTAAACAAGAATCCGCTGCCTAACGCAGCTACATTCTCTCCCCGAGGCTGTTTGCATCAGCCCCGAGAATCGCCATGGTTGGGCCAACCCCGTAGCTTTGTCTGCTGCCGCATCCTCCGAGCCCGCCTACCGGCAACCGTCGCCCTGCCCGTCGTGTGAGCTGACTCTGAGTGCCGACCCCACGGACCAACCCCGACCAGGACCGATCCCTGTTGTCTGGAGGGAATCGACCAAGTCCTGAAGGGAAACTGCTTCCATGCTAAGCCCAGGTTCCACTATTCCCTCTTCCCTGCTGTGAAGAGAGGAGACAGTAACCCAACACCGCCGTCCCAACTCAACTAGGAACCAATCCAGAGGCAACCGTCTGCAAGACGCCCACCTTGCTAGAAACAACAGCTACAGAATATCGTCCATGTGCTTTCCATCCACTAGCGCTCAGTTCAAAGTCTCCGCGTCTAGCAGAGTAAGCGCTGATGCATAGAAAGATTGTAATATTGCTGTGCATAGCCAGAAGCCGCCCGCATCCCGCCGGCACTGCACCCTTTGTTATATAAATATAGAAATATATTTTATATATATATATATATTTATATATATATATAAAAAAAATGTATATAAATTTCTATATAAATATAGAAATAATCTGTACCTAGTTCAATTAAGTTCTAAACACTAAGCCACTTGTGGAATGTATTTCACGAACGTGCACTAGAACATGTATATAAGTTGGTGATTCATCAGTTATTAATAGTTTGACAATTATTAAAAATAATATTTTGATAATTCATATTTCATATTAATAAAATTAATAACCTCTTCACCACAATCATCTACTTCCAACACTCCTGCCAAGCGCAGGAACACCTTCCACTAGACCAGATTTCTCAAAGCCTCATTCAGCCTGGTCTTAAACACTTTCAGGAATGAGGCACCCACAACTTCTCTGGACAACTGTCTCCAGTGTCTCATCACCCTCATAGTAAAAATCTTCTTCCTAATGTCTAACCTAAATCTACCCCGATCTAGTTTCAGATCATTGCCCCTTGTCCTATCACCACATGCCCATGCCCTTATGAATAGTCTCTCCACACATTTTCTGTAGATCCCCTTCAGGTATTGGAAGGCAGCTATAAAGTCTTCCTGAAGCCTTCTCTTCTCCATGCCAAACAGATGCAACTCTCAAACTATCCTCACAGGAGAGGTCCTCCAGCCCTCTGATCATCTTTGTGGTCCTCCTCTAGACCTGGTCCATATCCTTCTTGTGTTGGGGACTCCAAGTGGGGGTCTCAAAAGAGCACAGCAGAGGGGCAGAATCACCTACCTTGACCTGCTGGTGGTGAACTTTTTGCTACAGCCCAGCATACAGTTCATTTCTCAAGCTGCCAGTGCACATTGCTGGCTCATGTCAGGCACCTCACCAAACAGCGCCCCCAAGTCCTTCTCTGCAGCGATGCTCTCATAATCCTTTCTGAGAAAAAAACAAAAAAATATAGAAACAACCTTTAAGAGATGCATATTTTTGGGGGTGTGTGGTTTGTGAGGATTTTTTTTTTTTTTAATGTCTAAGAGAGATGTCTATGAAAATGATCACTACAGTCTCACATCTTCAGCAAGTACCCACACAGAGCCACAATCGCAAAGATCCAACACATTCTCTGTTAATAAATTGCTCATTCTATCACAGAGAAAGAAATTTTCCTCTTTGGTTGTTTGAGCACTTACCCAGAAGGGGCCTAGTTTGAGCATGTTAGTGAGTGGAATGAGAAAGTCCACCCTGAAGACTTGCTGGAACGTGTCCAGACAAGGGCAACAAAGCTGAGGAGAGGTTTGGAGCACAGCCATGTAAGGGAAGGCTGAGGGAGCTGGGGTTGCTTAGCCTGGAGGAGAGGAGGCTCAGTGGAGACCTTCTTGCTTTCTACAACTACCTGAAGGGAGGTTGTAGCCAAGTGGGGGTTGGTCTCTTCTCCCAGACAATCAGCACCAGAACAAGAGGACACAGTCTCAAGCTGCACCAGGGGAGGTTAAGGCTGGATGTTAGGAAGAAATTCTTCATAGAGAGAGAAATTGTCCATTGGAATGTGCTGCCCAGGGAGGTGGTGGAGCCACCATCTTTGGAGGTGTTTAGGAAGAGCCTGGATGGGGTGCTTGGTGCCATGGTTGTTTAGATGGTATTGGATGATGGACATAATGAACTCAAAGGTCTCTTCCAGTCTGGTCTATTATTCTATTCTATTCTATTCTATTCTATTCTATTCTATTCTATTCTATTCTATTCTATTCTATTCTATTCTATTCATGCAAATGAAATAAAATAAAACACTTTCCCACTATTCAGAGCAGCAACGGACTTGTGGGAACATTCCTAAACAATGTTGTAGACCGTTTCGCATACTCAGGAATAAGTGATTGTTTTTCAAGTTGATCAGAACTTAGACATCAAGTATATTGTGCATTCCATTAATTGTTGGTCCTATTCTTTTTTCTTCTTCTGTATCATATTATATTATACATCAGAGTTACAGAGGTTCCCAAGAGGCAGGCAGTTTTTACTCCAACTCACAATATTTCATTAGCAGTGTGCTCAATTTTATTGGCATCTGACTGCCTCCTTGTCAAACTTCTGTGTACATCTATTACTGTTTGAAGTTTGCCATTTTTGTCAGTTACTTCAAGCCCTAGGGAAAGTCCTTTTGCAAATTGTTTGTGTAATGACAATTTGACTTCATTGTCTTAAGTGACAGCAACTACATTTAAAACAGTAGTAGCCACATGTGATGGGTTACACCCATCCTGAAAGCAGGAGGGGGGAGGGCTTATGAGAGCTTTACCCTCCCTGCAGGGGGTTTTCTCCCTGGGAAACTGAGTTAGTCTGTTAAACTCCCCCTCCCTGTCCAGCAAACCTATAAAAAGGAAGGCACTGCAGTCATTAGCTCTCTTTTTTGGCTCCTGCCTTGCCTGGATGAGAGCTACTGTTGCTGGCTTCCTGCTTTTCTGCCACGTGGTCATGCCTGGTCCTCTACATCCATGCTGCTACATCCATGCCTGGTAGGCTGGATTTGTATATAATTTTTTCCCCTCCCCCAACCATCCTTGTTCCTTACCCCTTGTGAACCCTTCCTGTTATTGTTTATATATATATATATATATATATATATATATATATATGATTAAAGAAAACTTTTACCTCTCTACTTCCAGACCAACTCCAAATTATTTCTTGGTGGATTTGCCTCCTTCCCTTTTTTTCCTCTCTATTGGGAAAGAGGAGGGGGCAACAGGGGAGTGATTCTCAATCTTGCTCCCATTTGAGTTTCAAATCCCAGTTAAGGCTCATACCACAACACATGACACACTCACAAAGAGGCTTGCAAGTTAGAGATGGTGTCGTAGTTTGGGCTGGGTGCCCTCTGCTACAGGGGTGTTTCCTGTGTCCAGAAGTCAAACCCAGTGGGTGGACACAGGAAATTAGGTTATTTCCTACCATGATCCCTTGCACCACTATAAGTCTCACGGCGGGGTCTAGCACTTCCTCTTTCCTTCCTCTGCGCCACCTGGTAACTGGGGGAGAGATCTCCTGGCCATGGGCCTGGTTAGGCCCAAGGCCACAGGGGGATGGGCAGTCTCAGATCTGGCCAGCTGAGACTAGCCTAGCAGTGGGGGGGGGGAAGGAGGAGCCCTGGGGGTTTTGGGTGCACCCTCAGGTGGGGATGGGATCTGTCTCGGTCTGTTTTGGGGTCTCTCTTGTCACTGTATTTCTAGTTTTCTGCACGCACTCTATTTAAACTTTCCATTACTTTTGCAATCTTTTTGTCTGAGTCGTTATTTCTGCACGTGGTGGGGAGGGGGTCTGCCCCAACCCATTACAGATGGACAGGGCATGGTGAAGAAGGATGCCCCAGCCACACCTATGGGAGTGTTACTGCTGACATGGTACGCTGTGATGCAGTGGTTCGCATCAGTTACCCTGCTTCTCTAAATATGTTACTTAAGCAAATAAATAGAACCCCAGAAGATTCAGGTCCACATTCTGCACCAATATATAAATCCTGTCACTAGAATTTCTGACTCACAGAGGGCATACCTGACTTCCCTCAATATAATTGCCTTCTGACTTCTGCTCCTATATAGAGTTTTAAAGAAATAAATTATCCTCCTTCTTGCGCACAGCTATTTAATTCATAACACACACATCTATTCCCTGTGCTTTGGTTCTATGCCTACATCACATTGGAAGGAGACTATTCTAGAAGGGAGATGAGTACTGAACTTATTAACCTACTATAAAGAGACAAAATTGCCTACGGCCTTTCAGAATCAATGACCAAATATTAGTCAAAGCTTGAAACTGGTCATAGCATTACATGAGCCAGCGTTTTAACAGGGCAATGGTAAAGTCTTGGTTTATGACAGCAAAGTGAGAATTTGTATCAGTTTCAAAGTCAATTTCATCATAAAAATTAAAATTATTTCACACAGTATTAAGCCTGAAGTGGCAACTTTTCCATCACAGCATAAATATGACTACAACTCAGCACAGATCCCACAGAGCATTCACGGTGTTGCAGTCCTCTAGGAGGGAGCACTTCTTAACTGCTGCTCAGTGTACTGACCAAACTCCTGACATACAAGATTCTTGCAGCTTAACTTCAAGCATCAAGAAGCATTGCTTCCTGATTAAATCCTGGTTTTATAATACACTGTAAAGTATTTACACTATGTTATAAAAATGTATTGTAAATCATTGAATGGTATTTCTGGAAGGGCCATAGGTAGGCTCATGCAGAAATCAGATGAGGGGTATTCCTTGATTCCAAGAAACATATTGAAATTCTTTGGTTTTCACCTGTTGCTACTTTGTGCAGAGGAGGGCAACAAAGGGAAGGACCTCGAGAATAAATCTTATGAAACGTGACTGAAGGAGCTGTGGCTGTTTAGTTTGGAAAAGAGGAGGCTGAAGGGAGACCTCATTGCTGTCTACAGCTGCCTGAGAGGATATTGTAGGGAGAATCATAGAATCATAGAATCAGTCAGGGTTGGAAGGGACCACAAGGATCATCTAGTTCCAACCCCACTGCCATGGGCAGGGACACCTCACACTAGATCAGGCTGGCCAGAGCCTCGTCCAGCCTGCTCTTACACACCTCCAAGGACGGGGCCTCAACCACCTCCCTGGACAACCCATTCCAGGGCTTCACCACTCTCACGGTGAAGAACTTCCTCCTCACATCCAGCCTGAATCTCCCCACCTCCAGCTTCATTCCATTCCCCCTAGTCCTATAACTACCTGACATCCTGAGAAGTCCTTCCCCAGCCTTCTTGTAGGCCCCCTTCAGATACTGGAAGGCCACAATGAGGTCACCTCGGAGCCTTCTCTTCTCCAGACTGAACAGCCCCAACTCCTTCAGTCTGTCTTCATAGGAGAGGTGCTCCAGCCCTCTGATCATCCTCGTGGCCCTTCTCTGGACACCTTCCAGCACATTCAGATCCCTCTTGTAATAGGGGCTCCAGAACTGGACACAGTACTCCAGGTGGGGTCTCAGCAGAACTGAGTAGAGGGGGAGAATCACCTCCCTTGACCTGCTGGCCACACTTCTCCTGATGCAGCCCAGGATCTGATTGGCTTTCTGGGCTGCAAGTGCGCACTGAGAGCTCATGTTGAGCTTCTCGTCCACCAGCACCCCCAAGTCTCTCTCCTCAGGGCTGCTTTCCAGCCAGTCACTGCCTGGTGCTTCTCTCTTCTCATAGGTGATTAGTGATGGAACAGCCTCAAGCTGCAACTGGGCAGATTTAGGCTGGACAACCGGGAAAATAATCATAGAAGGAGTGATCAGGCATTGCAATGAGGTTCCCAGGGAGACAGTCGAGTCACCAACCCTGGATGTCTTTGAGGGTTATTTGGATATGGTGCTTGGGCATATGGTTTAGGCTGAATCTTGTAGAGTAGGATTATTGGTTGGACTTGGGGATCCTGAAGGTCTTTTCCAACCTGAATGTTTCTGTGATTCTATGACCTCCAAAAGATATCTAGTCTAACTCCCATGCAGTGAGCAGGGATATCCTCAACTAGATCAGGTCATCCAGAGCGCTGTCTAGCCTTATCTTGAATACCTCCAGGGATGAGATCTCAACCACCTCTCTGGAAACCTGTTCCAGTGTTCAATCACCCTAATTGTACAGAACTTTTTCCTAACATCCAACCTAAAGCTACTCTATTTCCCCTTTAATTGTCCCACATTAATGCTTAAAATTAGAATCCAGAAGCGCACACAATTGTTACTGAATAAGATCATGCTCCTTCCAGTTCTCAGAAACTGATTTCCTTTTGATTAGATAAATGGAGACATGTTTAATGGTCTTGCATATCTCTTCTATGCTAGATGCCTACTTTTGCCAGCTGTAATTAAGAGAGCTCCACATTATTCCCATTATGGCCAAGTTTAGAAGTCACAAGGCATTCTAGAAAGTCCAGAACAAATACTCCGGAAGGGACTAGCAGTAAGAAATCTGTGATAAATTATGCCTGACTTACCTTAACAAGCCCAAAATAACTCAGCTGAAAACTAAAGCTTTTCAGCCATCAGGGAACTACCATTCTATGGAGATGTCTCTGTGAGCTGTTGTATAGTTCTCAGACACATTCTTAGTCTGCTTCCATTCAAAATGATGATTAAACTCTTCATGGCAGAAGAATGAATAGGATAGGATAGGATAGGATAGGATAGGATAGGATAGGATAGGATAGGATAGGATAGGATAGGATAGGATAGGATAGGATAGGATAGGATAGGATAGGATAGACCAGGTTGGAAGAGACCTTCAAGATCATCGCGTCCAACCTATCACCCAACACCACCTAATCAACTAACCCATGTAACCAAGCACCCTGTCAAGTCTCCTCCTGAACACCTCCAGTGATAGCGATTCCACCACCTCCCTGGGCAGTCCATTCCAAAGGGCAATCACTCTCTCTGTGTAAAACTTCCTCCTGACCTCCAGCCTGAACTTCCCCTGGTGCAACCTGAGACTGTGAGCTTCAAGACAACATTTGAGCGGCTGAGTTTTTGAAATTTGTTTTGCTTAAGAAATCATTGAAGATACAAGGAACATCCTTGTTTCTTTCCTCAGAAAAGAGTAGCCAAAAAAAAGTGATTTAAAGGAAGCTTTGGTCAACGGCATCTGAAAGACTGAATTCAAGTGCGGTCTGTCATTCAGATAATACAGAATACTTATGTTGGTTGAACTGTCATAACTAGAAAACTTTCAGCAAAATTCTACTAAGATCAGAGGAAAAAAGAAAAGACATATGGATGTTTTCTGTGGTGAGAAGGCACCAGGACTTCTACTAATAAAAACTATACTCAGCACTGGTTAGGCCACACCTTGAGTCCTGTGTCCAGTTCTGGGCCCCTCAGTTTAGGAAAGATGTTGAGTTGCTGAAACGTGTCCAGAGAAGGACAACAAAGCTGGGGAGGGGTTTGGAGCACAGCCCTGTGAGGAGAGGCTGAGGGAGCTGGGGTTGCTTAGCCTGGAGAAGAAGAGGCTCAGGGGAGACCTTATTGCTGTCTACAGCTACCTGAAGGGAGTTTGCAGCCAGGTGGGGGTTGGTCTCTTCTCCCAGGCACCCAGCACCAGAACAAGAGGACACAGTCTCAAGCTGCACCAGGGGAGGGTTAAGGCTGGATGTTAGGAAGAAGTTCTTCACAGAAAGAGAGATTGCCCATTGGTATGTGCTGCTCAGGGAGGTGGCAGAGTCACCATCACTGGAGGTGTTTAGGAAGAGACTGGATGAGGCACTTGGAGCCATGGTTTAGTTGATTAGATGGTGTTGGATGATAAGTTGGACTTGATGATCTTGAAGGTCTTTTCCAACTTGGTTAATTCTATTCTATTCTATTCTATTCTATTCTATTCTATTCTATTCTATTCTATTCTATTCTATTCTATTCTATTCTATTCCATTCCATTCCATTCCATTTCTATTCTATATTCTACTCTACTCTACTCTACTCTATTCTATTCTATTGTATTCTATTCTATTCATGTGCGCTCATCAGGGCCAAGGGCTAAAGAAGGGAGAAATTTTTGTGCACATCAAGACAAACTGTATCCTCTTATAAGGAATATATGGAATAAAGTAGAAAATTTGACTGGTGTTAAATTATTACCTGATGTACTTCAGGTTTGGAAAGCACATCCAAAGGATATAATAATCTGGAAAATGAATTTGTTTTATACACTGAAAATATATTCTATCAGCATCATGGCAGCAGTAGTTACATTTTCTTTTTCCTTTCTTACTGCCTTCCCTTCTGCTTTCCCCAATACAAACTGAAATTAACTTGATATTCGAAATCCCAGTATGACATATTAATGGCAAACCAATTTATACAGAGCAGCAAACCAAAAGACAGAGAGAAAAAAGCGTACAACCAGAGAGGCTCACATGAAGCAGGTACAAATCAGTGTCATGAACTAACAATCATGACCCTGTAAACAATTCAACACTTTTAAGTACTTATAAAATACTGCTTGAACCTGGTGCATTGTTTTCAGTGGTAGACTGGAAATTAGTTGCTATTTTGACACAAGGAAGGAGGAAAACATTCATTAGGATGGATATGCAGGTTACTGTTAAAATGTCTGCTAACAGATTTGTCAAAGAGCAGCATTCCTTCAGAGAGTAAGTGCTGTGACAATTGCTTAATGATGCTTGTCCCACGTGTCAGCCATTACTGTCATTACAACCATCTTATGGCTTCACCTGCGCTGTTGCCATTGCCTTCTGGATGATACAGCTCATTTTCAGGTAAAGAATATATGTAATTTCTGTGTGGTTATTCTCACACTGCAAAAGAGAAATGTTGCATTGCTTACACCAATACTGTTGAAAGTGTAATTAATTCAAAACTATAGCTCAGCAGACTTTCCTTATAAAAGTGTTTTAAAGCAATGCTCAAGCCATTGAAAAACTATAACTTTGAGTCTGTATTGGACAGCAAATTTTCTGGAGTCTGTGCACAGTACCAAGTTTGTTTTGTGACTGTGGTGACTTCAAAAAAACAAGATGAGTATTTGTAGATGGAGAAACAAAGAGAATATTATCCACTGAAAATAGCAGCAGCATTTTTGGCAGAATAACTAGATTGCATCTTTTTCTCTGATTTCATAGTGGTGTTCTGGTTCACAACTTGAGATTCTGAAAGCTTTTTGCTAAATTAAGAAAACAAGCTGGCAGTGTCATGTCACCTCATACTATACAATACAGAACACAGTGTTCAGTTGTGGATTGGTATCAAAGGTCAGGCCAGGGTGAGCCACTAGATGTGTGAGAGACGCTCTCTATTAACCTCTCTCCCTCCCCAAAGGGAAGAGAAAGGAAGTAAGAGACAGACTTACACATTGGGAAAGAAAACTAAAACTACCCTAAAGAAAACACTAAAAATAAAATTAAATATGTACAAACCTATATCAATTCCAAGCCTACCTGATGTCAATTACCTCCCTGTCACCACTAATGTTATGGGCAGGTCCTGGGAAAGTCCCAGACTGGACTCAGCAGCATAGAGAAGCTGGATTCAGGAGCTGGATTCTGGAACCAGACTCATGAACACATGGAAGGGGATGAAAGGGAGAATGGAAGCCAGCCACTGAAGAAGAAAAGACTGACACATGATCCCTCTGCTTTATATGGAATATCTTCTCGGTCAGTTTAGGGTCACTGGTGGATCTGCTCCTCCCCGCAGGTGTGGCTTTTTGCTTCCTGTACCTCCATCGTGATACACAAGGTTTATCAGTGATTTCCATAGCAATCCTTGTAGTAACTATAATCATTAAGTGTTACCACTTCTAGAAGTAGAGAGTTAAGCAGGGAGAAATTTAATGAAGTTCAGCAAGGGCAAGAGTAGAGTCTTGCACCTGGTAAAGCATAGCCCTGTGAATCAGTATAGGCTGATATATAGAACTGCTGGAGAACAGTGAAGGGGAAAGAACCTGGGAGTCCTAGTGGATGGAAGGATGACCATGAGACAACAATGTGCTCTTGTGGCCAAAAAGGCCAGTGGGTTGTATTAGAAGGGCTGTGATTAGTGGTTTGAGACATGTTCTCCTCCTCCCCTACACTGCCCTGGTGAGGCTGCATCTGCAATATTGTGTCCAGTTCCAGGCCCTTCAGATCAAACAGGACAGGGAACTGCTTGAATGAGTCCAGTGCAGAGCCACAAAAATTATTAAGGGAGTGGAACATCTTCCTTATGAGGACAGCCTGTGGGAACTGGCACTCTTTGGCTTGGAGAATAGGAGACGAAGAGGTGACTTTATTAATGTTTATAAATATGTAAAGAGTGAGTGCCAAGAGGACGGAGCCAAGGTCTTCTTGGTGATGCCCAATGACAGAACTAGAGGCAATGAGTGGAAGTTGAGCCATAGGAAGTTCTATGGAAACATGAGGAATTTTTTTTTTCACTGTGAGGATGATGGAACACTGGAACAGGCTGACCAGGGCGATTGTGAAGCCTCTGTCTGTGGAGATACTCTGTCTGTGGAGGTATTTAAAACCCACCTGGATGCATTCCCGGGTGATCTGGTATAGGTGATCCTGCTTTAGCAAGGGGAGTTGGACTAGATGAAGTTTTGGTGTCTCTTCCAGCTCCTAACATTCTGTGGTTCTGTGATTCAATGATAAATGCCAAGTGATATCACTTCCAGTAGTAGATATTGTCTGTGAAAACGTGCTGTTAATTTCAGAGAGTGATGTCATTTAGAAGCGATTTAACTGAAAAAATCACTGAACACAGTTCTGCTCTACCTCAAACCAGGATAATTGATTTTGTCTGGTCCAGCTTGTCCATTTTTTCTCCTCTTCCATTAACTATCTTACATTTTTAATATTTACCTGACTGACTGGTGTTAGAGGAAAAATCCTCTCATGGAGAGCTGTTGAGTAAACATGTAAGAAGTTTAAAATTAGATTAATGGGAAAAAAATTAGTGAAAGGTCAGGACAAAAAAGACTGTTAAGTTCAGGAGCTGACAAACTGTGAAGGGGAGAAAAAAAATCAAACAAACAAACCAAAAATCAAATCCCAAATACTTACTGGCAATAGTGAAAAGGAAAAGGCTCTCCTGTGTTTCAGAGGTTATTACTTAGCTTCCTGATCCAATGTGAAAAATTCCCATTGGGGTGAATATTTATTTACTTTTAAAACCTTACATATTTAATAAAAAACAACTGCTATAAAACCTTAAAAGACTTCTTTCCACTAGGTACTGAAACACAAAAAACCATTCCCTTTTAACACACAGCTCTAAACATATTGTAGATACAATGAACATGAATAATTTTTAACAGGTACTGACAAATAAAACAGTAACGGCTGTTTTAATTTTTCTCCTGTTGCCTGTAATACCAAGAGACCAGTGGTCATAGAGCATGGAATGGCATACATTGGAAGGGACCTTTCTGGTTGTTCAAGGTCTCATCCAGCCTGGCCTTCAACACTTCCAAGGGCATCCATATCCACTCTGGACAACCTGTTCCAGAGTCCCACTGACACTGAAAAAAAATAAAGAGTATATTTGTAATGGGTTGGGGCAAACCCCCTCCCCACCACGGGCAGAAACAACGACTCAGACAAAGGGATTGCAAAAGTGATGGAAAGTTTAAATAGGAAAACAATTTTAAAAAAAACAAACACCAATGAAAGCTTTACAGAGAACCACAAGCACTGTGACAAAGAGAGAGATCCCAGAAACATACTCAAGAACATCCCATCCCCACTTGGGGGTACACCCAAACCCCCCCCAGGGCTCTTTCCTCCCCCTCCCCAACCCAGCCTTGGGCCTGGGCAGGCCCAAGGGAGGCGGCTCACACCATTTTACCTAGGCTGCAGCTGGGGACAAAAGAGAAAGTGAAGACCCCGCATGGGCATTTTATAGGGGAGCAGGGCATTATGGGATTGAATACCTGCCTGTGACCACCCCCTGGGCTGGGCCCACCCGTAGGGACCTCCCAGGTGTGTTCTGTGCAGTGGCAGCCGGGCCAGCACCCAGCCTAAACCACCACACACCACCCCTTATTCAAGACCATAATCCCTGCACCCAGAACATATCATCAAACTGGAACTCTTCTGATGACATGTCCAGCAACAGTCCAGGTCTTCATCTGGGCGTCCTTCCACACAGTCTCTCATTCAGGCTCAAGTACCAGTCCATTCCAGTTCTTCTTCCTCATATGATGGAACCTCCCAGCGACACAGTCATTCTCCTGCAGTGTGAAATCCTTGTGGACTCGTTGGACATCCTGGTCACCTGGCAATACCTCACAAATTCTCAGCCGAGCCTTTGTTTGCTTTTACAGTTAATCAGCGGCTTTTTCCACCCCTGGGGCAAGCCGGTCAGAGCAACGATCGCTTTTGTCCGTCCCTCCAGGGAGCCTCAGCCGACCGCTTCCAGCTGTGGTCCGAAACTACACAATGGCACATCGCCGGCACATCACAGGCACATCGCCGGCACATCACAGGCACATCACCTCCCCCCGGGGGGTTCGCGTACCGAGGCATCACCGCATCCGATTCACAGCCTTCCCCCAGCAGAGGGGCGGCTGCAGCACAACTCGCTGAGAAGAGGCGGAGCCAGGTGCTTGGCGCCATTCTCGGAGCATGTCTGAAAACACCAGGGAAAGTTTAACAGCTGCCGCCGCCGCTTGAATGCAGCCGGCCCGGCCCCCGCCGTCTCTGTCGCCGCGATGCAGAGTCCAAGTCACCTCCATCCCCTCGGGTTTCGGAAGCCGTCGCTTGCCCGCTCGCCGCGGGAGGCCATCCCCCGCAGCGGCCGCGGGCCGACCCTGCTCTGCTTGCCGCTGCCCCCTCCTCCATTCCGCTCCCTGCCGCTCGTCGCTCCGCAGAGAACGAGGAGGAGAAGGCAGGTCTCGCCTTCTTAGGCTAGTTGAGCATTTTTAAGCCACCTCGGGCAGAAAGTCACAGAAAGAGCCACCCCTCGCTGTTCCCAAGCAACATGAGGGACTTCCATGCTATCAGCACGCACCAGGAGTCCTTCTGCAGTCCACAGGAGAGTTCACACAGTCGCCCCGGTAACAAAACTTGAGCCCCCAACTTGCAAACCCAAACCGACGCCCAGAACTAAATTTAAACTCTCGATCTTTTGCAATCGATCTGCAGAGTGGGCACCACAGCCAGCCCCACGTTGGTGCGCCAAAATGTAATGGGTTGGGGCAAACCCCCTCCCCACCATGGGCAGAAACAATGACTCAGACAAAGGGATTGCAAAAGTGATGGAAAGTTTCAATAGGAAAACAATTTTTAAAAAAACCAAACACCAATGAAAGCTTTACAGAGAACCACAAGCACCGTGACAAAGAGAGAGATCCCAGAAACATACTCAAGAACATCCCATCCCCACCTGGGGGTACACCCAAACCCCCCCCCAGGGCTCTTTCCTCCCCCAACCCAGCCTATAGTGACCAGAAAGCAGTTGGGGGTCTCACCTTCATCCTGCTCCCTCCCATTTTATGCTCTCATCTTGGACTTTCTCTGCATGCGCAGCAAAACTGGAGAAACCAGCACTCAGACCTGGCTCCTCCCCAGACCTTCCTGCCCTGGGGTCCTGCTCCCTGTCTGCTGCTGGAGTGACCCTGCCTGCTGTGAAACTGGCTTCCTTGCAGTGTTCAGACGGTGCTGCTGCTCATGTGTCTATGAATACTTTGATTTTGGAGGGTCCTTTTCCTTTGGATTGTGCTGCGGTATCCACAAATCAAATTATAAGACCTGCAGTTCCTGGACCCTGCAACCAATGAGAGACCTAGGGGCCGATGCCAAATTCCTGCTCCACCTTCATGAATACAACCTGGTGTTCTCATTAGCTTTCCCTATGGTTTGGTTTATCTCTGATTTTTATCAGTGGGGTAAGCTATTCTGTGGCTTAGCCTTTTCCATTTCCTGAATTCTCTGAGTTGCACTAATGTTGCCCATAATCATCCTGGTAGAATCGTGACCAAATAGAACCTGTCAATAATTTAACAATATTTAACACCTAATTTTGGGGCAGGGTTTTTGGGAAAAATAAAGATAACTATATTTTTGTATTTTCCACCTCATTAATTTAACCCAAGTCAAAATAACATCTAAACAAAC
The DNA here is from genome assembly GCA_011125475.1 of Melanerpes aurifrons. Classification (NCBI taxonomy): domain Eukaryota; kingdom Metazoa; phylum Chordata; class Aves; order Piciformes; family Picidae; genus Melanerpes; species Melanerpes aurifrons. Next base: position 1,048,899 of record WWNC01000059.1, on the reverse strand, counting down.
TCACTAGCATAACCTTTTCAAATATCAGATTTGAGTGTGTCAGCACAAGTATCACCAATTATAAACATTCTCTGGACCTAATATCCCAGATGTTGAGCCTCTGCCTAATCTTTAGTGAATCAGGGTGGGTAGCAGAAGGCACAAGTGGACACACAGACCTGCAAAACAACAAAACAAGGCTCAAAAGCTGAATGGTTTGCATGCAAAAATGCATGGCCAGAAGGAAACAGGAGCACAGTGTACACTCACAGATCTGCAGCATCACTGGGATCACAGAAATGTAGTAGGACAGCCTGCATGACCAGAATGTGGTGATGGCTGTGTACAAGACATTAAAACAGAGAGCCAGGGACAGCAAGGAGGAGATGATCAGCTTTCTGAAAGAGCAATTGAGATGTATGGAGGTCCTGTACAGGATGTTCAACAGGTAGTCCAAACCAAGTGGGTGAAAGTCAGAGAAGAGGGCAGGAAAACAGCTTAAGTGTTTGTTACCTTGAGGAGCAAAGCACATGAAGCTTCTTTAAACAGGGTGATGGAGGCTCTGATCACTGCCTCTAGTTCTCCCTGGCTGCAAGGAAAACAGGAAAAGAACCATCCAAGAGATTTTTGAATAGTCTCAGGCACAATAGAGAGATGCTGGATGAAATGGCCTAAAATGGAGGTGTCTCTGGATCTGCTGCTCACTAACAAGGAAGAAGTGACCAGAGCAGTGATAACCAACAGCAACCTTGACTGCAAGGAGCCTGAAATAGAGATGTTTGAAGTCCTGTGGGGATTCTGAAAGGGAACTAGTTAAGCACAAAGCCAAGACCTCAAGTGAGCAGAGTTAGGGTTGCTCAGAAAACTCACCAGGAAGGATCCCATAGAAGGCAGCTCTGAAAGGCAAAAGAGCTCAGGAGATTTAGCAGACTTCTAAAAATTGCATCCTCAGGCTCATGAACATCCTGATGCTCACAATAACAAGTAATACATTGAGACATCAGCAAAAGACTAATGAAGACTCTCCAAATCAGAAAGACATAAAAGAAAGCAATGTCAGGCTGAAAAGACTGAATTCTTGTTGCCCAGTAATGTAGGGATGATGTCAGGAAAGTCACAGCTCAGATGGAGCCTTGCAGTACAATGTCAAGGGTGACAAGAAGGGTATCTCTGCCTGCTTTAGTAATAAAAGGGTGATCAAGGAAAAATGTGGGCCAACTGCTGAAAGCAGTACACTTTTTATTGACAAGAGACCCAGGAAAGTCTGTTCCACCTTTGTCCTTAGCAAAAGAGTTCAAGAGGAAGGAAAAAAAACCCATAGGGCGATGAGGCTTAAGTCAAGCACTCAGCTGTGAGATTCCAACCTGCACAAGTCCTAACATCCCACCAGGCCATATCCTTTGTGATGAGATCTGGCTGATGAATTTGCAGTGACATTCTTTGTCATCTTTGAGCAATCATAGATGTTAGGAGAGATTTTTGAAGACCAGAGAAAGACTGTTAATAATAGACACATTAAAAAATCAAAAACAGATGATACAAAGATCTGCATGTGTAATGGTTTGAATCAGAATTAAGAGGGTCAAAGTGAATCAGCAGGTTAACCTGTCTGTTTCTATTTTCCCAACACAGAAGTGAGGGAAAAGTAACACACAAAAACTCAAGACTGAGACACACAAACACACAAACAATAAGAATAGAGTTTACTGATCAAAATCAAATAAATATAGTACAAATGCATAACTACTGTAATGGGTTGGGGCAAACCCCCTCCCCACCACGGGCAGGAACAACGACTCAGACAAAGGGATCGCAAAAGTGATGGGACGTTTAAATAGAAAAACAATTTAAAAACAAACAATGAAAGCTTTACAGAGAACCACAAGCACCGTGACAAAGAGAGAAATCCCAGAACATGCCCAAGAACATCCCATCCGTACCTGGAGGTTAACCCAAACCCTTCCAGGGCTCTTTCCTCCCCCTCCCCAACCCAGCCTTGGGCCTGGGCAGGCCCAAGGGAAGCGGCTCACGTCATTTTACCTAGGCTGCAGCTGGGGACAAAAGAGGAAGTGAAGACCCCACATGGACATTTTATAGGGGAGTAGGGCATTATGGGATTGAAATACCTGCCTGTGACCACCCCCTGGGCTGGGCCCACCCCTTGGGACCTCCCAGGTGTGGTCCATGCAATGGCATCCGGGCCAGCACCCAGCCTAAACCACCACAACTACCTTAGCCTGTTTGCAGAAAAAGCATTGTGTAAAGCAGCAGCAAGCAGAAGTGAGTGAGCCAAAAGCCTAAACCAGAAAATTACTCCCCCATCTTTCCTCATCCTGCTGCCATCCCAGTGGAAGAGACCAACACTCAGGAACCAGAAGCAACAACCAGAACACAAAGCCTCATAAGTTGCAATTTGCACTTCAAGCCCCACAGTACTTTGCTCCAGTTTGCATTTTAATTTTTGCAGCTGGTATGACTGCAGCATCATATGAATAACATGAGCAGGCTCAACATAACCCATGAATTTCTCCATGCCTTGTTCTATATCATCTGCATCATGCTCAGCATCTATCAACGTCAAACAGTAGACATTAGCCTGGAGAAGAGGAGGCTCAGAGGAGACCTATTGCTGTCTGCAGCTACTTGAAGGGAGGTTGTAGACAGGTGAGGGTTGGTCTCTTCTCCCAGGCAACCAGCAACAGAACAAGAGGACACAGTCTCAAGCTGTGCCAGGGGAGGTTTAGGCTGGATGTTAAGAAGAAGTTCTTCCCAGCAAGAGAGATTGGCCATTGGAATGTGCTGCCCAGGGAGGTGGTGAAGTCACCATCCCTGGAGGTGTTTAAGAAGAGACTGGATGAGGCACTTAGTGCCATGGTTTAGTTAATTAGATGGTATTGGATGATGGGTTGGATTCGATGACCTCAAAGGTGTTTTCCAACCTGGTCTGGTCTATGCTATGCTATGCTATGCTATGCTATGCTATGCTATGCTATGCTATGCTATGCTATCATACATTAGTCACTGTCATACTCACTCAAAGTGAGATTGCTTTGAAGCCAACCTCACACTGACCGTTGGTGAAATCATGGATTGAGTCCCCTTGAAGCCCATTTTCAGGAGGAGTAGAGGCAGACTGAGAACAATCAGTGTGAATTTACCAGTTTAATAATACTTGCACAATGTGATGGAAGGAGACCAGTGGATATTATTTGCCCTTATTTCACTTCCAAATAATACAATGTCTTATATCTAAATTAGGATGTTAAAGTCTGGATAAATCAGCAACCAAACAGGTGAAAAACTGATGGAATGGAAGAGGCTTACAGGGTGGCTGTTAGTGTGTTGTGGTGCTTACGGACATGGTTTAGTGGTAGTAGTTTAAGAGTAGTGGTGGAATTGTGTGCTCTAGGCATGTGGCTGGGCTTGATGAACTTGAAGGTCTCTTTCAATCTCAACAGTTCTATGATTCTGTGAATCTATAATTCTGTTAAACTAGTGAGTATACAGCATTTGTCTGTACACTGAGGCTTGTCCTGTTGAACATCTCTGTCAGTGACATGTAATAGGGGAAAACGTGAATATTGCAGATGACACCAAGCAGGGGAACCAGGTGAGGTGTGCAAGAGCAGGGCCAGTGGTACAAAGGAGCGATGTCCTATATTCATACCATGAGGCTCCTTCCAGGGACCACGTCCCATCTCGGGTCCTGCACAAAAGAGACATCAAGTAACCAGAAGGTATCAGAGGAAACTACTAGGATGACAGGCCTGGAGCACTTGCCCTGTGAGAAGGGGACTGTAGAGCTGAGACACATTCAGCCTGGAGCAGAGGTGACTTTGGGGAAACTAACAGCACACTGTCACTTGAGATACAAGGACTGAGGGGACAGCAGAGGGCTCTTCCTCCCTCTTGCCTGGCAGAAGGTCAAGCATCATCAGCTGAAACTAGAGACATATAGGCTGGACATAAGAAGAAATCTTTCTGCCATGAGGACCAGCAGATTGCTCACCCTGAGACTTTTTCAAAGGCTTATTAGACAAAACCATGAGCAATCCTTTTTGATTAGCACCATCACCTGACTTCGTTTGGAAGATGGCTGAGAGATAATCATGTCCCAAGGACCCTTCTAACCTGATTTATGCAATGATTCTGTGATGATGAAAGATGAATCAGCAGTGTACTCAGATGGCAAAGAAGTCCAGTGAGTTGCTAGCTTGTATTAAAAACACTGTGGCCAGCAGGAACAGGGAGGTGGCCATCCCCCTGTACTTGGCACTGGTGAGGCCATATCTCAAATATTCTGTTCAGTTCTGGGCTTTCACTCTAAAAAGGATGCAGAAGTGCTGTAGCGGGACCAGAGAAGGACAACAAGGCTTGTGAAAGGCCTAGATCACATGTCCTAAGAGGGGTAGCTGAGGGAGCAGGGGTTGTTAAGTCTGGAGATGAGGAGGCTGAGGGGAGACCCCATTGCTTTCCACAACTACCTGAGAGGAGGTTGAAGTGAGTAGGGTGATAGTCTCTTCTCCCTGGTAGCAAGTGACAGGACTAGAGGAAATGGTTGCAAGCTGTGCCAGGCAAGGTTTAGGATAGATATTAGGAAGTATTTCTTCACTGAAAGGGTTATCAAACATTGGAATGGTCCGCCCAGGGCAGTGGTGGAGTGGTTCGCCACCATCCCCGGAAGTGTTTAAACAGTGTGTGGAGCTGGTTCTTAGGGACATGGTTTAGTGGTGACCTTGATGAGTCAAAGGTTAGACTAGATGATCTTGAAGGTCCTTCCCAACCAAAGATATCCTGTGATCCTGTGACTACACACAATAAGCAGCTAAAGCATGACACAGGAAAAAACAGTTCAATAACTTCAGTATTTTACCTAAAAAAACCCACCAAAAATCCAAAAAACAACTGCTAAGATTTTATCTTCTTTAGGATATCTGCATATCAAGAATCTACTATTTAACCTTTCATCAGTATTCAAACAAAACCATAGATTCTTGGGAAAATCCTGAGAAGATTCCGTGATTACTATAAAGACAATGAAGTCTCTAACTTACTCTCAGATGATGTCACCGACATTGTGGTGGTACTAAGCCAGCCTTTTTGTAAAACTAAGACTCATGTTTTACTTCTGGGTGAGAAATAAATGAAATGAAGTCAGGTAATTAATAATGAAAAAGACTATGAGGGGCTGGACAGGTTAAATCTGCAAAAGCTAGCTTTGAATTCAGATATTTGCCACAACTTGAAAGAAGTTTCTCATTCAACAGTTTTCTTTGAGTCTTCAGAACTGTCATTGTTTTTAAAAATAAACAATGCTGCTGTGCAATATTTTTCCATAAGTCCCCTAAACTTCACAGTGGAAGAGTACACTAATAATTACTATAATGGTAAATTGTATTTATTGTGGATGTGAAGGATGACATTTATTCTTGTACAAAAAGCAGATCTAATTAAACTACTGAAACAGACATGTCTCACAAGACTGTTGTCCTTTGTCGTCACCCAGGTTTCATAAAGCATGTGCCTTCTTTCTCAAACTGAGTTATTTGCTCTCTACAACTACTTGAAGGGAGGTTGTAGGCCGGCAGAGGTTGGTCTCTTCTCCCAGGCAACCAGCAGTGGAACAAGAGGACACAGCCTCAATCTGCACCAGGGGAGGTTTAGGCTGGAGGTTAGGAAGAAATTCTACACAGAATGATTTCCCATTGGAATGTGCTGCCCAGGGAGGTGGTGGAGTCACCATCATTGAAGGTGTTCAGGAGGAGACTTGATAGATTGCTTGGTGCCATGGTTCAGTTAATTAGGTGGTGTTGGATGATAGGTTGGACACGATGATCTCAAAGGTCTCTTCCAACCTTGTTTGTTCTATTCTAGTCTAGTCTAGTCTAGTCTATTTCCATGTCTCTGTTTGGTTGTGCCTGCAAATTCATAGTTTCATAGTTTCATAGTTTCATTCAGGGTTGGAAGGGACCACAAGGATCATCTAGTTCCAAACCCCCTGCCATGGGCAGGGACACCTCACACTAGATCAGACTGGCCAGAGCCTTGTCCAGCCTGCTCTTAAACACCTCCAAGGACGGGGCCTCAACCACCTCGCTGGACAACCCATTCCAGGGTCTCACCACTCTCACGGGGAAGAACCTCCTCCTCACATCTATCCTGAATCTCCCCACCTCCAGCTTCATTCCATTCCCCCTAGTCCTATCACTACCTGAGATCCTGAGAAGTCCTTCCCCAGCCTTCCTGTAGGCCCCCTTCAGATACTGGAAGGCCACAATGAGGTCACCTGGGAGCCTTCTCTTCTGCAGACTGAACAGCCCCAACTCCTTCAGTCTGTCTTCATAGGAGAGGTGCTCCAGCCCTCTGATCATCCTTGTGGCCCTTCTCTGGACACGTTCCAGCACCTCCACATCCCTCTTGTAATAGGGGCTCCAGAAACTGGATACAGTACTTCAGATGGGGTCTCACCAGAGCTGAGTAGAGCGGGAGGATCACCTCCCTCGACCTGCTAGCCACACTTCTCCTGATGCAGCCCAGGATCTGACTGGCCTTGCGGGCTGCAAGAGCACATTGAGAGCTCATGTTGAGCTTCTCGTCCACCAGCACCCCCAAGTCTCTCTCCTCAGGGCTACTTTCCAGCCAGTCACTGCCCAGCCTGGATTTGTGCCTGGGATTGCCTCCACCCAGATGCAGGACCCTGCACTTGGTCTTATTGAACTTCATGAGGTTGGCTTGTGCCCACCTCTCCAGCCTGTCAAGGTCCCTCTGGATGGCCTCCCTTCCCTCCAGCGTGTCTGCTGCACCACACAGCTTAGTGTCATCAGCAAACTTGCTGAGGGTGCACTCAATGCCACTGTCCATGTCACCCACAAAGATGTTGAACAAGCCTGGTCCCAGGACTGATCCCTGAGGGACTCCGCCTGTCAGAGACAAAACTTCCTCTCTTGTTACAACCTAGTACCCATGTGTTTTAGTATTACTAAGGCTTGTGCAACCAGGGCAGGTCTCAAGATCTCTGGCCCTGTCTTGACCTGAGCTGTTTTAGCTTTTTTTTTTTTTAGGCTCAGACAGCATCTGTCAAGCAGTCAGCTAACTATGAACTTGATTTTTCTGTTTATTTGATTGTTATTCTGTTTTTCTGATTATTTTCTGTTCTGGGAAAACGGAATTGTCCATGACTGTAGACTAAAACATTTTCTGGAAGAATGCAGAGACAGGACCAGAAGGCCCAGCATTAAACACAAATCACAATGGTCACCAAAGGGGTACCCCCTCAGGTATTTCAGTCAAAGCCAGTTTTGTACATGACAAACAGAAACATAAAGATTGAACAACAGGGAAAGAAAGATGGAACTAACAGGAACAAAAAGTTTAAAAAATACAGAAATTAAACTGAACAAACAAACAAAAAGTCTAAGCAGATTTTTGTAAGAAACTGATAAACCCAAGACTGAGAAGAAACAAATGCTTATCAATAAATCCCAGTGAGGAATCCAGAATGCTGACAACATGCCAGAGCTCTCTACATTTTGCCCAATACACACTGTACCCGTGGACATCTACATCCTGAAGAATATTTGGAAGGAAAGTAAAACATCAGAGAAAAAGACTACATTCTAAGAAAGCTTGATTTGTAATTGTGTTTAACCATGTTGTTGCTAAAGATAATTGTTCCCTAATATGTAATTTATTGTTCAAATGTCCATATTTTTGCTTAAGCTCTTCTATCTTGCCCTTCCAGCAGGCACAGGAGTTGTTGAATTCATCCATGTGAAACAGGGCCTGTGAACACAAGGCTTCTTACAGTTATTCAAAAGAGGAGTCCATGCACCCCTTCACCCTGATCAAGAGGTCTACAACAGCATCCTCATTATGTGCCCAATAAACTTTGCACAGAATATCTCAGCTAACTCCTGACATATTCCAAAGCAGAGCTCAATCTGCTTCAGATGGTCTCTCACATAAAATTACACATCAGGAAAAATTGCAGGTGTTGAATCTTTTTAGACAGGAGTGCCAAGATACAGGTTACAGCACATGGAAGTAAAATAATAGCAACCACGACAGTAACTCCCAAGGGAGGTGGTGGATTCCCCTACATTAGTCAGTTTCAAAGCCTAGCTTCACAGGGTGCTGGGAGATCTCGTTTAAATTATATTCTTGTCCTGAAAGGTTGGAGTAGATAATCTTTGAGATCACTTTCAACCTGGTTTTCTATGTATCTATGAATCTATGAAGGATATTCCCCTCCATCCATTGATGCATTTGGAAATGTTTCCTGGTCAAAATTATAATAAGGAAAAGGCAGAGAGGGTAATGGTAACTGAAGAGTTGTCTGAGTTAAAGAATGATACACGTTTTAGGTATTAACTTCCCACAGTCAGTGGGGCCAGAACTCCCCTCTACTTCTCTCTGTTTCATTGCTACCAATGAAAACAGAGCATTTTAGGTGAATAATTTTACACACAGTAATTTTCTCTAATAAGAGTATCCACAGCTATCTGGAAATACAAAGTGAGAAAGCAAAACAGACCAAACACTGTTATGTTTAAGGAAACAGAGAGATTGTTCAATTTATTGGAGAGAAAAAATACTCCTGTCCTATAAACCTGTCCCACATTCAGACAGGAGATACACATCTTTATCAAGGAGTCTCACTGCACCTTGATCCCTTTGCAAGATTTTTACAAAATGCAGATTTTTTTCTTAGAGAAATGTGAAAGGCAAAACGGAGGAAATACAGGTTGTGAGAGTCTAATAAGTTTGTCTCTCTTGATGTGAGTCAACAAAGATAAACTGATAGCAGAGCCACTGGAAAGAAGGTGGAAAGAATCCTGTCTACCAATCCTGGATGCAAATCAGCTTGTGATTGCATCGTGATAACACGGGACTACAACAATGGACCCAAGGACCCAGCCATCACGCCTTCTGGGCAAGATAATCTCCGCCCATCAAGTACCCTGGGCAGGGTGATACAATGGTTTTTTACCACCTGTGTAAGGAATGTGGGGGACCTTGTCTGGATGGAGAGGGGGTAGATGGAGATTCCCCCCCCTCCATCCAAAAATCTTGCCCAAACACACGGCAATACACAGAACCTAAGGATTATTTCCTGCCACTGGAATTCCTGAGGGACAATATTTGAATACATATCTAAGGACTAAAAACTGTATAAAAGACTGGAGCAACTACTGGTTTGTAGAGAGAAACGGGAGAAAGAAACAAGGAGAAAAACGGGGAGAAAAACGGAGATGAAGGAAAACACAGGAGACGGGCCAGGCTGCTGAGAAGAGAAAGCCGGGACAATGCTGCTCCGGAGAAAAGAAACTGCCCGGAGGACCACAGCTCCAGCCAAAACCTCAGCACCCTTTCTCTACAGACTCAGGCTGCCCAGAGGAGCCTCAGCACCGTTCCTGTATCAACCCAACATCTCCCCAGAGGATCACAGCTCTTCTCCAGCCAGAGCCTCAACACCGTTTCTCTACAGACCCAGGCTGCTCAGAGGAGCCTCAGCACCTTTCCTGTATCAACCCAACATCTCCCCAGAGGACCACAGCTGTTCTCCAGCAAAAGCCTCAGCACCATTTCCCTACAAACCCAACATCTCCTGCAGCACCTTTCCTCCACAGACTTTAATTTTCTTGGGGGGGATGAGGGATGTGGTAATATAATTCCTTTCCTCTTCTCTCTCTCTCCCTCTCTCTTTTCTCCCTCTCCCCTTCTTATTTATATAATTCCTTTCCTCTTCTTTCTCTCCCTCTCTCTTTTCTCCCTCTCCCCTTCTCATGTCCACTTTATTTACGTAATAAATAGTCTAGCTGTTGATACTTTGGCCTCGTTTGTGCCTCTAATTTCACAACACGGGAATACTTAAAAGAACTGTGTCTCCGGACCGTGACACAGGTTAACATTCTGAATTTCTTTCTCACAAAGCTTGTAAAACTGACTTTATTCAGCTTTATTTGGGAAAAAAGTATTCCAATATCCCTTTTATGAGATGTCTGTGCTCTGGTTTTGCAGCACAAGGGTGCAAGGACTAGGAGGGCCCTAATATGATGCTCCAGAGTTATGGTTATGGCTTCCTCCATCCAGACTATTCTTTCATCTCTGAATTAATTACAGTTAACACAATAATAGAAAATACTCTCCTATTTGGATGAAGGAGGTATATTCCAACAAATAGTATATTTGGGAAAAGAAGTGGAAACTTTCCCTCACAATGTTTACACAAAGTGTGGTTGCACTCCTCCTGAAACACCGAAACAAAACAAACCAAAAAGCAAAACCAAGAACAAAACACACAACACCACAACCAAACAAATAAAAGCACACACCCGAATAAAGCTTCTACTTAACAGACTGTCAGTTCAAGGAAAAGTTGAAATCTGGGTTCTAGCCTGCAAATTATTTCTTTCTCAGACAGAAGAAGTTAGAATAGAATAGAATAGAATAGAATAGAATAGAACAGAACAGAACAGAACAGAACAGAACAGAACAGGTTGGAAGAGACCTTCAAGATCATAGCATCCAACCTATCATCCAACACCACCTAATCAACTAAACCATGCAACCAAGCACCCCATCAAATCTCCTCCTAAACACCTTCAATGATGGCAACTCCACCACCTCCCCAGGCAGCATATTCCAATGGGCAATCACTCTTTCTGTGAAGAATTTCTTCCTAACATCCAGTCTAAACCTCCCGTGTTGTACGCTTGAACCAAAAATGTTATTTTTATTCACCTATCAAACTAGTCATGGAAACAAAAAGAAGTCAGCACAAATTTTCTTTTGTTATTCTTTGACATAAGATAACAAAACAAAACAAAACAACAGCATCACCTTATGCCAGTGATTTCCTAGTCTAATAGTGTAGAAATATAATTGCTCCACAATTGCAAACTCTGAGTCTCCAGTTTCTTTGCTGGTAAAACCCTGAAAGGGAAAAGAAAATACTGCATTTGCCAATAGTCCAAGTTCAGACAATATGGTAGTGTCAGACTGCTTTACTTTGTCAGGATGACAGCCTTTTAAAAAATACTGCTAATTGCATAGTAATGATTTCTCATTAAATAGACCATAATTCAACATAATGGCTGTCTTGAGATTTTTCTGCATAGTTAATTTGCTTTACCTATTAAATGTAGTTTGGATGTTGTTCTGCATTGTCTGTCATGGAAGATGTTGAGTCCATCTTGGTGGAGGGACCAAAAATCAGCAATTTGAGTTGTTTAGTCTTCTCTCAGGCAACCAGCACCAGAACAAGAGGACACAGTCTCAAGCTGCACCAGAGGAGGTTTAGGCTCAAGGTGAGGAGAAAGTTCTTTATGGAGAGAGTCATTCGACATTGGAATGTGCTGCCCAGGGAGGTGGTGGAGTCACCATTCCTGGAGGTGTTCAAGAGGGGATTGGACATGGCACTTGGTGCCATGGTCTAGTCATGGGGTCTGTGGAGACAGGTTGGACTTGATGATCTTTGAAGTCTCTTCCAACCTTGGTGATACTGTGATACTGTGAATATCAAAACACAGAGCTGCCTTGGGATTTCATATACTGAGGAGAGATGTGAGAGTATAGAGAACTAAAGGTTGGAAGGCACAGCTACTTCATCTCAAAATGCTGGGTATTTTGAAATAATCCCACTATTATTCACAGGTTTTTACTATTAATCTCAAACTATTGACTCAGATATATCAAATTTAACTAACTGGAAGAGCCAGAAGGATTGTAGTTTTCCATACCATAAACAGAAGTCAAAAAAAAGAAAGAGAGGTCCTCAGGTTAAAGCTCAAAAAAAGCTAAAATCTTAAACACAAATCAGGATGTTTAACATCTTGGCTTAGGAGTTCATTGATTGCAATTAAAAAAATAAATAAAGGAATCTTGAATTTGTGCTTTACTCACTATTTGTTATTCAGTGTCAGGTTTTATTCACCATATTGCATTCTTTTATTCATTAACATATTCCATTTTATTAACTGGAACATATCGTATTCAGCAGCAGCTGCTTGCCAATTTTTCTCTGTTTCAGGGTGAAGACAGCCAGAAGAGCTTTATGCAGCTGAAATTTCTAAGATCCTCTATTCAGCCACCATGCATAGATCAAGACCAGTTAAATTCCAAGAAGGCAGGATATGATTATTCTACTTTGACTGACTTTATGAAAATGAATAGCAGATAAGAAATGTCTGTATACTGTGCCAGTTATTTTTCTTATTTGACCTGCCAATTTATAACCACAGAATTTGAAAGTGAAAGACACATCTTTTCTGTCTCTGACCTCTTCATAATTTAAGCCATATTATCTCTTGGCCACATGTAGACCAGTTGAAAAGAATGACAGGTGAGGAAAAAAAAGAAAATAAAAAAGAAGGTTGCAAAATTTTTATTGTGGAAGAAACTATGTACTTGGAGATGACTAGCTGAATATAAAAACCTATTGATGGAAAAAGGCAAATATGCACAATTGTGAATAGAATAGAATAGAATAGAATAGAATAGAATAGAATAGAATAGAATAGAATAGAATAGAATAGAATAGAATAGAATAGAATAGAATAGACCAGGTTGCAAGAGACCTTCAAGATCATCAAGTCCAACCTATCACCCAACACCATCTAATCAACTAAACCATGTTATCATTAATGAAACAAGCCTCTTGATATAATCTTAAACATTTTAAACATTGTTAGGCTCAACATTTCTGGGCTACAACTCAGATCTTCAGAACAAATATGAACAAAAAACTCCTCTGTCCTTAAAGTGCATGTCAGATAACAGCAGTAAGCAGGACTGAATGAAATAAGGGAAGGAACATTCTACAGCAGAGACCTACTGCTCCTCTCTATACTGCCTTCAAGTAAGAAAATGCTACATTAAATTTATTGTGTGTAGGATAACCACTTCGTGATGGAAATTTAGCATCTGTTTCAAGAGCTCTGTAATCAAATTTCCATAGTTGATTCTGTTCAATTCCAAAAGCAGACATTGTAATATCTCTTTTCTTTCTTCCTTTCTTCCTTTCTTTCTTTCTTTCTTTCTTCCTTCCTTTCTTTCTTTCTTCCTTCCTTCCTTTCTTCCTTCCTTCCTTCCTTCCTTCCTTCCTTCCTTCCTTCCTTCCTTCCTTCCTTCCTTCCTTCCTTCCTTTCTTCCTTCCTTTCGTTCTTTCGTTCTTTCGTTCTTTCTTTCTTTCCTTCTTTCCTTCTTTCCTTCTTTCTTTCTTTTTTTCTTCTTTCTTTCTTTCTTTCTTTCTTTCTTTCTTTCTTTCTTTCTTTCTTTCTTTCTTTCTTTCTTTCTTTCTTTCTTTCTTTCTTTCTTTCTTTCTTTCTTTCTTTCTTTCTTTCTTTCTTTCCTTCCTTCTTTCTTTCCTTCTTTCTTTCCTTCTTTCTTTCTTTCTTTCTCTTTCATAATTATACTTAGTTGGAACAACTTAAGTTTTGGAGAAAACAAACACTTCCTCTTGGATTATTCCAGAAAGTTTTGCAAAGTGATAATGTAAAGCTCTTAATAGGTATAGTTCTCAGTTACACAGGCCTTGTCACATGCCAATTTTGCTTTCTTGCAAAGGAACAAAATCAGAGTGTGATTAAATTATTTTCTCTTCCTGGAGGCAGGCTTATTAACCTTGAGCAGCTTACCTTTCAACTGACAAATCTCAGGCAATTTCTATAGGCTACATATATACTATACCAGCATTCAGCAGCTTGAATTTTGGAAAGCACTGCTCCTCCCATTTACAAATACCATTCAAAATTCATCTTTCTCACTTCTGTACAGAGCCCCAGAAGGATTCTTCAGACTTTCTGTCTTGGACCAGTTACACACTTGTTGTTTTGTGACTCAATAAACGTTGAACTATAAATAACCTTGGGGACTATGGCTCACAATATTTTTCCTCCTTGGTTATTTTCTCATTCTAGATTTTTTGAACATCACCACTTTGCATTTGACCTCAGCTGCACAGACTTCATATTTTATGCTTTACAGTTTCATCCTGTTCTTCCTCTATTTATCATTTGATGCTATCTGAGGACCGTGGAGATATTCCTATGCACCAACAATGCCTTTTAATTTTAAGTACTTCATAATTTTCCCAATATCTTCATCAGGTTTTGAATGATTCCTCAGTTTAAAAATAGCACAAAATCACCCAAAATATCAATATTCGAACTTCACTGGACATTTCAGCTCATAAAAAATGTTAAAGCATATTAAAGGTACTGTGTTTTCTGTCATGTACCTTCAATTTCCAGTAGCAGTCCACATTTTTAACAGGTTTTGCTCACTTTCAACGTAAGTAAATTGATACCCTACCAGAAGCCTGCCTCTAATTTGTAATGTGGCTTGTGCACTAATCAAAATGTAATAATTTATTTAATTTACATAGGAAAAAAAAATCTCTTATCACATAATACTGGAATTCCAGAGAGTAACACTGCATTCTACTGAAGGTCAGAAATCACTTTTACAGTAATATGATTTCAGTGTTGCAGGGCATCATGTTTTCCTCATAACAGATTTGTGACCAAGTAAAATGCCTTTCTGATCCAGAGTTAATAGATGGGGGTGAAGGGCCTGGTGATTAGGACATGGCATTTAGGTTTAGTGTTGACTCTTTGGTGCTGGGTTGAAGGTTGGACTAGATGATCTTTGAGGTCTCTTCCAACCAGATATATTCTGTGATTCTATATTCTGAGATTGCAATGGGTTTAACCCATTTACATCAAGTGCTCTAACCCATAACCCTAACTATAGGATTCAAGGTGCTGTGTTACTCCAACACAAACCTGAAGTTTTGACTCATTGAGTGTGTATGTGATCACCTCAGAAATTAAATGCGAGTAGCATCTTTGTAGTGGTAAGATAGCCTAGTATGTGTGATAAGTTAACACCCATCCTGGAAGTAGAGGGGGGAGGGCTTGCAAGTGCTTTGCCCTCCCTGCAGGGTGTTTTCCCCCTGAGAAACTGAGTCTGTCCCCCTCCCTGCACAGCTAGGGTATAAAAGGGAGGACACTGCAGGCTTCTTGGCTCCTGCCTTTCCTGGATGAGAGCTACTGCAGCTGCCTTCGTGTTTTCTCTGCCACGTGGTCAGGCCTGATCCTTCTCCCTGATGCCTCCATGCCTCTTCAGAGAGTCTGGTTTTGTATTCTTGTTTTTTTCCTTCCCATCAATCCTTGTTCCCTGCCCTTGTGAACCTTACCTGTTATTGTTTTTTATATATATATATATATATATATATATATATATATATGTATATAATTTAAAGAAAACTCTTTACCTCTCTACTTCCAAGCCAACTCCAAATTATTTCTTGGTGGATTTGCTCCTTCCCTTTCTTTTTCCTCTCTCTTGGGAGGAGGGGGGAGCAGGGGAGGGATTCTCAGCCTTGTCCCCATCTGAGCTCTTAAGTCCCAGTTAAGCCTCAAACCACCACAGTAAGATACCTTAGCTTTTGGATGTCCATGTTTCAGATAGATACAGCAGGAGGAATTTTCTTTTTTAGTTTTGAAGTTGAAAAAGACTTAAGCAGAGCCTGGGTGTTTAAGTATTGTGAGATTTCACAGAAGCCTTGACAAAAATGCAGCTTTATATTGAACAGTGCTACTTTTCAGTAATTCATATTCATTATCAGTTGTACTGTGTGTAGCATTTTATCAATCACTTCAACATCATATGTATATATCATAATTTTCTGAATTATCAAAATTTCTGAAGTTCCAGCTCTTGACTTGTACAATTTTATTGTATCTTTTGGGAGTTATTACACAATATAACATCATATTACAATGGCCATGATAACAGAGCTGTGGATATAAATTTTGCTAGTAGTCAGTTATCATCAAAGAGCAGATATGGCATGCTGCCACATTGTACATTTATATTAGTATTCTTTTTTCCTATGTGCTATTCTTGCACAACTCAAAAGACTGAAGGCAATACTACAGAAGGGTTTAGTTTGGGGCTTTTGGAGGCTCCATGGTGAGCATTGCAAGTCATTAACAATGACTTATGAATATGCAGGTTAATATTTTATCTTACAATGCATGTAGATTCTGGCTTTAGAATAGTACAAAGATGCTTTTAGTCTTTGCATTTAAGTGCTGGTAAATATGATAAATTTTGAAAGGTGAACAGTGATTCACATTTAACCAGTATTGATGGAGACCTCTTCATGGTTGGTGAGTAACAGATCATTACAAAACATGCTATTCCTCTGGCCAGGAAGTCTTTGCCTTGGAGAAGATATTTGCCATACATCCTCAGTAAGTAATTTTGGATGGGGACATACTGACCTAATTCCGGTTAGTGATTAAAAGATTGGAAAGGATTTCCAGATTTCATCCAGTCTAGTGCACACATGCTCAGACAGGATGATGTACAGCTCAGTTATTCTAGACAGGTAGCTGTGATACATGATTATTTCCTGTGGGGGAGATGATATACCCTTTTTTTTCAGTTCTTCTTGACTTCTTACCATGGAGACTTTTTCTTTTTCTTTTTCTTTTTCTTTTTCTTTTTCTTTTTCTTTTTCTTTTTCTTTTTCTTTTTCTTTTTCTTTTTCTTTTTCCTTTTCTTTTTTCTTTTTCTTTTTCTTTTTCTTTTTCTTTTTCTTTTTCTTTTTCTTTTTCTTTTTCTTTTTCTTTTTCTTTTTCTTTTTCTTTTTCTTTTTCTTTTTCTTTTTCTTTTTTTCTTTTTCTTTTTTTTTCTTGTTTTTTTCTTTTTTTTCTTTTTTTTTCTTTTTCTTTCCTTCTCTCCCCCCACCTAAGGTCTCATTTAAATGTCTCTTACTGCAATTTAAACTTTCTTCTCCCATCTTTCACATAGTCTAGAGTCCTTTCCTTTTTTTGAAATACCCTTTCAAGGGTGTCATGTCTGTGTGTCATATTACTATGTTACTTTTTTTCCAACCTCTAGCTTTTCCTCTGTAATCTGAAAAACTTTAGTTGATTTAATTGATTTTTATAGGTCATATTTTCCAGATACCTTAATGTTTACCTTCCTTTCATTCTTTTTTTTTTTTAGCTGTTTTTATTTTTTTCTTCTTTTGTTAATATTTCTGAATTGAATATTATAGTTCAAAGAATTAAGTTACCAGTAAAGTTTGAGAGTCTGTAATTCTGTGCATCACTGTTACAATAATTCTGTGTTCTGGACTCTGTTTTTCCTGCTAACTGACCTTTGCAGAATGATCATTGATTTTTTTTGCAGAAGGTGTGATTTTTTTTGACAGACCTTTGGCAGAACTTTAAAAATATACCTCCTTTAAGCTCATCTTTATTTTTATTTATCTTTTATCTACAATTGTAATTGCTTTTTGGTGTGTCAGGAAACAAACAAACAAATTATTATTCCTTTGTGAGATCATTATTATTATTATTCTTAGAAGAAAGACCTTGTTAGTTAAAAATATAAACACACAGAGAGGGAAAATAGCATTAAAATCTTTTGCAGTAATAGGAATGAACAGGAATACACAGCTGAGTTATTCCTTATTAGACACTTAAATGTGATCTTTACTTTTGTTTTCACCTTAAGATAACCTTAGCTCCTCTGGGCATTTTTTTTTTCCTTTTTGGGGTCTGTTCAGTCAGATATTACTATGTTCTGTTCTCACTCTGAAAAGGACTCTGATGTAGTTTATGGAGAATTAATTATCAGTGAAAAGTTTGCAAAATTAAAATTTCAAGTGCAATGCTGTAGCTATTAAACTATTATTAAGTCTAAAAACAGGGGAAAACTGCCTGATTCAGTAAAAACTCTTAGGAGACATGTTGGAGTGGAACTTTGTAACCTGTTCTTTGCCATATTCTGCTTTGAATCACAGAGTAGATGATTCCTTTACTTTTTGATGAGCCAGGAAATGACAATGATCTTGCTTTTATACAGTGTGTCTCATTCAGGGAAAAAAAAAAACAAAACAAAATGAAACAAAATGAAACAAAACAAAACAAACAAAACAAAACAAAACAAAACAAAACCCACCAGAACAAAAAACAAACAACAGAATAAAAAGAAAACCAAAACCCCAACTAACCAAAAACCGCCAAATAAACAAAAAAAATCCCCAACAAACCAAATCATACCTAAAAAAAACAAACATAAATAATCCTTGTTTAACAACAGCTCTCTATGGTTTATGGATATGAAAACAGGAACTGTGCAGATCCTGAGAATATTTACATCTCAAAAGGTTTTACTCCTTCACTTCTACAGTATCTTTTGCTCTCTGAGAACATACTCACCTGTTGTCAAGTCATCTGAGCACTGAAAACCTGGAGGAGCAAACAATCCCAACTCTCTCAGCCTCTCCTCATAGGGCTTGTGCTCGAGGCCTCTCCCTAGCCTTGTTGCCCTTCCTGGGACACGTTCAAGTGTCTTGATGTCCTTCTTAAACTGAGAGGCTCAGTTTCAATATTTGCTGTTTATCTTTTCTTCTTCAATTTTCTATGTCCTGAATTCTAGTTGCTTTATTGTTAACCCAGGTCTGGATTGTCAAAGAATTATCAAAGATCATAAAAGGCATTTGCAGCTGAGTAGCGAATGGGACTTAATTTCTCAAACTTTCTACAAACCGGAAAGAACCTTGACAGTTATTTATGACTCCCATCATGTTAGTGAATGGTTTCGTGACAGAAGGTGAATGAGAGCACTGTATTTTAAAAGACATTTAAGAAAAATACTTATGTAGTAGCATTTACAGTAAAATGCAAAACTACCTGAAAGAGGAAATCCTACCTGGGGAAAAAAAAAAAAAAAGGAATAGACAAGCAATTTAGGTAAAGAAAAGAACACATTTCTTACATGTAGGCACATGTTTTTAAGCTAAAACTGAAAAAGAAGGGTTGATAATAAGGAACTAAGATCATCAAATTGAATGGTGTAGAAAAGACATGCATGTTACTGTAAAAAGGGTTAGGCAGATTAAGCTTGTAGTTCTTTATAGTAGAATACACTTAACTAAAGGTCTCTGGTGTGAACCAGTGCCAACATTGAGAAGAAAAGGAGAAAGGTTTTGTTTCTGAAAGTCATTTAGGCTCCTTGGGGCATTGTCTGAAACTTTAAAAAGCTAAAAACCTCCGAGAACCTAGGCCTATATCATCCCAAATGAGTCTGTAATGAATCATGTGCACAGCTCTGGTGTCTTCAGACTCAATAATTTTCAGAGTCAATTAAACTGACAATTAATGCAATGAAATGTAGCCAGGAGGGGGTTGGTCTCTTCTCCCAGGCAAACAGCACCAGCACAAGAGGACACAGTCTCAAGTTGTGCCAGGGGAAGTTTAGGCTGGAGGTGAGGAGAAAGCTGTTCACAGAAAGAGTAATTTGCCATTGGAATGTGCTGCCCAGGGAGGTGGTGGAGTCACCATCCCTGGAGGTGTTCATAAAAGGATTGGATGTGGCACTTGAAGCCATGGTTTAGTTTAGCAAACATAGGCTGTGCTAGAATATAATGGAACGGAATGGAATGGAATGGAATGGAACGGAACGGAACAGAACAGAACAGAACAGAACAGAATAGAATAGAATAGAATAGAATAGAATAGAATAGAATAGAATAGAATAGAATAGAATAGAATAGACCAGGTTGGAAGAGACATTCAAGATCATCAAGTCCAACCCATCATCCAACTCAACCTAATTAACTAAACCATGGCACCAAGCACACTACCAAGTCTCCTCCTGAACAGCTCCAGTGATGGTGACCCCACCACCTCACCAGGCAGCACATTCCAATAGCCAATCTCACTCTCTATGAAGAATTTCTTCCTAACATCCAGTCAAAACCTCCCCTGGTGCAGCCTGAGACTGTGTCCTCTTGTTCTGGTGATGGCTGCCTGCG
This sequence comes from Melanerpes aurifrons, assembly GCA_011125475.1. Taxonomy (NCBI): domain Eukaryota; kingdom Metazoa; phylum Chordata; class Aves; order Piciformes; family Picidae; genus Melanerpes; species Melanerpes aurifrons. The sequence continues at coordinate 1,029,080 of WWNC01000059.1, read as the reverse complement.
AGAAGAGACCAACCCCCACCTGTCTACAACCTCCCTTCAGGTAGTTGTAGAGAACAAGAAGGTCTCCCCTGAGCCTCCTCTTCTCCAGGCTGAGCAACCCCAGCTCCCTCAGCCTCTCTTCACAGGGCTTGACTTCCAAGCCCCTCAGCAGCTTTGTTACACTTCTCTGGACACCTTCCAACAAGTCAACATCTTTCCTGAACTGGTGGGCCCAGAACTGGACACAGGACTCAAGGTGTGGCCTAACCAGTGCAGAGTACAGGGGGAGAATGACTTCCCTGTTCCTACTGGCCACACTGTTCCTCATACAGGCCAGGATGCCATTAGCCTTCTTGGCCACCTGGGCACACTGCTGGCTCATCTTCTGCATCTGTTTTTGTTATTGCTGAGTTTCTTCAGAGAATATTTGTGCTATTTCATGAGCTCAGGGTTGAAGCTACAGTCACTGTTCACACAGTCTGTTTGATAGCCTGCATGCTCATTTGAACAGTGTTAGTTTTAAGCATAGTAACCATAGGAGATGTCTTAAACTGTAACTCCCTGCAGTAATGGTTGCACAAATGGTGAAAAATCCCTCCGAACACATAAGACCATAGCTAACGAACCACACAATATGGTCTTTATGACTCAAATGTGCCTTACAAATACTCATCATTATTGGTGACTAAACACTCCCACACAGGATCTAGAGTAAGATACAAGAAGGCAAAGAAAGGTCTCCAAACTGGCACCTACTCTCCATATTGTATGATTGCCCATTCTCCTTCCTGTTAAATTAAGAGGTCAAGCAAGTCACTTCCTAGGACACTTGATGGCACATGGCTTCCTGGAGCAATCAGGACAATCTTTTGTACAGCTTGTAGAGATTTCTAATGGGTATTTGCATAAGCACAGAACAGCTTAAGCACTTCATAAATTATAGAAGCATAAAGACCAACTTCTAATGACCAAGGGAGTGAAAATACTACAGATACTTGTGAAGGATGGACCACCATCTTGAGCTCTGAGGGTCAAGGCACTGTAAAGCAGCCACTTGATGCATCAAATGAAACAAGAACATGATTAATAGTATTCCTGTGAGAAAGACCTCCAGTTAAACAAGAAAACCCTGATGTCTGTTGGCATTTTATATTGTGCATAATCATTGTGCATTCTACTATGTATCAGCATATCTGACACAGTTTAAAACTGAAATGAAAAGTGTCTTTGATGTTTGGGAAAGGTTAGGAAAATGCACACATCCTACATGGAGTTCCTAAATAGGAAGAGGTTTCTAACAGTCAGCCTTTGGGTGGTTGCTCACTTGCATTTCAGTAGGTGTCTTCATTTCAGTGGTGGTAATCCTGAAGACCTGATTTGTGCCTTAGAGACTGATAATTACAGAGGACCTCTTTCTGATAATGGTGCAATTGATCAGCTACATAACTCTATTTTTCTCATGGTATGTATCAAGCAGGGTGCAAACACCATCACCTTGTGATAAGTGTTTTGCCAGATCACAGTATCACAGTATCACAGTATAACTAAGGTTGGAAGATACCTCGAGGATCATCGAGTCCAACCTATCAACACAGACCTCATGACTAGACCATGGCACCAAGTGCCACGTCCAATCTCATCTTGAACACCTCCAGGGACGGTGACTCAACCACCTCCCTAGGCAGCACATTCCAATGGCCAATCACTCTCTTTATGAAGAATTTCTTCCTAACATCCAGCCTAAACCTCCACTGGCATAGCTGGAGACTGTGTCCTCTTGTTCTGGTGCTGGTTGCTTGGGAGAAGAGACCAACCCCTTCCCAGCTACAACCACCTTTCAGGTAGTTGTAGAGGGCAATGAGGTCACCCCTGAGCCTCCTCTTCTCCAGGCTAAACAATCCCAGCTCCCTCAGCCTCTCCCATCTGCTGCTGCTTTTCTTGCTGCTGGCTCTTCTGCATCTCATACTACTGGCCCTGCACACCCATACATGTTCTTCTTTTGGGTTGTATATGCAAGCCACAGCTGTCTCTGCATTCTAGGGAACATTTAGCATGATTTGATTGGAGAGCTGAATGACACAGTCATATATGCTCACTGTGTTACTCAGTTTGGTTCAGTAGCATACCAAGGTGTAGAAATTTCAAGTCCTATAGCCCTATGAGGAGAGGTTGAGGGATCTGGGATTGTTTAGCCTGGAGAAGAGGAGGCTCAGGGGAGATCTTATTGCTGTCTACAACTACCTGAAGGGAGGTTGTAGCCAGGAGGAGTTGGTCTCTTCTCCCAGGAAATCAGCACCAGAACAATAGGACACAGTCTCAAGATGCACCAGGGGAAGTTTAGGCTGGAGGTGAGGAGAAAGTTCTTCCCAGAGCGAGTTGTTAGCCATTGGAATGTGCTGCCCAGGAAGGTGGTGGAGTCACCATCCCTGGAGGTGTTCAAGAGGGATGTGGCACTTGGTGGCACTTGGTGCCATGGTTTAGTCATGAGGTCTATGGCGACAGGTTGGACTTTATGATCTTTGATGTCTTTTCCAACCCTGGAGATTTGGTGATTCTGTGGTTCAAATTCAAATTGATTGAAAATTAAAATTGGGAGATTATTCCAATGTCTAACTTTTCTCATGGTAAAAATTTGTCTTCTCTTTCTAATCAGAATTTTCCAGAAGTAATTTATACCCATTACTCCTTGTCTTTTCCACATGACTCATTGTAAAAAGGGAGTCTCCTTTGTCCTGATAGCCACCCTCTAAGTACTAGTATGTGTTAATAAGATCTCCCCTAACCCTTCTCTTCTCAAAGCTGAACAAGCCCAGTTCTCTCAGCCTTTCCTCATAAGGCAGGTCTTCCAGTGATGTGATCATTCTCGTGGCCCTCTCTGGATACTTCCCAACCTGTCCATATCTTTGTGTACAGAGAAGAGTAAAACTGCACACAGTACTCTGGGTGTGGTCTGACAAGCACTGAGCAGACTGGGATAAGGACTCCTTTATTTCTACTAGTAATGCTCTTTTTGATGCAACCCAGCATCCTGTTGATTTTCTTTGCTGCTACAGCACACTGTGCTTTCATGCTGAGCTCGTTATCCACCAAGACTCCCAGATCTCTTTCCACAATTGTGTGTTTATGTTTATGTCTTGCTTCACCACCCCTCTTAAGTTCACAGGACTCCCTCCTTCAGCCTTTTGGCAGGCCAGATTTACAGATATTCATTTAACACTAGCATCTGCTGATTGCAAATTACTTTGGTCCAGATGCATACTAAATCAACTTGCACTTCTGTCCCACAGTAATCTAGGCAGTGAGAAGAAGAGAAGAGAAGAGAAGAGAAGAGAAGAGAAGAGAAGAGAAGAGAAGAGAAGAGAAGAGAAGAGAAGAGAAGAGAAGAAGAGAAGAGAAGAGAAGAGAAGAGAAGAGAAGAGAAGAGAGAGAAGAGAAGAGAAGAGAAGAGAAGAGAAGAAAAGAGAAAGAGAAGAAAGAGAAGAGAAGAGAAGAAGAGAGAAAGAGAAATTTAACCAGGTTGGAAAAGACCTTTGAGATCATTGAGTCCAACCTATCATCCCACTGTCTCGGTCTGGAGAGGGAAAGAGACTCAGTTCTTTTGAATATTCCTGTGTTATGAAATTAGAGGCACAATTGAGGCCAGAATATCTACAGCTAAACTATTTATTATGCAAATAAAGTGGATGGATCAGAAGTGGAGAGAGAGAAAATAGGGACAAAGACAAGAGGGAGAGAGAAGAGGAAAGGAATTATATTACCACACCCCTCACCCCCCGAGGCAGTTTGAGTCTGTGGAGGAAAGGTGCTGCAGTTTTCAATGTAGAGCAGGGGTGCTGTAGCTTTGGCTGTAGAAGAGATGTTGTCATCTGAGCATCCTCTTCAGCTCTATGAGTTGCAGCAGGTGGAACTTAGGACATGGAGAGGGTTCCTCTTGGTCTGCTTCTTCCAGGCTCCACGGTGATGTCTCTGCTATTTTTCTCTCCATTTTTCTTCAGAGCAGCATTGCCCCAGGCTTTTCCTTCTCTCATGTTTTCCTTATCAGTGACATTGTCCTTCTCCTGTGTTTTTCTTCTATGTTTTCCTCCCACTGAGCCAGTACTTGCTCAGGTCTTTTTATACAGTTTTTATGTTGATTAACCTCTGCCCATTTCCAGGACAGCTACAGTCCAGTGAGCAATCGTTATCCTTTTTTGGGGCACATCTCAGTTCATGATACAATCACAAGGTGATTTGCATCCAGGAACAGTCCTGATGGGTGGAGATGATCTTGTATGGCCAAGATTTTAGTCTCTCACACCTACACCATCCACCCTGTAACTGTGGTCACTCAACACAGAATCATGTGTCATGCTCATAAAACACTAATTTTGAGAGTATCCTTTATACTGCACTTCTTTTCCTCTTTACCCAGACCGATTTCCAGTTCTGTCCAATTGGCTGCTATATGCACTTGATGGATCAGTATTCAACCTAGCATAGACTTACTGCAAGATAATAAATCACGAAACAAAATAATCATGATGGAAATTATTGATGCAGATTGCAACAAAACTTGAAATCACCATGTTAAATGAAAAAATAAGCTACTCAAAAGTTAGTTCAACCACCCTATCTCCATACTCTCCCTTAGTTCTCTTCTGACCTTGGAAACACATTTCATATGATGTTATGTTTGGTATGTGAGCACAAGTACCATTGTTCAGACTCAGATGTCAAACATTTCATTCATATGCAATATGTGACATCAATCAGTTTTGCAGTGTCCCCTTCAATGTTAATTTAGTTACACATTCTATTCTTCCAACATGAGACCAGAAAGCAGGGTGAGAAGTTTGCTTTCTCCAAAGAGGACAAATAACCAATAGTCCCAATGTATGCTGATGCTGTCAGTCTCCTATGGAGGGGCTTCAGATCTTCTGACATCTCCCTCCCATTCAATGTACAATGTTGAGGTTTTCACCAATTTACCAGAGACTCAGCAGATTCAGAAAGGGACAACCATGCAATAATTTGACTAACATTTGTGCAAAAGATTAGATTAGCTGCAATATGAGATGCAAATTAATTGAACTGTGGTCAGCAGGTCAAGGGAGGTGATTCTCCCCCTCTACTCAGCTCTGGTGAGACCCTACCTGCAGTACTGCCTCCAGTTCTGGAGCCCCTATTACAAGAAGGATCTGAACGTGCTGGAAGGTGTCCAGACAAGGGCCACGAGGATGATCAGAGGGCTGGAGCACCTCTCCTATGAGGACAGACTGAAGGAGTTGGGGCTGTTCAGTCTGCAGAAGAGAAGGCTCCCACGTGACCTCATTGTGGCCTTCCAGTATCTGAAGGGGGCCTACAAGAAGGCTGGGGAGGGACTTCTCAGGATCTCAGGTAGTGATAGGACTAGAGGGAATGGAATGAAGCTCTGGCACAGCTTGAGACTGTGTCCTCTTGTTCTGGTACTGGTTGTCTGGCAGAAGTCCCCACCTGGCTACAACTGCTTTTCAGGTATTTGTAGACAGTGATAAGGAAAGATGTTGAGTTGCTGGAAGGTGTCCAGAGAAGGGCAACAAAGCTGGGGAGGGGTTTGGAACACAAGCCCTATGACGAGAGGCTGAGGGAGCTGGGGTTGCTTAGGCTGGAGAAGAGGAGGCTCAGGGGAGACCTTACTGCTCTCTACAACTACCTGAAGGGAGTTTGCAGACAGGCAGGGGTTGGTCTCTTCTCCCAGGCAACCAACACCTCAACAAGAGGACACAGTCTCCAGCTATGCCAGTGGAGGTTTAGACTGGATGTTAGGAAGAAATTCTTCATAAAGAGAGTGATTGGCCATTGGAATGTGCTGCCTAGGGAGGTGGTAGAGTCATCATCATTGGAGGTGTTCAAGATGGGATTGGACATGGCACTTGGTGTCATGGTTTAGTCATGAGGTCTGTGGTGACAGGTTGGACTCGATGATCTTTGAGGTCTCTTCCAACCTTGGTGATACTGTGATACTGTGATGCCATCACTGAAGGTGTTTAGAAGGAGACTTGATGGGGTGCTTGGTAACATGGTTTAGTTTGTTAGATGGTGTTGCATGATGGGTTGGATGCGTTGATCTTGAAGGTCTTTTCCAACCTGGTCTATTCTATTCTATTCTATTCTATTCTATTCTATTCTATTCTATTCTATTCTATTCTATTCTATTCTATTCCAAGCAGAGGAAGATGAGAAGCAAAGAACATAGCAAGCCCTCCCAGGTGAACTGTGTAAGTTTGTACCCAGCATTGTCAGAGGACATTCCATGTGATTTTTGTACAACAAGCTGGAAATACAAACACTGAATGGTTTCAGGGCTATGATATTAGTAAGCACAGAGGCTGTTAAATAAAGTATGATGATGTTTTCTGAAAGCAAATGGGATGCCTGGAAGTAGTAAATAAGTTTCTTTCTGATTTGATATAAAAAAAATAGGTTGATATCATAATTGTATCATTACCTTCCTCTCTTCCCATGAAAGGATTGATATTTGTAAGAAAATATTTTACAATACTACAATAGGAGATAATTAGCAATTTAATATCCTTTCCAGACCTGAGGAAAGGACATGTACATGAGTTATTGAGTAATAACTTGTGAAGGAATATTGGTTTGGATGCTAATGTAAATTTATCAAAGGGGAGCTTGAAAATAGAATCATTAAGGGAGGCCTGGAGAACCAGACAGGAGATCATTAAGTTAAATAAGACAATTATTTTGAATTAAAATGCATACACTATTGAGTGTATTTGTTCCTGGATTCAGACCTCTACTGAGATCTCAAGCACTGTCCATGTGAGATGGTGATTCTACCATGCAGAGGAAAGAAGGACAATGAACTAAGGGGCTACAATCAAATTAATCTGAGTAGGAATCTCCACAAGGTGACCCAAACCCCTGAGAAACTGAAAAAGACAACTTTGAAGAGAATAATATGGTGATGGAAAGAGGCAGGTAGGCTCTCAGAGGCTTCATTTCTCAACAAGGAAAGTGAAGAGATACAACAGGACCAAATAAAGGCCCTAGAATAGATTTCACAATTTCTCCATTATAAAAGTAATCAAATACGATCGTCTCATCAGGCCCAGCAGTAGCAGAAATATGCCCATAACTGCAGGCACTGGAGAAAACATGCCCAGGTGGCAGGAGGCCAGCAACTGGAAACAAACTCCAAGCTTTTCACAGCAGCTAATGGAAACAAAAGCATTGTCACGTAGTGAATGCATTGTTAGTTAGCAAAGATGCATCGTTAGCAAAGGAAGCTCATAGAGTTAAAAGCAGAACTGAATGGAAATGAAGACAGAAATGGCTGCTGCCAGCTACAGTACAATTGTATGGCATGTAGTGTGCATAGCTGTGCATGTGTGTAAGCATGTGTGTGTGTGTGTGTTTAGGCATGTATCTGATTTTTTGAGTGAGTTTTGGTTTACATTGCTACTAGGAGAAACTAGGAGGTAAGCAGTAGTAAGTAAAGGTCCTTTCATGGCATGTTCTCTGTAGAATAATGCATGTGCACCAGGGTGCTCAGTATCACAGTGCATTAGAGGTTGGAAGAGATCATCGGGTCCAACCCCTCTGCCAAAGTAGGATCATCTAGGGTAGTCCACATAGGAATGCATCCAGGTGGGTTTTGAATGTGTTCAGAGAAGGAGACTCCACAACCTCTCTGGGAAGCCTGTTCCAGGGCTCTGTCACCCTCACTGTAAAGAAGTTTCTCCTCATTTTGAGGTGAAATCATCTATGTTCAAGTTTGAACCTGTTGTTCCTTATCTTATTACTGTACACCACCAAGAAGAGCTTGGCCCCCTCCACTTGACACCCACCCCTCAGATATTTATACACATTGATCAGATCCCCTCTCAGTCTCCTCAGATGAAACAGCCCCAGGGCTCTGTCTCTCTTCATAAGGGAGATGCTCAACTCCCCTACTCATCCTCGTGGCTCTCTGTTGGATTCTCTCCAGCAGGTCTCTGTCTCTCTTGAACTGGAGAGCCAAAATCTGGACACAGCATTGCAGGTGAGGTCTCACCAGGCCAGAGTAGGAGGGGAAAAGAACCTCCCTAGACCTTCTGGACACACTTTTTACAATGCACCCCAGGATACCATTTGCTCTCTTGGCCACAAGGGCACATTGTTGTCCCATGCAGAACTTGCTGTCCACAAGCACTCCAAGGTCTTTCTCTGAGGAGCTGCTTTCCAGCAGGGCAGTCCCTAACCTGTCCTGGTGCCTGTTGTTATTCCTTCCCAGATGCAGGACCTTGCACCTGTCCTCATTGAACTTCATAAGGTTTGCCTGCACCCAGCACTCAGCCTGTCCAGATCTCACTGGATGTCAGCACAGTCTGACAGGTGATAGCCACCCACCAGTTTTGTATCATCAGGGAACTTGCTGAGGGTATTCTCAATCCCATCATCCAGGGATATGATAAAGATATTGAACAAAACTGGACCCAATACTGATCCCTGGGGAACACCACTGGCCACAGGCCTCCAAGCTGACTCTGCGCCACTGATGACAACTCTCTGAACTCTGTTGTTGAGCCAGTTTGCAATCCATCTCACTGACCATCTGTCTATGCCACATCTCCTGAGCTTTTCTATGAGGATGCTGTGGGAGACAGTATCAAAAGCCTTACTGAAGTCAAGATATATCCCCTGCTCTTCCTTCATCTACTCATTTGGTCATAAGTTCATAGAAGTCTATCAGATTAGTCAGGCAGCATCTCCCCTTGGTAAATCCATGTTGGCTACTCCTGATAACCTTCTTGTCTTCCATCTTGCTCAGAATGAGCTTTACACCAGAAAAAAACATGGTTAAGCCAGTGGTCCTGTAATGTTCATGACACATGAAAATTATCTAAAGTATCTGATGTATTAAAACAGGAAGGAAGTTTTTCTGATCTGTGGTTATGTGAAAAGATTCACATTTTTTAATGATCTCTCATCTTTTGACATTTCATACTATTAAATGAACAAACATAAGACTGACCATTGAATACTAGTCTCACAATAGATCATAGAATGGTAGAATCATTTTGATTGGTAAAGATCTTTAGGATAGTCATTAAACACAAGAGGGGAACCCACAAAGCATGGCAGCAAGGGCAAGTAACCTGGGATGAATACAAGGAAATTGTTCATGAAACCAGAAACCATGTTAGGAAAGCTAAAGCCCTGGAAGAATTAAACCTGGACAGAGACATTAAAGGTAACAGAAAAGGATTTTACACATTTGTCAGAGAAAAAAAGGAAAACAAAAGAGAATGTGGGGCCTGTTTGAAGGGATACAGGTGACCTGGTTACTGAGGATATGGGAAAGGCTGAGATACTCAGCAACTGTTTTTTGTTTCAGACTTCACTGGTAACCACTTGAGTCACAGGTCCCAATTCAGAGGGCAATGGCTGGGTGTGGGAGAGTGAATAACCACCCACAGCTGAAGCAGATCAGTCCTGGAACAGCTAGAGAGCCTGAAAGTGTACAAGTCATAGAATCATAGAAACACAGAATGATCCAGGCCAGAAGGGACCTCCAGAGGTCATCCAGTCTGAACTCCTGAACTCCTGCAGTCAGCAGGGACATCCCCAGCTAGATCAGGCTGCCCAGAGCCTTGTCAAGCCTCACCTTGAATATCTCCAGGGAAGGGTCCCTGGAGTAAAGAACTTGTTCCTAATATCCAGTCTAAGTCTGCTATTCCCCAGATTAAAGCTTTTGCCCCTTGTCCTGTCACTGCAGGCCTTTGTAAGCAGACTCTCCCCATCCCTCTTGTAGGCCCCCTTCAGATACTGGAAAGCTGCTATTAGGTCTCCCTGGAGCCTTCTCTTCTCCAGGATGAACAACCCCAGCTCTCTCAGCCTGTCCTTCTACCAGAGGTACTCCATGGGCCTCATTGTTCTTGTGGCTCTCCTCTGGACCAGCTCCATCAGGTCCATGTCCTTCCTATATTGAAGGCTCCAGAGCTAGATGCAATACTACAGGTGAGGTCTCACCAAAGCAAAGTGGCACAATCACCTCTCTGGATCTGCTGGCCACACATCTTTTGATGCAGCCCAGGATGTGATTTCCCTTCTGGGCTGCAAGCACACACTGCTTGCTCATGTACAGCTTCTCATCCATCAGCACGCCCAAGTCCTTTTCCATAGGGCTTCTTTCTAACACCTTATCTCCATCCATGAGTCCTGAAGAAACTGGCAGCAGAGGTTGCTGAGGTGATGTCAGTCTGGCAAAGTTCCCACAGATTCGAATACTGGCAGATTGTGTCTGACAAATCCAATGGCCTTCTGTGACAGAGTTACAGGTCTGGTAGATATGGAAAGAGCAATGGATGTTATCTACCTGAACCTAGGCAAGGCATTTGACACTGAATGACATGACATCTTGTCTCTAAGATAGAGAGACATGGACATGATGGATGGACCACTGGATGGATAAGGACCTGTCTAGATGGCCACATTCAAAGAGTTGTGATCAATGGCTTGATATCCAGGTGATCAGTGACAAGTGGAGTTCCTCAGGGATCTGTACCAGGGGCCAGTGCTGTTTAACATCTTTGTCAGCTACATGGGCAGTGGCACTGGGTGTACCCTCAGCAAGTTCACCAATGACACCAAGATGTGTGGTGCAGTGGATTCAGTCGAGGAAATGGATGCCATCCAGAAGATTCTTGACAGGCTTGAGAAGTGGAGCAGTGCAAACTGCATAAGGTTCAGAAATCCAAAGTGCAAGGTTCTGCAATTGGGTCAGGCCAACCCTAGCTACAAATACAGGCTGGGTGCAGAATGACTTGAAAGAAGCCCTGAAGAAAAAGATTTGGGGGTGTCAATTGATTGAGAAGCATAAGTGAGAGCCAGCAGTGTGCTCATCAGACTGGTAATCTTTAAAGGTGATTGGTTTCTCAGTCTTCTAAACCATCACAATGATTTGCAATAATAAAAAAAACAGAACCAACCAAACAAATAATTAAAGGAATTTGGAAGGAAGGAAGGAAGGAAGGAAATCAGAAGGAATGAAGAAAGGAAGGAAGGGAGGAAAACATTTGAAAGAGAAGTACACATATAGTTTCTCCATATTCCCCAGTCCGCTGGTGTGGCCCAAATTGTGTCTTCACTTCTGACAGCTGTGGACTGCTCTTCCACAATTCTGTAGCAATTATTGATGTTGACTTCCAGTTCAAAAATTCTTTGAAATCTGTTGCAAATAAATACTTCCCTTTTAATCAAGTGGACAGATACAGAGATTAATATCACCATTTTTTGGGGAAGAAATTTGTAATACCAGCTCTTTGTAGGGTTGTGAGGATTTTGTTGTGGGGTTTTATTTGTTTGTTTGTCATTTGGTTTGGTTTGGTTTGGGGTTTTTTGTTCTCATTTTTTTTGTTGGGGTTTTTGTTTGGTTTGTTGGGCTTTTTTGTCCTAGGACATGAAGGAACTAGAGATCAGATGTTCTTCCGTGAAGCACAAGGCCAATTGAGTACATAGGATGTAGTTGCACACCTCCTGCAAAATAAATTAATTATCTTTCTTGAATTAATATGATTTGAAGCACAAATCTTATGCTTTTAAAGCCTGTCAAATCTCCCTTGCCCTAGCTATGCCTTATTCTCTGTAACCTGAATATGCTTATTCAGTGTATCATTCTCTGTATGCTGTCCAAATTAAAGTGCTTATTCAGATAATGTAACTGAAAACATTGTAAAACTTAGTAAGTAAATTTTATGACAAATTGGACACAGGTTTTATGTAGGAATAACTGAATGTCATCCTCTAATGTATGTGAAGACACTATATTAAAAGCAAATTTGTCTTAATATTGGTAAAACTCTGTAATTCTATGTTGACAGAGAAGCCAGAACATACAGAGAAGGTTGTCATTAAATGCTTCACAAATGCCTCTGCTATAATTAACATTAGCATGCTGTTCCCATTACCAAGTCCAGGGAGTTCACATAATGTTTTCTACTTGCAAAAGCAGAATGTTAACAATCTGCACAGTGATCACTATAATGAAAGATCAGAAAGAATAACTCTAGGAAGGTTCAAAAAATACTGCAGCTGAAGCAAAGCTGCCCAGCAGGTTAACAGAGACATTGCACTTAGAGCTCATGCAGCAGTAGTCCACCATAATGTCACCACATAAAAGGATAAAAAGTGAAAATCTGCTTTCTCACTAGGAAATCCACTAGATGTTTTCTTTGTGTCCCACCTGGAACAGGGATATCCCTTTCCCAGTGGCTATTTCAGCAGGCTTTCATGCTGCTATAATCATGACCATTCTTTTCCTAGAGATAGAATAGAATAGAATAGAATAGAATAGAATAGAATAGAATAGAATAGAATAGAATAGAATAGACCAGACCAGGTTGGAAGAAACCTTTGAGACCATTAAGTCCAACCTATCACCCAACACCATCTCACCAACTAAACCATGGCACCAAGCACCCCATCCAGTCCCTTCCTAAACACCTCCAGTGATGGTGACTCCACCACCTCCCTCAGCATTCCAATGGCCAATCTCTCTTTCTGGGAAGAATTTCTTCCTCACCTCCAGCCTAAACCTCCCCTGGTGCAGTTTGAGGCTGTGTCCTCTTGTTCTGGTGCTGGTTGCCTGGGAGAAGAGACCAACCCTCACCTGGCTACAAGAAACACTTGTGTGAGCCTGAGAAAATTAGAAAGAAAGAATGACACCAAACTTATTCACTAACTGTGTCAAATCTCAGCAACACAAGAACAAAGCAGTTAAAGATTTTTTTTTTCTTTCTCTAGCAAATAAAGCAATGCAAGCAAATGTGGACATTGTGGCAGGGTTTGCAACACGTAAAGTCTTGGTCTCTGCTCCTAGGTCACATTAACACTCTCCACAGAAAACTTACTTCTCTGAGTCTACAGTGGTATGAGTAAGGCTGCACAAGTCCTATCATGAGCCTTGTGAATGTAAAGGCCTGAAAATGGTTGTAAATGACCCTAGCTAAAGGTACATCTGAAAATCTGTTAGAACAGCATTAAAGCCATCATAGAAAAAGCTGAGGTTCAGCTAGGTGAGTACAAAAGCTGTCGAGAGAGCAGTTGTCTTCCAAAACCCGTCAGTCCTCCCCCTACCCCCAGAGAACATTTCTGATTTGCTCTTCGGGGCACAGCTTCCCTGCATTCAAACACCACTTTGTAAGGATAATCAGAGCTCCATGGCTGGTCACAATGCTCTCTCAGTGCAGATTCATAGAGGCAAAATAAAACAGTGTGCTTGATGTTCCTTGAAGAGCTACCCTCACATGGAGACACAGGCTTCATTTAAGATGCTCCTTAGCTGACTTAGCCTGAGGAATTGTCTGATGCCCTTCTTGGAAGAAAGTTTATTTATTATAAGGAAAAGACAAAAGTTTAGGGTGAAAAACATTTTTTTTCTTTTTCCCCAAGACAAAACATAGCATAAAGCAAAAAGCTGTGATTTGGAAGGGTAAAGGAGTGTGAGAAGCAATATATGCAGCCAAGCCAGAGCTGTCTGGCAACTGGGCTTACTGCTGCCTCTGAAGTTTTGTTTGATCAAGTCTTGGTAACAGAAGACCATAGGTCTTTTACTGAGTGCTGAACTGCAAAAATGATCTGCTGCTACTGCAGTGCTACTGGTATTCTGTCTGCATGCAGAGCTCAAGCCAGCCATCCCTGAGGGACTAAGTTTAAAATGTGTCCTTTTCACAAATAACAACCAAGAAGTGAGACAAGTGTGGTCAAGAAAATAGTAAAAAGAAGTGAGTAATATATACTGTAAGAGTGAACAAGAAAGAGGTTGTGTCAGATCTTGAGAGGAAAAAAAACAGGAAGAAAGAAACAAGAAAGCCATGTCTTGTATATGAGGTAAAGCTACTGCCAGGAGAAATCAGTTTAAAATCTGACAGCTGGTGGGGTGTTAGTATTAGTGTATTCCCACATCAACTTTTCTCTGAAGGCTTCCATCATGCTTAGGAGCTGATTGGCTAGTATCCTGACAGAGATGGTCTCAGCCATAGAATGGAATGGAATGGAATGGAATGGAATGGAATGGAATGGAACGGAACGGAACGGAACGGAACAGAATAGAATAGAATAGAATAGAATAGAATAGAATAGAATAGAATAGAATAGAATAGAATAGAATAGAATAGAATAGAATAGAATAGAATAGAATTAACCAGGTTGGAAAAGACCTTAGAGATCATGTCCAGCCTATCATCCAACACCATCTAATCAACTAAACCATGGCACCAAGTACCTCATCCAGGCTCTTCCTAAACACCTCCAGTGATGGTGACTCCACCACCTCTCTGGGCAGCACATTCCAATGTCCAATCGCTCTCTCTGTGAAGAATTTCTTCCTAACATCCAGCCTAAACCTCCTCCCCTGGTGCAGCAGGAGACTGTGTCCTCTTGCTCTGGTACTGGCTGCCTGGGAGAAGAGACCAACCCCCACCTGTCTACAACCTCCCTTCAGGTAGTTGTAGAGAGCAATAAGATCCCCCCTGAGCCTCCTCTTCTACAGGCTAAGCAACCACAGTTCCCTCAGCCTCTCCTCATAGGCTTTGTGCTCCAAACCCCTCACCAACTTCATTGCCCTTCTCTGGACATGTCTACTTCTAAGATTCCCTTTCAGAAGGGAACAACTCAGCAAGGAAAGCAAAAGAAAAATAAGTTTAATTCTCAAATAAACAGGAGGGTTATGAGACTAGACAAGGGATGTTTGCAGTACTAATTGTGAAGAGTGCTGTGGAGAAGATGTTCTGTTTCCTTCTGTTTTGAACATATGAGAGGGTAAAAAGAGTTGGTAAGAACCCACTGCCTGAATACAAAAGTCAAAGGTCAGTCAGATGAAAAGACAAAGACTGATGTACTGGTTATTTGTTCCACATACTGATAATGTGGGAGCTAACAGGCTCCCTGACATGACAAAATATTCTCTTTGGGGTCTTTGACAGAGTACAGTTTCGGTTGTTTTTTTCCTCCTGCTTTACGTAAGAAGTGTCATTCTGCTCAGCAACTTGCACACAGGGAACCAAAACATGTTAAAGAAATCCATGCAAACAAATCTATCTAAAATGGATCTATCCAGGCCAAACAAAATATACATCATTCACAAAGTGTGAATATGCCTAACTGGAAGAACCCTACTAGCTGCACATTTGCATCCAGACACTGCTTATGGCAACTTTTGTTGTCTCCATGCTGGCCGTGGTTCTGCTCATTTTTCAAGGACTGCCTGCAAACATTCACTCCCAAAGAAAAGCACTTTGTATCACTACAGTTCCCTCCCTTTTATTGCTGGTTTATTCCTTTCTTCACCCACTATTTTTTTTTTTAAATTTTAAAGTCACTAGTATCACCCTGTGCTGAGGACATCAGCTTTCAACATTCTGTGTGTGTTATCTTCCACCAGCAACATGTTTGATGCTGCTGCAGTGACTAATCTGTATTCTGGTGCATTCATCCTCGTCCACCGCACATCCTTCTACTACTCACTAACTTCAGTCTGCATTTGGCTGTCTCAGGGGGATGGTTCTCACTACGTGCTGTAATGATTGCTTTTTGTCTTCAGCCTTTCCCATTACCAATACCAGGTCATTTCCATGTAATTCAGCTCACAGATATTTGCAAAAGTTAAATTTTAACTCCTGCATGCCGTTGTCAAAGGCTTCACAGGCTTCCTATTGGGTGGATTTCCATCTCTTTTGTGGGTTTTACTCTTTACTCTGGTTTTATATATACTCTCTTAACAAATGACATTTCTCCCCTTTTGAAGGCAACATAATTTATTTGCCTGTTTCAGTAATAAGTTTTCTCTCCCTTGCTGAATTAAATCTGAAATTGATGATTGATTGTTTAAAGTTAGGCTCACATGGATTACCTCGTTACTCTCAGAAAGAAAGAGAAATTGGTGAAATTCTGGCTTAAGTGTACATGGAGGTAACTGGTTCCAGGAGAACCTTATCAAGGATGACAGGTCAGAGATTCCCAAACCACCAGGGATGCATCCTTGAGAATCAACATTGTTTGGTAAAGTCAACAAAGTCCTCACACTGGTATCAAGAAGTTGAGCATACCTCATTATAGCATCATTATGATATGAAAACCCACACCTCCTAGATAGAGAAGCTTCCTACTTAAATAAGAACCTGTGGTGGGTTGGAAGGGTAAGGCCAAGAAGCCTCCTCCCTTCCCCCTTGTAAGGTAAAGGGAAAGAAAATTGAAGGGAAAGGGAGAAAAAAACCTCACAAGCTGAATTAGCAAAGCAGTGGAGCTATATTTACAAAGCAGTGTAGGATTTGCAGGGGAATATTTACAAATTTACAATATTTACAATATATACAAAGATATACAATAAAGTAACACAGAAATGAGGGTTCCCCCCTCTGCTGAGGGGGGTTTCCCACCTCCGCTCTCCCCTCTCTCCCCCTTTCCCCAGAGTGGGATAGAAAGAGGAAGAAAAGAGAGAAAAAAAAAAAAAATGTTAGAAGCAGTTTGTGTTAATTGGAAGGGAGTTAATACCGGCCTTTATCAGGTCTTCAAGGCCGAAGCCTTGGCAGAAAGCCCAGCATAGAGAGCTGCTGCACGAAGAAGAGGCGGAAGCAAGACTGAAGATAAAGTTCCCGGAGTGCCCAGTTCACTCCCAGTTCACTCCCAGTTCAGAAGGTGCTTCCTCCCACCTCAACAATGAAATTAGTTTAGATTATTCTTTCCGTTTACCAACTTCCGTCCACCATATTCCCTTTCTTAAGGGGGCAACGTCAACCGGTCACAGAACCCTACCTTCTGAGCATGTGTACTGAACTTAAAAAGGGATGTATCTTTATGATGAAGCAAGAGAGCAAGATTCATTTTGTTTTATTTGTTATTGTGCACCTCATGTATGAACTTGGGCTGGACTTGAAGCATCTCTCTGAACTCTGACTGAGCCTGAAAGACATGGGGTTGTTTAGAATCATAGAATGGCTTAGGTTGAAAGGCACCTCAGAGATCATCTGCTCCAACCTCCCTGCCATGGGCAGGGACATCTCACAGCCAGATATGGCTGCCTAAAGCCTCATCCAGTCTGGCCTGAAACATCTCCTTCACCTGCCCACAGACTACCTGGGCAACCTCTTCCTGAGTCTTACCACTATGGTACTGAAGAACTCAGGCTTCCTAAGATCCAGTCTAACCCTACTCTCACTCAACTTCAAACCATTCCCCCTTGCCCTGTAACTAGCCACCCTTATGAAAAGTCAATCTCCAGCTGTCCTCTTCAGGTATTGGAAACCAACTCTACTGTCCCTCTGGAGTCTGCTTTTCTCCAAGCCTTGAGAAGAGGTTTTTGAGAGGCAGTCTTCCTAATATTTATAAATATGTAAGGAGTAGAGGTCAAGAGCATGAAGCTGGGCTCTTTAATGTGGTGCCCAGTGATAGGACAAGGGCCAGTGGGCATAAACTGGCATGCAGGAGTTTTCACATAAATTTCCTGTGAGTGTGCTGGAGCACTGCACCAGGCTACGAGTTATCCAAAGGCTGGGTATTAGCAGTTGATATTATGTGTAGCTAATACATTTCACTGTATAAACGTCAGCCACAGACTTCAGCTGGTGTGCTAGCTTTGTGGAACTATCATTAGCACCCTTTTCTGTGCAGAACTGGAAAAAACAAATATTTTAACTCTCTGTCAGCTGGCATCTGCACACTGATTAAAGAATCCCAGTTTGGTGAAACAGTACAAGTGACAATTAACTAGCTCTTTACTCTCTGTCTAAAGGAAAAATTCTGGTTGCTAAGCAATGGTTGTCTCAACATTAGAAACTGAGAACAATTCAGATTTGCAGTTTTAATCAGTGGTAACTGGTACAGAAATTAAAAGAAGAGTCTTCTGGTTCTGCTAAGAATCATCAACAGGATGTGAAGGTTTACTGATGTTTCATTCCTTAGAAAATATAACTTAACCCAGGTTCTGCCTAATTTAATACCACTGTAATTCTACAGAGTGAGGCAAGTTTGCCTGACAGAGAAATTAGGACATTATCTGGTCTAGTTGTGTTCCCTGGGGTGGTTCTTACTGTAATTTCTGAAAGTACCTGTAAGTGCAATGCTGAGCACTGCTGGAACCAAGCCTTAAAATGCTTTTTGTCTAAAAAGAAAAAATGCCATAACTTAAACTTCCTATTCTGTAACTAGGAGCAAGCTTTTTTATTTCCCTGATAATGTCAGTGTATGTACTGAGATCCACTATTAGCCATAAATTCCAACCTGATACCTTTGACAACGAAATTACAATTAAACAGGAACAGAAAAATCATGACAAGATCACTCTTTAAATAGCCTCTAAATCCTCCTTTAGCTTAGAAATAGTGTGGTCCAGCTCTCCCCTTCTATACAGTTGTTTATTTCTGGGATGCTTCTCAAATGGTTTGAAGAGATCTAGTCATATTTAGAATAGAATAGAATAGAATAGAATAGAATAGAATAGAATAGAATAGAATAGAATAGAATAGAATTAACCAGGTTGGAAGAGACCTTCAAGATCATCACATCCAACCTATCATCCAACACCACCTAATCAACTAAACTATGCAACCAAGCACCATACCAAGTCTCCTCCTGAACATCTCCAGTGATGGTGACTCCACCAGTTCCTCGGGCAGCACATTCCAATGGGCAACCACTCTCTCTGTGTAGAACTTGATCCTAACCTCTGGCCTAAACCTCCCCTGGCACAGCCTGAGAATGTGTCCTCTTGTTCTGGTACTGGTTGCCTGGGAGAAGGGAACAACCTCTGCCTGCCTACAACCTCCCTTAAGGTAGTCATAGAGTCATTATCTGCTCCACCATTAAACTCCATGGATTACAGGGAGAATCTGCATTACCATGTTCTTCTGCAGGGGAGTCCCTGCTCTGGCACCTCGAGCACCTCATTCCTCTTCTTTCTCACTTGTCTTTGTGTCTGCAGGGCTGTTCTTCTCATATATTTTCACTATTCTTCAAGCTGTCACACAGCATTTTTTACCCTTTCTTCAATATGCTACCACAGAGGTGGTACCACTCTTGCTGATGGACTCAGGTTTGGCTAATAGTGGATCTGTCTTGGAGTCTGCTGCCACTGGCTCTCTGTGTCATGGGGCCAGCTCTTGCGGTGTCTGCAGTCCCCTCTATCCCCAGAAATTGTGCTGTGAAAACCAAACCTGTGATATTAATTAAAAGGCTTTGAATATAAACTCAGAACAAAACTATAATCTGGTTGTAAGAGGGGTTCAGATGCCTTATTTTCACAATTCTCTTACTTGCTGTGTTTGTGGAGTATGAAAGAAAATGGATATCTAAAAAGCAATTATTTTTCTGTACTTCTATAAGCCCAGTGGATGTAGAAGACATCTGTAATTTTTAAGAGGCTCTTCCTCTGTGAAATTTCAGGCTCTGAAGTACAGTAGTTAAGAAAATAATGATGAATAATTTCTTTTGAAAGTAGGTTTTTCTAAAATCTTATCTGTAGAAGTATCTTTTTCACTTGCATTTTTCATTCAGACTCTCCACCTCTTTCCAACCTTTGCCACCTCAGTAGAAAGAAGAAAAAGTATGCAACATGTATCACCTAAAAACTCTACCTTTAAAAATAATTAGAATGTCCTCTATGCAGAGAACTTTCTAGGATGATCCCAACATCTGCTCTTACAACTTAGTATCTTGGATGTAAAAATCATATTTTAAGTAAGAGAAAGTTGGTATTTAATTGAAAATATCAAACTAATGAGCAAAAAAAAATGAAACTCCAAAATTTTGGGCTATAAATGGCTGAATATAGTCTATTAGAAAACACAGTTTTGAAGTGTTGAAATAATTTGAGGAGATGCTGCATTTGACTTAATTTCAGTTCTAAGAAAAGTTATACAAATATTGTAACATTGGGAGTTTCTGTGACTTCAACAGAACATTACCTGATTATTTTTTTGGTGATGATGATAATGATGAAGTAATATACATTGCATGGCTTTTGGACTAGGAGCTGTCAGAAGAAGCCTTCATTCATTTTCTTATTTATTTTTTCTTTTTTTTTTTTTAGAATTGAACTTTGGATTGAACCAAAAGAAATCCTGAAATATTTCATTCTATGAAAAGCTCTGTTTAGTTAGTTTTCTTTTCATTTAATGCCATTTAATTTGACTCAAAACCATTAAATTTACTTCAATGCCAGTTCAGATCACAGAATCACAGAATTACCAAGGTTGGAAGAGATCTCAAAGATCATCAAGTCCAACCTGTCACCACAGACCTCATGTATGTTCAAAACAACAGATGTTCAGTAGGCATCCTGAAGCTAAATATTAAACTAGCTCTAGGGTAAGAAGAAATACAGGAGCATAAAACTGGCTCTAGAGTCACACATTCCACCATACACCACCTTTAAAGAAGATGTTTCAAAAGTTGAAAAAGTTAATTTATCTTTACTAGGACATAATCTGCTGCTGTTTTCTTCTTGCAGTAGTAATAAATAACAGTAATACTAGCAGCAGTAATAATAATGACACCAATATAAAATAAATATGTAAATTAAAAAGTAAAGCAATTGAGAATGTGTGATGGGTTACACCCATCCTGAAAGCACGGGGTGGAGGGCTTGTGAGAACCTTGCCCTCCCTGGAGAGGGTTTTCCCCCTGGGAAACTGAGTTAGTCTGTTCCATTCCCCCTCCCTGTCCAGCAAAGCCTATAAAAAGGAAGACACTGCAGCTATTTGCTCTCTTGTGCTCCCGCCTTGCCTGGACAAGAGGACTGCTGCTAGCTTCCAGCTTCCCTGCCCATGTGGTCAGGCCTGGTTCTCCTTGTCCCTGCTGCATCCACGCCTCTTAGAAGGACTTCAAAGGACTGGTTTCATATACGTGTTTTCCCCATCCACTCTTGGTCACCCTTACCCTTGTGAACCCTTCCTATTATTGGGTTTTTGTATATATATATATATATATATATATATATATATATATATATATCAATAAACCCCCACACCCAAACTGTTCTGTTAACTGAGACAGAGGAAAAGGATTTTAGTAAAACTCTCTCTCGTGAAGGAAAAACAAAAATTAAACTGCGCTGTTACCAAGACTCACTATCAGGAAAAAAAATAAATGTGCTTTATAAAAGGAAGCACAGAGATAAATCCAAGGGCCAATTCCAGATAACACATCTGTAAACAGACGGATTCAATAGGATGGCATTGGGTCCATCTAGAGAGGAAATTCAGTGGCTGGCACAGAGTGACCAATTTGGGTCAGTGTATTGCCTTGCAAAGAGATGAGCCAGAGTAAACATTTTGATCCTTCTCTAACAGTTTTATGAATCTTGTTTGTCACAGGGTACAACTTCCCAAGCTACACTGTCTCCTCAGAAATACAGAACCACAGAGTGGTTTGTGTTGGAAGGTACCTTTAAAAGTAGTTTAAATCTCCCTGCCATGTATGGAGGTACCTTTCACTAAATCATGAGCCCCATCCAAGCTAGCTTGGAACACCATCAATGACAGGACATCTTCAGCTTGTCTGGGTAACTTATTCCTGTATCTCACCACTCTTAAGTCTACTCAATTTGAGTTTAGAACTGTTACATCTTATCATTTCACTGCAGGCCCTGGTGAAAAGACTAGCAACCTTACTCACTGAGTTTATTTTTCTTTCTCTGAAGCTTTCCTTGCCTTTGCTGGAAGGACATCACAGAAAAGACTCCATCCAGTCTTTCAGAGGGGAGAGCAGCACTACTTCATATTTTTTCTAGTTCATAAACTTCATTAATAGTGACCCCTCTCATTAGTTTTTATGCATATTTGCTTTGGTTCATAATGACTTATTATCTTTCCTGTCCTATTTATCTGCTTCCCTAACCTGAGTCAATTAACATCGTATTCACCCTGTGAAGTGATCGAATACTTGAAATTTGCATTCACTACACTGAAAGTCCCTTGTTCCTCACAATTCATGTTGAATTTGTTACATTTTGTGCTGAATTCAATACAGAAATGCTGCATTAAGAAAAGGAAAGGAAAGGAAAGGAAAGGAAAGGAAAGGAAAGGAAAGGAAAGGAAAGGAAAGGAAAGGAAAGGAAAGGAAAGGAAAGGAAAGGAAAGGAAAGGAAAGGAAAGGAAAGGAAAGGAAAGGAAAGGAAAGGAAAGGAAAGGAAAGGAAAGGAAAGGAAAGGAAAGGAAAGGAAAGGAAAGGAAAGGAAAGGAAAGGAAAGGAAAGGAAAGGAAAGGAAAGGAAAGGAAAGGAAAGGAAAGGAAAGGAAAGGAAAGGAAAGGAAAGGAAAGGAAAGGAAAGGAAAGGAAAGGAAAGGAAAGGAAAGGAAAGGAAAGGAAAGGAAAGGAAAGGAAAGGAAAGGAAAGGAAAGGAAAGGAAAGGAAAGGAAAGGAAAGGAAAGGAAAGGAAAGGAAAGGAAAGGAAAGGAAAGGAAAGGAAAGGAAAGGAAAGGAAAGGAAAGGAAAGGAAAGGAAAGGAAAGGAAAGGAAAGGAAAGGAAAGGAAAGGAAAGGAAAGGAAAGGAAAGGAAAGGAAAGGAAAGGAAAGGAAAGGAAAGGAAAGGAAAGGAAAGGAAAGGAAAGGAAAGGAAAGGAAAGGAAAGGAAAGGAAAGGAAAGGAAAGGAAAGGAAAGGAAAGGAAAGGAAAGGAAAGGAAAGGAAAGGAAAGGAAAGGAAAGGAAAGGAAAGGAAAGGAAAGGAAAGGAAAGGAAAGGAAAGGAAAGGAAAAGAAAAGGAAAGAAAAGAAAAGAAAAAGAAAAGAAAAGAAAAGAAAAGAAAAGAAAAGAAAAGAAAAGAAAAGAAAAGAAAAGAAAAGAAAAGAAAAGAAAAGAAAAGAAAAGAAAAGAAAAGAAAAGAAAAGAAAAGAAAAGAAAAGAAAAAAGTCAGCAAGCAAAAACTCTAGGTACCTGGAGGACAGTCCTACAATCTTATTAGTATTACAGGTGCTTAGAAATTGAAAGAACACAAATCTAATTCTCATTACAGTATCTGTGACCAATGGGTAACTGTCAACTCATTAGTGAAATTAGTAAGTCAGCTAAATGTCACTGGACTGAAAAAAATATAGCTATGTGTGATGGGTTGCACCCATCCTGAGAGCAGGGTGGTAGGGAGGGCTTGTGAGAGCCTTACTCTCCCTGGAGGGTGTTTTCCCCCTGGGGAACTGAGTTAGCCTCTTCCACTCCCCCTCCCTGTCCAGCAAGCCCATAAAAAGGAAGGCACTGCAGCCATGAGCTCTCTTTTACTTCTGCCTTGCAGGGACAAAAGAGAGTTGCTGCTGGCTTCCTGGTTCCATGTGGTCGGGACTGGTCCTCCTCCTCCCTGCTACATCCATGCCTCTTCAAAGGACTCCAAAGGACTGGTTTTGTATATGTATTTTCCCCATCTGTCCTTGTTTCTTATTCTTCTTATCCTTGTGAACCCTTCCTGTTATTGTTTTTTTCATATATATATATATATATATATATATATATATGTTACTCTAAAATATTTAAAATTTGCAGACACTTTGTTAAAAAAAAAAAAAGTCATTAAAAAATAAATAAAAATCTTGCTTATGTGAACACATTTTACATTTTCTTTCTAATGCCTTCTATCCAAACAGTCTTCACCACATCTCCAGCATGCTACATCTAATTAACTACAAAAAAGCTAAGATAAAGGGTAGGTAAACTTGTTCATAAAACTGAAAGAATAATTTCTGATAAAGACTTCATCTGTTCTTTCTGATGAAATCTCTTTCCTTCATTAGTTCCCGATTCTCATAAATACTACACAAACTCATCCTTTATGAAGGATCCTTGCACTGACTGTCAGTTGTTGTCTTTCTTTACACTGTGCTTACTTGTGTTGATCCTGATCTAGTCATTCACTCTGCTTTTTCTTTTAATTTTCAGATTTCTTGCTCATAACTGCAATATCACAATGTTCCTGACAACTGCTTCATTTTTGCCAAATTTTCAATCTATTGTCAAAGATCCACTCTGAATCTTTCACTTTCATTTTTTTTCCCTCACATTCAAATACCAGTTGATTTTTTTTTTTTTTTTTTTTTGGTCGACCTTGCAAAACCATAAAATCAACTTTTCAAAATGAAATAAATTATAAATTCATTATCTGTGCTTCCAACCTTCTTTTTGCATTCTCTTCACCACATACCCCATAGTTGAAGTTTAGAATAGCATAGCATAGCATAGCATAGCACAGCACAGCACAGCACAGCATAGAATAGAATAGAATAGAATAGAATAGAATAGAATAGAATAGAATAGAATGGAATAGACCAGGTTGGAAGAGACCTTCAAGATCATCACATCCAACCCATCATCCAATACCATCTAATCAACTAAACCATAAAACCAAGCATCCTATCAAATCTCCTCCTAAACATCTCCCATGATGGTGACTCCATCACCTCCCTGAGCAGCCCATTCCAATGGGGAATCACACTCTCTATGAAGAACTTCTTCCTAACATCCAACCTAAACCTCCCCCAGCACAGCTTGAGATTGTGTCCTCTTGTTGCGGTGCTGGTTGCCTGGGAGAAGAGACCAACTCCCACCTGACTACAACCTCCCTTCAGATAGTTGGAGAGAGCAAGAAGCTCTCCCCTGAGCCTCCTCTTTTCTCCAGACTGAGCAACCGCAGCTCCCTCAATCCCTCTTAGTAGGGCTTGTGTTCCAAACCCATCTCCAACTTTGTTGCCCTTCCCTGGACACATTCCAGCAACTATGTTTTTCATAGCACAGCTTTGAAGGTGGATTTCCTTCTCCATTTTAACCTATATCTAACAAATATAGCAAGTGTCTCAACTGACTTGTCTGCTTTAAACTGGAAAGACACAGATAGATGGAAAATGCATTTGAAATTTCTCTCAATGTCCTTTCTGCTTCTATGGAGTTTCAGCCTAGAAACAATGCTTTATCTGTTCGGTCTGTTTGAGGCATTAGTATTTTTCTCTTTTAATGTTCTATAATATGGTTTAGGGAACCACTATAAAATTCCAGCTGATGGATATAATTCTATTTGTCTTTAACTGTGGTGGGTTGAAAATTTCCTCCCAACTTGAAATTGCCACACTAGCTCAGTTGGAAGCAAATGAAGCTGTATACAGCTACCTGAAAGGTGGTTGTTGCCAGGAGGGGGTTGGTCTCTTCTTCCAGGCAACCAGCACCAGAATAAGAAGACACCATCTCAAGCTGTGCCAGGGTAAATTTAGGCTGAAGGTGAGGAGAAAGCTCTTCACAGAGGGAGTTGTTAGCCATTGGAATGTGCTGCCCAGGGAGGTGGTACCACACTAACCTCGCTGTGATTTTTCAGCTACACATTGTTTTCCTCCCCTAGTTCCTGTGACCGTCTTAAAATACTCAATAAAGTAATTACAGAGGTAAGTAATTTGATTAATCAAAATTATCAAGACCTGCTAAGGCCTTGATAGCTGAGGCTCAAGGCTGAGACTAAACAGTTGTAAGACATAAAAGTAAATATGGAGTCACTAGGACTCAGAGACTTGATGGGGTGCTTGGTGCCATGGTTTAGTTGATCAGACAGTGCTGGGTGATAGGTTGGACTCAATGATCTCAAAGGTCTTTTCCAACCTGGTTAATTCTATTCTATTCTATTCTATTCTATTCTATTCTATTCTATTCTATTCTATTCTATTCTATTCTATTCTATTCTATTCTATTCTAGGATCTCACCAGAAAATATCTGGTATTCCTGAATCAGCAGGAGAAGCCAAAGAGCAGAGGTTTACAGAGGGTAAGTGTAAGCAAAGCAACTTTCACATTGCTAGGAACCATTATGGGAGCAATTTGAAAAATTCTTGGCCAAATCAAGAAAAGCAGTTAGAAGATGTACAAACTGGGAGCAATGGAGTCCTTTAAGAGGGGAGAACGAATAGAATAGAATAGAATAGAATAGAATAGAATAGAATAGAATAGAATAGAATAGAATAGAATAGAATAGAATAGAATAGAATAGAATAGAATAGAAAGAATAGAATAGAATAGAATTAACCAGGTTGGAAGAGACCTTCAAGATCATCGTGTCCAACCTATCATCCAACACCACCTAATCAACTAAACCATGGCACCAAGCACCCTATCAAGTCTCCTCCTGAACATCTCCAGTGATGGTGACTCCACCACCTCCTCGGGCAGCCCATTCTAATGGGCAACCACTCTCTCTGTGTAGAACTTCCTCCTAACCTCCAGTCTAAACCTCCCCTGACACAGTCTGAGACTGTGTCCTCTTGTTCTGGTATTGGTTGCCTGGGAGAAGAGAACAACCTCTTGCCTGTCTACAACCCCCCTTAAGGTAGTCATAGAGAGCAATAAGGTCACCCCTGAGCCTCCTCTTCTCCAGGCTAAGCAACCCCAGCTCCTTCAGCCTCTCCTTACAGGGCTGTGCTCCAAATGACTCCCCAGCTTTGTTTCCCTTCTCTGGACACCTTCCAGCAACTCAACATCTTTCCTGTACTGAGGTGCTCAGAACTGGACACAGAACTCAAGGTCCAGTGCTGAAGTGTGTACCAACTGCTTACCAATGTGAACTTGCATCCCAGAAACATGACCAGCAGATCAAGAGATCACTGTCCTCTGGTGAGACTATCACTGTCCTCTGGTGAGACTGTCAGTGTCCTCTGGTGAGACCTCACCAGGAATACTGCATCCAGCTTTGAAGCCCTCAGCACATAAAGAACATGGAGCTGATGGATCGGGTCCAGAGGAGGGCCTCAATGATGACTGGATGGCTGAAACACATCTCTCTCCAGGCTGAGGGAGCTGGGGTTGCTGAGCCTGGCAACCTTCCATTGTCTGAAGGCGTCCTGATTTAAGGATAGAGAGGGACTATTTGCAAAAGCCTGTTGTGATAGTAGAGGGAGCAATGGTTTTAAATTAAGAAGAGTAGATTTAGACTGCATGTTAGGAACAGCTTCTTTACCTTGAGGGTGGTACAACACTGCAGCACATTGCCCAGGGAGGTAATTGAGGCCCCATAGAGATATTCAAAGTCAGGCTCAATGATACTCAGAGCAACCTGATCTAGTGGAGGATGGTTTTTCTCAGTTCCCTTTTGTTCTTTGTAGAAGTATTTTAACACACTATATCCTTGATCTGTGAACAAAATTAACGGCATATGCATCTGGTAGTGCTTACTGAAGTGATGACAAAGTCATTTCTTGTTTGGGGCTCTGGAGTTAGTTTTTGCCATCCTAACTTGTGAAGAAAGGTTCATCACTTGAGAGAGCAGCTACAGTAGCAGTAAAATCAATAGCATGTGACAGAAAAGGTGTCCTGAAGAGATGATTTAGCAAGTTCAGACTATAAAATGGATTATTTGAATCAAAGGTGGCTCAAATGTAGTTTGAATTTCATGGCTGTGCAGGAACTTGTAAGGAATGGGGAAAAAAACTCCTTGTTCAAAATAAATGTGAGGCCAAAGGGTCCTTAACTCCACTATTCTCCTCCAAAGATAAGGTCTGAAGCAATAACTATGGGTTTGAGACAGAGTGGTGTTGACCAGCTGTCTGTTGGCATTTCTTACCCTGGGGAGAGAGACAACATTAGGACTTTCTGATAGATCACCTTCTGAGGATATAGCACTTGTTTTCTTGCATGTACATGCACAGTCGCTTGCAGAGGGAGTTCGTCCAACCTGTAAATACCTGCAAATGGGTTTGTGAATTAACTGCTTTTTATACAAACACAGGCAGATCTTTCTTTAGCTATCTTGCCATTTTCATAGACATTTGCAGTGCAATAATCAAAACAGAGAGTTTTTGCATTTGCACTTTGATGACTCTAAATGATGGCAGGTTCTCTGGGATTGCTAACAAAAAAAAAATATGGCAGATCCCTTTCATGTCTTGTAGCATCTGTGCTTTAATACAAATAGACTTACTGCTGTTGGCAATCAGTGTGTTGGAAGTGGTTAATACAAATGTATTGAGATATCAGAAAGCTCTTGCCCTACTAGACTAGCAGGAGGCACATAGTTTATCCTCTGGGCTTTCAGACTATCAGTATATATGAATTTTGTCAGAAACTGCTGGAAGACCTAATTTAAACCATGTCTTCTTATTTTTTTAGTAAATAAGGGAGTGAAAACAAGTCAAGAAACATTGGGGAGCAAATATCTATAAGCTATACCAAACAAAAAGGTCTGACTCAGCTCTTTCTAGGATTGTCAGATTAGTTTTCCTTATTCCCTGGAAGCAAACAGTAATTCAAGATATTGCACTGCAGAATGTCTGTAGGATATTCCCTGGTAAAACTGCTGGCAACTAGCTCACCTGAAATAAAAAGTCAAATGGAAATTTTTTTCTATTACCAGTTTTATTTGCTGGTATTATCCTTTTCTCTTATATATAAAAGTGATACAGATTATTACAGAAAAAAATATCCAAAGAAATATATGTGTCCTGATTCATTCCTCTGGTACTTTTCTATCTGTGCTTAGTGAATTATTACTGTGCTCTTTGTTAACTAATAAAGGACTTTTCATTTTCTGTGTCACATGCAAATGAATATGTAGGACAAGCTCTCTCAGTGTGCACTTGCTCTTACCTACCAATGTCCTTCCTGCTTTGGATGTTCTTGGTACAAACATGAGGAATCCAGTTAAATCAAATGCCCATCTAATAATACACTTACTTAGAAAGAGTGCTACAGAAGCTGCAGCCTACAGCAGAAAAATCAGTGAGGCATGCATTCAAATGTTTGCTGCCAAACACATACTAAAATAATATGCACAATGGTGATTTTATTTACTACAGACATGGACTTCTGCACGCATACTAAATAGAATGCAACAAATAGAAGAGAATAGAATAGGTAGAATTAACCAGGTTGGAAAAGACCTCAAAGACCATCAAGTTCAACCTATCATCCAACACCATCTAATCAACTAAACCATGGCACCAAGTGCCTCATCCAGCCTCTTCTTAAACGCCTTCAGTGATAGTGACTCCATTACCTCCCTGGGCAGCACATTCCAATGGCCAATCTCTCTGTCTATGGAGAACATCACAGTGTCACAGTGTCACTAAGGTTGGAAGAGACCTCGAGGATCATTGAGTCCAACCTGTCACCACAGACCTCATGACTAGACCATGGCAACAAGTGCCACATCCAATCCCCTCCTGAACACCTCCAGGGATGGGGACTCCACCACCTCCCTGGGCAGCACATTCCAATGACTGATGACTCTCTCTGTGAAGAACTTTCTTCTCACCTCCACCATAAACCTCCCCTGGCACTGTGTCTCCTCTTGCTCTGGTGCTGGTTGCCTGGGAGAAGAGAATCCTTACCTGGCTACAACCTCCCTTCAGGTAGTTGTAGACAGCAACAAGGTCTCCTCTGAGCCTCCTCTTCTCCAGGCTAAGCAACCCCAGCTCCCTCAGCCTCTCCTCACAGGGCTGTGTTCCAAAGCCCTACCCAGCTTTGTTGCCATTCTCTGGACGCCTTCCAGCAACTCAACATCTTTCCTAAACTCTGGGGCCCAGAACTGGACACAGGACTCAAGGCACAAACTCTACTGGCACAAAGGGAAAAACTACTAGTCACCTTGATATACCACACTCCAGGATAGAATGACATAGAATCTTTGAATCATCAAAATGCCATTAAAATCATCAAGTCCAGCCTTAAAACATGGACTTTTCTTTAAGTGCAAACCCAGTTACTTAAACCTTGTGGTTTCCTCCATGGTCTGAAAATACATGGCTTTCAAAGGCATCGGACAATGCTTAGGCAAAGTATGATATCCTAACAGGAAAACAAAGAAGGAAGTATATGTACCCTGATCTCCTATATCTGTCTCTCATAATCACACAGTGGATAACCAGACAGACAAATAAAATGATAGGAAGGGAGAAGCTTAGAGGGTCATAGTTAGAGAATCGTATCTTGAGACTGGAGACAAGTAGGGGCACAGCAGGAGTTTACCCTGGGACTTGTCCTGTTTAACCTGATGATTAATATCATGGTCAAAGGAGACACATTTTGAGGTTTGTAGATAATGTTAAATCAGGAGGAAGGGATGCCAACCACAGGAACCCCAACCAGGGGGACAAACGAGCTAAAAAGGATCCCATCAAATTCAGAAAGGATTAGAGCAGGGATTTTGCTCTCTGCTCAACACTTGTCAGATCACAGCTGGGTCTTGTATCCAGATAAGCTGCACAAGTCAGGATTCACATCAGCAAAACAAAGTTCAAGGGAGGCCACCAAGAGAGTGGGGCTGGAACATTCACCCTGCAAGGTGAAGCTGTGAGGCCAGGGCTTATTCAGCCTAGAACAGAGAACCTGAAAGCACCTTAGTACCTCCAGTGAAATGATTGAGGGACTGATGCCAGGTTCTTCATGAAGGTGCCTAATAAATAGAGAAAAGGAGTGACATCACTTAAAGCTAGAGAGGCTTGGACTGTAAATAAGGAAACTATTCCCCCCAGAAGGACAGAAGTTGGTGAAATTGGGGCTGAGAGAGGATGGGTTACCTTAAAGGATTTCAGGAATCCACTGCCTAGAGCTCTGAGCAACCTGATCTGGCCTCATGTATGACTCTGCTTTGAGCAGGAGACTAGAGAAAACATCTCCTGGGTTGCCTTCCAACCTGATTGTCCCTTGATTCTTTGGTCTTCTTAGGTCAATGACTGCATCACTATTCCTGTTTTCTTCTGGTACTTATGCTTTAACTACTATATGTTAGGCTGTTGCAATTGATTTTACACAGGTCTCTCAGACTGTGGTTAATCAGATTTATCTTGTCTGTGAAACACCCATGTGAAATTGTTTAGATATGAATTATCTCATAGAACCCACTCACTAGCAGCATTGTGGCTGGTGAACAGTATCTTGCTGAGATTCACCACAGTGCTGGCTAGTAAGTTGTTTTCCTGATTTGCTCCAAGACAAATGACTGCAATAATCAATCCTCAGCACAGAATGTTTTCCCCAGTTTCAGATAACTCAGCCACAAGCTTTTTGGATGCACTTGTAGGAATTCATGGATATTTACGTTCAACCAGCTGTTTGCATCTACTTCTCATTTCCCCTGATGCTGTTGCAAGGTACCTTTCATAACTCCTAAAAAAGCTTAGAAACCCCAATATCAATACCTTAAATTTTTGAAGATTTTTATTGCTTTATTTCTCCTTTATTTCCCATTTCAACTTCCAGCAGTTCTGCAAAGATTTTTTTTACAATCAAAAAGTTCTTTGCATGCTCCAATGCATTTGTCAGCCTGAGGTTGTATGCATCATCTTCAGCAATTTATTAGCTCTCAAGGTATCTAGGAAAATATCTCAACAATTAATTTTTCATCTAGATACGTGTTAACTTTCAGTCCTTTGAGCCATAAAACCAGGTATTGATGTTTGACTAATATTTGAGTAATAAAATATTTGAGTAATAAGATATTTATGATAGAATTGATGCATCTTTTCCTGCTTTTGAGACGTGAAATTATGTGTGGGAGACAGGGTGGGGAAGGATAGATTTAGAGGATCCCACATTAGCCTCCAACTCAGTGTTTTATGTCACAAGATATTGTCTTGGTGGGCGTGTGATAGGGATAACACTTGTAAAGAATTATCTCCAGCTGTGCAAGAATATTTATATCTGCTTGACTGGTATGTAGGGTCCCCAGTTTTAGAAATCCATAGATACACATTTTGTTGCTTCTTTACACCCGTTATCAAAACTATTGTCAACTCATTTTTAACTCTGACAAAATATATTGTCTTGATTTAGGCTGTACATACATCTGGGGATTCACAGCAGGAGACAATAAATTAGTCAACTGGGTTTGGGTTTTTTTTGCTAAAAGGCTTTCAAAATTTCTGCTGATCACAGCAGCTGAAATGCATAAAGACTGACCAAGAACAAATGTTTATTAGTCTACTCATCAAGGCAATTAATTGGTTAGTAATAAGAAAACCAAACCAAACAAACAAGCAAAAAAACCCACCAGAAAACAAAAGCAAAACAAACAAATGAAAAAACCCAACCCCAAAACAACAGCAACATAAATCCTGTGAAAATACAGACTGTATCATTAGCAGTAATTTAACCACTGTGGACCAAATGTAATAATAAAATGTACATTTTTATATATTCTACTACTTAATATCTTGGGCAGTGGTATCTTCAAATACCGCTGTAACTTATTTACACAGTGTATTTACATGTTCTGTTGTTCAGTTCGGGCTATTGTGTTCCACATATGAAGACAGATAAATTATTTAAACACAGATCTAAGAATGTCCAATATAGACTGGTTAGGCCACACTGTGTCCATTTCTGGGGCCTTCAATTTAAGAAGGACATTGAGACACTTGAACGTGTCCAGAGAAGGGCAACGAGGCTTGAGCACAGCCCTGTGAGGAGAGGCCGAGGGAAATGGGGTTGTTTAGCCTGGAGAAGAGGAGGCTCAGGGGAGACCTCCTTGCTGTCTCCAACTACCTGAAGGGAGGTTGTAGCCAGGTGGGGGTTGGTCTCTTCTCCCAGGCAACCAGCACCAGAACAAGAGGACATAGTCTCAAGCTGTGCCAGGGAAAGTTTAGGTTGGAGGTGAGGAGAAAGTTCTTCACAAAGAGAGTTGTTAGCCATTGGAATGAGCTGCCCAGGGAGGTGGTGGAGTCACCATCCCTGGAGGTGTTCATGAGGTGATTGGATGTGGCACTTGTTGTCATGGGTTAGTAGTCATGAGGTGTTGGGTGACAGGTCGGACTTGATGATCTTTGAGGTCTTTTCCAACCTTATTGATTCTATGATTGAAATTGGAAATAAAGGTGCTGTAGTCTGTGGTGTCCCACAAATGGGATTCTGTGGTAGATTAGCTGGGGACTCATGATTTGCTCCTCTGTCTGGTGTCTTCTCAGATGCTGGGACTATAATTCTAGTTGCCCTTGGTTCAGAGAGGGCTGGGGGAGCCTCTTTCCTGTTATGTACTCCATTGCTGGGCTGTAGTCTTTCTTTGGCTCTTCTGGGAATCATTTCTCTTGGAGCTTTCCCCTTTCTGCCTTGGTCCAGGTGCAGGGCCTAGGTATACTCATCGCCTGTTAGTGCAAGCCCTTCAGCTGCTATTCTGGCAGCATTTGGCTCTTATTGCTGTCTGGTGAGAACAAGGCAAGTTGCCTGACTTCTTGGCCGCTTTAAATACTGTCCCAAGACAATAAATGCCCTTTGGTAACAGAGAAACCTGATAACTGGAGCTATAGGATGGGGTATATCCAAACTTGGCCAGGGGCACACATCCAGTTCACAGATGTGTCACAAAGTTGATCACACATGCTACATGTTTATCTGGACCCCAGGAAGTGTCCAGGTTAGCACATTCAGAGGTGCTTAACCCATTGTCTGGGCTAAGGTTTGTTTTGGGGACACAAAAATACGTAACAGGCAATACCATGTCCTCATTTGGCATCATGGCAAGCTGCTACTTCATACCTTTAATGCATTTGTGTTTGCAACAACCTCCAACATAAGGCCACAATGATACCCCTGGTTTACAGACAACCTCAGGGATGATGGTCCAAGCATACCTGGTGCTCAAGGGTGCATCCCACACGCATTTTTAAACCTGTACACCGATGGTGAGATCACCTTGGAGAAACACATATCCAGCACATGGTCATTTCCATTTCTCAGCAGGACAGGCAGAAAAGAGGATGGATCCGTCAGGGATCAGTCCTGGGACCAGTCTTGTTCAACATCTTTGTGGGTGACATGGACAGTGGCATTGAGTGCACCCTCAGCAAGTTTGCTGATGACACCAAGCTGTGTGGTGCAGCAGACACGCTGGAGGAAAGGGATGTGTCCAGAGGGAGCTGCACAGGCTGGAAAGCTGGGCCCATGACAACTTCATGAGGTTCAACAAGACCAAATGCAAGGTCCTGTATCTGAGTCGGGGCAATCACAGCCACTGATATAGGCTGGGGAGCAGCTGGCTTCATAGTAGCCCTGAAGAGAAGGACCTGGGAGTTCTGGGGGATGAGAAGCTCAGAATGAACCATCAGTGAGCACTAGCAGCCCAGAAAGCCAATCCCATCCTGGGCTGCATCAAGAGAAGCATAGCTAGCAGGTCGAGGGATGTGATACTCCCACTCTGCTCTGCTCTGGTGAGACCCCACTTGGAGTACTGTGTCCAGTTCTGGAGCCTCTGTTACAGGAAGGATCTGGAGGTGCTGAAGCATGTCCAGAGAAGGGCCACGAGGATGATCAAAGGACTGGAGCTCCTCTCCTGTGAGGACAGACTGAGAGAGTTGGGGCTATTATCATAGTATCATAGTATCACAGTATCACAGTATCACAGTATCACAGTATCACAGTATCACAGTATCATAGTATCAGTCAGGGTTGGAAGGGACCACAAGGATCATCTAGTTCCAACCCCCCTGTCATGGGCAAGGACACTCCACACTACATCAAGCTGGTCAGAGCCTCATCCAGCCTGCTCTTAAACACCCCCAGGGACGGCACCCCAACCACCTCCCTGGACAACTCATTCCAGGGCTTCAACACTCTCATGGTGAAGAACTTCCTCCTCACGTCCAACTTCATTGCCCTTCTCTGGACTCGATTCAGCAAGTCAACATGCTTCCTAAACTGAGGGGCCCAGAAATGGACACAGTACTTAAGGTGCGGCCTAACCAGTGCAGTGTACCAGGGCAGAATGACCTCCCTGCTTCTGCTGGCCACACTCACATCCAGCATGAATCTCCCCACCTCCTGCTTCATTCCATTCCTCCTAGTCCTATTGATGAACAGAAAAGTCTCATTAACAGAATAACAGAGTTGATAAGAATTCTCTGTTCTGCTTGTTAGCTGAAATGCTGGAATGCAGGGAGGGGGAGAGGGGTTGGCAGACAGCCTTTGGATAGATAAGGAATAGCAGGCTTTTTCAGTGATTTACTTCTGTTAGTCTTGGACAAGATGATCTTTTGCATAAGATAAAGGACACCTGCATGATATGTATACTTCTGCTATTTTTAGATAGATAAGCTTTGTATAGATAGGAAGCATCTGGACCTCTGTCATTATAGACAGATAACTTTTTGTATAAAAGTTTGCCCAAAACTCTCTGAACTCACACAGGTCTTTGGAAATGATTCTACCTGTGTCAGGCGCGCCTCAATAGAAGCATAATACAAGAAACTTACTGAGTCTCTTGTGTGTCATTCTCTAAGTCACTATCACTACCTAATATCCTGAGAAATCCCTCCCCAGCCTTCTTGTAGCCCCCTTCAGATACTGGAAGGCCACAATTAGGTCACCTGGGAGCCTTCTCTTCTCCACACTGAACAGCCCCAACTCCTTCAGTCTGTCCTCATAGGAGAGGTGCTCCAGCCCTCTGATCATCCTCGTGGCCCTTCTCTGGACACCTTCCAGCACCTCCACATCCCTCTTGTAATAGGGGCTCCAGAACTGGACACAGTACTCCAGGTGGGGTCTCAGTAGAGCTGAGTAGAGGTGGAGAATCACCTCCCTTGACCTGCTAGCCACACTTCTCTTGAAGCAGCCCAGGATCTGATTAGCTTTGCGGGCTGCAAGTGCACATTGAGAGCTCATGTTGAGCTTCTTGTCCACCAGCACCCCCAAGTCTCTCTCCTCAGGGCTGCTTTCCAGCCAGTCACTGCCCAGCCTGGATGTGTGCCGGGGATTGCCTCCACCCAGATACAGGACCCTGCACTTGCTCTTGTTGAACCTCCTGAGGCTGGCTTGTGCGCACCTCTCCAGCCTGTCAAGGTCCCTCTGGATGGCCTCCCTTCCCTCCAGCGTGTCTGCTGCACCACACAGCTTGGTGTCATCAGCAAACTTGCTGAGGGTGCACTCAATGTCACTGTCCATGGCACCCACAAAGATGTTGAACAAGCCTGGTCTCAGGACTGATCCCTGAGGGACTCTGCTTGTCACTGGCCTCCACTGGGACATTCAGTTTGGAGAAGAGAAGGCTCTGAGGAGACCTAATTGTGACCTTGCAGTGTCTGAAAGGGGCTACAAGAAATCTGGGGAGGGACTCTTTAGGATATCAGGGAGTGATAGGACTAGGGGGAATGGAATGAAGCTGGAGGTGGGTAGATTCAGATTGGATGTTAGGAAGAAGTTCTTCCCCATGAGGGTGGTGAGACACTGGCACAGGTTGCCCAGGAAGGTGGTAGAAGCCTCATCCCTGGAGGTGTTTAAGACCAGGCTGGTTGAGGCTCTGGCCAGCCTGATCTAGTGTGAGGTGGCAGAGGCTTTGGAACTAGATGATCCTTGAGGTCCCTTCCAACCCTAGCAATTCTATGATTTTGTAGTTCTGTTATGGCATTGATTATCTTATAGTACACATCTACAATAAGCTTTAGTTCAAACCTAATATGGAAAAAATCTCTTTTTCTTCAGTCATGCAGAGTGAAATAAATAGTATGGAAATAGCCATGTACTGTTCTGTAAGAACAAATGGTCTCAGTGGTACACTGTGTACAATAAAGCTCCCCAGTCTAATGATCTAGCTCTCAGCTAAAACAAAAATGGTTAATTAATTGAAACTACCTGGTGATGGACATAAAAAATGCCACTGGGATGGTGCACAAAGCCTGTGGTCAGTTGCTTATACAAACAGACCTGGCAAACTATGCCTAAGACTGACCTATTCATTTGAGTTCACTTTTCTGCATGGGAATGTCAGGAGAGTGGATGAGATCAAACAGAAGTTTGTACTCTGGAGAAAGAAGCTGGTTAATGAGAGTTATGAGGCCCTTGCTATTACTGTAAGGTAAGTAGTTGAAACTTCATGTGGAACAGGAATGTTCCTCATGAGCAATGAAGCTATTACTAAGCCATGAAAGTGACCACTTCTGTTATTACAATTACATTTCAGTTATCTGTTCTGCATGCACTGCCTGGCTCAAAAAGCCCTGCAAAAATTAGATATACCTTGTAAGGCTGTCAACTTTATGGTCTGTTCAGTCACTGCAGTGATTGGGTGTTATTTGGGTTACCCTGTCTCCCCATGTTGTCTTTCTGAGCTGCTTTGTGGGTCTGCAGATGAACTTACATCACATAACCTGATGTGTTCGCCCAGGGCCTGAAAATTAAATGATGTAAAATGTATAAAGGAGCAACATAGTTCAAAATAGAGGGGGAAATAGGTCTCTTTTTCCTTGTTTGAATGGGAAAATGCTTGCAGTTAAAGAGAGATTTTAAAATAAAAGCAAGGAGTGACACTATGAACAAATTTGCTCTATTAGTCTAGATTTTAAAGACTTTGCTGCAGGAGGGATTTTGCACCGTATTTCTCCTCAGACTGGGGAAAACAGAAAATGCTTTAGTTTTTGCAGTTAGTTGAATCTTTTGTTTACAGCTGTGGGAAACTCAATGCAATGAAGAGAAGAATAGAAAAGAGACAAAAAGACTGTGAAATGCACTTTAGAAGGACATTGATTTTGAAAAGTAAGAACTCTGAACTTCAGGATAAAAAATACAAAGAAATATTATGAAATAGCTAGATTAAAATATATACTACAATAGAGTTCAGTGCAAATGAATTTTATAAAATTTAAATTGTCAGAACTAATTTTGATTGTTAAAAATAACAATTTACGTGCACTTGAATGGGGTCTACAAGGAAGCTGAAGAGAGACTTTTTACAAGGGTATGTAGTGATAGAACAAGAGGTAATGGATTTAAACTGGAAAAAGAGTAGATTTATTGTAGAGTGAAGGAAGAAATTTCTCCCTGTGAAGGTGAGGATCTGGAACAGGTTGCTCAGAGAGGCAGTGGATGCTCAGCACCAGAAAAAGAGGACACAGTCTCAAGCTGTGCCAGGGGAAGTTTAGGCTGGAGGTAAGGAGAAAGTTCTTCACAAGGAGAGTTGCTGGCAATTGGAATGTGCTGCCTAGGGAGGTGGTGGAGTCACCATCCCTGGAGGTGTTCAAGATGAGATTGGATGTGGCACTGGAAGCCATGGTTTACTTAGTCATGAGGTGTTGGGTGACAGGTTGGACATGATGATCTCTGAGGTCTTTTCCAACCTTGTTGATTCTATGATTCTATGATTCTCACTTCTTGGAAGTGCTCCAGGCCTGGGTGGATGGGGCCTTAAGCAATGTGGTCTAACATCCCTGTCCTCTGGAGGGTGGTTGAAACTAAATTAGCTTTAAAGTGTCTTCCAACCTAACTCTTTCTGTGATTCTACGAGTATTATCCACAGATATTTTGTATAGTACAAACCCTTGCCTTTTTCTGTAAATAATATCTCAATATCTCTCTTTCTTATTCTTGTATGCTTGTTTGTTTGAAAGTATTATGGAAAAGTATAAAACTGCTAATGCTTACAGAAGCAGCAGAGAAAAACAATTAATTTTAGCAGGTTTAGGATTAGATTCACACAACAAAGTTTTGCAATGTATTAGAATAAAAGTGGGAGGACAGATATAAACAGGCATTTCTAACTAACTTCTGTACAGAGAAAAGATGGGTTTTTTTTTAATGGGAACAGGACATACAGGAATAGAATAGAATAGAATAGAATAGAATAGAATAGAATAGAATAGAATAGAATAGAATAGAATAGAATAGAATAGAATAGAATAGAATAGAATAGACCAGGTTGGAACAGACCTTTGAGATCATCAAGCCCAACCTATCACCCAACACTATCTAATCAACTAAACCATGGCACCAAGTGCCTCATCCAGTCTCATCCTAAACACCTCCAGTGATGGTGACTCCACCACATAATCACTGGTGAATTAATATTGCCTTCAGAGAACATGAGTTAATGTTATTCATACAACAAGACCTCTTCTCATGAGCTGTGCTGCGTTGCAAGTATAAAATTTTATCACAGAGCTTTGTAAGATGCAGGAAAATTACAGGATATCATGATTTATACATGGTTTCTGATCTCTGGCCACTTATGACTACATTTAAAAAGCGAAAGTCTTCTTCACCAAAAACATAGCTGTGTCTGGGAATTTGTCCAAATGTAGACTAAATAAACCTCTCTCCACAGCCTCATTCCCAGTTACTACTTGGAATTCCCAATAGAGCTGAACAAGAAGTATTTATATGTAAAACAAACAAACAAGCAGTCCAACAAAATTAAAATCAAACAAAGCCAACCAAAAAATAAAAAACACAATAAATTACCTCCTATCTCCTTTCCCACATTGTTAACAATAAACTGGTTGGAAAGGCAATTAAAATTTTCAGGTAATTCAATGTGTATCCATTTGAATTTAGGAGACAGTGTGGTCTCCATGGTCCCTAGTGTGAATATTCTATCATAATATTCATCATTTTAATGACAACGCTTTCTCATTCTGTGACAGTATTTGTCTGTAGTTTAGAATACACAGCAAAAAGCATAAAAAGCCCAGACTGCAGAGGTGTGTTGTCAATACCTTAGCCCACCCAAGGCCAGAACACAGAGAAACAGGAAAGGAGTTTGAAAACCACTGCAGGAAAAGGAATGACTGTAGTGACACAGAATCTCAAATAAAGACTGAAAGCACAGGAAAAGAAGGCATGCATTTTGTGTTGAGGTAATAATACACAGAAAATAAAAGATAGGAACAAATATAACTGCAGATAATACCTGAGGTAAAATTAATCTCCTCAAGCTTTTGAAAAACCTGGATCAACAGACAGGTATGTTAATATATGAACTGGTAAGATGCTGGAGCTATAAGGTACTTAATTTCAATGTATATTATTATATGAAATTATTCAGAAGTATGGGATTTAAATGTCAAATTTCCAAACAGAGAGTTGAATTCTAGGACCATGATAGTTTGTTTTAATCATAGAATCACAGAATCAGTCAGGGATGGAAGGGACCACAAGCATCATGTAGTTCCAACCCCGCTGTCATGGGCAGGGCCACCTCACAGTAGATCAGACTGACCAGAGCCTCATCCAGTCTGGTCTTAAACACCTCCAGGGACGGGGCCTCAACCACCTCCCTGGACAACCCATTCCAGGGCTTCACCATTCTCATGGAGGCCTGAGGCCCTTCTCATCTAGGAGGCCTGCCTGGATGAGCAAGGAGCCACTGGACACACTATTACTTAAAAAGAAACTCTACAGGAAGTGGAGAGAAGGACAGCTAGAAAAGGGGGGATATAAGGAAGCTGCCCGAGCAGCAAGAGTCTTGGTTAGGAAAGCCAAAGCAGAGTTCCAATTGAATCTAGCCAGGGAGGTTAAAGGGAACACTAAGAACTTCTACAGGTATATTAATGGGAAAAAGAAGACTAGGGAAGGTGTGGGCCCCCTCAGAAAGGAAAATGGTTAAATGGTCACAAGTGATGAGGAAAAGGCTGAGGTACTTAATAACTTCTTTACCTCAGTCTTCACTGCAAGGGCCTCTAGCCACACTCCTGATGTTATGGAAGTCAAAGCCAGGGACGGGGAGGAAGAACTGCCCATTGTAAGTGCAGATCAGGTTCGTGATCATCTGAAGAACCTGAAAGTGTTCAAGTCCATGGGACCCGACGGGATACACCCACGGGTGCTGAGAGAACTGGCAGATGAGGTTGCTAAACCCCTCTCTATTATATTTCAAAAGTCATGGCAGTCTGGTGAAGTCCCCACAGACTGCAAAAGGGGAAACATTGCCCTCATCTTGAAAAAGGGTAAGAAGGAGGAACCAGGGAACTACAGGCCAGTCAGTCTCACCTCTGTGCCTGGAAAGATCATGGAGCAGATGCTCCTGGAGGAACTACAGACTCAGAAAAATAGCGAAGAGGTGATTTGCAACAGTCAGCATGGCTTTGCCAAGGGCAAATCCTGCCTGACCAACCTGGTGGCCTTCTATGAGCAGGTGACAACATTAATAGATGAGGGGCGAGCAACTGATGTCATTTCCCTGGACCTGAGCAAAGCCTTCAACACTGTCCCGCACCACATCCTGGTCTCCAAACTGGTGACACATGGGTTTGATGGGTGGACCACTAGATGGATAAGGAACTGGCTTGATGGCCACACCCAAAGAGTGGCTGTCAATGGGTCCATGTCCCAGTGGAGGCCAGTGACAAGCAGAGTCCCTCACGGATCAGTCCTGGGACCAGGCTTGTTCAACATCTTTGTGGGTGCCATGGACAGTGACATTGAGTGCACCCTCAGCAAGTTTGCTGATGACACCAAGCTGTGTGGTGCAGCAGACACGCTGGAGGGAAGGGAGGCCATCCAGAGGGACCTTGACAGGTTGGAGAGGTGGGCACAAGCCAACCTCAGGAGGTTCAATAAGACAAAGTGCAGGATGTGGAGGTGCTGGAAGGCATCCAGAGAAGGGCCACGAGGTTGATCAGAGGGCTGGAGCACCTCTTCTATGAGGACAGACTGAAGGAGTTGGGGCTGTTCAGTCTGGAGAAGAGAAGGCTTCCAGGTGACCTAATTGTGGTCTTCCAGTATCTGAAGGGGGCCACAAGAAGGCTGAGGAGGGACTTCTGAGGATCTCAGGTAGTGATAGGACTAGGGGGAATGGAATGAAGCTGGAGGTGGGGAGATTCAGGCTGGATGTGAGGAGGAAGTTCTTCACCATAGTATCATAGTATCAGTCAGGGTTGGAAGGGACCACAAGGATCATCTAGTTCCAACCCCCCTGCCATGGGCAGGGATACCTCACACTAGATCAGGCTGACCAGAGCCTCGTCCAGCCTGGTCTTAAACACCTTCAGGGATGGTGCCTCAACCACCTCCCTGGAGAACCCATTCCAGGGCTTCACCACTCTCATAGTGAAGAACTTCTTGCTGGATACTGGAAGGCCACAATTAGGTCACCTCGCAGCCTTCTCTTCTCCAGACTGAACAGCCCCAACTCCTTCAGTCTGTCCTCATAGGAGAGGTGCTCCAGCCCTCTGGTCATCCTCGTAGCCCTTCTCTGGACACCTTCCAGCACCTCCACATCCCTCTTGTAATAGGGGCTCCAGAACTGGACACAGTACTCCAGGTGGGGTCTCAGTAGAGCTGAGTAGCGGGAGAGAATCACCTCCCTTGACCTGCTAGCCACACTTCTCTTGAAGCAGCCCAGGATCTGACTGGCTTTGCAGGCTGCAAGTGCACACTGAGAGCTCATGTTGAGCTTTTTGTCCACCAGTACCCCCAAGTCTCTCTCCTCAGGGCTGCTTTCCAGCCAGTCACTGCCCAGCCTGGATTTGTGCCTGGGATTGCCTCCACCCAGATGCAGGACCCTGCACTTGCTCTTGTTGAACCTCATGAGGTTGGCTTGCGCCCACCTCTCCAGCCTGTCAAGGTCCCTCTGGATGGCCTCCCTTCCCTCCAGCGTGTCTGCTGCACCACACAGCTTGGTGTCATCAGCAAACTTGCTGAGGGTGCACTCAATGCCACTGTCCATGGCACCCACAAAGATGTTGAACAGGACAGGTCCCAGGACTGATCCCTGAGGGACTCCGCTTGTCCCTGGCCTCCACTGGGACATGGAGCCATTGACAGCCACTCTTTGGGTGCAGCCATCAAGCCAGTTCCTTATCCATCTAGTGGTCCACCCATCAAACCCATGTGTCACCAGCCTGGAGACCAGGATGTGGTGCGGGACAGTGTCAAAGGTTTTGCTCACGTCCAGGTTTTGTTTTGCTTTGTTCGTTTTTTTTTTTTTTTTTGCTTATGTAAGCACAGAAACTAGTTTTGAAAGGTTTGGCAATAGAAGTGAAAAAAAACACCCAAAAAAACCCAAAACACACCCAGACACACACAAAACCACCCCACACTGTATACCACTAAAAGATATTTCTCAATTCACCCAAGCACAACCAGGAATATTCTCTAGTAAACATTTCCAGGTGGCTGGATTGAAAACAAATGTTGCAAAACTTTGTATTATTTCACACCATTTCACACTACTCAGCCATTTTCTGATAATATTAAAATCTGATAACCCGTGGTCTGCTGTGGGTATTTGAAAGACATTTTTTCAGCTTTCTTCCAAAGAAAACTTTCCCAGACCAAGACATGACAGATGGTCATATTTTCTGCATTCGGCATTTGGATGGTTGAGAAGAGGCAGGATGCCAGTGATGCAGCCCAGTAGAGAGTTGCTGGACCAATACAACAAGAGGAAAC
Source organism: Melanerpes aurifrons (assembly GCA_011125475.1). Taxonomy (NCBI): domain Eukaryota; kingdom Metazoa; phylum Chordata; class Aves; order Piciformes; family Picidae; genus Melanerpes; species Melanerpes aurifrons. Next base: position 986,048 of record WWNC01000059.1, on the reverse strand, counting down.
AGAGGAGGCAGCTTTTCCTAATCCTGTGGATTTTACAGCTTGGAATGGGAATGAGTTCAGAAAGCCAAAAGGCTGTTTGTAAGGCTCATGCAAAAGACTCTGTCTGGCTCACACCATCACAAAAGCCATTTCTCTGAAATACAGACAGATTACAGCCAGCGTTGTCTCATTCCTCTCTGTTCCACATGGACAGTTTCAACCAGAAGTCCTCAATGTGCATTGCTGTCTGTCTCCTCTGAGACTGTGTCATGAGAAGTATGAACAAAACAGATGGTGTGCTTGGTGCCATGGTTTAGTTGATTAGATAGTGTTGGATGATAGGTTGGACACAATGATCTCAAATGTCTCTTCCAACCTGGCTAATTCTATTCTATTCTATTCCATTCCATTCCATTCCATTCCATTCCATTCCATTCCATTCCATTCCATTCCATTCCATTCTTACTCTATTCTATTCTATTCTATTCTATTCTATTCTATTCTATTCTATTCTGCTCTGCTCTGCGCTGCTCTGCGCTGCTCTGCGCTGCTCTGCGCTGCTCTACTCTATTGTATTCTAAATTAAACTAAGCAAAATAAGACATACTCCTGCAAAACCATAAGGCTCAAGTATTCTTTCAATGACTTTACCACTGCAATGCACAAAGTCCTGGTCTTCCATAAGGATACCATGAATCCTCCAGATATCACAGTCACCATCACAGTATCACAGGATCACCAAGGTTGGAAGAGACCTCAAAGATCATCGAGTCCAACCTGTCACCACAGACCCCATGACTAGACCACGGCACCAAGTGCCACATCCAATCTCCTCTTGAACACCTCCAGGGATGGCGACTCCACCACCTTCCTGGGCAGCCCATTCCAATGATGAATGACTCTCGGTGAAGAACTTTCTCCTCACCTCGAGCCTAAACTTCCCCTGGTGCAGCTTGAGACTGTGTCCCCTTGTTCTATTGCTGGTTGCCTGGGAGAAGAGACCAACCCCTTCCTGGCTACAACCACCCTTCAGGTAGTTGTAGAGAGCAATACTGTAGTCAGAAAGAAAAGCTGGAGCAGCTTCCATGTGACTTATAACTACCTGAAGGGAGGTTGTAGACAGGGAGTGTCTGGTCTCTTCTCCCAGGCAACCAGCACCAGAACAAGAGAGCGCTGTCTCAATCTGCACCAGGAGAGGTTATAGGCTGGATGTTAGGAAGAAGTTCTTCATAGAGAGAGTGATTGCCCATTGGAATGTGCTGCCCAGGAAGGTGGTGTAGTCACCATCACTGGAGGTGTTTAGGAGGAGATTTGATAGGGTGCTTGGTGCTATGGTTTAGTTGATTAGATGGTGTTGGATGATAGGTTGGGTGTGATGATCTTGAAGGTCTCTTCCAAGCTGGTTTATTTTCTATTCTACTCTGCTCTACTCTACTCTACTCTACTCTACTCTACTCTACTCTACTCTACTCTACTCTACTCTACTCTACTCTATATTCAGGGTAGAAGAGTAGGTGTCATTAGTAAAAGGCTTTAAAGCTTCTATTATTCTGCAGCTCAGAGAAGGCGTTCACAGTGGTCATTTCTGGGCTCAGCTTCCCTCAAAAAGAGCCTAAAAACCATCTGTATGAGCTCCTTCTACTCAGGTTTAGAAGCCTATATGTTGCAACACACAGTTCATCAACTGTGTGTCAATCTTTTAATTGCTTTATTTTTTTTTTCCTCATAGCAGCTTTTTACCAACAGTATCTCCCTACAGTCTACCTGGAGTTGCCACAGCAAACCCTGTCTGAGGAAAATAAATCAATGGAAGTACCATGACCCATAATTTTGTGCATCTGGAGTGGTGTTTGTACTGCTCATGCATTTTAGCTATGTTCTTAAAGACAGATTTCTCTTTTAGAGAAGATTCACTTATTCCTGAATTGTATTCAGTGCAAACATGTTTTCTAGGGCAGAGGGAGAGGGAAGGAAGAGGAGAATTTCTCTGTTACTTGAAGATTTAAAAAGTGCTCAGAAGAGAAATGTCTAAAGGCAAACTCAATACGTAGATAAACCCTGCCAGTTGCTGTCCCACTAAATCCATATTGTCTTACTTCATGCTGCAAGTAGGAACAGCAACTGACAAGTATAGCTGCAGAGCAAAAATGTGCCTGCAGGAAAAACTACCAATGTAAAAGTAGTCTCACTAAAAAACCCTGGAAACCCACCCTTCAGGCTACCACTTAGAAACAGAACAATCAGCTTAGCCATGAGAAATTCTGGGTACTCAAGGTGCAGAAACATCAGGATATGACAGCAGCCATGACACTGGAAAATACAGTGGTGGAAAATGAGGAAAAATTATGTCCAGGGAGAGAAAGCATCTTCTGGAAACTGAGGTGAATCAGAGACATGCAATAAGAATGGCTTTCCAGAACTAGTCATAAATTCAAAGAGACTTTCACTGTCTTATACTGTGTCTAAGATTGCTGCCACATGGAAAAAGTTCTGCTCTGCCTACCTGCCAGCCAAGCATGGCATGCCTTTCCTCCTGAGGCAGATGTCACTGTCAATGCAGTACTATTCCTTCCTGGTTCATGCTCACACAAGTCTCTACAACACAGTAGAGCAATCAGGGAATGTGTTCACATTGATCTGTGATCCTTTAGGAGGAAAGGTTACTTAAGGATGATGCAGTGTCTCTGTCCCTTGTTCCATGTAATCAGACTTCACATGGTATCTCTCACAAGGCACACTATGATACATTTATAGTGTCACAGTGTCACAGGCATGACATCTGTGTAGCAAAAAAATTCTGTTTGTTTCTGGTCTGTGAGGACACCAAGAAGCAGAAATGCAATGGTTCATTCAGTGAAAACTGTAAGTTTGACTGATTTAACTGCCTTCAGTTTCAGCTTTTTAAAGGCAAGCAATTTCTGAGTAACACTGTACCCTCAAGTTCAAAACAATAAACCTGAAAATAAGCTAGTGGGTGAATGACAGGATGGATGGAGAGATCAGTGGAAGGATAGGTCAAGAGAATTTTTTCCCTATCCCTGAAAGCACTTTTAGAGCACACTTGAGTCCTAGAAAAGCATACAAAGCATAAAAGGACTGAAGATACCTCTGCCAAAATGCACAGGGAACGAAGAAAAACTGAGAGGCATTATTCTCTATTTTAAAGGAAAGTGATTGTTCTTTGGTTCCATTAACTGGTGCCATTCTTTTAATTTCTTTACATCAGCTGAACTCTGGTTTTGAAAAGGGAAAGATTGGTGAGAGACTTAAAAACAAACCAACCAACCAAAAGAAAACAAAACAAAACAAAACAACAATCCCCTCATGCTTTCTGCAAATACATGTCTGTACAGGGGCACACCATGAACAATTCCTATGACCACAAAATTGTTTTCAGGCTTTCCAAGTTTAGAAAAGCCAAATATATGAGGACATGAAAACCTCAGGTAATATTTTTGGTTATAGATGAAGCAGTCAGAATGTTGCTGTGGAAACTAATTCTTCATTTAAATCCAAATTCTGTGTTTGAATTAGGACATTTCTAACTTCCAAACTAGCTAATCTACAATCTACCCTGTTCCAAGTTTCCAGCCTCCCAGGACGAAGAATTGAAATATAGGTAACAAAACACATATGGTAAGGACGCTTTGATAAACTCCATGCAGGCCATTTTCAATGGCCATGATATGCGGACATGCTTTGTCTCTGGAAAAGAAGTGGAAATTGAATGAGCACCAAGACATAAGGTCCTTTCCTTTCCTTTCCTTTCCTTTCCTTTCCTTTCCTTTCCTTTCCTTTCCTTTCCTTTCCTTTCCTTTCCTTTCCTTTCCTTTCCTTTCCTTTCCTTTCCTTTCCTTTCCTTTCCTTTCCTTTCCTTTCCTTTCCTTTCCTTTCCTTTCCTTTCCTTTCCTTTCCTTTCCTTTCCTTTCCTTTCCTTTCCTTTCCTTTCCTTTCCTTTCCTTTCCTTTCCTTTCCATTTTCTCTTCTCTTCTCTTCTCTTCTCTTCTCTTCTCTTCTCTTCTCTTCTCTTCTCTTCTCTTCTCTTCTCTTCTCTTCTCTTCTCTTCTCTTCTCTTCTCTTCTCTTCTCTTCTCTTCTCTTCTCTTCTCTTCCCAAACCTTCCCTTCCCAAACTTCCCCTCCCAAACTTCCCCTCCCAAACTTCCCCTCCCTTCCCTTCCCTTCCCAAACCTTCCCAAACCTTCCCTTCCCAAACCTTCCCTTCCCAAACCTTCCCAAACCTTCCCAAACCTTCCCTTCCCAAACCTTCCCTTCCCAAACCTTCCCTTCCCTTCCCAAACCTTCCCTTCCCAAACCTTCCCAAACCTTCTCAAACTTTCCCAAATCTTCCCAAACCTTCCCTTTCCTTCCCAAACCTTCCTTTCCCAAACCTTACCTTGCCTTTCCAAATCTTTCCTTCCCTTCCCAAACCTTCCCTTCCCAAACCTTTCCAAACCTTCCCAAACCTTCCCTTCCCAAATCTTTCCAAACCTTCCCAAACCTTCCCTTCCCAAACCTTCCCAAACCTTACCTTCCCTTCCCTCAAGACAATTAAATGTCATGTTTGCAAGATTAGTATCATGTCCAGGAAAAATAATATTCAGGAAACATTAGAGACCAGTTGTTCCACACAGATATATTTTTCACTAAGGCTAAAATCTGATACATATTGCTTTTGCTTTTTACCAGAAACACTCTGAAAAAATCAATCTTACTTCTTTACCTTAAGAAATCAAAATAATGACAATTACTTAAAGTCACCATTGCCAGATCTGGATAGAGAAATGATGGTAGTAGGCCATTGCCCTAACCTCCTGGAGTAGAATTCAACTGTGAAGGGCCATTTTACCAATGAGTTTCACATATTTTTCTGAAAACAGTACTGGGGAGATTTGGGACTCCCAGTGTCTGAGTGCACAATCTGAGAGCAGAGAGTGAAGAACTTAACAGAGCAAACAGTTCTGCAATTGTTACAAGCTGAAAAATTAATCTGATAATGGAAACTACGGTAACTTACTAAACTATAGTAATTTAGTAACTGCAGAGCTTTTAGCTGCAGATTAATCCAATGGAGTCCAAACACACCACGGGGAACTACAAAGGCCCTAAATAAAAGAATAGAATAGAATAGAATAGAATAGAATAGAATAGAATAGAATAGAATAGAATAGAATAGAATAGAATAGAATAGAATAGAAAGAATAGACCAAATTGGAAGAGACCTTAGAGATCATCTAATCCAAGCTATCACCCAAACGCCATCTGATCAACTAAACCATGGCACCAAGTGTCTCATCCAGGCTCTTCCTAAACACCTCCAGTGATGGTGACTCCACCACCTCCCTAGGCAGCACATTCCAATGGCCAATCTCTCTTTCTGGGAAGAACTTCTTCCTAACATCCAGCCTAAACTTCCCCTGGTGCAACTTGAGACTGTGTCCTCTTGTCCTGCTGCTGGTTGCCTGGGAGAAGAGACCAACCCCCACCTGGCTACAACCTCCCTTCAGGTAGTTGTAGACAGCAAGAAGGTCTCCTCTGAGCCTCCTCTTCTCCAGGCTAAACATACATATACACATATGTATATCACAGTATCACAGTATAACTAAGGTTGGAAGAGACCTCGAGGATCATCGAGTCCAACCTGTCACCACAGACCTCATGACTAGACCATGGCACCAAGTGCCACGTCCTATCCCCTCTTGAACACAGGCACTGTGACTCCACCACCTCCCTGGGCAGCACATTCCAATGACGAACGACTCGCTCAGTGAAAAACTTTCTCCTCACCTCGAGTCTAAACCTCCCCTGAAGCAGCTTGAGGCTGTGTCCTCTTGTTCTGGTGCTGGTTGCCTGGGAGAAGAGACCAACCCCTTCCCGGCTACAACCACCTTTCAGGTAGTTGTAGAGGGCAATGAGGTCACCCCTGAGCCTGCTCTTCTCCAGGCTAAACAATCCCAGCTGCCTCAGCCTCTCCTCATAGGGCTTGTGCTCAAGGCCTCTCCCCAGCCTTGTTGCCTTTCTTTGGACATGTTCAAGTGTCTCAATATCCTTCTTAAACTGAGGGGCCCAGAACTGGACACAGGACTCAAGGTGTGTCCTAACCAGTGCAGAGGACAGGGGTGCAATGAATTCCCTGCTCCTGCTGGCCGCACTTGTCTTGATGCATGCTAGGATGCCATTGGCAAGTAGCACATTCTCAGCCTCCAACTGAATATGGAGAAGCATCTGCTGATATTTTCTCCTGGGGCTTGTATGGCACCACACTGTCTAGCACAAGCTCTCCATTTGTCTTGTGCATTGAGAAAACAAGAGTTTTCTGTCGTGCTCACAGCTCAGTGAACACTTCCCAGTAGCAGCAGTTGGCATGGCAAGTGAGAGCAGTCATCCTCTCCTCTCCACAATCTTGCCTTTATCCACACACACAGCTACCAACTTAGTGCTGACAGCGCAATGTTTTCCTCTCGGATTCTTATGAGCATGTATGGGAGAAAAAGTGGAAGGACTGCTGTATTTCACTGAGATTTTTGTCTGCTGGTGAAACTCTCAGGGAAGACTATGGCAATAAGTCATTCCAAATGGAAACTACCTACTAATGCTTGCATATTCCTCTCTCGTCTTCGTAACAGGACTGTATGCCTGTGTAAGTCATCTCCACATACTGCTTTAATCAATGCATTCTTTCTGTTTGAAGACACAGTACATCCACACCACTTGGAAGTAAAGTCTGGTCTCACAGGTGTGTTTCTGTATCAGTTTCCCACACAGACATCGATTTGCTACCCACACCCCACTTTTTATGGACCTCACGCATGGTTCTGCTTGAACAACTGGCTGCAGAAAAATACACCTTCCTCAGCACCCTCCAGCAAATCCTGCAAGCATACATAGTTCAATAAATGGCAGGAATGCCATGAATGACAATGATTTATTGCTGCTTTTTACTTACATTATTGTTGCAAAGTTACACATAGCTGAAACATAACGTAGAAACTTCAGCATTTTCTCCAACATTGTCAAGAATTTTTTCTCCTCATTTGTTTTCAGTGATACTTTCAAGAGGGAAATAAAGGCAAAGGGTACTCCAGCTGCAAATTAGATCACCATTTGCCTTATAAAATGTGTCTAGGGCAGCAGGAAGCACACAGATCTTGAATGAGCCTTAAGAGAGTGTTTTGCAAGCTGACAAACATCCAACAGATAGTAACTATTGTTTTTAACTTGTAAAAGAGTGTGCTTCATATAGTACTGGAAAAACAATGCAGTAAAGCAATAAAGGTAAAATATGCAGTCCAATTCTAGGCCCCTCAGTTTAGGAAAGGTGTTGACTTGCTGGAATGTGTCCAGAGAAGGGCAACAAAGCTGGGAAGCGCTCTGGAGCACAGCCCTGTGAGGAGAGGCTGAAGGAGCTGGGGTTGCTTAGCCTGGAGAGAAGGCTCAGGGGAGACCTTCTTGCTGTCTACAACTCCATGAAGGGAGGCTGTAGCCAGGTAGAGGTTGGTCTCTGCTCCCAGGCAACCAGCACCAGAACAAGAGGATGCAGTCTTAAGCTGTGCCAGGGGAGGTTTAGGCTGGATGTTAGGAAGAAGTTCTTCACAGAAACAGAGATTGGCCATTGGAATGTGCTGCCCAGGGCGGTGGTGGAGTCACCATCACTGGAGGTGTTTAAGAAGAGACTGGATGAGGCACTTGGTGCCATGGTTTAGTTAATGAGATGGTGTTGGGTGGTAGGTTGGACTCAATGATCGCAAAGGTATTTCCCTACCTGGTATTCTATTCTATTCTATTCTATTCTATTCTATTCTATTCTATTCTATTCTATTCTATTCTATTCTATTCTATTCTATTCTATCTTGTCAATTCCTATTTCCTTTATGAGTCTTAAATTTTGTACCTAAGGAATGCTGGGAAGTAAATGATCTTTGTCTGATTATAGGTATTTTCCTATAGATTAAACATTCAGGAGAAAGTTTTATTTAAAATAGAACCCTTTTGGCAGTGCATTTGCCTCAGTTTTCATATTAGATAGCCAGCCCCCTGTCTATAGTAAGAACTACAATCTGCTATTGTGATGTGAACAGGGTAAACCATGCCTTAAAAGGGTTAAAATGTAATATAAGTTTTTAGATCTTTCCTATATTTTCATTGTTACTGCTTTTTGGAATAAAATTTATGCTTTTCTCACAGCTTTAATCAGGATATATCTCAAATCAATCATACACAATCTTTTACAAGTGCATTTTGTTCTGATAGTGGAAAAGGACAAATAAAGCCATGTAAAAGGGCAGCTAAGAATTTCCCTAATGTGAGGGGGCAACAGGACATGGAGAATATACAGACAATGATAATGTCTGAAACAGCTGTAATTTGTTACAATTTTTCATTTCCTTTAGAGCCATTTATGCAACACCACTAAGATGAATGTTTAGACCCATGCATATCACATGAAAACATAATGGTTTATGACATGTCTCATTTATATAAACCTTTGCTTTCTGATGGATTACAGAGCACATATTTCAGCTCCAGACTTCACTCTAGGAGCTCCTGGCATCAAGGACTAAAGCTCGGAGGATTGAAATTCTCCTTTCAGATCAGAGTGCAAGAGGTTCTTTGGCCAGCAACACGAGATATGGTATGTATATCAACCCAGTCATCTACACTCCGTCATTTTACAAAGGACACAGAGGCGAGGTCAAGGTTTCGTCAGCAATACTCAGAGCCCTCTGAAATATTACCCATATCTACTCTAAGGGATCACTTTTGACTCTACAACCATGGCTTCCAAAAAAAAAAAAAAAACCCAACAGGATATTCAGCTGCAGTAAAACCACCAGTCAGAACAAAGATGTAGTGTTGAAGAGGGGAAAGACAAAAAATATGATAGCAGCTTCACAGGACAGAAAAAAGATACAAGGTAAAGGCAGGGACTTTACTGAAATTCACTGGGTGGAAACAGAGTCACAGAATAATGAAAACCTGCAGTTTACTGCTTTTGAATTAACCATGAGATTAGGATCATTTAGAATAAACCAGCTTGGAAGAGACCTTCAAGATCATCGTGTCCAACCTATCATCCAACACCACCCAAACAACTAAACCATGGCACCAAGCACCATATCAAGTCTCCTCCTGAACACCTCAAGTGATGGTGACTACGCCACCTCCTCGGGTAGCCCATTCCTAAAGGTAATCAGGATATCTCAGGATATCAGGCAGTGATAGGACTAGGAGGGATGGAATGAAGCTGGAGGTGGGGAGATTCAGGCTGGACATGAGAAGGAAGTTCTTCACCATGAGAATGGTGAAGCCCTGGAATGGGTTGTCCAGGGAGGTGGTTGAGGCACTGTTCCTCGAGGTGTTTAAGATCAGGCTGGATGATGCTCTAGCCAGCCTGATCTAGTGTAGGGTGTTTCTGCCCATGGCAGGGGGGTTGGAACTAGATGATCCTTGTGGTCCCTTCCAACCCTGACTGATTCTATGATTCCATTCTACTCTGCTCTGCTCTACTCTACTCTACTCTACTCTACTCTACTCTACTCTATTCTATTCTGCTGTGTTCAACATTATGGTGCTCCCTTTTTTCTTTTTTCCTCCAACTGAAGTTCATTCATGACATGGTATTTGTCATCAGACAGAAATGGCATTCAAGTAAATAATTTGTTTAAAATTATATTTATTTCTATTGCTTCTAAGACTGCTGTGCCCGGTTGACGGTGTCCCTTTAAGAAAGGGAATATGGTGGGCGGAAGTTGGTAAACGGAAGGAAGAGTCTAAACTAATTTTTCATTGGGCGAGTGGGAGGAAGCACTATCTGGCCTGAGAGTGAAGTGGGCATTCCCAGCACTTCTCTGTCACTCTTGCTTCCGCCTTTCCACAAGGCAGCAACTCTCTGGCTGTGCTGGGCTTTCTGCCAAGGCTCCGGCCTTGAAAAACTGATAAGGCCTGTATTAACTCCCTTCCAACTAACACAAACTGCTTCTAACATTTTTTTTTTCTCTCTTTTCTTCCTCTTTCTATCCCATTCTGGGAAAGGGGGAAGAGAGGGGAGAGCGGAGTGAGGATCCCCCTCGGCCGAGGGGTCTACTCTCATTTCTGTGTTACACTGCTGTATATCTTTGTATATATTGTAGATATTGTAAATTTGTAAATATTCCCCTGCAAAATCCTACACTGCTTTGTAAATATAGCTCCACTGCTTTGCTAATTCGGCTGGTGAGTTTTTTTTCCTTTCCCTTCAATTTTTTTCCCTTTTACCTTACAAGGGGGAAGGGAAGAGGCTTCTCGGCCTTACCCTTTCACCCACCACATTTTTTTATTGGCGCCAACGTGGGGCAGATAATTAGTTTAATTTATTACTTGATTGATTTAGTGTTTTCCAGCTGAATTAGCAAACATGAAGGTCTTGTGGTTTGTGGAGCGATTGTTCTTTTCAATTTTTGGGGCTCTGGTTTACAGATATTGTTTGGGTTTGCTTTTGGATTACCTGGGTAAATATTTGGTGCGGACAATTTATATGTGGGTTATGTATAGAGTTAAATTATGGTATGGAAAATGTATTAATTTACTATGGCCAGTGAGATACAGGAATGTTACCTCCACCACTCTCCCAATTGAGATAAAGGGTTTTAAGATTCCACCTGAGGAGAGAGTAACTTTAGGTGATGCCTGGGATCCAAAGGTGATTTATTTAATGTGTATAATTCTGCTGCTGGTGATGGTGATTGCATATTTACTGTTCTCTCTGCGGCGAGAGAGGAAGATGTCCAGAGCTTGTTTTGTTATTAAAACTAGATCAAAAAGAAAACGCCGTGGCTCTGGATCAGTCCAAGAGTCATCTAGTGATGAGGAAGGTGGAGACTCTCTGTCAGTTAAAAAGAAGGCTAAAAAGTTAATTGGTAAAGCAGCTCTAAATGACTTTGCTGATTCTAGCAAGCAGCCAAGGGCATCGGCTGGTATCAACATGGCACCTACTCCTTCTCCCACTCCTTCTCCTTCTTCTTCTTCTCCATCGGCCGTTAACGGAGCAACGTCACTTCCGCCTACTCCCTCAGTGGGACCGGAAGTCACTGCCCCAGCAGCTGATTTATCTCAGGACCTGTCAGCTTCCATTAAGGTGGCTGTAAATTCAAACACAGCTCCAGTTAAGGTGGCTCCTTTAAAGACTAGAGGTGCAAAGGCCAAAGATGGAGAAGAAGAGGAGCTGGAGACTGATCCTGGTGAGGGCCCTCTACTCTAAGAGATCCTGCTCAGGAGGAAGAGGTGGTTTGTTTTAAAGATCTAGTTAACCTAGTGAGATCAAAGCAGGATACAGATGAAGCTAGGAAAGCAGCTGGCAAAGGTGGTTCTCAGCTTAAAGAGATCCTTAGGAGAATGACAGCAGGATTATATGGACAAAAAATTCAGGGAGATGAAGAGGAAGATGATATTTTGGAATGTTCTTCGCCCCGCGAGGAATTGCGTGATGTCCGTAAAGATTTCACCAGGGCGGATAAGGAGCCAGTTCTAGCTTGGCTCAGTAGGTGTTATGATACAGGTGCTCTGGCTCTAACAGTTGGAGACAAGTCAGCAGCTCAGTTAGGAACTCTCTCAAGGGATAATGGAATAGATAGACATCTAGGAAGAGCTCTCGGTAAGGTTAATCTGTGGATACGCCTTTTAATGGCGGTTGCCCTGAGATACCCTTCCCGAGATGATCTTCCATGGAATCCTAAACCCTGGACTACCATAGATGAGGGAATTAAACGCTTGAGAGAATTTGCTGTTAGAGAGCTACTCTATGGTGAACATGAAACTCTGAATCCTGATGACATTCCTGTGGGTATTGGTCTTGCTAAAAAGATCATCAAACTTGCTCCTTCCAATTATGCAAACATTCTGGCAAGCAGAATTGTATCAAGAAGTTATGGTAGAGCTTCTCCCACGGTTGGCCAATTCAGTGATCAAATGAGACAATTGGAGGATAGCATGACACGTGGTTCTTTGGTTTCAGCCATTGAAACTCTGTCTGGAAAAATTGAGAATTGCATGAGAGAGTTAAAAGATGAATTTAGAAATTCCATATCTCAATTGGCACAAAGGGATAATTTCACTTCTCCCTCCAGGTGGGTACAAGTTTCATCTGTGAGGAATACACGTCCTCCAAGGAGGTCATTCCAGAACAGGTCATTCCAAAACAGGTCGTTCCAAAACAGACCACCAAGGCAATCACGTAGAACTATTTGGATAACTCTGCGTGATCAGTTTGGTGAGAACATGAACCGCTGGGATGGCCAACCAACTTCTAATCTTTTCAGGAGACTGAGGGAATTGCAAAGTGGCAGAACCCGAGGTAGCAATACCAGAAGGGTAGCTGTTACTTCCACAGTTCCCCAGAACGACTCTTATGGTTCCAACAGTGGCTCCAGTTATAACATGCAAAGTTATAACCCTGCAAACTATGTGCAATGCACATGTGCTCATGTTCCCCATAACTAGGGGTGCCCTGCCTCCCGCCAGGGGGAGGAGAGGGATCACAGAGATAATAGAATCTATTGGGATGTGTACATCCAGTGGCCTGGCACTTCACAATTTCGGAAGTACAGGGCCTTGGTTGACACAGGAGCTCAGTGCACCATAATACCGTCAAATTATCAGGGATCAGAGTCTATAACTATTCTGGGAGTCACTGGTGGATCTCAAGAGTTAAGTAAGGTAGAGGTTAATATAAGTTTAACTGGTAAACAATGGAGGAAGCATACAGTTGTGACCGGACCTGATGCACCTTGTATTTTGGGAATTGATTTTCTGAGAGAAGGGCGTTTCAAAGACCCTAGAGGTTACAAATGGGCTTTTGGAGTAGCTTCAATAGAAATTGATGGACAAAAATTGAAGCTGTCTGCTAGACCTGAACTTTCTGATGAATCTGCAGTTGTGGGACAACATAAGATACAGGACATTAAATTGCCGGTTGCTTCTCAGACTGTACATCACAGACAATACAGAACCAACCGTGACTCTTTGTTGCCCATTCAGAATCTGATTCGTCAGTTGGAGAGTCAGAAAGTTGTCAGCAAAACTCATTCACCCTTCAACAGTCCAGTGTGGCCTGTGCGAAAGCAGAATGGAGACTGGCGTTTGACGGTAGACTACCGAGCCCTGAATGAAGTGACACCACCTATGAGTGCAGCAGTACCAGACATGATGGAACTACAGTATGAGCTGGAATCCAAAGAGGCCAAATGGTATGCTACCATAGACATTGCTAATGCATTTTTCTCTATTCCCATAGCAGAGGAATGCAGGCCTCAGTTTGCTTTCACCTGGAGAGGAATCCAGTACACTTTCAACAGGCTGCCAATGGGCTGGATCCACAGCTCAAGCATCTGTCATGCAGTGATCCACGATGCTCTGGAGAAAGGCGGTGCTCCAGAACACATCCAGTTCATCGATGATATCATCGTCTGGGGTAAAACTGCTGAGGAAGTCTTCAAGAAAGGTAACAAAATCATTGACATTCTTCTGAATGCAGGTTTTGCCATCAAACGAGACAAGGTGAAAGGACCTACCATAGAAATTCAGTTTCTGGGAGTGCGATGGCAGGATGGACGCCGACACATTCCAGTGGATGTGGTAAACAGAGTCTCTACCATGGCAAGTCCCACAAACAAGCAAGAGACCCTACGTTTCTTGGGGATAGTGGGATTTTGGAGACTGCACATTCCTGGATACAGTCAGATTGTGAAACCTCTGTATGATGTGACTCGAAAGAGAAACCATTTCCACTGGGGACCTGAACAACAAGCAGCCTTTGACCAGATAAAGCAAGAGGTAATTCAAGCAATGGGTCTGGGACCTGTCCGAGATGGTCCAGACATTAAGAACATTTTGTACACGGCTGCAAGTGACAATGGTCCAACCTGGTGCTTGTGGCAAAAAGCTCCAGGTGAGACACGTGGACGACCTCTTGGTTTCTGGAGTCGAGGTTACAGAGGTTCAGAGGCTAATTATACTCCAACAGAGAAAGAAATCTTAGCTGCCTATGAAGGAGTAAAAGCATCTTCTGAAGTGATTGGAACTGAATCACAACTTCTCTTAGCTCCCAGATTACCAGTTTTGAATTGGATGTTCAAAGGCAAAGGTTCCACACCACATCATGCCACAGACTCCACATGGTCTAAGTGGATGGCTCTGATAACACAGAGAGCTCGAATGGGAAATCTTGAAAGACCTGGTCTAGTGGAGGTGATCTCAAGTTGGCCTGAAGGCATCAACTGTGCTAAACCTCCAGAGGAGAAAGTAACTCGTGCTGAGGAAGCTCCTCCTTATAATGACCTTTCTGATGATGAAAAGAAATATGCTTTGTTCACAGACGGTTCCTGTCGTCTTGTTGGAAACAAGCGAAGGTGGAAGTCTGCAGTGTGGAGTCCAACACGCCGAGTTGCAGAGGCGAAAGATGGAGAAGGAGAATCCAGTCAGTTCGCAGAGGTAAAAGCTGCCCAGCTAGCTCTCGACGTGGCTGAACGTGAGAGATGGCCAAAGCTTTATCTCTACACCGACTCATGGATGGTAGCCAATGCTCTATGGGGTTGGCTAAAGAACTGGAAGAAGAGTGGTTGGCAGAGAAAAGGAAAACCCATTTGGGCAGCCAATCTATGGCAGGACATTGCTGATCGAATCGAGAGAATTCCAGTGAAAGTGAGACACATCGATGCTCACATTCCTAAGAGCAAAGCTACTGAGGAACAGCAACACAACCATCAGGCAGATCTAGCTGCAAGAGTTTCTCAAGTAGACATGGACTCTAATCTTGATCTCGACTGGAAACACCGAGGTGAGATATTCTTAGCTCGGTGGGCTCCACGATTCATCAGGACATCAAGGCAGAGACGCAACATACCAATGGGCTCGTGACAGATCCATAGACATTTCCATGGATGCTATCACACAAGTCATCCATGACTGTGACATTTGTGCTGCTATTAAGCAGGCAAAACGACTTAAGCCCTTGTGGTATGGTGACAGATGGTCCAAGTACAAGTATGGTGAAGCTTGGCAGATTGACTACATCACTCTACCACGTTCTCGTTCTGGTAAGCAGTACGTGCTTACTATGGTAGAGGCAAACACTGGATGGTTGGAAACTTATCCAGTTCCACATGCAACTGCACGCAACACCATTCTCGGTCTGGAGAGACAAATCCTGTGGAGACACGGAACTCCAGAGAGGATTGAGTCAGACAACGGAACTCATTTCAAGAACAACCTTGTCAAGAACTGGGCAAAAGAGCACGGTATTGAGTGGATATTCCACATTCCCTACTATGCACCAGCTTCAGGGAAGATTGAATGCTACAACGGTTTGTTGAAGACCACTCTTAAAGCCATGGGGGGTGGATCTTTGAAAAACTGGGAAAAACATTTAGCACAAGCAACCTGGCTGGTAAATAGTAGAGGTTCAGTGAACCGAGCTGGACCTGCACATTCAGATTTGCTACGGAAAGTGGAAGGTGATAGAGTTCCTGTTGTTAGAGAAAAGAATCTGTTAGGTAAAACTGTTTGGGTATTTTCACCTCAGGAGAGGCTAAACCTGTCCGAGGGGTGGTTTCAGCTGAAGGTCCGGGTCACACTTATTGGGTAATGCAAGAGAATGGTGAAATTCAGTGTATTCCACAAAGAAATTTAACTTTAGCTGAAAGAGGTTAACTTCGAACTGCTGTACAGCTACATCGCGCCCAAAAGAAGAATCAACGAGGAATCTACGGTGCACGAACCCTGAGATCCCTGAGAGCCCTGAGTCAACTAAGAGACCCTGAAATCTCCCTATTTCCCTTTTCTTGGCTTCGTCGGCGAAGAAAATGAACTGTTTTCCATTTTTCTCACTTTCTGATTTTCTTGGACTTTTGAATCATCTACATCTGAGCATAGCCGGAATGGACTATGAACTCTATTCACGAACTGTAAATATCATTTTGGATTGGATGGACAGTATAAACAGCCAATGAAAATTGTTTAGAAGGGGTGGATTGTGCCCGGTTGACGGTGTCCCTTTAAGAAAGGGAATATGGTGGGCGGAAGTTGGTAAACGGAAGGAAGAGTCTAAACTAATTTTTCATTGGGCGAGTGGGAGGAAGCACTATCTGGCCTGAGAGTGAAGTGGGCATTCCCAGCACTTCTCTGTCACTCTTGCTTCCGCCTTTCCACAAGGCAGCAACTCTCTGGCTGTGCTGGGCTTTCTGCCAAGGCTCCGGCCTTGAAAAACTGATAAGGCCTGTATTAACTCCTTCCAACTAACACAAACTGCTTCTAACATTTTTTTCTCTCTTTTCTTCCTCTTTCTATCCCATTCTGGGGAAAGGGGGGAAGAGAGGAGAGAGCGGAGGTGAGGATCCCCCTCGGCCGAGGGGGTCTACTCTCATTTCTGTGTTACACTGCTGTATATCTTTGTATATATTGTAGATATTGTAAATTTGTAAATATTCCCCTGCAAAATCCTACACTGCTTTGTAAATATAGCTCCACTGCTTTGCTAATTCGGCTGGTGAGTTTTTTTTCCTTTCCCTTCAATTTTTTTTCCCTTTTACCTTACAAGGGGGAAGGGAAGAGGCTTCTCGGCCTTACCCTTTCACCCACCACAACTGCTAATGCTGCTACTACTATTATTGAACAGATGTATTAAACAGAAACCAGGCAGACTAGCACAAGGACCAGGTCAGACATCCACTCTCACTTACAGTACACACAGTTGCAGACATGCACCATTTTGGGACAGGTGAGATAAAACTGAAGATGAAAAGCAATCATTTTTAAACATGACTTTTCCAGACTGATAGGTTATCTGCAAGAGTGTCTGCTCTTGGGAACATGAACTGGAAGAATTTGGTTCACATGTATCACAACATCGCAGTACATTAGAGGTTGGAAGGGACCTCAAGAGATCATTGAGTCCAACCCTCCTGACAAAGCAGGAGCACTTAGGGTACTCCACACAGGAATGCATGCATGTGGCTTTTGAATGTGTTCAGAGAAGGAAACTCCACAACCTCTCTGGGTAGCCTGTTCCAGGGCTCTGTCACCCTCACTGTAAAGAAGTTTCTCCTCATTTTGAGGTGAAATCTTCTATGTTCAAGTTTGAACCCATTGTTCCTTGTCTTATTACTGTGCACCACAGAAAAGGGCTTTGCCCTCTGCACTTGACACCCACTCCTCAGATATTTATACACATTGATCAGATCCCCTCTCAGTCTTCTCTTCAAGACTAAACAGCCCCAGGGATCTCAGCTTCTCTTCATAAGGGAGATGCTCATGTCCCCTAATCATCCTCATAGTTCTCCATTGTATTCTCTCCAGCAGGTCTCTGTCTCTCTTGAACTGGGGAGCCCCAAACTGGACACAGATTTCAGGTGAGGTCTCACCAGGCCAGAGTAGGGGGGGAGAAGAACCTCCCTAGACCTGCTGGACACAGTTTTTACAATGCACCCCAGGATGCCATTTGCTCTCTTGGCCACAAGGGCACATTGTTGTCCTAGGCAGAACTTGCTGTCTGCTAGGACTCCAAGGTCTTTCTCTGAGGAGCTGCTTTCCAGCAGGGCAGTCCCTAACCTGTCCTGGTGCCTGTTGTTATTCCTTCCCAGATGCAGGACCCTGTACTTGTCCTCATTAAACTTCATGAGGTTTGCCTGCACCCAGCTCTCAGCCTGTCTCACTGGATGTCAGCACAGCCTGACAGGTGTCAGCAACCCCCCCGTATTGTATCATCAGGAACTTGCTGAGGGTACTCTCAATCCCATCATCCAGGTCATTGATAAAGATATTGAACAAAACTGGACCCAGTACTGATCCCTGGGGCACACCACTGGCCACAGGCCTCCAAGTTGACTCTGTGCCACTGATGTCAACACTTTGAATTCTGTTGTGGAGCCAGTTTGCAATCCACCTCACTGACCAGCTGTCTACACCACATCTCCTGAGGTTTTCTATGAGGATGTTATGGGAGAAAGTACCAAAAGCCTTACTGAAGTCAAGGTATATGACATGCACTGCTCTTCCCTCATCTACACATTTGGTCATGGTTTCATAAAAGGCTACGACACAGCCATTTTACAAATCATTCCTCCCTGTTTCTGCTGTGGTAATTAATTTGCACTTGTTTGTCTGTTGGAAAAAGCAGAATTTTCCTAGTTTAAAGACTTGTCCAAAATCACCTGAAATGAAAAAAAGGGTCCTTCCTTTCTTGAGCAGGCAAGAATCTAATACTTAATCCCTATTTTGCAGTTGATATAAGATCATAAAAAGCACAGCTATGTGCTCGTATGTTTACATTTTGAAAGAGATTTGTTTCCAGGTATAATTTGTGTTTAAATATTTTCTCTCTTACTTTACATCTTTTGCAGAAATTGTACCTGTCTTGTGCATTCAGAAAGCCATTTTAAAGGATGGGAACCATGAAAAATTCTGAGAAGAATTCCTATCTCAGTACATGTATAACTCCTGTAATCCAATAACCATATCTGCCTGTTAACAATGTTGTGTCTGTAGATGAACAAGTGTTTGTACTATACTCACAGGTGTAAAAAGTCTTGAGTTCCCTTTATAAGCAATAACTTAGCAAACTGTTCTGCTGGTGAAATAATAGTGACAGAATTCTTGTTGTGATGAGGTGGAGTGCTGCATTTGCTAACTGCATTATGTCTAGCAGTAAGGAAGTTCTTAAGTTCGCTGATAGGGTTTGTTTGTACTACAAGGCAAAGTAAATTTAAAGATTATCTAGTTCCTTTGTTCTACTAAACCTACTTCAGTATCTTCTTTCAATGTCCGACATTTTCTCAGCACTTTTCCTTGAACATAACAACTATACACCATCTCTGATACTGAAGTTCAAAGTAAGTTTAAGTTACAAATAACAGACACTGAGGTGGACTTCTGAGACGGAGAAATTCATGCCCTGATGTCTACAGAGAGTCCCTGAAACCAGCCAAACAAACAGTAGGGTTTAAGGGAAGAGGTGGAGGATGACTCTAGGTCCCAAAAGTAGCTAATAAACCAAAAGCTTAAGACAAAAATCAAAATTATATCACAATAAAAATCCTCTGGTAAGTAGGATGTTGCATTAGGTTGTTTGTGACAGTGAAGTCAGGAAAAGGAATTCTCTTCTCTACATTATATGTTTCAAATCTTAACTGCTTGATAAAGTGAACCAATGTCAAGGAGCTTAGCTTGCTACTTATGAGAAGTACATTTTTGTTCTATGTTTTTGTGAAGAGGTTGTGTTCTTAGATAAAAGGCATTTCATTATGCTGTTCAAAAATGACACTGATGTAATCACCCTGGTCACTTCTGTAATAAGTTCTTTTTTTCCTTTTCCTAGCAAAAGACCTTGGTAAGCCTTCTGGCCAGTCAAGGTCAACCCATTACATGTAAAATAGCATATAGAACAAATAATTTGTGGGATTATTCATCATGTGGAGAGAGTAACAATATGATAATTCTTGACAGTTTATGTAGCAAGAAAGAAAAAAAAAGATAGGCAAAATTTTCCACTCCTAGTGTTTTAAGTCATCTCCATTAGTTAAGGTCTGCAAGGCTGTCTCAGCCGGGTGAGTCATGCAGTTGCTATGGCAGCCTTTCATCTCATCCTTGACTTTCCAGGAGAAATAGTACAGGAGAAAATTCACTCCTGGCAACATCAATCAGTGATGGTGCATTACAGAAGTTTCGTTGTTTTTTCTTCTCTTCCTTTCTTTTCCCTCCTGCTAACATACACGCATGAAGAACACACACCACTGATTGTGTGAGGACCCAGTGGTGTTTCTGTTAACAGCGGCTTTATGCTTTAGATTTTGCCAGAAGTGGTGCTGCATAAGTAGATTCTGTGGGAAGATACTGGGAGCTGCTCCCATGTCAGAGAGAGCCAAAACCAGTAGATTCTAAAACATGCCCAACATTGGCCAAAGCAGCAACCTTTGATAATGTATTTAAGAGGGGATTGAGAATATGTGAGAGATGTAGTCCTGCAAACACAATGGCCAGTGAGGAAGTATAGGGAGGAAGTACTCCAGGCACTAGAGCAGAAATTCCCCTGCAGCCTCTGGTGAAAACTATGGTCAAGCAGATTACCCTTCTGCAACCCATGAAGTTCCACAGTGAAGCATATACCTACCCTACATCCCATGAAGGACTCCATTCCAGAGCATTTGGATGTGCTCTGAAGGAAGGTGTGACCCCCACAAAGAGCCCATGCTTGAGAGGGCTCCTGTCAGATGCCGAGGCCCATGGACAGACAACACACAGAAGGTTTTCTCTCAGGACCTATGACCCCACGGAAGGAACCCATGTTGAAGCAGTTCACAAAGAGCTGCAGCCTATAAAAAAGACCTACACTGGAGAAATTTGTGGAGGACTGTCTCCTGTGGCAGGGACTCTACACTGGAGCAGGGCAACACTGTGAGGAATCATTCTCCCTGAGGAAGAAAGGATCAGAGACAGCGTGTGATGAACTGACTGCAACTTCCATGCCTTGTAGCCCTGTGCTGCTCATGCAAAGTAGGGAAATAGAGACTGAAGCTGAGCCCAGAAATAAGGAAGGGGTTGTGGACAGTGTTTTAAGATTACTCTTATTTATCATTATCCTGCTTTGTTTGATTGGTAACAAATTAAATCAATTTCTCCAGGTTGATTCTGATTTGTCTATGACAGTAATTACTGAGTGGTCTTCCTGTCCTTATCTTAACCCATAAGCTTTTAACTGTGTTTTCTCCCTCTGTCCTGTTGAGGAGGAGTGATAGAGCACCTTGATGGGCAGCTGTTGATCAGTCAAGGTCATCCCATCACATACAAAACAGCATATAAAGCAAATAATCTGCCAGGTTATTCATCATATGGGGACAATCCCCTTGGTAAGAGTAAAGGAATAGGGAGGTCACAGGATGCATTATTGGCAAACATCACAAGATCTTGGAAAAACAGTTCCCCTTCTGCATACTTCTTTTTCAACCTCAATGCACCTCTCACTTCAGGTATTTTTCATACATTTTCAGGAAAAGAACATTTTTTTCTTCTTTGTACATGATCTAATTCAATCAAGCTGAGTCTTGAACATATATCCTGTCCATTGGAGGAATAAAATCTTTATACCACCAACAGTACTGCACAAGAGTTAGAAACAAATGTCTGGCTGATATGTTAGGAGATAAAAGTACCAAAAGAGGTGTCTAGCACATAACCCATGAAATTCCATGGACAGTGCTCACTCTGCTAAGTTTTCAGCTTTATAAAGATTATATTTCTGTGCAAATTTATACACATTAAGAAGAATATAGAGCAAAACAGAGAGGAAAATGGAGGTGGAAATGAAGGTAAAACTTCATGGTGCTCAGTCAATGGAAAACCTTTATGAGAGATCACCCACATTCACTGTTGGAGCAGAAGGTAGGTTAGCAGGAGAAAAAGTCTTTAATTTGTCTTAAGAGGAGAAATACAGACTCTTAGGCTATTTGACCATTATCAGGCCAGTTCTGGATTTTATAAAGCTAAATTTGCCTTGTACATTGCTCTACACAGCACTAAAGCAGAGTAACCTAGTGCGTGAACTACATTACATTTACACTTCTACTCGAGAAGATGGAAGAAATCACAAAGAAACCTATTTCAGCCTCTAACATGAAAACTGGCAAAATCTTCACGTTCATCTGGCAATAGGTATTAGCAGCATGTGCCACCTGAATTCAGCTCTGTGATGTGTCTGTATCTGTACATGAACCAGTTCTGGAAAATGACAGTTCATGAAAAAGGGTCTTAGGTTTGCCATTGGTCTCTTCTCCTAGGCATCCAGCACCAGAACAAGAGGACACAGTATCGAGCTGTGCCAGGGGAGGTTTAGACTGGAAGTTCTTCATAGAAAGAGAGATTGGCCATTGGAATGTGCTGCCCAGGTAGGTGGTGGAGTTGCCATCATTGGAGGTGTCTAGGAGGAGATTGGATGAGGCACTTGGTGCCATGGTTCAATTGATTAGATGGTGTTGTGTGATAGGTTGGACTCAATGATCTCAAAGGTATTTTATAATCTGGTTAATCCTATTCTATTCTATTCTATTCTATTCTATTCTGTTCTAACATATAAGAAACATAATGCAAGTGATGGCCATCATTTTTTAATCTCCTTATGTCTGGGTATTTTTTAAAAATATTTTTTAAAGTTATTATTATTTTTAATATATAAAAATAACCATTCTCTTTTCAGTTTCCCTGAAAAGCAATTTTTTATCCATTTGCTTATACCTTCATTGGAGCAAATATTGATTTATTATTGTGCATGACCATATATAAATATACATGGAATCAGATCTTCCTTACATAGCTGTTTGACTTACGAGTATGTCACAAATGAAAGGCACTCAATCTTCCTTGTAATTTTCAAATACGTATTTACAAAGACTGACATTTATCTATAACCTATATTCAGCAAAAAGTGTCAATTACTTCAGTACAAAATATGTTGGCACGGTTTTTCAAGGGAATTTGATTTTCACATCTTAGCATAGATGGTGCATCAAGTGTCCTTTTGAACCTCTGTTTGCACATTCAATGTTTGCACATTTCAGTTCCTTATTACGCACTGAAAAATTGTACTTTATTAACAATGAAGTGCCAGTTTTAGTAATGAAATTTTGCAGGTTGCAGGTCCAGGGGATAGCTGACAGTATGAGTTTGTAAATGCAGGAAAACACAGATACTGCAGATAATGTAAAACCTCACTAGAGAAGCTATGCAGGAATGCAGGCTGAGAAAGAGAAACCATTTTGCTTCTAAAAGGTGAGATCTGGCATGTTTTTGTCTGACTTTTTTCTGCTACTCCCCAGCTTGTATGCATCTTCATTTTTCTTTACAATCCAACAATGTTCAAATTGTGCCTTTTTCACATGTCAGTTCAGGGGAAGCAGCACAGGCTAAGTCACACCCCATCAACACATCCATCGTGCAAGTAGAGACTCCTGGTTTGGCAATTACTGAGAAGAGGAAAGAGACTTCAAGCAGCAGACCCCTGGCCAGATAGAGATTTTTGAAGGCACTCACTGACAAGGTGTGGTGGTTTAGGCTGGTTGCTGGCCTGGATGCCACTGCACAGAACACAACAGGGAGGTCCCAAGGGATGGGCCCAGCCTAGGGGGTGGTCACAGGCAGGTATTCTATTCCCATAAAGCCCTACTTCCCTATAAAATGTCCGTGCAGGGTCTTCACTTCCTCTTTTCGTCCCCTGCTGCTGCCCAGGTAAAATGGTGTGAGCCGCCTCCCTTGGGCCTGCCCAGGCCCAAGGCTGGGCTGGGGGGGAGGAAAGAGCCCTGGGGGGTTTGGGTGTACCCCCAGGTGGGGATGGGATGTTCTTGGGTATGTTGTGGAATTTTCTCTCTTTTGTCACGGTTATTGTGGTTCTCTGTAAAGCTTTCATTGTTGTTTGTTTTTTAAATTGTTTTTCTATTCAAACTTTCCATCACTTTTGCAATCCCTTTGTCTGAGTCGTTATTTCTGCCCATGGTGGGGAGGGGGTTTGCCCCAACCCATTACACAAGGACAGATGCATACTTGCTGCTGGATGAATATAAGAAGATATTGCTGAAGATGTGCAGGTGCTCCAGCCTTTACTGGCTGTAATAAAGTCCTAATAAACTGCATGTCACTTTTGTGAGGAATAAGAGATGCATTCCAAAGAAGGCAAAGAAGTTGGGCAGTGATCCTTAGCATGGGAATGAGTTCTGCTTGCCTTTCAGTAAAATCTTATTCCTGTACTGGCTGTGGGGTGACAGATTCTTCCATATAGCATTGAATGGGACCAATCAGATGCCAAAAGTGACTGATTCCCATTGACTCAGTGTGGAAGACAACAAGTTTGTCTCTCTTAATGTAAATCAACAAAGATAAAGTGAATCCTGTCTAGCAATCCTGGATGCAAATCAGCTTGTGATTGCATCGTGATAACACCGGACTACAACAATGGACCTAAGGACCCAGCCATCACGACCAATCCTGGATGCAAATCAGCTTGTGATTGCATCGTGATAACACCGGACTACAACAATGGACCTAAGGACCCAGCCATCAGGCTTTCTGGGCAGGGTGGTTTCCGCCCAAAAGACTGGAGCAACTACTGTTTTGGAGAGAGAAACAGGAGAGAGAAACAGAGGAGAGAAACGGAGGAGAAAAAAAAACGGAGATGAAGGAAAACACAGGAGACGGGCCAGGCCGCTGAGAAGCCGGGACAATGCTGCTCCGGAGAAAAGAAGCTGCCCGGAGGACCACAGCTCCAGCCAAATCCTCAGCACCCTTTCTCTGCAGACTTTAACTGTCTTGGGGGGGATGAGGGGTGTGGTAATATAATTCCTTTCCTCTTCTCTCTCTCTCTCTCTCCCTCTCTCTTTTCTCCCTCTCCCCTTTCTTATGTCCACTTTATTTATGTAATAAATAGTCTAGCTGTTGATACTTTGGCCTCGTTTGTGCCTTTAATTTCACAACACAGGAATATTTAAAAGAACTGTGTCTCCGGACCGTGACATTTAACTGGCGTAGTCGGCAGGATTCCCGTGCAGTGAAAAGTATCACAGCAAAATTATTGCATTTCTGAGAACCCCGAAATGTGTGTGTGTGCCTGAGACGTACTTTTAGTACGAAGCGAGAGTGGAGTCCAGATTCGCGTTTCCACTCGCCCGCGAGGGAAGTGGCCGGAGAAGGACGAAGCGAAATTTTCAGAGAGACTGTGTGGGAGTTCTCAAAAGGTTTAAATGTATGTGCTTTCTCAGGGAAGATTATCTGGGGTACAACTATTGGGTTTATAGTGTGACCTCCTTGAGAATCCTCTGTACCCTGCTTTAAATGTGCATGCTTTCCCGGGGAAGATTATCTGGGGTACAAATGTTGACTGTATAGTGTGACCTCCCCGAGAATTCTCAGTACCCTCTTTTAGGAAACCCAGTTTTGGTGATATTTGTAAAGTGTGTATCCTCTCGGAGGAAGTGTGGCTTTCCTGAGAAGCCTAGTATTGAAGCAAAAGTTGAGAAACTACTGCCGGTGTGTGTTCTCTCAGGGAAACAGAGTGGCTCTTCCCTAAGAATCACAAGATTGTTGTCCTGGTGTAACATAAAATTTGGGGTACAAAAGCTGAGAAGCTTTTGCAGGTGTGGGTTCCCTCAGGGAAGCCCAGGTTGCTGTTGTTTTTTCTTGTGTGTGACCTCTCCTGAGAAATCTATTGTGCATTTTTTCCTGGAGAAGATTATTTTGGAGTAATCCTTTTAAAAGTGTACGTTTTTCCAGGGAAAATTTTGGTGGTACACACAGTGTTCTTACCTGAATCCGCTGTGAAACTTAGTGTCCCATTAAGAAATGCTTTGTGAAACAAAAGAGATGGCCCGGTGTGAGAGGCTTTTTAACCTTTTAGAAGTTCACGGGGCCCGCCCATCTATACAAGGTCTTGATTGGGCTTATGAAAACTGGAATAATTTCCAGAGTGTGGCTGATCGTATTTTGGCTCTGCAAAAGGAAGCCAAGGCAAAACCCGGAAAAGGGAAAGCTTTTATTTGTGCAGTGTTAGGCGCCTGTTTAGCAGCTGCAGTGAAGGAGAAAGAGGAATGGCATGAACAGGAGAATAAAACTATTTCCTCTTTGCAGGGCTTAGTAGACGCACTACAAAGCCATGTGGCTACTTTAAAAATGTAGTAGCAGATCTTAAACTTCAGTTAGAAGCAAAACAGGAGGGGATTACCCGGATCCTGCCCCCATATATCCTCGGGCAGAATTGACAGCGGCTAAGGAAGCTGCTGCGCATATCAGACCTCTCATTAAAACTGAGGTTTTATATGAGGATGGGGAGGTTACCCCCACTATCACAACCAAAGAAACACCTTTCTCCTCAACTGAATTAGCCAAAATTCGCAAAGAATTTGCACGCTCTGCTGGGGAGTCTGAGGTGGAATATGTCTGGCGAGTTTCAAAAACTGGAGGTGATCAGATTCTGTTAACAGAAGCTGAAGCCATGGGCTATTGGGGTGATAACGTTTTTCTAACTACAAAAAACAGAAGTGGACCCCTAAGCCTTACTCAGAGGGCTGCCTATTGGGCAGGGGGGTTTGATCCAAAGGAGAGGGGTGAACCTGTAACTCTGCAGGGAGGGATGAATCAGATAATGGAGAATGTGCAAAAAGCTGCATGCCTGCAGATGATTTATGAAAGGGAACTAAAACATCATTTTGAATCTCCCCTGTCTCTCCTGGTGGATGCAAACAGAATGACTCCTTTGATCAGGGGTCTCCTGACTTGCTTAAAATAAGAGGTATCCAGCTTCAAAAGAAATAGCTAATACCCCACTTTCTTCCAGGACATGGCAAGACGTGGGGAGGGAGTTATTAGATTATGCTAGGCAGTATAGTATACATGAGGAAATAAAAAAACCTCAAACTAGAGGCTTGAGACGTGAAAATGACTCACCCACCAAGCCCCAGGGCCAGATGCGCCGTATTCCTAGTAGGCACCTGGCTAGGGGCAGGGAACACTTGAATACCCGGCAATATTGGTGGGGGATGGGCCAGAAGAAAGGTATTCCAAAAAGAAGTGGTTGATGGGGTAGCCACGAGACAACTACAAATCATTGTGCAATGTTGGCCTGAGCCTAAAAAGAGGGCTGAGGTCACTGCTCCCCTCTTGGTGGGACCATTTGGTGAGGGGAGGGGTATGGCCCCAGGGCAACCAAGGGCTTCACTTCCCAGTGGTGAATTGGGGGTGAAGCATGAGTCAGAGATCACCAAAACATTGTACTTGGTTTGGAAAAAGGTTTTTGTTTGTGTTTAGGTTGGCTTTGAGAGAACCTGAAACAATCAACGATACTTACAGGCCCATTCAAAGTAATTATCACCTGAGAGGGTGGCTCTGAATGGTAACCTGGAAATACCTGTTTTGTATGTTTCAAGGTTGTGTTTCTTATTTAAGTTCTAATGCTAAATTAAAGTTCTAATGCTGAAGACTACCTGATGTATTGTCAGAAGGACTTGTCTTGCTACAATATGGAAGACTTCTCAAGTTTTGCATCACAGAAGACATCTCTTCAAGGACTGTACTTTCCATAACCCCGCAGACATTCAGATCTGGACGGAAGCTCTCACTTCAATTCCAAACTGAAGGACTGACGGGGTGGGGGTAATGGGTTTGTTTGTTCTCCTGGCTTCCAGGAGGAACAAGGATGCTTTCACCTTGTGTAATTACCTGGTTTAATTTTGTTATAATTGTCAATCTTGTATAAATCCCTGTTGCATACAGTGATTCAACATGTAGTGTCCAATATGCAGTTTGTGACTAATGACGATGTAAAACAGATTCGTGCCATTAGGCGATCAAAATGTATTGTAAAAATTGTTTAAAAATTCTCTCCTTTCCTTTCCTTTCTTTTCTTTTCTTTCTCTCTCACTTTTATCTTTGATTGACGGGGTGGTGTGGAAGACGACAAGTTTGTCTCTCTTAATGTAAATCAACAAAGATAAAGTGAATCCTGTCTAGCAATCCTGGATGCAAATCAGCTTGTGATTGCATCGTGATAACACCGGACTACAACAATGGACCTAAGGACCCAGCCATCAGGCTTTCTGGGCAGGGTGGTTTCCGCCCAAAAGACTGGAGCAACTACTGTTTTAGAGAGAGAAACAGGAGAGAGAAACAGAGGAGAGAAACGGAGGAGAAAAAAAAACGGAGATGAAGGAAAACACAGGAGACGGGCCAGGCCGCTGAGAAGCCGGGACAATGCTGCTCCGGAGAAAAGAAGCTGCCCGGAGGACCACAGCTCCAGCCAAATCCTCAGCACCCTTTCTCTGCAGACCCAGGCTGCCCAGAGGAGCCTCAGCACTGTTCCTGTATCAACCCAACATCTCCCCAGAGGACCACAGCTGTTCTCCAGCAAAAGTCTCACCAGCGTTTCTCTCTACAAACCCAACATCTGCAGCACCTTGCCTCCACAGACTTTAACTGTCTTGGGGGGGATGAGGGGTGTGGTAATATAATTCCTTTCCTCTTCTCTCTCTCTCTCTCTCCCTCTCTCTTTTCTCCCTCTCCCCTTTCTTATGTCCACTTTATTTATGTAATAAATAGTCTAGCTGTTGATACTTTGGCCTCGTTTGTACCTTTAATTTCACAACACGGGAATATTTAAAAGAACTGTGTCTCCGGACCGTGACACTCAGGTAATGTCTTTGAAAAACCTCATTTTTCATCTGCTCAGAACTCCTTCACAAATTATTTCACAACTGGATTTATGCTATTAAACTGCTTTAAAATCTAAGAGACTTTGTCCCTTAGAAATTGAGGCTTATCTACTTCTAATCCTACAGTTTGCATGACAGCACATTCTTCATCAGCACAATCTTTCTTCCTCTCCCAGAACACATCTGGGCCCCATGGAAACCAGAGTGGTGACAAAGCAATGAATTTTGCAGCAGCTGTGAAAGACCAAGATGTAAGGAAAGATTATACTGGTCAGAGAGTGGGAATATTTGACATCTGAAACCTGGTTATGTTAAAGTGTAGTTCAGATTACATAAACTAACCAGAAAAAATACGTGTATACAGCAATTAATATATCTAGTTGCAAAACTAGTGCTCACAGCTCAGTGCAGTGACTGATATTTTAATAAGATGAAGTCTGAAGTAATGATGAGAGGCAAGGAGAAAAGAAACAGGAAGAAAGACCCCTTAATATCTTTATCTCTAAACTGCAGAGAGAAAGATTTGGTGGATGACCTGTTGATAGATGAGGAATTGTTTGGATGGTAGCACCCAAATGGTAGTGCTCATTGGCTCAATGTCAGATGAAGGTCAGTGACAGATGATGTCCTTTAATGATCCGTACTGAGATCAGCACTGTTCTATATCTTCATCAGTGACATAGTGGGACCAAAAGCACAGTTATACAATCACAGAATCAGAATCAATAAGGCTGGAAAAGACCTCAGAGATCATCAAGTCCAACCTGTCATACCCAACACCTCATGACTAACTAAACCATGGCACCATGTGCCACATCCAATCCTCTCTTGAATACCTCCAGGGTGGTGACTCCACCACCACCTCCCTGGGCAGCACATTCCAATGGCCAACAACTCTCTCTGTGAAGAACTTTCTCCTCACCTCGAGCCTAAACTTCCCCTGGTACAGCTTGAGACTGTGTCCTCTTGTTCTGGTGCTGCTTGCCTTGGAGAAGACACCAACTCCCACATGGCTACAACCTCCCTTCAGGTAGTTGTAAACAGCAAGAAGGTCTCCCCTGAGTCTCCTCTTCTCCAGGCTAAACAATCCCAGCTCCCTCAGCCTCTCCTCACAGGGCTGTGCTCGAGATCTCTCCCCAGCCTTGCTGCCCTTCTCTGGACACATTCAAGAGTCTCAATGTCCTTTTTAAACCGAGGGGTCTAGAACTGGACACAGTACTCAGGGTGTGGCTTAACCAGTGCTGAGTACAGAGGCACAATGACTTCCCTGCTCCTGCTGGACATGCTATTCCTAATGCAGTCACCAAGTTTGTTAATGACACCAAGCTGAGTAGTGTGGTTGAGATGCTTGAGGGATCGGATGCCATCTAGAGGGACTTGGACAAGCTCAGGAAGTGGCCTGTGTGAACCCAATGAGTTTCAGCAAGGCAATATGGCAGGTCTTGCACCTGGGTCAGTGTAATCCCCAATATCAATACAGGCTGGTAGATGATGTGATTGACAGTAGCCTTGCAAAGAAGGACTTGAGGAAACTGGCTAATGAAAAGCTGTATCTTAGCCCCCTGGGCTGCACCAAAAGAAACGTGGTCAGCTGGTCAACAGAGGTGATTGTGACCCTCAACTCTACTCTGGCGAGACCTCATCTGTACTGCATCCAGATCTGGAGTCCTCAGCTCAAGAATCACAGAATCACAGAACAGGGGCTGGACGGTTCCTCTGGAGATTACCTACACTAAATTCCCTGCAAGAGCAGAATCACCTACAGCACGTTGCACAGAACACCGTCTAGCTGGGTTTTTAATTACTCCAGAGACAGTGTATTCACTCCCTCTCTGGGCACCCTATTCTGGTGCTCCACCATCCTCAGTGTAAACAAGTTTTTCCTTACATTTAGATGGAACTTCCTATGTTCAAGTTTGCAACTACTACCTCTTGTCCTGTCACTGGGCACCACCGAAAGAAAAAGATATGGACCTGGTGCAGTGGGTCCAGAGGATGGCCACAAAAATGAAACGATGGATGAAACACTCATTCAGTGAAGAAAGGATGAGTGTGTTGATGTTGTTCAGCCTGAAGGAGAAAAGGCTCTGGAGAGATCTTATTGCACACTTTCAATACTTAGTGGAGCCATTAAGAAAGATGGGAACCATATATTTAAGCAGGACCTGCTGTGACGGGGCAGGCTTTTATACTACCCAGAAAAGGGATGGTGACTAGATATAAAGAATTTTTTAAAAACTTTTTTTTAGCTTGAGGGATGTGAAAACCTGGCAGAGTTTGTCCAGAGAGGTGATAGATGCCCCATTACTGGAAACATTCCAGCTTAGTAGGGTGGTGCTCTGAGCAACACGATGTAGCTAAAAGTGTACCTGCTCACTGCAGAGTGGGTGGACTAAATGAACTTTAAAGATCATTTCTAACCCAAGTCATTCTATGAAGAGAAAGGTGGAGAAGAGTGCAAGAAGGAACAATGTGGCCAGGAGGAGCAGGGAAGTCATTGTGCCCCTGGACTCAGTATGGGTCAGGCCATACCCTTAGTCCTGTGTCCAGTTCTGGGCCCCTCAGTTTAGGAAAGATGTTGAGTTTCTGGAATGTGTCCAGAGAAAGGCAACAAAGGTGGGGAGGAGTTTGGAGCACAGCCCTGTGAGGAGAGGCTGAGTGAGATGGGGTTGCTTAGCCTGGAGAAGAGGAGGCTCAGAGGAGACCTTCTTGCTCTCTACAATGACCTGAAGGGAGGTTGTAGCCAGATGAGGGTTGATCTCTTCTCCCAGGCAACCAGCACCAGAACAAGAGGACATAGTCTCAAGCTGCACCAGGGGAAGTTTAGGCTGGATGTTAGGAAGAAATTCTTCACAGAAACAGAGATTGCCCATTGGAATGCGTTGCCCAGGGAGGTGGTGGAGTCACCATCACTGGAGGTGTTTAGGAAGAGCCTGGATGAGGCACTTGGTGCCATGGTTTAGTTGATTAGATGGTGTTGGGTGATAGGTTGGACTCGATGATCTCCAGCCTGGATAATTCTGTATTCTGTAAGGAGGGGAGAAAATGGTGAGGAAAGACTGAGGCTGAATTTGATTTGGTATGAAGTGTTATACTGATTTTGTAAGTGTAACTGTTCATAGAATGTGTTTGGTAGGTAAGGGTATGTAAGACACACTAGACAGCTGTCTTGGATGAAAATGTTTTTAATAGCAAGGCGTCGTGCATCAAATGGTCCATGTGGGTTGATCCCTCCATCCCCTGCAGTAGTCCAGAAACGTCAGTAAAACCTCTACAAGTGTGCTGGGGAAGTCAGGCTAGGCAACTGGATCTGAGCATGATGATTTCTCCTGACCTGTTCTGGTGGTAAATGCATATTAGAGAATTTATGGTGTAACCCAGAATTTATTTCACAAACTCTTAAACCTGAAAAATGGGAACAGGCACAGATAGAAAGCAGAAACAGCATGCAATGCATTGTATTTTCAGCATGAAGTGTGAAAACTGTTTGCAACATGATAACAACAAGTTTTGGATGTGTCAAGATGTAGTAATTAGAGTCACATTTAGATCTCAAATCCTTACCTTCTTGCTACAAGCCAAGAAATGTTTGGCTTTTTTTTTTTTTAAACAACTAAACTTCTAATCTCCAATAAATATGTTATTAGCAGGTATTACCAGGGCTATATTACACACAGAGAATCACAGAATCACCAAGGTTGGAAGAGAACTCAAAGATCATGGAGTCCAACCTGTCACCCAACACCTCATGACTAAACCATGGCACCAAGTGCCGCATCCAATCCCTTCTTGAACACCTCCAGGATTGGTGACTCAATCACCACCTCCCTGGCAGCACGTTCCAAAGACCAACAACTCTTTCTGTGAAGAATTTTCTCCTCACCTCTAGCCTAAACTTCCCCTGGCGCAGCTTGAGACTGTGTCCTCTTGTTCTGGTGCTGCTTGCCTTGGAGAAGAGACCAACCCCCACCTGGCTACAACCTCCCTTTAGGTAGTTGTAGACAGCTATAAGGTCTCCCCTGAACCTCCTCTTCTCCAGGCCAAACAACCCCAGCTCCCTCAGCCTCTCCTCACAGGGCTGTGCTTGAGGTCTCTCCCCAGCCTCATTGCCCTTCTCTGGACATGTTCAAGTGTCTCAATGTCCTTCTTAAACTGAGGGGCCCAGAACTGGACGCAGGACTCAAGGTATGGCCTAACCAGTGCTGAGTACAGGGGCACAATGACTTCCCTGCTCCTGCTGGCCATATTATTCCTAGTGCAGGCCAGGATGTCATTGGCCTTCTTGGCCACCTGGGCACACTGCTGGCTCATGTTTAGGTGGCTGTCAATCAGCACCCCCAGGTCCCTCTCTATTTGGCAGCTCTCCAGCCACTTCTACCCCAGCCTGTAGTACTATTCTGTTCTTCAACTGTTTTGTTCCTCAGTGTCTCTAGAACATCTTACTTATTTCACAATGAAACTGTGTCAGACACAATGCTACCATTAAGTATATTTTCTCATGGGTACCTTCTTCCCCAGCAGGAACTGTTTTCATGAAGATGCCCAGAGTTATGCTATGAGTGCTCTCCTGGCATTAACAAATGAACCCTGCAGGATCTGAACAGGCTGAGACAATGGTAAAACACATGGCCTCTTGAAGAAGTTCTTAAGTCACTTAAAAATACATGAGACACCTTTTGAAAAAAAAAAAAAAAAAAGAAAAAAAAGGATAAAATTACAATATCATGCCAGTGAGTTTATACTTATTGACTGTAAAGTACACCCAATAAAAGAGTCTTCTTTTATAATGTTGAGGTATATATAACACCAATCTGTGTGGTGTTGTCAATATACCAGAGGGATGGGATGTCATTGAGAGGGACCTTGACAAGCTGGAGAGGTCAGACCAGGTGAAGCTTTTGAGGTTCAACAAGAGTAAGTGCAGGTTCTGCACCTAGACCAGAACAATCCTTGCCACCAATGCAGACTGGGGGATGAAGTGCTAGAAAGCAGCCCTGTGGAAAAGGACTTGTGGGTGCTGAGGGATGAGAAGCTGGACATGAGCAGGCAGTGTGGGCTTGCAGCCCAGAGGGCAAATCACATCCTGAGCTGCATCAGAAGATGTGTGGCCAGCAGATCCAGAGAGGTGATTCTGCCACTTTACTTTGCTCTTGTGTGGCCTCACCTGGATAATGAGTCCAGCTCTGGAGCCCTCAATATAGGAAGGACATGGACCTGATGGAGCAGGTCCAGAGGAGGGCCATGAAAAAGATCATGGGTTTGGAACACCTCTGCTACAAAGACATGCTGAGGGAGCTGGAGAAGAGGAGGCCCTCTAGTACCTGAAGGGGCCTACAAGAAGGATGGAGAGAGACTGTTTACAAAGGCCTGTGGTGATAGAACAAGGTACAATGGCTTCAAACTAGAGAAGAGCAGTTTAAATTGGATGTTAGGAACAGATTCTTTACTATGAGGGTGGTGCAACACTGGAACAGGTTGCCCAGGGAGGTGGTTGGGGTCCCATCCCAGGAGATATTCAAAGTGAGGCTCATCAGGGCTCTGAACAGCCTGATCTAGTTGAGGATGTCCCTGCTTGACCGTAGAGAGGTTCAGACTAGACGACCTTTGGAGGTCCCTTTCAACCTAGGCCATTCTGTGATTCTATTGATGAGGCAACATCACAGCTTACTCAGGTCCTTAACAAAGCTCATTCCAGTCCTTGGAAATGCTTTCATTTGCACCATAGTTCTTCGAATATGATGAGGAATTCTATTGTTATTGCTATGTCTTTTATAGAGACATATTGCTCTGGATGACTCAAGGGCCTCAATGTTTTCTAGTAAGAGGAATTGTTTAGGATGAGGTCCAGCAAGTTGTGTGCAACTCTGTTCAAGTATTTTTCTGTTAAGCAGGATTTTAACAGAACAAAATTGTTTTGGATTAATTTTCCTTTCTTTTTATTAAAAGAAAATGCCCACAAGCATTGGTTTAAAGTCCTTGATGGTCTCTTCAATCTGAATTATTCTGTAATTCCACATCCAGAAACTGCATAATGAGGAAAGTCATGTGAAAAAAGACAGAGAAAATGTGGTAAAACAGATGTGAGGATGCTCTGGGAGTCTGATTAGATGTTCTAAATCGCCATTGCCTATGTCTCCATCAAAAATAATATATTAAGGATTCAATACTTTCCATGAAAGATAGATTACATTTTCCTTTTTCCCTTCATCCAGACTTACAGGGAGATATCCTTTAAGATGAGGTCTTTTTTTTGTCCTTCAGCACATCTCTTTTCTACTCTAAATAAAATATCATGTACTACCATTTGTCACCATAAATGAAAACGAAACTGGTTTCATGAGCTCAGTATTAACAGAATCTTCCCTCCTTCTGGTCTCCATATCTCATAAACAGACTGTCCCTACGCAGTCTGATATGAATAAAGGCTCCAGAAATACACTAGAAAGTGCCAGTTGTGCATATCACCACAGGTAAGAAGATTGTGCAATGATTGTTAAGGACTGGTAAGATCTGGTTTTGCTAGCCTTGTGGAATATTGTTCTACTCATGGAAGACCTTGCAGGACTCCGTGCCTCCAGCTCCAACAAGTTTCATTGTAAAGTTTGTTTTCTATGTGGCTTGAAAAGGAAGAAAACAAAAATTGTAATTTATAGACTGAAACATCTAGTCCAAGGTGAAAGTCAGGAACAAAATCATCTTTAATTGCAGATTGATTCTCAGTGTATTACTGTCACAGAATCACAGAATCACCAAGGTTGGAAGAGACCTCAAAGATCATCGAGTCCAACCTGTCACCAAAGACCTCATGACTAAACCATGGCACCAACTGCCATGTCCAATCCCCTCTTGAATACCTCCAGGGATGGTGATTCTGTCACCTCCCTGGGCAGCACATTCCAATGGCTAACAACTCTTTCTGTGAAGAACTTTCTCCTTACTCGAGCCTAAACTTCCCCTGGCACAGCTTGAGACTGTGTCCTCTTGTTCTGGTGCTGCTTACCTGGGAGAAAAGACCAACTCCCTCCTGGCTACAACCTCCCTTCAGGTAGTTGTAGAGAGCAAGAAGGTCACCCCTGAGCCTCCTCTTCTCCAGGCTAAACAATCCCAGATCCCTCAGCCTCTCCTCGTCTTCACAACTGACAGGGGTTAAACATAGTAACTCAGACAGAAATGGTGGATGCATGAATTATGATAGCTACCTGTTTCTCCACAATGAAGGTTAACATCAGCCCACAGTTGATGTTGAAAAACATTCTTGGTAATGGAGTTGACCAGGTTGTCCTTTCACTATGAGACCCTTTAAATGGGATTTTCGCACTTTATGCCACCCACGAAGAGGTGCTACATACCTTCCACAAAATGTCTTGGCCAGCTCTCTAAAGTGTTCCTGCTTTTAATCATCATTTTCTACTGCTCACACCAGCCAGTTTAAAAAAAAAAAAAAAAAATGTAATTTAGCCTAGGCAGTCTGACAGTTTAGCGGCAGCAATTATTACATCACTGCAGAATAAAATACAGAGCTGAATGTTATCAACCTGCTGTCAGAAACTGCATTCACAGTCCATTAGTTCTTTAAGTTGCCTCAGACTGACATGGAGAAAGTGTCAGGAAAAGCACTGATCCTGGCAGAGAAAGGGGAAGAAGTAAAGTCTGTGGCTGGCCCCTGATCTCTTGGGAGCAATGAGAACCATTCAAAATAGGTCCTCCACAGTGCTGAGGAGATAAACCCGGCAGTTATCTGTGTGAGAATGGAGCAATTTGTGAATCTGAGCATGGAAATCTGGCTCATGTCAAACAAAGAGCTAATGACAAAGAGCATACAACAGCTCTAGGTCACCTCACCTTTTACTGGGGCTTTGCTTTAGTCACTTATGTCACCTGGAGACAGATTTACAATTGAAGAGACTTTCAGGGTCATATAGTAGCTGTGTGTGACATTTCCAGGTTAAGTGCCACGACAGATGTTAGAACAGACTGTGTGTAACCACAATATTGGTTAATGCACCTGACAGCCTTCTGGGAGAAGTGTATTCATGTGATTGTAGTGTCTTCTGTTTACCATACAGGTAAAGAGCTACATTTGGTTTGTATTTTGAATATGCAATGTTCATGCACAATTTTTTATGCATAAATGCCAGCTTTAAGTGCCAATTGCCTCTTGGCACAATGATATGTAATCAGTCAGAAACATTTAATGAGGAGTTGTATTAACTGCAGGCCAGGTAATATGGTTTGCTTTAAAGAGGGGGATGAGTAATATTACTCAGAAAAAAATTCACTCTTTCCAGTGGCTGTCTGTCCTCCATCAACCCTGTTGCATAGAAACCACTTATTTACAGGACAGACTAAATGAAATTTCTTAATACAGATGAGAATTGTGTAATTTAAGGTTGGTTAAAGAGGGGGTTTTCAGTTATGTGAAGAGGAAATTTAAATGAGCTGTTTGTTGTACACACACTGAAGGAGGTTTTGTAGATAGAAAAGGAAAAAAATAAGATCTCTTAAGAAATATCAGGAAAAAGCTCTTTGTATTATCAAAATAATACCAATACCTATCTCTACAATTATGCATGCACTACATCAATTTCTGTGACATAATCTGGCCTGCAATTTTGAGCTCAGATCTAAAACCTCATAAATATTTTTGCAATACTGTAAACATGAAGGAAAGCAGAAATAGCAGAATCTCTCAACAACCTTTTGGACATGGAAAGGTTATTTCATTTATGCTACCTTAGTTGCTAGCCTAAGGTCTGCTGGGCAAGTATTTAGGTCTGCACTGAACCTTACGTATGTCTTTAACACCAGCGTAGACGCAAACCTTGTATACAGTCCTCCAAGACTCACACTGATTTACACTGACACTATTTTAAAGTGTTTCAGAATGAAATTTATTTTACCTGTTATTGCAACTCCTTCTGAATTACCAAAGCTGAGAGACATTGTCTCAGTGGCAGCAAAACTAATGCCTTCCTCTCTTGATGTGGAAACATTTTGGACTTGTCCTGCTGGATAGAGGAGAAGCAAATTTGTTCATATCTACCATTGCAGTTACATCTGTGGACAGAGACAAAAAAGGAAAATATTAATTTAAGAAGTGATTTTGTCTGAATATTTTTCATCATGAGAATAAACTGTGATCTGTTGACAAGAGCAATACAGTTCTTGTGAGCACAAAACTCCCTTGCATCACGAACAGACTGTTACAGAGGTCACATCTGCAGAGTGAAAACCTACCGTGTCATTAATTCGATGCAAACTAAACGTGACACAGCTCTTCATCCTCTGCAAGGACTTGCCATTGCAAAGGCATTATTAACACACAGAGCTCTTGTTTACAAGTGTTGTTAAAATGTCAGCTAGACAAATCTGTCAACCAACCTTCTTTATCCTTCTTCACCTTTTGCTGTTGCTTCTGAGCTCCTGTTGAGGAAATAAGAGATAACGGTCAAGGTAAACAAAGGAGACTTTCTGATCAGTAAAAACTTCTTTTGCTTTTTGACAGCAATAGAGTTATTCTGTATTGACTCAGTGTGTCAGGAGATGCAGACATGTTGAGAAGCTGTGTTTGGCCATCACGATTGGGATCTGAATAGATTGTATTTTTACTGATCTAAAATACAGAGGCTCTAGACAGTGACATGACCTTCTTCAGGAATACAGAGCATAGACCTGATGCAAAACTAACTAGAAATAAGTATTTTATTGTGAAAAAAAAATAAAGATTGAGGATTGCAGATTACAGGTAAAGAAGTTTCTGGTGGGAGGAACATTGGCTTTAGAGGTAGGGCCAGTTTTCAAGTTTTCATCTGTTTCTTCATTAACTTGTAAAGAAGATCTGATGTTTCTGTAATAATCCTGTTGCCAGAAGTTCAATAATAGGGTGTGACAACAGCATCAGAATTTTTTTTCTACATACATGTAGCACCCCTTCAGAGATTTGCTTTGGTTTCAAGTGAAAGTAGAAGTACTGGTTTACTTAGGAGAATTTTGATAGAATCATAGAACCATAGAATGGTTTGTGTCGGAAGGGACTTGAAAGAATAGCATAGCATAGCATAGCATAGCGTAGCATAGCGTAGCATAGAATAGAATAGACCAAGTTGGAAAAGACCTTCTAGATCATCAATTCCAACCTACCACCCAACACCATTTAATCAACTCAACCATGGCACCAAGTGTTTCATCCAGTCTCTTCTTAAACACTTCCAGTGAGGGTGACACCACCACCTCCCTGAGCAGCTTATTCTAAACTCCCCTGCCATGGGCTGGGACACCTCCAACCAGATCAGCTTGGCTCTGAATAGTTCCCATATTGGTGCCTCCACAACATCTCTGGGCAATCTGTTCCAGTGCTTCACCACACTCATGGTAAATAATTTCCTCTGAAGATCTAAGCAAGAAAAACAAAACAGAACAAGCAAACAAAAAAACCCGAACAAACAAAAAGCAACCAACCAAAAAACCAACCAACCAACTAAAAACCCACAATACCAACAAACCAACCAAAAAAACCCACCACTTGATTTCCATATTAAGACAAAGTGTGTCACAGAAGGCCAACAGTTCATAAGAGCAAGAGATCTTCACACACTTTAAACTTAGTTCCCTAACAAATTCCAGTGTATATTGATTTAAACAATCACCAGCAAAGTAAGTCAGATCCTTTTCCCTTGTTCTGGCCTTTCACACATCATTAAGGAAAGGTTAGGCAGTTTTATTCCCAGAAAGATTTTAAAATCTTCAGAGGCAAAACTTAATTCCATTCAAGTTTATAAATACTGTGACCTTCAGACTTCTAAAATGTTGTGTTCTTTTGTATTTGCTTGGAACTTAGCTCCTTCTTTGACAAGAAGAAAAGGCTAGATATGTAACTAATCCTTTTGTTTTTCAGGAAACTGTATTTCACAGAAAAGAGGGGGGGAAATCAACTTTGAGCAGAATTTTAATTAAAAAATAAATAAATAAAATAGCTGATGCAGCAAATACTTATGACGACAAAAAATATTTGAACTGTTATTTTGTGTGCCATGCTGGTATTAAGCCTGTGTTATCAATATTACCTGAAAACCTGCACTGCATTGTGATCTCTGATTGTTGCTTAACCTCCTTAACAATGCAAGCTATTGTGGGTCCTAAGAACTCTGTTACATTAATCACTTCAATGTGTTGATTACTCTTGTGCATGTAGAACATTCAAAAAGCAGTCACTGTTGTACTCAGTGCTTGGCAAGCATTTTCTCTACAAGGAAAACTTTTTACTAGATTTTTTTCTCTCTCTTTTAAAACTCACTGTTGTTGGTTGATATCATAGTACCATAGTATCAGTCAGGGTTGGAAGGGATCACAAGGATCATCTAGTTCCAGCCCCCCTGCCATGGGCAGGGACACCCCACACTAGATCAGGCTGGCCAGAGATATCAAGAGGTAGAAACCTAAACATAGGAAAAGAGGCAGAAATGTTGATGGCAGGAAGCAAGTCTACTGTGAGAAAGTGTCTTTCCAAGGCTTCTATTCTCCACGTCAAAACTATCTGCCAGTTGCATCACACTGGTCGGTATCAGATCTAAAATAGTCTCTCCTTTGTAGCTTCAGTCATGTAAGAC
Organism: Melanerpes aurifrons; assembly: GCA_011125475.1. Taxonomy (NCBI): domain Eukaryota; kingdom Metazoa; phylum Chordata; class Aves; order Piciformes; family Picidae; genus Melanerpes; species Melanerpes aurifrons. The sequence goes on along the minus strand of WWNC01000059.1, from coordinate 946,260 downwards.
AAAAATAATTAACTCAATTCACTCCAGGAATTCTACTATGCTACATTTCTTTCAATTTTGTTTTTCTGGTATCTGAGAATATTATTCATTACCTACCAATTCTGCCAAGTAAATAAATATAGCCTGTATTTAAAAGCATAAGGCTGAGGCTTGCTTGTGGTTTCCTTGGGACTAGTGATACACCAATGATTTTTACCCTAACAGTTCTTTCTTTTCTGCGTGCTTCTTATATTTCTAGAATTATCATACTGATTTCTCAGACATTTAAAAAGAATCCCATTATTCTTATTCCTATGGCAACTCAAGAGTTCCCCATTTTTTTCTGCCTAGATATTAATCCAGTCATTAGGCTTTTCCTTGCCCTTTCCCTTTCTTCTTCCATTTTTCTCTCCATTTTCACTCATATTGTCTATTACTTTTACATACGGAGGTTTTTATCTCTGTCCCCTTCAAAAGCAATTTACATCACTTCCATTAATTCTCCAAGATTATGTTGAAGGTGTTCTTTCTGTTCCCTTTGATATACTTTCACAACATCTTCCTTCACAGGATGCTATTGCTTGGTGACAGAGTCTGTCACTGCACTGCCAACACCATCTGTGAAGCCAGAGCTCCAGGCTTTGACAGCTCTGGCCTAAGACACTACCCTTAAAGCTGAAATATCAGTAAGAGCATATGTTCTCTACCTTCTCTACCTTTCCAGAAAGTAGCCGTGGTAAACCATGGACACCCTGGGCTGGAACTTTGGGCAGCAAAACCCTTTTCTTGTCTAATGGTCAGTTCTGCAGGCAGATTCCTCCTTCATAAGCCCCTACTTTGGGAGGATCATACCTGTGGCTCTGAAAAGGGCCAAAGTCTTCTGTAACTGATGAAGCAGCTGATGGTTTCTGTGTCCATGGGAAAAAAAAATAAAAAAAATCAATTATTTTGACCCAAGTAGCTTCCAAACACATAGTTTGTAAGGGAATTACTCTCCCATACATGCTGCACTCTGCTTCTCTTACTGCTAACAAAATCCCAGCACTTAATGCATGTAGCCCCAGGATATCTTCATGAGTAACACATAAAAAGCACAGTCAGTCTCCAGAGAAAAGCAAAGTATGTTTTCTGATATAATCAAATAGCTTGACTTCTGACTGTTTTACATTTGCAACTGAGCCTCTGTAAGCAATACTAATTATTGTCAGTAGATGAGGTACTTATGATCAAGGAATTAACAAGTTACATGCTATTTCCTTATGGCTAGATGTCATAAAAAGAAATGGATGTTTGGAGAGTCTGGTATTACAGTGTTCAAGGTATTACACATACACACACTACAACAACATGTCTCTATCATATATTTATTTTTTCTTTATCTATTTTAAAATATATAGGTCTAAAAGGATACAAAGCCATTTTGCACAAAAGATCAAAGAACCAGTAGTAAAAACCTGTCTAGCATCCTGGACCTCTATCCTAGCCATCCAGGGCCATCAAAAGCCATTCCTCAACCAGCAATTAGAGACCTAGGCTCAGGGGCAACAGCCTGCCTTTTCTTGTATATTATCAGCAACAGAAAGGAGCAGCCTCTTCTTTCAGAAGAAAAATGCAGGAGAAGGAAAATGCAGATGAAGGAAAACACAGGAGAAAAAGATCTGGACAATGCCGCCAAGAAGGAAAAGCAGACAGGATACCAGGACAGAGATATCACCATGTAGCTTGTAAGTAGCAGACCAAGAGGAGCCCTCTCTCTGTGTCCTATGTTCTACCTGCTGCAACTCATGGGCTGAAGAGGCTGCCCAGAGGACCACATCTCTTCTACAGCCAAAGCTACAGCACTCTTCCTCTACAGACCCAACATCCCCTCTACATCCAAAGCTACAGCACTTTCCCTTCACAGACTCAAGCTGTCTTGGGGGGGTGAAGGGTGTGGTGATATAATTCCTTTCCTCTTCTCTCTTCCTCTTCTCTCTCTCCCTCTTTATTTTCTCTCTCTCCCCTTCTGATCCATCCACTTCATTTGTATAATAAAAAGTCTAGCTATTGATATTTTGGCCTCACTTGTGCCTCTAATTTCATAACACCGGAGTATTCTTAAGAACTGAGTCTCTTTCCCTCTCTGGACTGAGACAGATGTCCCTGATCACTTTAGGGGTGTTGCACTAGATGAACTATACAGGTCCCTTCCAACCCAAAGCGTTCTATACTTCTATGAAATACACAGAATAAGTGTCCATTATTGGAGATACACATTTCTCTGTGTTATTAATGGACACAAGCAGTTAGTGTTGAACTTAAAATATTCCAAAGTGAACTGGAACACTTAAAACTATTTCCACATAAAACTCCATTTCAAGAAGTGGGCAAACAGCACAACAGGCAAATAACAACATTAGATTTCCATGCTTGGTGCAGCACAAAGCTTTCAGGGATGGAAATGACTACAGAACATTTTTATTTTCTTCTTTTGCTGAAATATATGCATACAGCACTTTTATCTTTTGGGTTGGGGTTTCTGTAGTAAAGTTTTAGTAATGGGGTGGCAATAATGGTGGCTTCTGTGAATCTTCCCCAACGTCCAACAAGCCAAAGCCAGGCAGCTACAAGATGGACTCAGTGATGGTCAAGGCCAAGTCCATTAGTGCCAATGATAGAACCTCTGGGATAGCATATTTCATCGTCATTGCCAATGATTAACAACAATCTTAAACACAAGAAAAACAGTTTCTTGTCCCATTAGTTGATCATTAACATTGATTCAGTTACCACTGGTCCAGAAACTATTAAACATAAAATATATAGTAATAATATAAGCAGACATCCTCAAAATTGTTCTAGTGATTATCATACAATCACTGAATGATTTGGGTTGGAAGGGATCTCCACAGGTCATGAATGAATAATCATATCCTGTTGGAACTAGAAATAGTACAAGCTGTGCAATGAATCACACTCAAAACAACAGAGACGCTAGAAATCACAGAATCACAGGATCACAAAAGTTAGAAGAGACCTCAAGGATCATTAAGTCCCACCTGTCACCAAAGACCTCGTGACTAAACCATGGCACCAAGTACCACGTCCAATCCCCTCTTGAACACCTCCAGGGACGGTGACTCCACCACCTCCCTGGGCAGCACATTCCAATGGCTAACAACTCTCTCTGAGAAGAACTTTCTCCTCACCTCCAGCCTAAACTTCCCCTGGCACAGCTGGAGAGTGCATCCTCTTGTACTGGTGCTGGTTGCTTGGGAGAAGAGACCAAACCCCTCCTGACTACAACCTCCCTTCAGGTAGCTGTAGACAGCAAGGTCTCCCCTGAGCCTCCTCTTCTCCATGCTAAACAATCCCAGCTCCCTCAGCCTCTCCTTGTAGGGCTTGTGTTCCACTCCTAAGTCTATCTGTGTTCCCTCAAATCTATGGATAAAAAGCACTTTTTCCTATTTGCTCCACAGTACTCATGAGATCTCTGGTGACAGGTTGGACTTGATGATCTTTGAGGTCTTTCACCTTGGTGATTCTGTGATTCGGTGATTCTGTGTTCATCCCTTTCATATTAACCACAAAACAACACGAATCTATCAAGGAAATATCTGAATGGTCCTAAGTTGGAAGAACAAATTGGCCAGATTTTCACTTACCCCTTTCATCTCAATATTACTACCCTTTTGTAAGAAGCTAGGTATTTTCTCTTCCTCATTAGTGTCTCTCTCATTTCTTTATCATCTCTATGACAGTACATATCACTTTACTTGGTATTCTTACTCTATACTTTCACATTTCTGACACTGGGGTTTTTTTGTGAGTGGAGCAGAGCTTGGCAATTTTTTTCAAACTTCCAAATTGTACTTACTTATTCCCAGCATTTTTCATGGAGAGGATATATAAGTGTGGATATGTTCTCAGAAAGTACCTCATCATTCTGTGATGCATTGCTTTTATAGAGCAAATCCAAGGTTGCCATTAGACAGAAGTTCAAAATGCTCAGAAGGTAACACACAATATTCTGAAGTTGAAGAATGATGAGAGCTGACCCTTTGTTCCACTCTCCAGAAAAAGAGAAACACAGCACAAGAATAAGTGGCAGCTCCAACTCAAATTGAAGTTGTCATCAATGCCCTCAGCACTTGTTTCCAATTCCTTTCTATGGCTAGAAGAACAAAGATCATCTTCTCATATTTCATGTTATTTATTTGTTGACCTTTGAAGTACACCAAAGAAAATGAAAAGAATGACATATCAATGTCATCCTACCTCAACATGAGGTGATAGGGCCACTTTACTCTGCTCTGATGAGACCTCACCTGGAGTACTGCACCTAGTCTGGAGCCCTCAATCTAGGAAGCATGAGGACCTGATGGAGCTGGTCCAGAGAAGGGCCACAAAAATGATCAGGGGGTTGGAACATGAAGACAGGCTGTGGAAGCTGAGATTGTTCGGCCTGGAGAAGATAAGGCTCTGGGGAGACCTAATTACAACCCTTCCAGTACCTGAAGAGGGCCTACAAGAAGGATGGGGAGAGGCTATTCACAAAGGCCTGTAGTGGTAGGATGGGCAATGGCTTCAAACTAGAGAAGAGCAGATTTAGAATGGATGTTAAGAACAAGGTTATTACCATGAGGGTAAAGGAACACTAAAACAGATTGCCAAGGGTGGCACTTAAGGCCCCATCCTTGAGACATTCAGGGGTCTGCACAGTCTGATCTAGTTGAGAATGCTGCTGCTAACTGCAAGGGAGGTTGGACTAGATGACCTTCAGAGGTCCCTTCCAACTCAGACCATTCTATGATTCTGTGATTTGTATTTACACATGCTTATATAGAGAACACAGAATTAAAGAGGTTGGAAAAGACCTTTGAGATCACCAAGTCCAGCCCATCATCCAACACCATCTAATCAACTAAACCATGACACAAAGTGCCTCATCCAGTCTCTTCCTAAACACCTCCAGTGATGGTGACTCCACCAGCACCCTGGGCAGCACATTACAATGGCCAGTCTCTCTGGGAAGAACCTCTTACTAATATCCAGCCTAAACCTCTCCTGGTGCAGCTTGAGACTGTGCCCTCTTGTACACTGCTGATTGCCTCAGAGAAGAGACCAACCCTCACCTGGCTACAGCGTCCCTTCAGGGAGTTGTAGACAGCAAGAAGGTCTCCCCTGAGCCTCCTCTTCTCCAGGCTAAACAACCCCAGCTCCCTCAGCCTCTCCTCATAGAGCTGTGCTCCAGAACCCTCCCCAGCTTTGTTGCCCTTCTCTGGACACCTTCCAGCAAGTCAACATCTTTCCTAAACTGCGGGGCTCAGAACTGGACACAGGACTCAAGGTGTGGCCTAACCAGTGCTGAGTATAGGGGCAGAATGATCTCCCTGCTCCTGCTGGCCACACTGTTCCTGATGCAGGCCAGGATGCCATTGGCCTTCTTGGCCACTTGGGCATATTACTGGCTCATGCTCAGCCTGCTATCAACCAGTACCCCCAGTCCCTCTCTGGCTGGCTCCTTTCCTTCCACTCTGACCCCAGCCTGTAGGAGTGCCTGGGATTGTTGTGGCCAATGTGTAGAACGCAGCACTTAGAATAGAATAAACCAGGTTGGAAGAGACCTTTGACAGATGTGTTCAATGTCATGCCCTTGGACTCTGCCCATCTGTCCAGCCTGTAAAGGTCCCTCTGCAGAGCTCTCCCACCCTCTAACAGATGAACATCTCCTCCCAACTTGGTGTCATCTGCAAACTTACTGATGATGGACTGAATCCCCTTGTCCAGATCATCTAATTGAGTAGGTTGCTTTACTGTTATCTAAACGGAGGCAAGACCGTATCGAAGATCACAGCATCACAGTATCACAGTATAACTAAGGTTGGAAGAGACCTTGAGGATCATCGAGTCCAACCTGTCACCACAGACCTCATGACTAGACCATGGCACCAAGTGCCATGTCCAATCTCCACTTGAACACCTCCAGGGACGGTGACTCTACCACTTCCCTGGGCAGCCCATTCCAATGACGAATGACTCACTCAGTGAAGAACTTTCTCCTCACCTCAAGTCTAAACCTCCCCTGGAGCAGCTTGAGACTGTGTCCCCTTGTTCTGGCGCTGGTTGTCTGGGAGAAGAGACCAACCCCTTTCTGGCTACAACCACCTTTCAGGTAGTTGTAGAGGGCAATGAGGTCACCCCTGAGCCTGCTCTTCTCCAGGCTAAACAATCCCAGCTGCCTCAGCCTCTCCTGATAGGGCTTGTGCTCAAGATGTGTACTGGGAAAAGCTGGGAGTAATGTAGATATATGTTAGATTAACGTCCATTGCTGTCATTAATATTAGGATTTTTAAGACACCATTTTGACTGTATTACAGAAAAGATAACCAAATACAGAAGCAAACAAATGAGACTTCACACCAGTTTAGCTGTATTGGGCTGTAAGTCTGGTACCAAGTTGAGACATTTTCACATGTCTTGCAGTATTATATTTGATGGTGACTGCACAGATTAGACTTAAAGTGTCACCTAAAATATTTTCCAGAAAGAAACCCAGTACAATTTTATTGTCATAGAGTCATGCAAGCTAAGGAATACATTCTTTTTAAAGCAGCTCAGTACAAAGCACTTTATTGGATTCTATTATTGTCAAAGATAACAATATTTATGGTAAAGGTCTTTCATGATCAATCCCTGATTTTGCTCTAACAGGAAATAGTCACAGATACTGAGATGTATTTGTAAAATTTGCTCCTATGATAAACATAATGTCCATTTAGGCCCCAGAATTCTATCCAGCAACTGAAGGAGAATACAATGTTATGAATAAATATTGATGCCTGAGCCTGCCTACAGTTTATCTAAACTGCTGAAAAACATTATGGCTTCCATTCATCATTAAAAAGGTGGCATTAATCACCAGTATTCTGCTTCCTGCATCCTCACATTGCTGCAAGTCTGCAAGAGAAGTTTCCTTACTCATCCACCAGACATACCAATGTCAAACAAGAGCTATCAGCAAAAGTTCTCCTGAACTGTAAAACACTAGGATTTCCTATATGCTCTTATTTGGGGAACTGACAGTAGTTCTGACTGTAGCTGTGTTGATTCACCCTGATCCAATGCATCTTGCCTAAAAAACAACAAAAATCTCTGGAATAGTGTGTAACTCATGAACCTCTACAAGAAGCCCAGGAAAAAAACTTCCCTTAAAGATGAGTCATTAAAGTTCAAAGGACATAAAATGTCATTTCTGAGAGATGAGCACCACTGAGACTGTCATCACATCCATGGGTTTAACAAAAGTGGAGATTCCACTTGCTTTTTCTACATTCAGGTACTCCTATTCATAGCCCTTCTGCTTTGCATCTGGACCAGTGTTAACATAGACACATGCTGGGCAAGACAAGAAACTTATTTAACTGAAAATAGCCTGAAAAAAATGAGTGGTGAATATGATTGTCTGCTTTAATCATAGAATCTTAGAGCAACCTGGGTTGGAATGGACCTCAAAAGAGATCTGGTCCATTTCTTTTCTGTAAGAAATGCAGTCTAGATGACATTACCTAGCAACCTGTCCAGCTGCATCTTTAAAAGCTCAAGCAATGGGGACACTAGCAGAAACCTCTTCCTGACTGATTTGAGAAGAGAAGGGGTCTGCTCTAAAAATTACACAATACATCAAGATCTCCATCAGTTTCCTTAACTCTGACACAGTCTGACAATGCAGCTCAACTGTCAATGTGTATGCAACGGAAGACCTCTTTTCATCAGTGAATAGAATAGAATAGAATAGAATAGAATAGAATAGAATAGAATAGAATAGAATAGACCAGACCAGGTTGGAAGAGACTGTCAAGATCATTGCATCCAACCTATCACCTAACACTACATAATCAGCTAAATCATGCAACCAAACACCCTATCAAGTCTCCTCCTGAACACCTCCAGTGATAATGACTCCACCACCTCCACAGGTAGCCCATTCCAATGGGCAATCACTCTCTCTGTGTAAAACTTCCTCCTAACATCCAGTCTAAACCTCCCCTGGAACAACTGGAGACTGTGTCCTCTTGTTCTGGTACTGGTTACCTGGGAGAAGAGACCAACCTCTGCCTGTCTACAACCTCCATTCAGGTAGTTGTAGACAGCAAGAAGGTCACCCCTGAGTCTCCTCTTCTCCAGACTAAGCAACCCCAGCTCCCACAGCCTCTCCTCATAGGGCTTGTGTTCCAAGCCCCTCACCAACTTTGTTGCCCTTCTCTGGACTCGTTCCAGCAATTCAACATCTTTCCTAAACTGAGGGGCCCAGAACTGGACACAGGAATCAAGGTGCGGCCTAACCAGTGCAGTGTACAGGGGCAGAATGACCTCCCTGTTCCTGCTGGCCATACTGTTCCTGATGCAGGCCAGGATGCCATTGGCCCTCCTGGCTGCCTGGGCACACTGCAGGCTCATGTTCAGCCTACCTTCAACCAGCACCCCAGGTTCTTCTCTGCCTGGCTGCTCTCCAGCCACTCTGACCCCAGCCTGTAGCACTGCATGGGGTTGTTGTGGCCAATGTGCAGAACCTGGCACTTGGATGTGTTCAATCTCATGCCGTTGGATTCTGCCCATCTGTCCAGCCTGTCGAGGTCTCTCTGCAGAGCCTCTCTACCCTCCAGCAGATCAACTCCTGCCCCCAGCTTGGTGTCATTCACAAATTTACTGGTGGTGGACTTAATGACCTCATCCAGATCATCAATAAAGATGTTAAAGAGGATGGGGCCCAGCACTGATCCTTGGGGCACACCACTAGTGACTGGCCACCAGCTGGATGTGGCACCATTCACCACCACTCTCTGGGCTCGGCCCTCCAGCCAGTTCCTAACCCAGCTCAGAGTGCTGCTGTCCAAGCCATGGGCTGACAGCTTGACCAGCAGTTTGCTATGAGGGACGGTGTCGAAGGCCTTGCTGAGGTCCAGGTAAACTACATCCACAGGCCTCCCCACATCCACCAGGCAGTCACCTGATCATAGAAGGAGATCAGGTTGGTCAGGCAGGACCTGCCCTTCCCAAATCCATGCTGGCTGAGCCTGATCCCTTGGCCATCCTGTAAGTGCTGTGTGATTGCACTCAAGATGACCTGTTCCATGATCTTGCCTGGCACTGAGGTCAGGCTGACAGGCCTATAATTCCCAACAACGAGAATGCTAATCTACACAAATGTGCTGGGTTACACTTGATGCAGGTGGGCAGAGAGAGGCTTGGTTTCTTCCCTTTCCCAGAAGGAGGCATCCCCTGGGCCAAAGGAGGTATATTCTTCTCCCCCTTTCTGTCCAGCAAGCCTATAAAAAAGGCAGATATCTTTTAATGCTCTCTCTTTCCTTGCCTCACTTGCTCCAGAGAGGTCACCTGCTGTTGCTTCCTGCACTGACCGTGTGGTGGGGACCTACTGCTCAAGCTGCATCCATGCTTTCTGAAGAACTGAGTCCACTTACATCCAGGAAATACAAGGTCATCCAGGCTTGAGATTTGCATATTTTCCTAGATATTCTTATCCTTTATCCCTGTTATTGTTATATGTGTATTTTGTGTAAAGTTTACCCCTCTTACTTCCAAACCAATTCTAAACTATTTCATTTGTGAATTTATCTCTCCTTTCCCCTACCATTTTATTTTGTTTTGTTTTATCTTACCAGTAAAAAGTGTGAGTGGGGAAGGAATCTCAATGCTGTCTTCAACTACCTGAAGGGTGGTTGTAGCCAGGAGGGGGCTGGTCTCTTCTCCCAGGCAACCAGCACCAGAACAAGGGGACACAACCTAAAGCTGTGCCAGGGAAAGTTTAGGCTGGAGGTGAGGAGAAAGTTCTTCACAGAGAGAGTTGTTAGCCATTGGAATGTACTGCCCAGGGAGATGGTGGAGTCACTGTCCCTGGAGGTGTTCAAGAGCGGTTTGGATGAGGCACTTGGTGTCGTGGTTTAGTGGTCATGAGGTCTTTGGTGACAAGTTGGACTTGATATCCTTGAGGTCTTTTCCAACCTTATTGATTCTATGATTCTATGATTTAATCTGTTACCATTGAAGCTTTTAAACTCCAGTTAAACCTCAAACCAACACAACAATCTAGTACATAATTTCATATTCCAGCTAGTGACTATGGCAGAGCTTCCTAAGGGACATCCTACATTGTAGTGGCACTATGGTTTTAAATCCTGAAAGGGAATAACTTTTAAACTATTACAATCAAAATCTAAATAATTCCATGACAGTTTACTCTATATGGGCAGAAAAAGGGTCAGTATTGCTTTCTGTACAAATTATACCAACCAAGGAAGACCAGCCTCATGAATTTTGTCTGTACTGCATCAAAAATAGAGTAGTACTTATTTGTTAATTCATGAGAAACAGAAATATCTGTGCATGGCATTCACCCTTTTATTTAAACAAGACCCTGAAAGTTAAACTCTTCCCTATATACATTACAAACTTAAGCAAAAATCAGTAGAGTAATGTAATTGTTGAGGCAAGAGAAGAATCCATGTTTCATGGAAGGAAAGGACCTTTTACACCAAGAAAAGTTCTCAGTTTTGATCACCACTTGAAAATGTCATTTCACCTTTTGATGTGTTGGACAGAAAGCCCAATTTTTAAATGGATGCTCTTGTTCCAATCAGGGAGCTATGACTCATAATATTAAAAGGTAATTAAAACCCAGCATTTAAAATATCCCATTTAGAAATACAAGACCTGTATAAAATGTTTATTTTTATCTGAGGTAAAGAGAAATATTGTGATGAGAAGCGTAAGGAAAAAAAAAAAAGGCTTTATAGTTTGCACACAATCTGTTAATTATGTGGCATAATCATTAATAATTAGATTATGGGAACATTATAATTTTCCCTGGCACAATTAAAATGGCACAGCACAAATTCTATAAGACACTTTGGAATCAGGATATGGAAATCCTCCAGCAACCACTGAACTAGGTTTTGAATTCAGTGACGCTGTAGTGATTTGTACCAGCTGAGTTTCTAGCTCATTGTCTTTTGTAATCTAGTTGTGCCTGCAATTTCCATTTTAATTAATTCCATCTTAAAGAGTTTCCTCGATATGCCTTTTCTGCAAAATTCAGCTGCTAATCACCATGAATGCAATGTTATCACTTTCACCACCAAGTTTCCGTGAATCTTGAGTAGTTCTAATAATACTATGTTTAAATATTCATTCCAGATGCTTTAAAAACCTTCTTTCTTTAAAGGAACAATCCAACTGCACTGAAGAAGTATCATAGTATCAGTCAGGAAAGTTGTGAAGTAGTGTTTAGGCTGGAGGTTAGGAGGAAGTTTTACACAGAGAGAATGATTGCCCATTGGAATGGGCTGCCCGAAAAGCTGGTGGAGTCACCACCACTGGAGGCGCTCAGGAGGAGACTTGATAGGGTGCTTGGTTGCATGCTTTAGCTGATTATGTAGTGTTAGATGATAGGTTGGATGCAATGATATTGACGGTCTCTTCCAACCTGGTCTGGTCTATTCTATTCTATTCTATTCTATTCTATTCTATTCTATTCTATTCTATTCTTTTGTGCTTCTACACAGGCATACTACAGGAACACTACAGCTAGTATATGTCTTCATTTCACAGAATCACAGAATCAGTCAGGATTGGAAGGGACCACAAGGATCACCTAGTTCCAACCCCCCTGACATGGGCAGGGACACCTCACACTAGATCAGGCTGGACAGAGCCTCATTCAGCCTGATCTTAAACACCTCCAGGGACAGTGCCTCAACTACCTCCCTGGACAACCCATTCCAGGGCTTCACCACTCTCATGGTGAAGAACTTCCTCCTCACCTCCAGCCTGAATCTCCCCACCTCCAGCTTCATTCCATTCCCCCTAGTCCTATCACTACCTGAGATCCTCAGATGTCCCTCCCCAGCCATCTTTGTAGGTCCCCTTCAAATACTGGAAGGCCACAATGAGGTCACCTGGGAGCCTTCTCTTCTGCAGACTGAACAGCCCCAACTCCTTCAGTCTGTCCTCATAGGAGAGGTGCTCCAGCCCTCTGATCATCCTCGTGGCCCTTCTCTGGACATGTACTAATCATCATTTTGAGTATCTATTAATGAACACAGATATGCATTGTACGGGTTTGATGATTGCTTTTATCCTATCACTTACGATATGAAGCAAATTTAATTCTTTGTATATTTCTTACATCTCTTCAGATGAAAATTCTAACGTGAAATTCTTCCCTTTCATCACAATCACAGGATAATAAGAGATAGTAACTGGAAGCTTCATCCCTGTAGGTTTTTAAAACCAGGCTCGATGTGGCTCTGGGCAACCTGATCTAGTGTGAGGTGGCCCTGCCCGTGGCAGGAGGGTTGGAACTGGATGACCCTTGAGGTCCCTTCCAACCCTAACAATTCTATGATTCTAAATGACTGTTTTTCACTCTGATAAAAATATCAAACAGAAACACTAGACTAAAATTCTGTGGTTTATTACTGAATTGCATCAGAAACATGACACCATAGAAAGTTTAAATTATGTAGCCATCACTGTAAGATTCCAGACATCTATGTGCGTGCTCCTCTGTGTCTTGTACGCAAGGTCAAACTTCCAAGATGTATTCATGTAGCAATCTTGAAATTCAAAGATGTGTTTCAGATTTTATGTTGTTTAAGGGGTTCTGTAAAAAATTAGTCTTGTAAACTTCAGACCATGGTTCTGACTCCTTAGGGACTCCTTAGGGAGTCAGTCATTATGTGCACAATGTACAACACATGAATTAATTGACTGAAACAAACAGGAGAAGTGTTGACACACTTGAATTTACAGACCCCTTTTAGTAGTAGGCTGAACTGAGCCTTTGAAATCATTAAGAATTCCTGGTTTTGTCATTCCCTTTCTGTTAAGAAGAAAAATCAACTGATTTCTCTGACAGACATACGCAGCTTTCTAATTAACCAAGATTATTCTCTCTCTACCACCACCTTGGGTGTCTATGAAACAAGAACAGTAAGGTTTATTCTGGCTCATATCCTACAGATGTGTTTTCTTCTGTGGCATTATGCAATGTTATTTGATCACATTATACCCCATATGCCAGAACATACTTTAGAAATAAAAGAAATCATTGTATGCTTCTGCAAACAAACCAATAAATAAATAAATACACCAAACAGACAAAAAAAATAAACAAAAGAAAAGGGGGGAGGGAGGGAAGTAACTAACTAAAAATGTGTACTCAGGCCATTATGTCTAAATGGTTGTAACAGGTAGGGGTTCATGAATGAGTTGTCACACATAAGAAGGGTAATATGTATCCTTTCTAGCTAACAAATTGCAATTAATAAAACAGAAGGGCATTTTAACTTTTTTGCTGTAGTGCCAGTAGTAGTCTTTTCCACTTTTATTTATGTAGTGGTCAAGTTGCTCTGCAAGCTTGACAGATAAGGAAATTACCAATGAGAATGCAACATTCAATCTTAATTCCTCTAAAAATCCTACTGTAACTCATGGCAGAGTAGGAAACTCAAGCTGTCCTCAGCCTTTCTCAAGTTAAACTTCAATTTAGTAAAGGACAGTTTTACAGCTTTTTCTAACATTTCTTCCTTCCCACTGATATTCCCTCAGAGAATTTTGCCGTTTCAGAGATGAAAGTGAAGCTTTTTAAAGAATAGGGTTGATTTTGAGAGAGGTGATGGAGGAAGTGTGTATATGCTGTCCATATAATCACATCTGGCATATGTAAATACATCTGGCAAATGTTACAATCCTACAGAGACTGTGTCCTGGCTGTGTCCTGAGTAGGATAATCTGGAAGGGATAATCTGACAAGCAGTCAGTAGGGTATTCAATACCTTAGTGACAGAATAGAGTAGAGTAGAGTAGAGTAGAGTAGAGTAGAGTAGAGTAGAGTAAAGTAGAGTAGAATAGAATAGAATAGAATAGAATAGAATAGAATAGAATAGAATAGAATAGAATAGAATAGACCAGGTTGGAAAAGACCTTTGAGATTATTGAGTCCAACCTATCATCCAACACCAACCAGGGAACTACAGGCCAGTCAGTCTCACCTCTGTGCCTGGAAAGATCATGGAGCAGATCCGCCTGGAGTCACTACTCGCTCAAAAGAATAGTGAAGAGGTGATTGGGAACAGTCAGCATGGCTTTGCCAAGGGCAAATCCTGCCTGACCAACCTGGTGACCTTCTATGAGCAGGTGACAAAATTAATAGATGAGGGGCGAGCAACTGATGTCATTTACCTGGACCTGAGCAAAGTCTTCAACACTGTCCCGCACCACATCCTGGTCTCCAAACTGGTGACACATGGGTTTGATGGGTGGACCACTAGATGGATAAGGAACTGGCTTGATGGCCGCACCCAAAGAGTGGCTGTCAATGGCTCCATGTCCCAGTGGAGGCCAGGGACAAGCAGAGTCCCTCAGGGATCAGTCCTGGGACCTGTCTTGTTCAACATCTTTGTGGGTGCCATGGACAGTGGTATTGAGTGCACCCTCAGCAAGTCTGCTGATGACACCAAGCTGTGTGGTGCAGCAGACACGCTGGAGGGAAGGGAGGCCATCCAGAGGGACCTTGACAGGCTGGAGAGGTGGGCACAAGCCAACCTCATGAAGTTCAACAAGAGCAAATGCAGGGTCCTGCATCTGGGTGGAGGCAATCCCAGGCACAAATCCAGGCTGGGCAGTGACTGGCTGGAAAGTAGCCCTGAGGTGAGAGACTTGGGGGTGCTGGTGGACAAAAAGCTCAACATGAGCTCTCAGTGTGCACTTGCAGCCCGCAAGGCCAATCAGATCCTGGGCTGCATCAGGAGAAGTGTGGCTTGCAGGTCAAGGGAGGTGATCCTCCCCCTCCACTCAGCCCTGCTGAGACCCCACCTGGAGTACTGCCTCCAGTTCTGGAGCCCCTATTACAAGAGGGATGTGGAGGTGCTGGAAGGTGTCCAGAGAAGGGCCACAAGGATGATCAGAGGGCTGGAGCAACTCTCTTATGAGGGCAGACTGAAGGAGTTGGGGCTGTTCAGTGTGGAGAAGAGAAGGCTTCCAGGTGACCTCATTGTGGCCTTCCAGTATCTGAAGGGGGCCTACAGGAAGGCTGGGGAAAGACTTCTCAGGATCTCAGGTAGTGATAGGACTAGGGGGAATGGAATGAAGCTGGAGGTGGGGAGATTCAGGCTGGATGTGAGGAGGAGGTTCTTCCCCATGAGAGTGGTGAGACCCTGGAATGGGTTGTCCAGGGAGGTGGTCGAGGCCCCGTCCCTGGAGGTGTTTAAGAGCAGGCTGGATGAGGCTCTGTCCAGCCTGATGTAGCGTGGGATGTCCCTGCCCATGTCAGGGAGGTTGGAACTAGCTGATCCTTGTGGTCCCTTCCAACCCTGAATGAAACTATGAAACTATGAAACTATGAAACCATCTAGTCAACTAAACTATAGCATCCAGTCTTTGCCTAAACACCTCCAGTGACGGTGACTCCACCACCTCCCTGGGCAGCACATCCAATGGCCAACCCCTCTTTCAGTGAAGAACTGGTGTCACACCCACTACGTAATTGAAGGGCTGGTCTTGGCATGCACGACGTTGGATGAGCGGGTTATGTTTTATATCACTACAGCGATTTAGAGATGGGACAATACTTGATGCAAGCAAAGTGTCTGCTTTATTGTACATAGTCTTTTCTTTATATAGGCTAACATAATCAAAAGTAACTCCTGATTGGTAATTAGATGTGTTCGTGCGACAGTTACAGGCTCATGACTGGCTGCTGAGAAGATGCCAGGGAACACACATACCTTGGCAAGGCTCAGACAGGTGTTAGACAAGAGACAACGATCACACACTTCTCTCTAAGTTTAGAGAAAAGACAAAAGACTGTATTGCAATGTTTACCAGCTCTTATTCTGAGCTCGTTTTGTGGCTTCCCAGAATCACAATGGTAGTTGGTAATCAGTTAAATGCTTTTTTCTCTCTACACAGCTGCAGTTTGTTCACAGGGTTTATGGCCCACAAGAGCTAAAACATTTCCTTATATCAGCTTAACATTGCTTGAGATTCTACTCCCTAAATTCAGTCCGTCATATCACTTGACTTATATATTACCTCTTCAGTATTATAGTTATTGGTCTTGTTTCATCATTCTTTGTATTGCCTGAGGGATCTGGGGTTCCTTAGCCTGAAGAAGAGGAGGCTCAGAGGAGACCTTCTTGCTTTCTACAGCTACCTGAAGGAAGGTTGTAGCCAGGAGAGAGTTGGTTTCTTCTTTCAGACACCCAGTACCAGAACAAGAGGACACGGTCTCAAGCTGCGCCAGGGGAAGTTTAGGCTGAATGTTAGGAAGAAGTTCTTCACAGAGAGAGTTGTTAGGCATTTGAATGGGCTGTGTGGGGAGGTGGTGGAGTCACCACCACTGGAGGTGTTTAAGATGAGCCTGGATGTGGCACTTGGTGCCATGGCTTAGTTTATTAGATGGTGTTGGATGATAGGTTGGATTCAATGCTCTCAAAGGTCTTTTCCAACTTGGTTAATTCTATTCTATTCTATTCTATTCTATTCTATTCTATTCTATTCTATTCTATTCTATTCTATTCTATTCTATTCTATTCTATTGAAAGGAATTTATTACTTATATGATTTTTATTACTTTTGAAGCATTTTATTACTTTGATGACTTCATACTCAAACATTGCTAAAGCAGTGTCTCACACTGGGATGCACTTCTATGATCTGTGATGTCAGGATGCTTACTAGTGACAGAAGAAGGTCTCACATTCATAAAGCTTGATGGACTCTAGATATAAAGAATCTTTTGGAAAAATACTGCCACATCAGATGTTCCTTCAGACTCATTTCTGAGTATGCTCCCATATCTTTGTTGTACATACATCAATTCTTGGCACATAAAAAATGGGTTTCTGTGTTTCTTTTGATCTACAGGTAAATTATTTTGTTTCACATTTATGCAAATATAGAGTAATGACATCACTTAGTTTCTTCTATTTGAGGCAAGAATCCTATAAAATATTACTAGATTTCTGCTTTTATGAAAAATGTTCAGTAAAACCTTTCCTTTGTTTGTGTATATGTGTGTGGACTTTACCTTAAAATAAAAATGACAGAGAAGTGCACTGATCCTAGGATTAAAGTGCTTTGTGCACAGAGGGTGAGCTAGAAAATCTAAAAAAATCACTGGCAAGAGTATATTTCTCTGAGCAAAGGATATGAAATATTTAAGAAAATAATTAATGTCAGAACATTTATCACTTGCAATCCATTGCAGACATGAGAAAGAAACATAAATTGGATCAAGTGCTTTCTATATTATAAACAGCTCAGAACAAAGGAGGATGTGTGCATGCATACAGCGGTCTGAAGTTGAGGCTGAGGGAAAGAACCATCTTAAAAGCACAAGAAAGAGAAAAAGTGACAGAACTTAATGCTGGATCTTTATCTGGAACCAAAATAAGGAAGGTTTGATTCTAAAATCTGTCTCTAATAAGAAAATACAGCAGAAATGCAGCAGAAAGTATTTATTGACAATCTGAAAGACCCCTGAAAGCAATCTGAAACAAATCTAAAAATGTTAGTTCGTGTTGGTCATGCATTATTCAGCCATTCATAGATGTTTCACAGTATCACAATATCACCAAGGTTGGAAGAGACCTCAAAGATCATCGAGTCCAACCTTGCTGATTCAAGTGACTGTCTATAGAAACTACATCTTTAGTCAATAGGAACTCAGAAAATTCAAGGCACCTACCATGTTTGTTCTCTACTCACCTCACCCAGAAGATCAAGGAGGACAGTCTTCAAAATGTCAAAGGGATATAGGAAACAGACCTAGCTGAAACTATTACAAACTGTTGAGGCACTTTTCAAATACTCTTTGGACCCTGTCAGCAGAATACTGTTATAAGAGGTATTCCTTTAGGAAATTTTGGGATCAGTTTTCCTTAAGCTGAGAAGGTTTTTTGTCATTTCATAGATATTTTATCCATTTGACAGAAGAGAACAATTTATTCCACAAGCCTTCGATGTAAGAGACTGGAGCTCTTTCTGGAAGTGGTACTGGTCAGGACCATTTACTTACCCTTTGTGTCACCGTCAAAGGTTGTTGTGTCCACCCTGCAGTCCAAAGACTTGCTATTCCAAACAGTTGAGCTAGGCATACATCAGGTAGCCTGATCACTGTTCCGATGCAGGGGGACAAATCTTGGGGCAAGACTCAATAATTCTTAAATAACTTGTCATTGCTCTCTAGATTGCACTGTAGATACAACCTCCATTTGTCTCTAGGAAAGTTGAATCACAAATGCATCACTGTCTTCCATGGCAAAGCCCCATCTGAAGGACATGACTCCTTGCTCATGCAGAAAATATATATATATATATATATATATATATATATATATATATATATCACACTTAGAAGCTGAAAATTGAAGTGAAAATTATTTACATTTGAAAGAAAGCTCAGACTCTACACAATAAAGCTATTAAACATTAAAACATCCACAGGCACGTGATTTTATTCTTCAGTTGAAATCCTGTGCTAATGATCTTTGCAAGGTAAGAAGAGTTTTTTAATTTTGGGAAGGGTATTTCAGGCTATGTATTACTGTGACCCCTACTATCAAGCACCAGACTATTTAATCTGTAAATTGTCGTGAGCAGAGATTGTGCTCATGCCATGTTTCTTTACAGTCCAGTTATTTCCTAAATGTGCCTCCCCTGTACTATGACTGATAGAAAATAAAAGTAATTGTTACTTATTTTTGACTGTTAATGTGTTGAAAAAATAAAATAAAGCTATAAAAGACAAAATACTGCTAAGAGAACTGGCAAAATGGAAACAGCTCTGAAAAACAAAGGGAAGGAGGTTTAGCTCTTCCTCTTAACTCTCTTATCTCTGCACTGCATCTTTCATCTACATCTACCTCTGCTCTGCCCCAAAATTATCAAGACTCCGTTTCTGCAAGTGAACCAAGGCTGGAGCAACCTTTTCCTGCACTGAGCATCAGGGCACTCACCTATATGGCCACTTCCACCAGCAGAGTGAGTATGGGTCCAACCAGAGGGAAGGCAGACAAGTCACAAAAGTGACACTGAGACAAGTCCTGATACATGGTTCCAAGCCTTTCTGACACTTTCACCTCTCTGACAAGGCTACCATTGCCACCACGTTGCTGGAAAGTGTCCAGAGGAGGGCAACAAAGCTGGGGAGTGGTCTGGAGCACAGCTCTATGAGGAGAGGAGGAAGGAGCTGGGATTGTTTAGCCTGGAGAAGAGGAGGCTCAGGGGAGACCTTCTTGCTGTCTACAGCTACCTGAAGGGAGGTTGTAGTCAGGTGGGAGTTGGTCTCTTCTCCCAGGCAACCAGCACGAGAACAAGAGGACACTGTCTCAAGCTGTGCCAGGGGAGCTTTAGGTTGGATGATAGGAAGAAATTCTTCCCAGCAAGAGAGATTGGCCATTGCAATGTGCTGCCCAGGGAGGTGGTGGAGTCACCTCACTGGAGGTGTTTAGGAAGAGACTGGATGAGGTGCATGGTGCCATGGTTTAGTTGATTAGATGGTGTTGGATGATAAGTTGGACATGATGATCTCAAAGATCTTTTCCAACCTGGTCTATTCTATTCTATTCTATTCTAAATAATCGCTACTGACTGATCTTGCAGATCCTTTTGAAATTAAAAGCAGTTTTATTATCAGGCTAAATGGGTAAATGTTTAATCCAGTGCTGAGAGCTCTGGCAGTCCCACCACTCTTTTGTACTTAAGTTCTGCCAAGTCCCTTTTGTGACTCTTGCAGACAGCTCAGTGCACCATGTAAAATGCTTCCTCTCAGGGGGAAACAATTTTTATACTGCCAAGGAGGAGAAGGGAAAGGGAAACATTCTCATTTATTCTGCATCTACTGTTGCTGACTGCTACCGAGGATGAAATACAGCGAGTAATCAATGTCCTGGATGATACTGAACTGCTTTCACACTGCTTTTTCAGAAATTATCAGTGCAGCAGATCCAGATTATTTTGCTCATTATGAGTATGCAGGGGATGTGACACTGTGAAATGCAAATGAAATATTACTCACTATAATTAGCAATATTTGCTGACTGGCAGTGATGAAATATCCTTGCTTTACAAATCTTCCAGCCCTACACACGTATTGCCTCCCTAGTCAGTTTTCTCTTATCCTAGTGGCCTTTTAAATCATAAGCTCTTTAAAATAGGGTTTTCACATTATTTTGTATGTCTTCATTTCTTCTTGTGCCATAGATATGGCTCTGGCAATCTGTCTGTGCTACAAGATACACACAGTAATAAACAGAGGTTGTATTTACATAATATGGATCATTTCTGAATCGTAACATGGTCATTATCAAGAGCCAACTTGTGACAGGGAATGACACAGCTCAGAATGTTGAGCTTCTCTGGGAAATCTAGTAGTTTTCTACTCTCACCTAAAGATTTTTCCCTTCTACAAAGTAATGAATTATGTCACGCAAAAATACGGGTTTATTTAGTGAACATCCATAAGCCACGGGAATGTTTTAACTCCTAGATAATCTCTGGCCACAGTTAGTATGTGAGAAATGGCTGATGCAGACCTAGTCTGGGAAGACACTCTATGACCACAGAAAATATTTTACACTTACTGTGAAAGTTTTATCCCTGGATACAATCTCCTCTGTTATGTAGAGGAAGCATAGGTGAGCAACACATTTTTAACCAACCCTCTTGCCTTAGAGTATATTTTGTGTGTGTATCTATTTTTTTTAAAATGTATTTATTTTTAGGTAGAACTCTTCTCCAGAAATCTACATCAGAATAGCTCCCAACAGACTGCATTGAAGTTTCTGTAGTACAGTGTGATAGCCCAGTCCTCTCTTGTCTGAAAACAATGCATGTGGAACTGCAGGTCTGATAGCCCTCAAGGAATCTATTGTCTCAAACAAGGTATGATAATAAGTGGTCTTGAGCAGACAAGGTGGTGGCCTTAACAGCTCCAGAATGGAGCTGCTGGCTGGGCAGGTGGCTTGACAATGAATAGGGATAATTTCTGCGGAGGCAGGAATTCCCTCTTTAAAACCTCTGCAACAGTGTACAGAAAGGCCAGGGGTACACCCCTGTGCATACCTCACTTACGTACACCGCTCTGTGACCGGGAGAGGCTGCCTCACCCCCTCAGTTAAAGGGTATGAAAAGATCAAGACTTCTGGAGTCTACGTGTTGCACTTACCACAGAAGACCCTTCTGTAATGTACACGCACCACGGAGGTGGGTGCCCATGAGACCACATGGGAATCAAGGGTAGTGATATCTTTCTTTTCCATTTATTTCTGGGAAATAAGGTCAATGGCATCCTGGCCTGGATCAGGAATGGTGTGGCCAGCAGGAACAGGGAGGTCATTCTGCCCCTGAATTCAGCACTGGTCAGGCCACATCTTGAGTCCTGTGCCCAGTTCTGGGCCCCTCAGTTTAGGAAAGATTTTGACTTGTTGGAATGTGTCCAGAGAAGGGCAACAAAGCTGCTGAGGGGTTTGGAGCACAAGCCCTATGAGAAGAGGCTGAGGGAGCTGGGGTTGCTTAGCCTGGAGAAGAGAAGGCTCAGAGGTGACATTATTGCTGAGCTCTTTGTCCACATGCCTTCCTGTATTCCGGGCCAAACTAGGTCCAACCCTACAGCCCCTGCTCCCAGGATAAGCACTCCAGCCCCATTGTTCCAGATGTCTTCTCTGAACTCCTTTGCTTTATCAATCTTTCCTCTGTGTTGAACCTCAAACAGGACACAGTGCCCAGATGTGGACTGAAACATGCTAAGACAAGGACCCCTCTTCAGTCCCCAGGGGAACATAGCTGCTGTAGATCTTCATGCCCAGAACAGTGCTTCCCATTAGAATAGAATAGAATAGAATAGAATAGAATAGAATAGAATAGAATAGAATAGAATAGAATAGAATAGACCAAGTTGGAAGAGACCTTCAAGATCATTGCATTCAACCTATCATCCAACACCATCTGACCAACTAAACCATGAAACCAAGCACCTCATCAAGTCTCCTCCTGAACACCTCCAATGATGGTGACTCCACCACCTCCCTGGGCAGCACATTCCAGAAGGGCAATCACCCTTCTCTGTGTAGAATTTCTTCCTAATCTCCAGCCTAAATCACCCCTGGCACAGCTTGAGATCTCCATTCCCCCTAGCCCTATCTTCTCTTCTCTTCTCTTCTCTTCTCTTCTCTTCTCTTCTCTTCTCTTCTCTTCTCTTCTCTTCTCTTCTCTTCTCTTCTCTTCTCTTCTCTTCTCTTCTCTTCTCTTCTCTTCTCTTCTCTTCTCTTCTCTTCTCTTCTCTTCTCTTCTCTTCTCTTCTCTTCTCTTCTCTTCTCTTCTCTTCTCTTCTCTTCTCTTCTCTTCTCTTCTCTTCTCTTCTCTTCTCTTCTCTTCTCTTCTCTTCTCTTCTCTTCTCTTCTCTCCTCTCTGAACCTCTCCTCTCCTCTCCTCTCCTCTCCTCTCCTCTCCTCTCCTCTCCTCTCCTCTCCTCTCCTCTCCTCTCTCTCCTCTCCTCTCCTCTCCTCTCTCTCTCCTCTCTCTCCTCTCCTCTCCTCTCCTCTCCTCTCCTCTCCTCTCTGAACCTCTTCTCTCCTCTCCTCTCCTCTCCTCTCCTCTCCTCTCCTCTCCTCTCCTCTCTGAACCTCTCTGAACCTCTCTGAACCTCTCTTCTCCTCTCTGAACCTCTCCTCTCCTCTCCTCTTCTCTAAAATCTATTTTTACGGTTCTTGTTGAGACTCCCCACTGTGGTCAAATGCCATATTTCTCCTGGGGATTCTCTTCTTTTCCTGTTGGTCCTTCTGATTTACTTAAAATTGTTAAGATTGTTATATTGCCTAAATATTGTACATTCCCATTGTAAGCATATATTACACCCATACACCAAACCTATTTGATAAGTTTTTGGTAATTTCTCATATTAACAAAAAGTTGATAGTATTTTTATTAATATTCATATTTGTCATGTAATTAATTTTAAAATAATAAATTCTATAACAAGGAGGTAGTATTTTAATGAATAGATCATATTTAGTTTCATGAGATGACACGTCTAAAGCATAAGAAAACAGTACAGGAAAACCACATTAATTTCCCTGGGGACTGTCAAAATTTTGCCTTTAGGAGAGTAACTTGGAATGGAAAAAAATACCAAATATCTTGGATTTTCCTGCAATATGTCTTTGTTTCTTTTACTTTTTCCTCCAAGTTTATAGGCCGAACAGAGGGATTTGTTTTGTATTACCTATAAAGCATCTGAGCTCAAAAGCTACAGACTAATGCTGTATGAAACAAATCAGGGAGTATTAGGGACATGTTTTGGCAATATTTGGGGCATAATTCTGGGCCTAATGCACCTTTTACCATAGCCAGTCAAGCATCACAAGATTCAAGATTTACTGCAAGCACTCCGGTCTGTGGAGCATCTGCACAGCTTCATCTCCAGCTCTTCCCCACTTCTCTGCACCAGCTATTGGCAATTAAAATTCCTAATTCATCCCCCCCTCATTCCCATGTTAGCTATACTGAAGTAGTGAAGGAAAATAGCATCAGGGAGCCAACAGAGGAAGACAGAAGTGTTCAGTATCCAATCTGACCCTCACATTTATGGCCAGTGTCTAGCAACAATCACAGCACAGGAAACATATGCAGCAAATAATTAGCATTAGCATTTCTCACACTGTTTTCCTGTGTCAGCCAGTTTGTGGAAAGATGATGTCCACCTTATGCACTACTGCTTTATTTCGTCATTTGTATATTGGTTTTACATTTGTATATCAGAGTTCCCCCACTACCATATTTTTGAATAGGCTCTGCTGCTTTCATCAGCAGTAAATGCGTTCAGCAAACAGATTTGTAGCTCCTTGACCTGGCTTATTTCTCAACCCAGAGAATTAAAAAGGAACATTAAGTGTCCATGTCTGGTTGCCTGCAGCGTTTTCATTTGCTTGTGCCAAAGACAATTTATGATAACAATAATACTGGAAAATACTAGCCAGGAGCCTCACACACACCTTTTTAAGGTGATTGCAACAGAGCTATCACTGTGTGACTCTGGGAAATGAGCCCAGAAGGAAGTTTTGAATTATCTTCTCCATTGTAGCCTGTTTTTTCAGTGCTATCTGGCTCCTCAAATGTGGTTCTGACAGTGGGATGCTGGAGGAGCCTGGCCACACTCAATACTGTTGGAGACATGCTCCAGACCTTTCCCCTCCCCTTCCCTGCTTGCAGTTTCTCCTTTAAAGTGAAGATGGTAAGGGTGACCAAGAGAAACTATGAAGTTATTTTATCCCCTCTCTATCTCTCCCTCCACCCTCAACAGCTTTCCATAGCATAGCATATTTCAAACTGACAACTTTTAAAAGCTCCTCCAGCACGGAACAGTTAAAGCCAACAATTTCAATGCATTATTCAATAATGCATTATTGAATAATGCATTACCTATTAATTCTTGCCATTAATACTAATTGGTCTCAAAGGACTTTATTTGGTTTATTACCAAACACACACCTTCCCAGGCATCTTGCTGTACTTGTACTATGCTTTTTGCACAGCTTCTTTAATTACCATCTAAGAATACAGCACTCAGTAGATGTTTTAAACATTTTAATTTTTTTCAGTTTAGACAACAGCAGTGTTTTCTATAGGCACAGGCTTTGTACAACTTGGTTTTCCTGTGCACATTCTCCCAAACCCTTCTGTCTGCTTCTGAAAGTACATATTTGAATATGAGTACATCAATGACCTGCTATCTCTATCAGATTACTTTTAAAGGAATACTCTGGGCAGGAAGAGAAACAGAACCATGCCTATCACTAGGTATAAATACCCTGGTAGGCTGGTTACTCACTGCAAACTTCAATAGACTAACTTGAGTCTGTGTTATGAGATGGGTCAGTTCAGCTGGCATGAATCAACTCATCTCCAAAAAAAAAGAAGTGATGTTTTCCTTCTGAACCTGGGCTTCCTCTCTATATACAATATATTGTCCTTTTTAATTGTTTTATAAAAGATGTAATATTACCTGACACTGAACAAGCTCAAGCTGCACCAGGGGAGATTCAGACTGGATGTTAGGAAAAAATTCTTCACAGAGAGAGTGATTGCCCATTGGAATGTGCTGCCCAGGGAGGTGGTGGAGTCACCCTCACTGGAGGTGCTCAGGAATAGACTTGATAGGGTGCTTGGTTGCATGGTTTAGTTGATCAGGTGGTGTTGGATGATCGGTTGGATGCGATGATCTTGAAGGCCTCTTCCAACCTGGTCTGGTCTATTTTATTCTATTCTATCCTATTCTATTCTATTCCATTCCATTCCATTCCATTCCATTCCATTCCATTCCATTCCATTCCATTCCATTCCATTCCATTCCATTCCAAATATCTGAATCCAACACCACTTTCTTGTTGACTTTAATAGATCTAGCGGGTGATAAATTGATCCAAAGATGGACGCATTCCTTTGCTCCTTCTCAAGTAAATGGAGAGAGACAGAACAGAGAAAATCCTATTTAGTTGTGTGTGCTCCGAAAGAACTTCTTGAGGGTACTTATTTTTCTCCATTAGCTGCAGGAGAAATCCAGAAAAATAGCTTTCTCTAGGATGACAGCAATATTGTTCTTTTTTCTCCTAGTATACTTACATAAAATCCAAAAAGATTGAAAAATACAAGCTAAATTAGTGCAGAACAACAATGCTGAACTGCTCAAGCGGAACACAGCCTTGTAAAATGAGCAGGAAACAAACATCCAGGCATTTATTTCTTCTGGATTAGATAAAGGTTTACATTTGGCTGTAAACTAAACCCTGAGGTTTTACTATCCCAGAATTACTGCTCAAAAAAGCCTTTCATATCAAAGAGACATATTCAGAAAAGAAAGGATTAATTTTTTTTTTATTAAGCAACAGTCAGTGATATAATTCTGGTATAAAGACTAAGAGAATGCTACTATTCAGAAAACCTTCCTTCCACCTTTCTGTCCTTCTAATTTCCAGTGATAATTCTCAGCCTTACACTTAGTGTGAGAGCTTTTATTGTTTGTTATTTCCTGTAGGC
Source organism: Melanerpes aurifrons (assembly GCA_011125475.1). Lineage (NCBI taxonomy): Eukaryota > Metazoa > Chordata > Aves > Piciformes > Picidae > Melanerpes > Melanerpes aurifrons. Next base: position 920,187 of record WWNC01000059.1, on the reverse strand, counting down.
ACCACACACCAGCACAGCTAAATATTCTGTCCTCCACAGAGCTCTTTACTGAATTCTAGGTAGTCACCCACCTGTGGGGAACATAAAGCTCAGCAGCAGTAGTCCTTCTGGTGCCCCTTGAAGCCAGTACAAACTGAAAACCTTTGTTCACTGCATCAGGTTCAGAGAATGGCTTTTCTGTCATACAAAGCAAATATCTCTAATCACCTCCAAGCTTTTTTTAGCCTAGTCTGCCTTTGACCATCATCTATAGTGAGGGATGGGAGTGGAGGGGTTATTTGTGGAAATCAAGAAAGGAGTAGCAAGGTATCCTGCAGAAAGAAAAGAGAATAATTCTTCCATGTTTTCCCCTATAACATGACATTAGTTTAGCCTACGCTCAGAAATTCCCTTCTGAGACCTTGTGGCCATCTATCAGACAAAACCAAACCCTTCTCCCAGCACTGCTGAGTCTAGTTCAGTGTTGTAAAGCAGACCTGTTATTTCTTAGAACATATTTTGTTTTACCTTAAAAGGTATTTCCTTATGTTTTCACATAGGGTTTAAAATCTGCCCGGAATGTCCGTCTCGGGAGAGCGATGCCTCTGGGGAGACATGAAAGCACTTCTAGTAAGCTTATCCTGGAGACAAGAAAATGGACAGGAATGAGATTTTGAGGAATCACATAAATCTTTCTTCCATAGCTCAAAAAATGAATGCACCTACAAGAACCTATACAATGAACTATCAAGGGAAATAATGGTGTAAATGAGGACAAGAGATACCACAGACTCATCCAGTTTTCTAAGGACCCTGACTTTTCAATGTGGATCAATACAATCAGCTGAATGTGAAAAGGCATATTAAGGGCATGGTGATATAATTTCCCTTAGCCCTCTTAGCTCTAGGTACTGTACTGACACTGCTTCACACTTCCCACAGGCTGCATTACCGGGCATCATTTATTTCTACAAGGCAATGTTGCAGGGCAAACTGTTGCATAATTACAACAGCTAGTATTTCTCTTGATATGTCTTTTCCTCAGGCTATTGACTTAATCATAGTCAGAGAACATAAGATAATGTACAATACTCTGAAATAATTTTATCTTCATGTTTTGTGGTTGTCAGTGTCCTTAACTTCACCAAGCCTGAGTTAAAGCTTAAGGAACTGAGATGATCCATAGGAATGAATTGCAAAAACAGATAATAACTAACTACAGGAGGGAAAGTATAAAGGGAGGGATGATCATCCATTGGACTGGAGACACCAGCGCTGCAAAGGCTCCCAAACTTGAAATCGTGCCACATCAAAATGAGGTTTCAGCACTGGTACAATAAAGGAAGCAATGCTAGGTCAGTGGATATTCAGAAACTGACTGACTCTTCTTCTGGAAACTGGCTTGGGCCTTTCTAATCCAAGTCTTTCAGAAAGTAGGACTCCTATCAAACTCAGCTTTTATATCAACCTCATTGTACCTTGGTATACTCAGACTACAGGATACACTGGATCTGTTAGCAGCATCACAAGAGCAGGCTGGAAAATACAGGGCATCTGATTTGAAGAAATCCAGAATTATTTCACAATCACAGAATTATTGAGTACCAGTACTCTCAGGCCCCTGTCTGCCAGGCTGCTCTCCAGCCACTCATCTCCCAGTCTGCAGTGCTGCATGGGGTTATTGTGGCCAAAGTGTAGGACCCTGCACTTGGCCTTCTTGAATCTCATACCATTGGACTCAGCCCCTTGACCCAGGGCCCTCTGCAGCATCCTCCAACCCTCCAGGGATCTACACTCCCTCCCAACTTGGTGTCATCCACAAATTTTCCAACGGTTGACTCAATCCTCTCATTGGATCAGGGAAAAAAAAAAAACAAACCAAAAGTACAGGAAATTATTTTAATGAATACCAGTGTAGACTGGGCAGGGACTGGCTTGAGAGTAGCCCTGAAGAAAAGGACCTGGGGGTGCTGGTGGATGAGAAGCTCAACAGGAGCCAGCAGTGAGCACTTGCAGCCCAGAAACCAAATCCCATCCTGGCCTGCATCCAGAGAAACAGAGCCACCAGGTCGAGGGAGGTGATTCTCCCTCTCTACTCTGCTCTGGTAAGACCCCACCTGGAGTACTGTGTGCAGTTCTGGAACCTCTGTTATAGGAAGGATCTGGAGGTGCTGGAAGGTGTCCAGAGAAGGGCCACAAGGATGATCAGAGGACTGGAGCACCTCTCCTATGAGGACAGACTGAGGGAGTTGGGGCTGTTCAGTCTGGAGAAGAGAAGGCTCTGAGGATACCTGATTGTGGCCTTCCAGTGTCTGAAGTGGGTTACAAGAAAGCTGGGGAGGGACATTTTAGGGTATCGGGTAATGACAGGACTAGAGGGAATGGAACAAAAATAGGAATAAGCAGATTCAGATTGGATGTTAGAAAGAAGTTCTTCCCCATGAGGGTGGTGAGAAACTGGCACAGGTTGCCCAGGGAGGTGGTGGAAGCCTCATCCCTGGAGGTTTTTTCAGGCCAGGTTGGATGTGGTTGTGAGCAGCCTGATCTAGTGTGAGGTGACCCTGCCTATGGCAGGGTGGTTGGAACTGGATGATCCTTGAGGTCTCTGCTAAGCCTAACAATTCTATGATTCTATAACTCCACAATATTTTATGGTACACACAAGTAGTATCAAAAATCCACAATAAATATTAATTAAATATGAAAAAAATCCTTACATTTGTTGATGTTAAATTGATCATTAATACGGGTACATAGAACATATATTAAACTGCAGTATATTTTTATATTCAAAGTTTCTAAGGCATAAAAATAACTTTCAGACTAGATATTTTATTTATAAGCCCTGTATAGCTTAAGTTTGGTGGGAGAGGGAGCTTTGGCCTAAAAATATAGCAAACACATCCATCTTCTCATTTTGATTGTTTTGATGATAATTTAATCTTAAAAGGGAAAGAAATGTAAATGAAAATAATATTCAGAACAATGTTAATTTGGTTAACAAAGCTTTAAGGAAAAATTGTGTTAAAATTGCAGAGAAAGATATCAAAAGAGTTAAAGAAAGAGGTTTGATGAAAGTAAAATTTAAATCCACAGTGAAAATTAAGTGCCTGTTATCTGTGTAACTTTCAAATGAACTGTAAGTGAAAATGTTCATCTCCTGCAGGAAATAACATAGCATCTGGAAGGATCAGGATACTAGAGCCTTTGACTAAGTGGTTTAGTTGGTGGAGGGGGTGTTCAGCATGGAATTATTTAAAGACATTGCACTCCCTTATTAAATAAAATCCTCTGTGATACTGCTTATTTAAAATAAAAGTTGAAACAGAAAGAAAGGCAGTTGCTGTGCAGGGAAAAAAAAATGAATGAAAAAAGTAAAGCTGACAACTACAGAAAGCTCTCACAGCAAGTTTGTTATCAGAAACCTTCAGCAGTGTAAAACAATTTAAAAAAAAAAAAAAAAGACAGTATTTTAACCACAGATTCTGGGCATTTAGAATAGTTCCCATACCTTATCTTTTATTGCCATTCAAGCTACTTCTTTGAAGAAATATTTGAAAAAAAACACTTTGAAAAAGCATTTCCAGATCTTGTTTTCAATGTCCAGTGGACTTTGGGAGGAGGACTTGAGTGTGGGAGGAGGTTGTCTTTGGATAGCTTTGGGAGGCTATAGGGAAGATTTACCTTTGCTCAAATTAGACAAAGATATGTTTTGTCTTTGATTCTGAGGGGAATGCAAACACCTTGTAACCAAAGGAGAGAAACTGGGCAGAATTTGGTTGGATATGTTAAAATACAGTTTTGTAATTTTGACCTATTGCCATATATTAAATGGATTCAAGTCAACCTTTGCTACACATTTCCTTCTACAGTTTAAATCCCTATTGTTCAGGTTTTGGTGGCATATGCAAATACATGGCACAGTGACTGTAGTGTTGCAGATGGTTCTGCTGGTTTTGTCCTGAATAAAACAATATTCATCACCTAATACATGGTTTCAAGATGATTGTCAATCTGACTGAGTGGAGATATCACTGAATACTGTAACCTGCCCCAAACAGGACATTACTTCATTTGTCCCATCTAAATGCACGTTATCTAGACATTGATATAATGTAAAGAATCTTAGCTCCCCAGACTTGCTGATAAACAAAATAGTGTCTCAGATCTTGAAGCTATTTAGCAGGAGAATCATGACCAAGTCTTAGAATGTCTCTTGGGAAGAAAAAAAAAAAAAGGAAAAAAAAAAAAGGAAAAAAAAAAAAAGGGCAAAGCAAACTCAAAACCAAACCAAACCAAACCAAAATACAACAATAAACAAGCAAACAAACAACTAAGCAAAGAGTTGTGGACTCCTTATTCTCCTGAGAGTATTGATGGTTACAAACACTTTGAAATCCAACTGGTGCACTCTTGAATGGTTTCTCGAGTAGGAAAACTGCTGAGGAGAAAAACTGCTGAGCCTCACAAAACTGTCTAAGGCATGATGTAAAGGGAGTATTTGATTCTTTCCCTTTGCCAGAAGGCAAAAACCAGTGTGATTTTTGTATGAGCTGGCCACGTAGAATGCCAATAGATCAGAGAATCAGCGAGTCATTTAGGCTGGAAACAACCTTTAAGATCGTTGAGTCCAACCTCAACCATTAACCTAGCATAGCCAAGTCCACCTAAGTGATGAGGTCTCCTTTGAGATGCCTTTCTCCAGGATAAACAACTCCAGTTCCCTCAGCCACTCCACATAAGGCTTGTTCCCTAGACTTCATCAACTTTTGCTCTTCTTTGTTGGTCTTCTTCAGACATGCTTCAGCACCTCAATATACTTGTAGTGATGGGTCCAAAACTAAACAAATTAGTGAAGATGTCATCTCACTGGTGCTGAGGGCATAGAATCATAGAATCATAGCATGAACAAGGTTGGAAAAGACATCAAAGATCATCAAGTCCAACCTGTCACCCAACACCTTATGACTACTAGACCATGGCACAAAATGCCACATCCAATCTCCTCTGGAATACCTCCAGAGATGGTGACTCCACCACCACCCCTGGCAGCACATTCCAATGGCCAACAACTCTCTCTGTGAAGAATTTTTTCTTCACCTCCGGCCTAAACTTCCCCTGGCACAGCTTGAGGCTGTGTCCTCTTGTTCTGGTACTGGTTGCATGGGAGAAGAGACCAACACCCTCCTGGCCACAACCGCCTTTCAGGTAGTTGTAAAGAGCAACAAGGTCTCCCCTGAGCCTCCTTTTCTCCAGGCTAAGCAATCCCAGCTCCCTCAGCCTCTCCTCACAGGCCTGTGCTCAAGATCTCTCCCCAGCCTTGTTGCCCTTCTCTGGACACCTTCAAGTGTCTCAAGGTCCTTCTTAAACTGAGGGCCCCAGAACTGGGCACAGTACTCAAGGTATGACCTAACCAGTGCTGAGTACAGGGCAGAATGGCTTCCCTCCTCCTGCTGGCTACACTATTTCTGATACAGGCCAGGATGCCATTTGCCTTCTTGGCCACCTGGGCACACTGCTGGCTCATGTTCAGCCGGCTCTCAGTCAGTACCCCCAGACAAACACTGCCCTACTCCTGTTGACTACACACTACCTGATAGTAGACAGGCCACTAGTTTACTGAAGTAATTAGAAAATGCCATCTGACATCCCACATGCTGGTCACACCCTCCCATTCATCTCCTTCTTTTTTCAGTCTTTTCTTAGAAGCTTCTTTTTTCTCCTCATTTCTGGCATCTTTCTTACATTTCTGCTTCAATTAAAAAAAAAAAATCTCAGATTAATCCAGTTTCTAAGCAATATTTACTGTACTTTTTGCCATGATAGTCTGTTCCCCTGTTAACTTTTCCCTGTCAGTCAGTACAATCTTGCAATGAATGAAGGTTTTCACCACATGGCCTTGAGTGCTATTTCATTCTACTGCTCAGTACTGAATGTCTAACGTTAGTGCCTAGTGTGTTGCATTAAATTTGCTAGTGCTTAATTAAACTGGTGATGGAGTTATCCATTGACCATTCTATTAACTGTCTTGACTTTGTCTTGGACAATCTAAAGAATGTATAGAAGTCTTCATCTTACTGATTACTGCTTTTTTTTTGTGTGCGGTCACCTGGGATAGAGAGAGGGTAGAGGGAGAGTTAATGAATGTGGGAAGAAAATCCAGGCTCCAGCAAAGCTAAAAAGCAGTAATTTCTCTTCCTGCTTTGTTTCATATCTCTTAACTTTGATCTATAAAAGCACTTTGCTTCTCATCTATAACTATATATCTTGTTAAACAGCCTTTTGTGGCAGACTCTGCCAAAACCTTTGGAAACCACAAATAACTATGCCAGTTTGTTTTCCTTCTCCCCACCATTGTTCTGATTACAGTAACAAATTGCAAGTGAAGAACACTCAACTCCATTTGGCTTGAATGAATTTTTGAAGGAGATGAGGGGTCAGTAAACTACTTCAAAGACCACAACACTATTGCCTCAAATAGATTTAAAACATCCAAGTGCTGGGTTCTACACATCGGCCACACCAACCCCAGTCTGGGGTCAGAGTGACTGGAGTGCGGCCAGGCACAAAGGATCCTGGGGATACTGGTTGACAGTAGGCTGAACATGAGCCAGCAGTGGGCTCAGGCAGCCAGGAAGGCCGATGGCATCCTGCCCCTGTACTCTGCATTGGTTAGGTCACACCTTGAGTACTGTGTCCAGCTCTGGGCCCCTCAGTTTAGGAAGGACAACGAGACACTTGAACGTGTCCAGAGAAGGGCAACGAAGCTGGGGAGAGGCCTTGAGCATGGCCCTGTGAGGAGAGGCTGAGGGAGCTGGGATTATTTAGCCTGGAGAAGAGGAGGCTCAGGGGTGACCTCATTGCTCTTTACAACTACCTGAAAGTTGGATGTAGCCAGGAAGGGGTTGGTCTCCTCTCTCTAGCAACCAGCACCAGAACAAGGAGACAAAGTCTCAACCTGTGCCAGGGGAAGTTTTGGCTGGAGGTGAGGAGAAAGTTCTTCACCGAGAGAGTCATTCCTCATTGGAATGTGCTGCCCAGGGAGGTGGTGGAGTCACCATCCCTGGAGGTGTTCAAGAGGAGATTGGATGAGGCACTTGGTGCCATGGTCTAGTCATGAGGTCTGTGGTGACAGGTTGGACTCGATGGTCTTTGAGGTCTTTTTCAACCTTGGTGATACTGTGATACTGTGATACCGTGAGCTGGGATTGCAAAGCCTGGAGAAGAGGAGACTCATAGTCTCGGAGACTCGGGGAGAACATCTTCAGGTCATAAAAACAGTCCAATGTGATTGAAGGAAGACAAGGTCTGTCAGGACTTTGCTAAAGGGACCTCATGGCAGAACTCCATCACAAAACCAAGCAACCATAAAAAAAAAAAAAAAAAAAAAACAACAAACCCAACCATCTAAACAAATAAACCAACCAAAACCACACAAAACCCCCCAACACTATACAGGGGTAGTAGTAGTTTCATAGTTTCATAGTTTCATTCAGGGTTGGAAGGGACCACAAGGATCATCCAGCTCCAACCCCCCTGCCATGGGCAGGGAAACCCCACACTAGATCAGGCTGGACAGAGCCTCATCCAGCCTGCTCTTAAACACCCCCAGGGACGGGGCCTCGACCACCTCCCTGGACAACCCATTCCAGGGTCTCACCACTCTCATGGTGAAGAACCTCCTCCTCACATCCAGCCTGAATCTCCCCACCTCCAGCTTCATTCCATTCCCCTAGTCCTATCACTACCTGAGATCCTGAGAAGTCCTTCCCCAGCCTTCCTGTAGGCCCCCTTCAGATACTGGAAGGCCACAATTAGGTCACCTCGGAGCCTTCTCTTCTGCACACTGAACAGCCCCAACTCCTTCAGTCTGTCCCCATAGGAGAGGTGCTCCAGCCCTCTGATCATCCTCGTGGCCCTTCTCTGGACACGTTCCAGCACCTCCACATCCCTCTTGTAATAGGGACTCCAGAACTGGACACAGTACTCCAGGTGGGGTCTCACCAGAGCTGAGTAGAGGGGGAGGATCACCTCCCTCGACCTGCTAGCCACACTTCTCCTGATGCAGCCCAGGATCTGATTGGCCTTGTGGGCTGCAAGTGCACATTGAGAGCTCCTGTTGAGCTTTTTGTCCACCAGTACCCCCAAGTCTCTCTCCTCAGGGCTACTTTCCAGCCAGTCACTGCCCAGCCTGTATTTGTGCCTGGGATTGCCTCGACCCAGATGCAGGACCCTGCACTTACTCTTATTGAACTTCATGAGGTTGGCTTGTGCCCACCTCTCCAGCCTGTCAAGGTCCCTCTGGATGGCCTCCCTTCCCTCCAGCGTGTCTGCTGCACCACACAGCTTGGTGTCATCAGCAAACTTGCTGAGGGTGCACTCAATGCCACTGTCCATGGCACCCACAAAGATGTTGAACAAGACAGGTCCCAGGACTGATCCCTGAGGGACTCCGCTTGTCACTGGCCTCCACTGGGACATGGACCCATTGACAGCCACTCTTTGGGTGCGGCCATCAAGCCAGTTCCTTATCCATCTAGTGGTCCACCCAACAAACCCATGTGTCACCAGTTTGGAGACCAGGATGTGGTGCGGGACAGTGTCGAAGGCTTTGCTCAGGTCTAGGTAAATTACATCAGTTGCTCGCCCCTCATCTATTAATGTTGTCACCTGCTCATAGAAGGCCACCAGGTTGGTCAGGCAGGATCTGCCCTTGGCAAAGCCATGCTGACTGCTCCCAATCACCTCCTCACTATTCTTTTGAGCGAGTAGTGACTCCAGGAGGATCTGCTCCATGATCTTTCCAGGCACAGAGGTGAGACTGACTGGCCTGTAGTTTCCTGGCTCCTCCTTCTTACCCTTTTTGAAGATGGGGGCAATGTTTCCCCTTTTCCAGTCCATGGGGACTTCACCAGATTGCCATGACTTTTGAAATATAATAGAGAGGGGTTTAGCAACCTCATCTGCCAGTTCTCTCAGCACCCGTGGGTGTATCCCGTCGGGTCCCATGGACTTGAACACTTTCAGGTTCTTCAGATGATCACGAACCTGATCTGCACTTACAATGGGCAGTTCTTCCTCCCCGTCCCTGGCTTTGACTTCCATAACATCAGGAGTGTGGCTAGAGGCCCTTGCAGTGAAGACTGAGGTAAAGAAGTTATTAAGTACCTCAGCCTTTTCCTCATCACTTGTGACCATGTCACCAGTTTCCTTTCTGAGGGGGCCCACACCTTCCCTAGTCTTCTTCTTCCCATTAATATAGCTGTAGAAGTTCTTAGTGTTCCCTTTAATCTCCCTGGCTAGATTCAATTCAAACTCTGCTTTGGCTTTCCTAACCAGGACTCTTGCTGCTCGGGCAGCTTCCTTATATTCCCCCTGTTCTACCTGTCCTTCTCTCCACTTCCTGTAGAGTTTCCTTTTAAGTAAGTAATAGTGTGTCCAGTAGCTCCTTGCCCATCCAGGCAGGCCTCCTAGCATTCTTACCTGCTTTTCTCTTTGTTGGTATACAGAGCTCCTGGACACAGAAGAGGTGGTCCTTGAATATTGACCAGCTGTCCTGGGTCCCTCTTCCCTCCAGGGCTTTGTCCCACGACACTTTGGCTAGCAGATCCCTGAAGCAATCAAAATCTGCACACCTAAAGTCTAGGGTCGTGAGCTTGGAATACTTCCTCCTGATTGCCCTGAGGATGTTAAATTCAACTGCTTCATGGTCACTGCAGCCAAGGCCGTCTCTGAGCCTCATATTGCTTACCAGCCCTTCCCTGTTGGTGAGAACAAGGTCCAGCATAGCACCATTTCTTGTTGGTTCCTCTACCATTTGGAGGAGGAAGTTGTCTTCTATGCAGTCCAGGAACATCCTGGATTGCTGGTGCCTTGCTGTGTTGTCCCTCCAGCAGATGTCTGGGTGGTTGAAATCACCCATGAGGACCAGGGCTTGTGACCTGGAAGCCGCTTCTATTTGCCTATGGAGGGCCTCATCTGCTTGGATCTGCTGGTCAGGTGGTCAGGTAGTAGGGACAGACTGCAAAGGAGGCATTGGGAAAATGTGCCTGGACATGCAAACGAGGATGAGGATGTAGCTGGCCTTGCCATTGAGAACTCTGGGCATCATAGCTCAGTGCTTGTGGAGCAGTGTATTGGCATCTTACATAACCACAAGGTCTGTCCCACCTCAAGGTTGAAAACTATGTACTCACCTCCCTCCCTGAATTGTTCATACATCGATGCATGCAGCATGGGCAATAAACAGGAGGAGCAGGAGGTCATTGTGTTACAGGGAAATTATGATATAGCAGCCACCACAGAAACCTGGTGGGATGACTCCCACAACTAGAGTGCTGTGAACAATGGATTCCAAATTTTCAGGAGGGATAGGTGTGCTGGGTTGAAATTCCCTCCCAGCATTAACTTTGCCAGAGCAACTCAGTTGGAATCAAATGAAAAAGCTGTATTTACAAGCAAAACCACACTCTACAACAGAACGCAATTAATATGCACAAAATATACAGGATTTACAATATTATACAGATATTTACAATTAGAAACCAACATGAAAATCCCCCTGGTCAGAGACCATTCCACTGCTCCCCCTCCACCTATTCCAAGAAAGAAAGTAGCAGAGAGAAATCAATAGGTTACAGAATACAGAATTAAGCAGCTTGGAAAAGACCTTCAAGATCACCGAGTCCAACCTATCATCCAACAGATTCAGCACACTGAGTATGGTCTATTGGGGCACATTGACTTATGTGGGCTGAGTTACCAAAACTGGTAACTGGATTGGCCATTGGAATGTGCTGCCCAAGGAGATAGTAGAGTCACCACCACTGGAGATGTCTAGGAAGAGACTGGATGAGGCACTTGGTGCCATGGTTTAGTTGATTAGATGGTGTTGAGTGATGGGTTGGTCTTGATGATCTTGAAAGTCTTTTCCAACCTGGTTAATTCGTTCTAATGACAGATCAAGACGGAATGGCCTCAACCTGCAGCTGGGTAGATTTAGACTGGACATTAGGAAAAAAAATTTCAAATAGTGGTCAGGCATTGGAATGTGCTGCTTATAGAGGTGGTAGAGTCACCAACCCTGGATGTGTTTAAAGGTGGTTTGGATGTAGCACTTGGGGATGTGGTTTTGGGGTGAACTTTGTAGCGTAGGGTTATTGGTTGGAATTGGAGATCCTGAGGGTCTTTTACAACTTGAACGTTTCTGTGTAATTCTGTGATTCTGTAGGGCTACTCTTACTCAAGCAGGATTTAAGAGGTTGAAGGAACATCAAGGGCAAGAGGAAAAGTGGAAAAGCTTCTATAACTACATTAGTAACAAAAGGGTGGAAAATGGAAATATGAGCCCATTGCTGAAATAAAATAATTGATTTACTGACAACAGAAACAGGTGGGGCTGAGGTACCCTGACCTGAAAGTGTTCAAGGGGAAAGAGAGAAGGATCAGCAGTGATGGAGGGTTGAGTCAAGAATCACTTTTGGTAACTCAACCCACATAAGTCAATGTGCCCCAATAGACCATACCCAGTGTTCTGAATCTGTTCAATATCCTCTTTCCATCATCTTTTTATCAAAGACCTATCATGTTTGAAAGATTCTCAAAGACAGGATAAGGGCAGTTAATCACACATAACTTCACAAAAAGGTTAAAGGGATGATCCAGAGAACTCTAGATCAGTCAGCCCTATGCTGACTCTTGATAAAACCATGATGGAGTCTTCTTGGAACACAGGAAAGCAAAGAAGGAGACTAGGAACAGCCAGCATGGATTTGCCAAGGGTAAAACATGCCTGAGCCACCCAATTACCTTCTGTGACAAAATGACTGGGTTTGTGGATGACAGGAGGGGACTGGAGGTAACTTGACTTGGCCAAGTCATCTGCCTGTATCCAAGTTTGGACATTATGACCTGTTAACAAGTGGACTACTGCAAAATGCATTGTGGGTCATGTCCATTCAACATAGAAACACAGAACTGTTTTAGTTGGAAAAGACATTTAAGGTCACTGAGTCCAACCATTCTCTAAGCACCAAATCTACCACTAACATCTCCTAGTGACCTGCAGGACAAAAGGAAGAGCACTGTCATCAACTTCAAAGGTGCCAGTAAGTGCCAAGGACGACTTAATTGCATGAGGAGAAAGCTGTCACCCAGATGGGCTGGAGAAGCGGGAAGAAAAGGCAAATATGGTCCTTATAATACTCAGGCAGGAGCAATGGGAATAATTGCTCTGGGCATGCAGATCTGTGGCAGATATGTTCCCCTGGGGACTAAAGAAGGGTCCTCATCTTAGCATATTTCTGTCCACATCTGGACACTGTGTCCTGTTTGAGGTTCCATGCAGAGGAAAGATTGATAAAGCAAAGGAGTTCAGAGAAGACCACTGGAACAGTGGGGCTGGAGTGCTTGCCCTGGGAGCAGGGGCTGTAGGGTTGGGCCTAGTCTGGCCTGGAACACAGGAAGGTATGTGGACAAAGAGGTGGATGACTTTGGCAGGGTATGAAAGGGACTTTCTGAAGATTACCTAATCCATTCCCCCTGCTAGAGGATGACCACCTAGAGTAAATCACATGGGAACGCATCCAGGTGGGCATTGCATGCCTCCAGAGACAGAGACTCCACAGCCTGTCTGGGCAGCTTATAACAGTGTTCTGCCATCCTCACAGAGAAGAATTTTTTCCTTGTGTTTATGTGGAACCACCTGTGTTCTAGTTTGTGTGTGTTGATTAGGTGGTGTTGGATGATGGGTTGGACGTGACGATCTTGAAGGTCTCTTCCAACCTGGTCTATTCTATTCTATTCTATTCTATTCTATTCTATTCTATTCTATTCTATTCTTTCTATTCTATTCTATTCTATTCTATTCTATTCTATTCTATTCTATTCTATTCTATTCTTTGTCCCTTGTCCTGTCACTGGACAGCTTTACAGGCAACTAAAACACCTAATGGAAGCAGTGAGCGGTGAGGAAAACTCAAATGTTAATTGTAGCTTTCATCCTTAGTTTTGTATGGACTGGCTGATCTAGTTTCATAGTTTCATAGTTTCATTCAGGGTTGGAAGGGACCACAAGGATCATCTAGTTCCAACCCCCCTGCCATGGGCAGGGAAACCCCACACTAGATCAGGCTGGACAGAGCCTCATCCAGCCTGCTCTTAAACACCCCCAGGGACGGGGCCTCGACCACCTCCCTGGACAACCCATTCCAGGGTCTCACCACTCTCATGGTGAAGAACCTCCTCCTCACATCCAGCCTGAATCTCCCCACCTCCAGCTTCATTCCATTCCCCCTAGTCCTATCACTACCTGACATCCTGAGAAGTCCCTCCCCAGCCTTCCTGTAGGCCCCCTTCAGATACCACTGCAGGAAATCAACAAACAACCTGCCAGTGTCCAGGCCATCTAGAAATTAATTCAGAAGTCTCCCTTTCACTACTGACTTCACAGCAGAAACAGCTCCTTTGGTCCCTACTCTTTCCAGCAGCACAGAAGGCTCCTTCAAGTATAATGCTATTCTATTTAGGTTAGCAATTTCCAAAGTTAGAAAGCAGTATTAATCAGATCACTATGGAAACTCATCAGGGGAAAAATTATAAAAATCAGAACAGGGCACGTTTTCCTCTGCTTCTGCTACTCTGGAGTGAGAAAAGAAATCTCAAAAGGCAGATACCCCAAGAGGCATTATTTTGAAACAACAAAGAACCAATCACTCCATGGCAAAAGAAACCTTGAAGCAGATCAGCAACCCAATCTGACAGGCAGGCACAGCAGACTGAAGAATTAGAATGAAGCCTTGCAACTGAGGGCACACTCAAGAGGATTAGGCTTAGAAGAATCACTTGACCATGGTTTTGATCCAATCTGTGGATGACAAATCATAGCAAAATATCTTTTTTCTCCAACTCACCCACACTTCATTTAACAATGTATTAAAAATTCAAAAAGGACCCATGTGATACTCACTATCACAAAATTGTATCACTCATCTTGTCTTCCATATTGACCTTTTCTACCACCCCCAAGTTCATAGAGATAGGAAGATCTATATGATAGAAAACCATTGACTATCAAGAGTTAAAGAAGGAAAATGATGCATAAGCAGCCTTATGGTTATTCCAGAAGATGGCCATTCTAAAAGGTTCCAACAGGTGTTACAGGCTGGGGTCAGAGTGGATGGAGAGCAGCCAGGCAGAAAGGAACCTGGGGATATTGGTTGATAGTAAGGTGACCATGAGCCAGCAGTGTGCCCAGGAGGACAAGAAGGCCAATGGCATCCTGGTTTGTATCAGAAACAGTGTGTCCAGCAGGAGCAGGGAGGTCATTCTGTTCTGTACTCAGCAGTGGTTAGGCCACACCTTGAGTCCTGTGTCCAGTTCTGGGCCCCTCAGTTTAGGAAAGATGTTGAGTTGCTGGAACGTGTCCAGAGAAGGGCAACAAAGCTGGGGAGGGGTCTGGAGCACAGCCCTGTGAGGAGAGGCTGAGGGAGCTGGGGTTGTTTAGCCTGGAGAAGAGGAGGCTCAGGGGAGACCTTGTTGCTCTCTACAACTACCTGAACGGAGGTTGTAGAGAGGTGGGTATAGTTCTCTTCTCCCAGGCAAGTAGCACCAGAATAAGAGGACACAGTCTCAAGCTGTGCCAGGGAAGATTTAGGTTGGATATTAGGAAGAACTTCTTCATAGAGAGAGAGACTGGGGATTGGGATGGGCTGCCCAGGGAGGTGGTGGAGTCACCATCACTGGATGTATTTAAGAAGAGACTTGATGGGGTGCTTGGTGTCATGGTTTAGTTGATTAGATGGTGTTGGATGATGGGTTGGAAATTGTGATCTCACAGGTCTCTTCCAACCTGGTCTATTCTATTCTATTCTATTCTATTCTATTCTATTCTATTCTATTCTATTCTATTCTATTCTGATACCTTGAATAGTAAATAGGGTAGTGAACATTTGCATTTTACCATTGCATTTTGCATTTGCAGCTAGACCAACTTCAACATTTGTATCTATCTTATAAAATGGATACTATCATTGCTAATAGTTAATAGGTGTTCTTCATTCTCTCAGGCAGTCAAGCACCATTTTACCAGAAGGAAAACTTCCAATAAATTCACTTAGCTCCCTGTGCATCAAGGTGTGCAAAGTAGCTGTGGTACAAACAAGAAAAGGGACTTCAAAGTTAGGAGTAGGAAAATGCTTCTCCTTTTCATTCAGAACATACTTTTCAATAAGGGAATTATAACATTTTACTTATCCTGGAAGAATTCTTGACATTTTCACTGACTTGAACCAAATCAAATTTTCAAACCATTAAAAAAAATAAAACTTGGCAAGCAAAAACCTTGTAGAATTCAAATACTTTGTTTCAATAATGCTGAAGACTTGTTATATTTAATCTATAGAATTTGCTTTAGATCATAGAATCATAGAATGCTCTGGGCTGGAAGGGCCTCTGAAGGTCATCCAGTCCAACCCCTTCTGCAGTCAGCAGGGACATCCTCAACTACATCAGGTTGCCCAGAGCCCTGTTGAGCCTCACCTTGAATATATCCAGGGATGGGGCCTCAGCCATTTCCCTGGGCTACCTGTTCCAGTGTTCCACCACCCTCACGGTAAAGAATCTGTTCCTAACATCCAATCTAAATCTGCTCTTCTCTAGTTTGATGCCACTGCCCCTCTTCCTATCGCTACAGGCCTTTGTAAACAGTCTCTCTCCATTCTTCTTCCAGGCCCCCTTCAAGTACTGGAAGGATGCTATTAGGCCTCTCCAGAGCCTCCTCTTTTCCAGGCTAAACAACCCCAGCTCCCTCAGCCTGTCTTTGTAGCAGAAGAAATCCAACCCCCTGATCATTTCATGGGCTTCTTCTGGACCCTCTCCATCAGATCATGTTTCCATTCCAGATAATTGTTTAGAGTATTCTCAAAGCTGTTCTTTAAAAGGAAATACTCACTTTCACTCTTCTCTTTGGTAATGGTAATCTCTTTGAAAGAGACCTTTATGCACAATTAGTTTGTGCTTTACTGACTCAAGCATTTTCCTCTGAAAAAGTAATTTGAAATATATTCAGCCAGCTGTGCACTATTGATATAACTGAAGGATACCTTTTTGCAAGGCTGATCTTCTAAAACATTCATCTCATAATCAAAGGATATTGTAGGAAATCTTAGCTATATTAAGCAAAATGGAAGGAAATTTAAGTACCTTCTTCACGGAACAGGATTCATGATTGCCTTATCTTGGCACCATTAGAAAGATAATTTAAAATCATACCTAAGAAATATTTTGATTTACAGAAGTAGGTATTTGCTCTAGCTGTACATCTTGGTGTTGTTAGCAGTCTCCAGGGCACAGCTTCATTTATTAAAATGTGACTATAACGCATCTAGTAAGTCCCACAAGAGTTCTGAAATCAAAGGCCATTCACAACAAAATTGCACTATTATTTTCTTTGAATAGCTGATTATATTTGATAAATGTGCATTGTGTTTGAAAACAGGAATAAGTTGAACACACTGAGGAATACCACATAGATGGTGTGATTGTGTTTTTGTAAAAGACAGTCAGGTAAACCTGAGACAGTTAATTTGGACAAAATAATGCTGGGATTATTCCATATTATCTACACTCTGAAGTAACATTGCCCTCTTTGCTCTTTCTGACTCATTCCTGCAGGATTCTTTATCTGGTTCTTTTGAATTTTTCATCAGTTTCTTCCAAACTCAAAGAGAAAGACACAACCAGATAAATTACTCCAGTTTTCTCCTTACACATTTCTTTCTTCCTCTAAATAATAATTACCCATAGAATGTATGAATGTCTTTACAACACATTGGGGGAAAAGAAGAAAAAAAAAGGAAAGGAAACAAGAAACAAAGGAAGGATCAGAGGAAGACATTTCAATGTCATAAGTCTTTAAAATATCATTCTGAGGTTTAGAAGGTTACAGGGTGGGGAGGGAGGAAATCAATCAATCAATCAATCAATCAATAAATAAATATATGTATCAGATATCTTTGATACCAGGATTTGGTATCAGCCAAAATTCTGTTCTCGGAAAAGGGCCTGCTCAAAACAGGTTTGTAATGTTCTTTCTTGTCTTCATTGCTATGTATTTTCCTTAATCCAAGTGTAAAACACTAAATAATTGAAATACTAATCACCCAAATAATTGAAACAGCTGATCTGTATGAATAATTGTGTTTTGTAGGGCGGGGGTTGTTCAGTTAGAATCACAGAATCAGAATCAGTAAGGGTTGGAAAGCACCACAAGGATCATCTAGTTCCAACCCCACTGCCATGGGCAGAGACACCCCACACTAGATCAGCCTGGCCAGAGCCTCATCCAGCCTGCTCTTAAACACCTCTAGGGACAGGGCCTCAGCCACCTCTCTGGACAACCCATTCCAGGGCTTCACCACTCTCATGGGGAAGAACCTCCTCCTCACATCCAGCATGAATCTCCCCACCATCAGTTTCATTCCATTCCCCCTAGTCCTAATCGCTACCTGAGATCCCGAGAAGTCCCTTCCCAGCCTTCCTGTAGGCCCCCTTCAGATACTGGAAGGCCACAATTAGGTCACCTCGGGGCCTTCTCTTCTCCAGACTGAACAGCCCCAACTCTTTTAGTCTGTCCTCATAGGAGCGGTGCTCCAGCCCTCTGATCATCCTCGTGGCCCTTCTCTGGACACGCTCCAGCACCTCTAGATCCATCTTGTAATAGGGGCTCCAGAATTGGATGCAGGACTCCCGGTGGGGTCTCACCAGGGCTGAGTAGAGGGGGAGAATCACCTCCCTTGACCTGGTGGCTCTGCTTCTCTTGATGCAGCCCAGGATCTGATTGGCTTTCCGGGCTGCAAGTGCACACTGAGAGCTCATGTTGAGCTTCTCGTCCACCAGCACCCCCAAGCCTCTCTCCTCAGGACTGCTTTCCAACCAGTCACTGCCCAGCCTGGATTTGTGCCTGGGATTACTTCGACCCAGATGAAAGTCATTTATGAAATACTGTTTCAAAAGATAATTGACTGATTTATAAAAAAAAAATATGCCCACAAGAAAGAAAATGATAAATTTTTTTTTTTTTTTGTTTCCTGGCTTCTGAAGCTTCACAGGGTCACAGGATACTAGTGGTTGGAAGGGACCTCCAAAGATCATCTAGTCCAACCCCCCTGCCAGAGCAGGACCATAGAATCTAGTGCAGGTCACACAGGAATGCAGCCAGATGGGTCTTGAAAGTCTCCAGAGAAGGAGATTTTACTCTGACTCTGATCAATATCTCCCTTGTGTTTCTGGTTGTCTCCCCAGAGAGAGAATGAGTGTTATACTAGTACTGCATCTATTAATGTATTAAAAGGTCATGGGCGTCCCTTCTCTAGAGGTGTTCAAGGCCAGGTTGGATGAGGCCTTGTGCAACCTGCTCTAGTGAAAAGTATCCTAGCCCATGGCAGGTACTAGATGATCTTCAATGTCCCTTCCAACCTAAACCATTCTATGAATCAATGAATTATGGAAAGAAAGATGACTGCCTAGCCAGATATGGACTATAGACATTTTGCATCAAGTCATAATTAAGGCCTTTGTAGACCATGTAATGCAGGAGGGGCTCAAACTTCAAGTTTATGCAGTGGAAAGACATCCAGAAATCAAGACATTGAAATTATTTAGATAGTCATCCTGGGTCTCATTCAACTTGTTCTGGTGCTTATCTCCCAGGCAACCACCAACAGAACAAGAGGACACAGTCTCAAGCTGCACCAGGGGAGGTTTAGGCTGGATGTGAGAAAGTTCTTCCCAGAAAGAGAGATTGACCATTGGAATGTGCTGCCCATCACTGGAGGTGTTTAGGAAGAGACTGGATGAGGCACTTGGTGCCATGGTTTAGTTGATTAGATGATGTTGGGTGATAGGTTGGACTCAATGCATTATCTCAAAGGTCTTTTCCAACCTGGTCTATTCTATTCTATTCTATTCTATTCTATTCTATTCTATTCTATTCTATTCTATTCTCTGTCAGTACAGGAAAACAGCTGTTTTCTGGAGCCTTATGTCTTTGCAATTCAAGAATCACACAAATTCATTTCTGTTTTGAATAGACCAGGCAGATTTTGGACAGCATGAGCACTTCTATAGAGCTTTTATATATGTTATTCATTTTTTCCTGTCTTAAGTTAATCATACAGTTAATCTGTATGGGAAACCAGGATCTACACCTAGGATTAGTATTTCTGATTACAGGTCTGAAATATTCTGAATCAATGAACTGGACTCAAAGTATAGAATCACAGATAAAAACATAGGAACACAGGACAAGAGAACACCACTAAGCCTCAAATGCTTGTCTTTTGAACAGGAGCTTGGAATTTCCTTTTGATCAAAAAGTTTTACCTCCTCCAACTCTGAAATCTAAGAGAAGATTTAAAATAAATAGGGAAAAACTCTTTTCCTGAAGATTTGTATTTTTAGGCATAATTTTCCCCACAGCCTTATGGCTGTGAATTGTCTGCTTGAGGGCACCTGTAGAAAAGACAGCAGAGCACATAGCCACAGTAAAGCTGTGAGAAAGAGTTTGTACTTTACTCAACATCATCCATTAAGACATGAAAAACAAAATTATTTAACATTTTGCAAAACAGAAAATGTTCTACTAATTAAAGGTTTCAGAGAGATGTTAATTCATGAGCAAATCAGAGGCACTGGTGTTTAATGAAAACAGACAAAATTTGAGCAGACAGGCTCCTTCTTATTTGGAAGTCAATGGTAAAATTCTCAGGGGTATCAGTGAAGAGAAATCAGGCTGACAATAAGTGTTTTTGAGAATTGCAGCCTAAAATGTCCTATGTGACTGTGCCATACAGGAATGATACCCAGTGAAGTCCTTGGCATAGCACTAGATAATTAGTAGAGGCATAAGAATGGAAAAATAATCAACAAACTGCTAGGGAAACAAAGAGTTTCATGTTTTCCAAGCACTACATCAGGAATGGCTTTCATAAGCAGAACCTTAAAGTGCATCTTTCTATCATTTTCTTCTCTATCTAGGCAAGAACTTGTGTCAGCTGCAGCAGGATGAAGCATGCCCTGCAAAACTCCCTTCTGCCAGCTGCTTTGTGCACTGCAGTGTGCAGCACAAACTGTACATGTGCCACTGGTTCATTATAAGACAGTTTGCTCTGTTCTCATCACTGATTCTGGTCCAAAGAAATTATGTGTAAGACCACCAGGGCAAAAGTGTAGTCTCTTTTCTCTACTCCCCACACCTTATGCCCATCAGTAGCAGTGTTTAATCCCATTTCTTAATTTTCTGGATCAGCATCACCTTATCCCAATCACAAGACCCAGCCATAGTAGTGATTTACCCCTTAGTGAGTAAGCTTAGCAGTCATGGATCACATCTGGAGACTGATATTCTTGCTAGATTGCTCTTTGTACAACAAATTGGTTCACGTATTCAATGGAGCTATTTGAGAAGAAATATATTACTCTTAATGAGAAAAAAGGCTCTCATCCTCATTTTATGAAACATTGGCCTCCTCCTCAGCTTCTGGCAAAGTGCTGCACCTTTAGTTCATGAATTTGTGTATTTTGTATTGATTCTGCACCTTCCTGATTGCCCATAATTTCATCCTCTTCATTTTATTATCATTGTGCCTGATCTCTTGAAAGAGATTTGTTTATGCTTTTCCTACCACTTTCTTCTTACTTTATCTGTTGCTGTGCTGAATAAAAAAAAAAATTCACATAAATATTGAAGCATTATATTTCTCTGACAGAGAATTAGTATTCCATAGTTGTATAAACCATAGAGCTGTCCACTAAAGGCAATACACTTGTGCATAAAAATCAATGTATTCACTATGAATGATCAAAATGAACATTCATGTAGCACACATATATGCCAGATGTAGGCAAAACATAAGTTTGCAATTAAAGCAATAAATACCATTTATTGTTCCTGAATGCTAAAAAGAATTCGGTATACAGAATACTAAGTGCAGTCATCCATGGTAATTTACTAATCCCTCTCCTCTTCCTCTGTCTCAGTCTCCCCTAGTTCCCTCCATCTGCTTCTGAATTTAACTGGAAGACAAGGGTAGATCTTCCATGTACATAAATGAATATTGCAGCATATGTAATACAAAGGAATCAAAACAATAACACAGCTCACAAAAATTTACATTTTTGTTTATCTCGATTAGCAACAGCCACTTACTTTCAACTAAATCCTGTTTCTTCAAGTATCAATGAAAATTAACTGCACAAAATGCTCTTGGCATATCTGAAAGGACAGATTAGGAGCCACAGAGTTTTACAGCTAACAGCCACTCTTGACTAACAAGGCACAAGTGATTAGTCTTTTTCTAAATATGCTGTTTACCAGGAATTTGTTCCCTGGAATTCAATGAGAATTTTGCCACTAGCTTCAATAGGAGAGGATGATGAGTTGCCTCATTTTCATTGCTGATCCAATACAACTAATTACAAGGCAATGCATTTATTTTCTTGGACATAGTGCAAAGTACAGATCAAAACACTTTAGGACACAGGACAATGAATTTGCTGTGAATCTCTGTTGCAAATGTCAGAACTAGATGTACATATTTTGACTTAGCAGGAAGAGGACACTGTCTCAAGCTGCACCAGGGGAGGTTTAGGCTGGATGTTCAGAAGAAGTTCTTCACAGAAGGAGGGATTGGCCATTGGGATGTGCTGCCTAGGGAGGTGGTGGAGTCACCATCACTGGAGGTGTTTAAGAAGAGACTAGATGGGGCGCTTGGTATCATGGTTTAGTTGATTAGATGGTGTTGGGTGGTGGGTTGTACACCATGATCTCTGAGGTCTTTTCCAACCTTGTTGATTCTATTCTATTCTGTTCTATTCTATTCTATTCTATTCTATTCTTATTCCTTTATTTACACAAAAAGGCTTGAATAATACTAGAAATAATGTTTCAGTAGCCTTGATCTGAAGCAGCATATTGAATACATTGTACAAGGAGATTGAGAGATTAGACACATTAATATAAAAACCCTGAGGTCCAGGCTCAGGCATCACAAATGAAACCTTCATTTTATAGGTTTAAATCTTTTAATACAGAAAGAAAAAATCTGCCTATGTGGTACCATAAGCACGTTGGCCATTTGCTCTGGTACTGCAGATGTTAACTTTGCCTGCTTAAACCACCAGAAACCAGTTCCTTTGGTTTGCAGTCTTTCTTCACCAGACATGGAAAATAACTGCTGATTACATTTGCAGTAGGATCAGCTTATACTCCATTAGTCTCTGTATCAGCACAATAATTATTAAACTGCAAATATTGCCCTTTGGAAGATCAACAGCAACATGCAAAATGTTTCATTGAGGGACATTTATGGCACTGTGGAGTAAAATTATTTCTCTTGCACTCAGAGGAAGTGGTTCTTCATTGGAACTAATTACAGCAGTATCTGCCCATTTGTTGAGCAGGTTGCTCTGGAAAGAGTTTTATCACTTGGTCATGCAAGACTCCAATATCCACTGATGCCACAGAAATCTATGGCTAGTCTAGTGAAAATCTTAAAGCTACTTCAGAAGTATTGAGGGGTAGACAGCAGCAGAACTTCACCATGGGGTCAGTGCCCATCTTCTCCCGTGTAGTGGGATTCTAGTGAAAAACTGACACTAAAGCTTTTACTCTGCCATGACACATGGATGCCTCTTGTGAAAATGAAGACTGACTTGTGTAAAGAAAGTGTTAAGAAGAGTTTCCTGCTGAAACCTGTTAGCATGTGTAAATGGCAAGCCTGCAGAACTAGAAAGCAATGCTTTGACTAAACACCAAGATACTCAGCATCTTTTAGGTGATTTTTACTTGGGTTGCTACCAAATGTCTGCAAGACATTCAGAAGGTCATAAGGAAGAAGTAAGATTAGCATGAAGAAGCGTGGAAAGGAACAACTAGCAATGGAGTAAGTCAAAAGTTACTGTTACTCACATGGGGGCCAAGCACATCATGAAACACCTCACAGGATGGACACCATGCTCATCAATGGGCTGCAGCAGTCTCTGCCACCAGGCTATGCCAAAGCCCTGTGACTTAAACGAAGGCTGAGTTGTCAATAATTTTACCCAGTTACCTCCTGCTATGTAATGGGAAAGCAAGTAATCTCTGCACAGAAGGAGGAACATTAGCAACTCACTCCTCTCATTTGTCCCCTCACGTCATAAAAGTACATAGCACAGATCAAGCATAACAACACTGTTAGACTGCAAACTTTTAACACAACACTAAAAAAAGAAAGCTGTGTGAACAAAATCCTGTGGCTGGCAAGGTGAGTGAGTACTGTGTGTTGTCCAAGAGAAATGGAACTGTAATTGCTGTTGCCTGCATCACCATGACAACATCTGTGATTGGGTCAAGTCAGTGGATTCAGAATATGACTGGTGAATAAGTTTGCAGAACTATTGGAAACAGTGGGAAATGTAGCAAGCACAAATATCACTTGAAAAGATGGCAACCACCCACTGCAAAGGTAAAAAAGGGGACTTCCTAAGAGGCCTACTGTGGAGGGGTACACCCATCCTGAAAATGGGGGGAGGGCTTTTCCATCAGGGGTATGTGGCTGAGTTGGTAGAGCATGAGACCCTAACTATCAAGGTTGTGGGTTCAAGCCTGCAGTGGGCATCACTGTCCTCCCTTTTACACCGCTGCTGGAAAAGGCAGTAGTTGGGGGGAGGAAGTAGAATAGACCAAGTCAGTTTCCCGGGGGGGAAAACACCCTCCAGGGAGGGCAAAAAAACTCTCACAAGACTTCCCCCTGTTTTTAGGATGAGCATAGCCCACCACCCCTACATAGCATAGCATACCATGGCATGGCATGGCATGGCATGGCATGGCATGGCATGGCATGGCATGGAATAGAATAGAATAGAATAGAATAGAATAGAATAGAATAGAATAGACCAGACCAGGTTGGAAGACACCTTCAAGATCATCGCATCCAACCCATAACCCAACACCATCTAATCAACTAAACCATGGCACCAAGCACCCCATCAAGTCTCTTCTTAAACAACTCCAGTGATGGTGACTCGAAAACTCAACATCTTTCCTAGACTGATGTTGACTGTTACATGAACAAAAATAAGTAATTTTAAAGGGAGAAATATATTACATATATCTGGCACTTTGTTTTCCTTGCACCTGCCTCTAGGAAAAAAAAAAAAAAGTTGTTGAGTGAAAAAAAAGTGTCAGATTTTTGTTTTACACTAGCTGTAGGTTTCCATCCCACAGTGCCACCAAAGTTAAGGCCTAACCACATCAGGAAATATTTTCCTGGCCTGTATCAGGAATAGAGTGGCCATCAGGAACAGGGAGGTCATTCTGGCCCTGTACTCAGCAGTGGTTAGGCCACACCTTGAGTCCTGTGTCCAGTTCTGGGATCCTCAGTTTAGGAAAGATTTTAAGTTGCTGGAAGGTGTCCAGAGAAGGGCAACAAAGCTGGGAAGGGGTCTGGAGCACAGCCCTATGAGGAGAGGCTGAGGGAGCTGGGGTTGCTTAGCCTGGTGAAAAGGAGGCTCAGGGGAGACGTTCTTGCTGTCTACAACTGCCTGAAGGGAGGTTGTAGACAGGCAAGGTGGGGGTTGGTCTCTTGTCCCATGGCAACCAGCACCAGAACAAGAGGACACAGTCTCAAGCTGCATCAGGGGAGTTTTAGGCTGGTTATTAGGAGGAAGTTCTTCCCAGAAAGAGAGATTGGCCCTTGGAATGTGCTGCCCAGGGAATGTCTAGGAAGAGACTGGATGAGGCACTTGGTGCCATGGTTTAGTTGATGAGATGGTGTTTGATGATGGGTTGGATGTGATGATCTTGAAGATCTCTTCCAACCTGGTCTATTCTGTTCTATGCTATGCTATGCTATGCTATGCTATGCTATAATATGCTATTAACTAAAAATAAGCATGTACTAAATCTTATACCCAAGGTTTAAAGCCACATGCTGTCATTAGGGATTTTCAAAAGTGAAGTGTCACTCTTCAAGAAAATACGCTGGGCTATAATAATCTTTGATATTATAATTTCTTATTCCAGTTATAGTTACATCATAATTAAGAATTCACCATTTCTGTTTTCTTCTTTAGAGAAGAAGAATGGCCTAATTATTCAGAAATGCCACAAACAATTTTCACCTACAGCATAGTTTGGGAAACACTTTGAATGTACAAATATTTAGTGAGGCAGGACCTGCCCTTCCTAATGCTGGCTGGGCCTGATCCCTTGGCCATCCTGTAAGAAGGGGGAAGTAAAAAAGACACAGCCTCTTCTCACTTGTGCCCTGTGATAGGACAAGAGGCAATAGATGTAAACTACAACACAGGAAGTTCCACCTCAACACGAGGAAGAAATTCTTTATTGTAGGGTGATGGAGCACTGGAACAACCTCCCCAGAGGACTGGTGGAATCTCCTTCTCTGAAGACTTTCAAAACTGGAATTTTCTCGGCATGGTGAAACTAGCTAAAGCCAATGTGGCTGTGTGGTTTTTTTATGCCTTCCAACCTGTGCTCTGCAGATTGCTGGAAAACCTCCAATTCTTCTGTATTATTCCTTTCAGAAGCCTTTCATGGTCTTTTTGTTGTGGTGGTTGTTGTTTAATCCTCTGTAGTCAAATGAAATACAGAAATTGGCCGATTCGTAACACAGGACTTTTAAGTCTCCAGACTAAACAACCCCAGCTCCCTCAGCATCTCCTTGTTGTGGAGTCACCATCACTGGATGTATTTAAGAAGAGACTTGATGGGGTGCTTGGTGCCATGGTTTAGTTGAATAGATGGTGTTGGATGATGGTTTGGAAATTATGATCTCACAGGTCTCTTCCAACCTGGTCTATTCTATTCTATTCTATTCTATTCTATTCTATTCTATTCTATTCTATTCTATTCTATTCTATTCTATTCTATTCGTCTTGTGTTATTTCACTCTATATGGTAAAGGTTTATCCTTTTCTCTTTCTTTTTTTTTTTCCCTCTTCACCTCTCTAATGGTATATAGCAGAATAAAATATAACAACATCTAGAAAGGCAAGATCCTGAAGCATCCTGTACTCAGCACTGGTTAGGTCACACCTTGAGTCCTGTGTCCAGTTCTGGGCCCCTCAGTTTAAGAAGGACATTGGGACACTTGAACATGCCCAGAGAAGGGCAACGAGCCTGGGGAGAGGCCTCAAGCACAAGCCCTATGAGGAGAGGCTGAGGGAGCTAGGAGTGGTTAACCTGGGGAAGAGGAGACTCAGAGAAGACCTTATGGCTCTCTACAACTACCTCAAAGGAGGTTGTAGCCAGGAGGGGGTTGGTCTCTTCTCCCAGGCAACTAGCACCAGAACAGGAGGACACAGTCTCAAGCTGTGCCAGCGGAAGTTTAAGCTTGAAGTGAGAAGACATTTCTTCACAGAAAGAGTTGTTGGCCATTGGAATGTGCTGCCCAGGGAGGTGGTAGAGTCCCCATCCCTTGAGGTGTTCAAAAAGAGATTGGACATGGCACTTTGTGCCATGGTTTAGAAGTCATGAGGTGGTGGGTCACAGGTTAGACTTGATGGTCTTTGAGGTCTTTTCCAACCTCATTGATTCTATGATTCTATATTGCTAAACTGGACAAGGTGGGATGAGATTTTGTGAGATACCCAATTTCACTTCTATCCATCTTCAGTGAAGTTCAGTTCAACATGTTTCAAGCTAGTGACAGTAAGTAAATAATAGAAATACACAATAATGACTGCTATGCAAAATGTAGCCTCTGATAAACAGATGAAGAAGCAGCAGTAGTTCTGTCTAGAGACAGAAAAGCCAGAGATTTAAGCCTCCAATATGGAGAAAGCAGCTTCTGATGAGAAAGCATTAGACTTCCTTGAAGAACATAGCTTATTGGAAAAGAAATCAGGAACTAAAACTGAAGTAAGGAAGATCTAGGGAAGAAATCAAAGAGAAACATAAGGTGTATTTAACCAGAGAGTCTGTGGGATTGCTGTTTCTGGAGGAAAGTGAGGACTCTCAGTGGATGTCTTCTAACATCCTCCAGCCTTCTCTTCCATGATTGCAGTCTGTGAAGGTGCTATCTTTTTTCTGCAGAATGAGAACCACAGCTAGTTACAAAAGCCTTCCAGAAGGCTCAGTAAAGAGTTGCCTGGGGCTATTTGCTGCAAATTTTGATTATTCTGCTTATCACAAAAAGTGGTGTGAAACTTCTGTCCCACTCTGCTGGGGGCCAAAAAGTTAACAAAGACGCAGACAATCCTATGGATTTTTCCAATCTATTGCACTTGACATCTCATTTGGCTCTCCAGATCAGCTGATTTGGAGATGATGCACCTCGGTTTTTATCTGTTTCACATCCTAAAGGCCCAAAAGGCCAGTGCTGTAGACCAATAGTTTGAAGCAGTAAAAGAAAATCATTCCGTAAATCCATTAGGAGACCTAGGCTATACAGATATAAATCAGTAACACAGACCTCAACATTTCTGAATCAAAAAAATATTTCCATCTGACCCCACTAAGAAAAGGATGCAATGGGCTGATGAGGAGTTAGTAGATCACAGGCCTCTATGTGCTAACTGTTCTTTGATGACACCAAGCTAACTGGGGTCAACTGATGTATGGAGATCTTTCTGGAGATCATATATGCTGCTACTCAGGAGAGGTCATTAAGTTGAGTCAGCTGCCCACCAGCTCAGATACCTTGCTCTTGGGTACTGTTCCACCTCACTTTCCATGCAGATGGGGTACAGAGAAAGTGAGAAGCATCTGACAAAACTAGGCATATTTCAAATCCAAAATGAGCAGAACACCCTCCCCTGGGAGATCCTGACAGAGTAACACTCTTGCTTTGTCATTCCCTAAACTCCAGAGCAGCTTGAAACATGAAACACTGACCTCTTGTTAGAGGTCAGCACTGAGTCAGCATGCTGTTCTGCTGAGAACAAGGTATCTGTAAACCACAAAAAACTAGGGCTTCACCTTAAAAGTAGACCTACTGGAAAGAAAAGACAAGGCTTAAAGAAAATGCAAGTCTGGTAAGCCTATAAAGATAAATTTATAGCCTATTTCTAAATCTAGGTAGTAGCGTATGCCCACCAAGCTGCCAGTCTGGGCATTGTGCCTGGGTTTCTTCTGCATGGATATGGAAGTCTGGAAGAAGCTGATAAACACACCAGGTCTTCCCTGGCTCAGATTCTGTTACATGCCTGGAGATGCACCCTGCCACAGGAAAAGCCCCAGCATTCTATCGTATAGCCATGACTGTGTTCAGTCCAGAACTAAACTACAAATTCATTTCAAGGCAAATGAATTCAAATAATCTGAAACCCAAATTGTGAAGCAATTTTCGGTAGACACATTCCCTGTTTATTTTAGAATCATATTCCTCCTGGTAGACACTATGGATGAGACAGCATCATTTACTGTCTACAACTGAAACATTTGGCTGAGGTGAGTCACAACACGGAAAGTGTTTCTTCAGAAACCACAGCACTGTTCTCATTGTGTGGCCTTTATCATGCACACAGACACACACACATAGATACAGAGATCATTGAAGGCAAGTGTGTATTATCAACATGTTGGCTGGAAGGAACAAAAAGAGCCATTTGTCTGCACAGTTAATTTTCTGACCCAACAGCAAGAGTATGAATCTCTGCTAGCTGCTCATGCTCATGGTTCTAGTGCACTGCAGTGCTGTTCATTTATCGATTGAATGCCTATTTAGGATGCAAGGATGGCAGAATTCCAATGAGTTTGTAAAAGTCTTGAGGAGATCCATCAATCATTGTCACTGCCCTCAGTAGGTCACTTACTTTGTTCAGCTTGGAAATTAATAACATGTTCATTTGCGCCTGTCATCGTATGCCCAGGACACTTGTCATGCCATAAAAACAGTAGTTTTAAGTTGCCCCCTTCCATGAATATAGTATCATAGTATCATAGTATCAGTCAGGGTTGGAAGGGACCACAAGGATCAGTTAGTTCCAAACCCCCCTGCCATGGGCAGGGACATCCCACACTAGATCAGGCTGGCCAGAGCCTCGTCCAGCCTGCTCTTAAACACCTCCAGGGATGGGGCCTCAACCACCTCCCTGGACAACCCATTCCAGGGCTTCACTACTCTCACAGTGAAGAGCTTCCTCCTCACATCCAGCCTGAATCTCCCCACTTCCAGCTTCATTCTATTCACCCTAGTCCTATCACTACCTGAGATCCTGAGAAGTCCCTCTCCAGCCTTCTTGTAGGCCCACTTCAGATACCGGAAGGCCACAATTAGGTCACCTCAGAGCCTTCTCTTCTCCAGACTGAACAGCCCCAACTCCTACAGTTTGTCCTCACAGGAGAGGTGCTCCAGCCCTCTGATCATATACGCTGTTGGGTTTTTTTTCTCCAAATGTTTTGAAATGAGCAGCAATTAGAAATGCATGAAACTGGCAGTTCAAAATAAATAAATAAATAAAAAGCTACTGTTCTCAAAACACAAATAAGATGATGATGTGTCAGTCAACAGTGTGTTTTGCTGCTTAGAGCATCAGTTAGAACTTTTTCTTTCATAACCTCTCATGTCAGGAAATCAGTTCAGCAAAAGCTATTTTCAGCTGACAATTCTGAAATTAGAGAACAGAAATTACATCCTAAATTCAAAAGTCCAATAATAGTAAAAAAAAAAAAAAAAAAAAGTTAGATTCATGTGGAGCTGATTCAAAAGTGTTCGCTGTATACATTTTTGTTGTTTGAAACTGCTGTCGAGGAGCAAGAAGCAGCAGTTTTATTGCACAAAATGACTGTAAAGACAAATATATAAATAAATAAACAGATTGCCCTTTTTTTTTTTTTTCCCCTATAAAACAAGAAAGGCAAAGAGCAAACTAACTGGAACTGCAACCTTGTTTGCTTTTTACCAGGAATTGCCAGTGAATCCTTTGAAAGATAATTTTTCTGTAAGCTTTACCTTTTAAAGTTTTGTTAGCTTTGTTACTTTATGCCCTTGTTTACCAAGTAGCAAATGGCAAAGCTCAATGGATTAAATGCTCTATTTTGCCTCTACATCAATATTTAATAAGAGAATTATACTTAGTATGTTCCACTCCTCCTGCTCATTATGCATGGATGGACAGGCAGGAGCCAGGTCAGTGCTCACAGCCCACAACGATGTGCACTGAATAACACTAATATCATCTTGCTCTTGCAAGCCTAGACTGCTATTTTTCCTCACTTGTTTCCCACCCTCCTTGGCCTTCCCACTCACCCCACCTACACAGCATTAAAAATGTAACACTTAGAAATATAGCTTGTTGGATCTGTGGGTTTTCCAGCACCATATTTTGAGCAGTTGGTATTTAACGTCACCAGCACTGAAATAACCACCTCTTCCATACCACTCTTCTCTGTAAACCCCAAAGTGCTCAAGGATACCTGATTCTTTGAGGCTCTTAGGTGGGAAAAATGGGGCACTGGTAGAAGTGAGATTCCACAGCTCAGGCCAGTGCCAAAGCTAGAGCCAAAATGCTTCTCTTCCAGCTTCTTCCTCTGCTTTCTCTGCTGTCTCTTGATTCCTCACAGGCACAGTAAAGGCAACTTCACCTTTCTGAGGCAAGGCCTTGCTAGTATAGGTAGTGTACAAATTGTGAACAGCTCTGAATACCAGACTTAAATGCAAGTAGAAATAGTCCTTTCTCCACACCACCAGTTTGGGTAAAGATTAGTTCACATTGAGACCATTCTCCTCATGATACTCCCAGCCTACTGCAGGCAGAAACCCCTTCAGGACCTGACCATATTTTTCTTCTTTGTTGTATCTCAAGCAGCATTTCAAGTAGGGAAATCTCTTCTGGGATTTAAGAATCAGGTCCAAAGAGATCTTGTTTGTTTTAATTCAACCCAGCCATTCAGCACATAAACTTTCTTTCTCCTGCTCTTTCTCTGGCCTGGCCCTGCTGCTGAGCCACCCATGAGGAAGTCAGTGCAGCAGGTGGAATCACAGTATCACAGTATCACAGTATCACCTAGGTTGGAAAGGACCTCGGGGGATCATCGAGTCCAACCTTTCAACACAGACCCCATGACTAGACCATGGCACCAAGTGCCACCTCCAATCTCCCCTTGAACGCCTCCAGGGTCGATGACTCAACCACCTCCCTGGGCAACCCGTTCCAATGCCGAATGACTCGCTCGGTGAAGATCTTCCTCCTCACCTCGAGTCTGAACCTCCCCTGGCGCAGCTATTCTTTCCTTTCTATTCTATTCTATTCTATTCTATTCTATTCTATTCTATTCTATGGCACACAATACTTACTAATAGAAATATAATCAGTGGTGGTAGCCACTGATGGACCTGGTCAAATAGTGCAAACATATTAAGATTTACCTGTTCTCATCCTACATGATCTCTACTGAAGAAGAAGCTGTCACATGCACAGCCCACTGCCTACTGACTTAAAAATGCAATCCTCAAGCTAGAAATCTCTTAGTCACCAGCACACTGCAACTGTCCAGTTAAACGTGCAGATAGTACTCTTCTGCAGTGCCTTGTGGGTTGCAGGGAATATGTAAAGTTTGATCCTGTCATTAATGACAAGAAAACCCATAGCTGCAGAACTGTCCCTTTTCCAACACTCCCTGGAACATGCAAAACATTGAGTAGCTAAGTAAAATTATCTTTCTCTCCTTTCTGTGGGCTGGAGAACATCCCTCAAGGCAAGATACTTTATTCCAGGATTGTTTTATTTCCATGTTATCATTCCTCCTATGAGAAGCCAATCCCTGAACCCTTGGCTGCATTTGACATTGATTTAACCATCTACATTACACTACTGCAATTAGCAGAATGTTAATTTGCACCACGAGTCCACATATTCATACCAAGCTTTGGATTTGCTGTTTAATCAATCAATCAATCAAACAAACAAACAAAACATATCTAAGAATTCTTTTTTCACTCCTCTGCAAAGGTGCCTGAATATTTTTCAACACGGTGAAGTGAAAAATAGAGCAAGATATTTTATTCAGTATTTTGTGCTAATGGCTTAATCTCAGCAGGATGTCTACTCCACAAAAGCTTTGAAAGGCATACAAATTAATTATATGTATCACAGAAACCATTGCAATTTCCACATCTAATTAGCACAATGTGGCAACATTCACAGTGATATGCTGTTCACCATAATCTTCTTTGCAAGTTTATTTTCTGCTTTCAGAGTAATGGTAAAAGGAGAGCTGATTTTGCATTCTACATATCAAGCCATAAACATTTATCAAGGTGTCAGCAGAGAGCAACGCTTCTAGGTTGTCAATATTTAATATGCAGTAAAATTAAATCATAGGCCATTAGACCCAGTTCATTGAGTCAAGAGTTCAGTGCAGATGCTGAACTAGATGTCAGGAAGCTTTTACATGAAGCATACACAGCCTTCTTCCCCTTTTTGATCATGGAAATATCACATAGTATCTGCATATACACGCTACAGCATCACCCCACAGCACACGTTGTTTATAAGAACTGACTGCATCAGTGCTAATGCTCCTGAGAAATAACCACTTTGTACTTGAGGATAGACAGCCTCAGCCTCATTGCTTACATGACAGAGTCCAGCCCAGGACCAAAGGACCACCATTAGTTTTCAGTGAAGGGAAAATTTCCAATGTACTCAGCATTGGTTAGGCCCCTCAGTTTAGGAAAGATGTTGAGTTGCTGGAAGGTGTCCAGAGAAGGGCAACAAAGCTGGGGAGGGGTTTGGAGCACAGCCTTGTGAAGAGAGGCTAAGGGAGTTGTGGTTGGTTAGCCTAAAGAAGAGGAGGCTCAGGGGAGACCTTATTGCTGTCTATAGCTACCAGAAGGAGGTTGTAGCCAGGAAGGGGGTTGGTCTCTTCTCCCAGGCAACCAGCACCAGAACAAGAGGACACAGCCTCAAGCTGCACCAAGGGAAGTTTAGGCTGGATGTTAGGAGGAAGTTCTTCCCAGAAAGAGAGATTGGCCATTGAAATGTGCTGCCCAGGGAGGTGGTGGAGTCACCATCAATGAAGGTGTTTAGGAAGAGACTGGATGAGGCACTTGGTGCCATAGGCTCCTCAGTTTAGGAAGGATGTTGAGTTGCTGGAGCGTGTCCAGAGAAGGGCAACAAAGTTGGTGAGGGGCTTGGAAAACAAGCCCTATGAGGAGAGGCTGAGGAAGCTGGGGTTCCTAAGCCTGAAGAAGAGGAGACTCAGGGGTGACCTTATTGCTGTCTACAACTAACTTAAAGGGGGGTTGTAGACAGGCAGAGGTTGCTCTCTTCTCCCAGGCAACCAGTAGGCTGGAGGTTAGGAGGAAGTTTTACAGAGAGAGAGTGATTGCCCATTGGAATGGGCTACCCGAGGAAGTGGTGGAGTCACCATCACTGGAGGTGTTCAGGAAGAGACTTGATGGGGTGCTTGGTTGTATGGTTTAGTTGATTAGGTGGTGTTGGATGGTAGGTTGGACACAATGATCTTGAAGGTCTCTTCCAACCTGGTTTATTCTGTTCTATTCTATGGTTTATTTGATTAGATGGTGTTGGATGATAGGTTGGACTTGATGATCTCAAAGGTATTTTCCAATCTGGTTAATTCTATTCTATTCTATTCTATTCTATTCTATTCTATTCTATTCTATTCTATTCTATTCTATTCTATTCCATACTTTGCATAACCTGCTAGTAAAAAACACACCTGCTACCCAAGGAGCTCTGCTTCTTGCACCCCTTTCTCATTCATAGTCATATGCCCAAGGCATCAAAATGTGAAAATAAAAGTACTTATAATCCTCTGTTATCAACTCACACTCTTCATTAAATGCCTCTGAAAGTGGAATGCCACTGTGCAGCTCTGTTCTTTCTGCATCCTCAGGACTGCAACTATTTGTGATTTTCTTTAAAACCTCAGCAGTCAGCAGCATGAAAATAACATTCATTTGCCAGGCTAGTAGAACTTCTTCCAC
Source organism: Melanerpes aurifrons (assembly GCA_011125475.1). NCBI lineage: Eukaryota > Metazoa > Chordata > Aves > Piciformes > Picidae > Melanerpes > Melanerpes aurifrons. The sequence continues at coordinate 886,252 of WWNC01000059.1, read as the reverse complement.
TTCAAAGACCCTCCGTGCTTTCTAAAGTTTGAGTAATTTAGCTTATTCCTCTAAACTGTTCTGAGAGTAGCATTTATAAAGAAAACTTGCCCTTGGTCTACCTGCAGCCATACCTTCACTCACTGTGTGAAGTTCAAAGGTGAGACAAACATCAGGCCTGAAGCCAGCTGCCTGTGCTAGACTAGTGCTAAAGCAAAGTGTAAGGAATGGGGTTGATCTGAGACCATGACTCAAACCTCCATAGTAATACACCCACAGCCAGAAATGTTGTTTCCTGCAGCATGGACTGAGTACTACAATCACTTACTGTTAGGTGATAATATCATTATCCTTTAAGAGACTAAGTTACTGGAAGATCTAGGGTAGTGGTAAAAACTGAAGCAACTTGTTTGACTTGATCTAACATGAGGATAAAGATCCTTTTGCCTACTGCTGTAGCCTTTACCTCTGCACTGCTCTTTACCCACTTGGCAGGTAATGTCTAAAATACTAAGAATTAACTTTCTAGGAAACTGGCTCAACTGGCAGCCAAGAAAAAGCTTTTGCTTTCGCCACACAGTCTTTGCATATAAGCAAAAGCATTTCTGGTTTCATAAACACACAGATCTGAGAGTAGAAAATAACTGCACAAGGCTTGCCTTGCATGTTTTCCACAGTTTCCTGTTTGCTCTAGTTCTCTCTTTCATGAGTCATTTTCTCCCCATGCTTTCTCCTTTGGATCACATTACTGTTCTAGTCAATCTGCATTCAAACTTATGTTCACCACACATAACTCACAGCATCCACCACTTCTGTCATCAGAAAGGCATTTAGGTGACTGCTAAGAGCGTTGGGAAACCCACTTGTCAGAATACCAAAATCAACTTTTCCTTTGAACACTACTCCAATCCTTTGTTATTTTCCCCTTGCCAAGTCAAAATGCTGCAAAGAGGTGTCATCCAAAAAGTAGTGACAAAAACCCCCAAAAGTCATTAGATTACTTGATTATTTGTGATTAGTTCTTTTTGAAACTTAGGTCTGTCTGTATTATGATAATATCTCCACCAGCTGCCACATGCAGTATGTGCCTTCCAATTTGATCTCTTTTTTTAAGACCTCAAAAAACGAAGTCTAGAGCTACAGCTACCTGAAGGGAAGTTATAGCCAGGTGGGGGTCAGTCTGTTCTCCCAGGCAACCAGCAACAGAATGAGGGGACACAGTCTCAAGTTGTGCCAGGGGAGGTTTAGGTTGGATGTTAGGAAGAAGTTCTGCACAGAGAGAGTGATTTGCCATTGGAATGTGCTGCACAGGGAAGTGGTGGAGTTGCTGTCCTTGGGAGATCATCAAGAAAAGCCTGGATCTGGCACTTAGCACCATGGTCTAGTTGATTGGATAGGGCTGGGTGATAGGTTGGCCTGGATGATCTTGAGGTCTCTTCCAAACTGGCTGATTCTCTGATTCTATGATACTTTCTCTCATTGTTCTGTTTATCTGCTCCTGCCCCACTTAACTGTTTATACATCTAATTTGGCATAAGGTGGCACACAATCCTGATACAGGTATTCACATCTTTTACATTACCATGGTTTTGCAGTCTATTTTTCACTGAGGTCTGTCCTTAAATAGGCAAGCTAATGGAGGAACTTTACTAATTTCATCATTCATTTAATCTAACAAGCCTCAATTTTTCACAATTAGCTGTGTCTATTTCTGACATGTCACTTCTTGTATCAGGTAGAGATATATCCTCCTTGGAACTGCTCTGTTGCTGGAACTTTTGTTATTCTGAGTGATCTCTCTGAAAGTGCCTCACATTTGTTACCAAGACCTTCACACACCTCCCAGCACTCAAGAGAGGAAGCACAAATGTAACTGATTGTGGAGTCTGTAATGTTTCTGTAATTTATTAACACCTTTTACTTTCTCAGGAAATGCTAATTTCTGTCTGTAGACTGCTAGATGCTGGCAACAGAGTCTGCAGGGAACTTAGGGAAGCTGCCAGAGTTCTACAACAATTCCCTACTTAAAAATCATCATGTTCTGGGATCAGCGCAGACATCTTGATACTGTTTGGCATAATTAAATCTTTACAAGAAAGAGATAAAGTGAATCTCAAAGGAATATTTTTATTTGGTGGATTTCATAGCCCAATGAAAATATTTTTTGCACAAAGGTGTGCAAATGCAGATTTATAGGAGGAGGTGAATAAACATTTGTGTTTGCTTTTAGAAACCTGCACTCAATAATGTTTGCAAGAAGGATTTACCCATGAAAGTATCTGCCTGGGGGTTTGGAAATAACATCTTGATACAATGCAAAGCAAGCAACTGAGAGAACAAATACAGGACACTTGATGTCCTGGCACAGCCTCCATTGTGTCCTATTTAGACACCTAGATCAAAGCTTTATGCAGATGCTCCAAGGCATGTTGCCAGGTAAAAGAAAACATTTAAAACTGTTCTGAATATAAAAGCAGCTCCATTCCTACACTTTGATAATCCAAAAGACACTGGTGATTTGATTGCAATTTTTTTAAGATCTTGAAGAAAAAAAAGTAATAAAATCATAGTAAAAAAAAACACAAACAAAGAAAAACCCACACACAAACACCAAACGACGAAACACTCCATTTCCTCCATTTTTTCTCCCTTTTTTGTTTCAGTTGCATTTATGTTTAACTTCTTCATATATGTTACAACACTGATATTAATTGCAAAATAACTTTGATGGGAATGTGGATTCCCTTACACTGCTCAGTTTTAAATTCAGCTTGACAGGATGCTGGACCATCTAATTTAAACTACACTATCACATCCTGGCCTGTATCAGGAACAGTGTGGCCAGCAGGAGTCTTGCTGCCCCTGTACTCAGCAGTGGTTAGGCCACACCTTGAGTCCTGTGTCCAGTTCTGGGCTCCTCAGTTTAGGAAAGATGTTGAGTTGCTGGAACATGTCCAGATAAGGGCAACAAAGCTGGGGAGGGATTTGGAGCACAAGCCCTGTGAGGAGAGGCTGAAGGAGCTGGGGTTGTTTAGCCTGGATAAAAGGAGGCTCAGGGGAGACCTTATTGCTCTCTACAACTGCTTGAAGGGAGATTGTAGCCAGGTGGGGTTTGGTCTGTTATCCCAGGCAACCAGCACCAGAACAAGAGGACACAGTCTCCAGCTGTGCCAGGGGAGGTTTAGGTTGGATGTTAGGAAGAAGTTCTTCATAGAAAGAGAGACTGGCAATTGGAATGTGCTGCCCAGGGAGGTGGTGGAGTCACCATCACTGGAGGTGTTTAGGAAGAGACTGGATGAGGCACTTGGTGCCATGGTTCAGTTGATTAGATGGTGTTGGATGGTAGTTTGGACTTGATGATCTCAGAGGTCTTTTCCAACCTGGTTAATTCTGTAGTCTGTATTCTCCCACCCACTAGGACTCCCTGTCCTTTTCCCCTTCACTGATCTCCAACAGGTCCATCCTCAACCTGTAGCAATACAGGGAGTTGTTCCTTCCCACATGCAAGATTCTACACTTGCCCTTGTTGAATTCCATTAAATTTCTGCCTGCCCAACTCTCCAGCCTGCCTGTCTCACTGAATGGCAGCACATCCCTCTTGATGTGTCAGCCACTCCACCCAGCTTGGTGTCATTAGTAAACTTGACAGTGCACTCTGTTCCCTCATTCAGATCATTTATGAATATATTGAATAGCGTTGGTCCCCAAACTGACACCTCAGGGACTCCAGCTGATACAGGCTTCCAGGACTCAAAATACCAGAAGAACCATAGAATTAAAAAAACAGCATTTAAGAAAGCAGGAAAAGTATATAGAGGAGACACAAGCAATGGAAGCAACAGAAAGACTTAACATATTTAACACATGCTGCAAGCATAACCTAGACCTCCCACGGACAATATAAAGCAGTACTAAGAGTCCAGAGAGTCACAGAATGATAGGGGTTAGAAGGGACCTCCAAAAATCACCTAGTTCATCTGTCCTTCCAGAACAGGTTCACCTAGAGCAAGTTGCACAGGATGGTATCCAGGTGAGTTTTGAATGACTCCACAGGAGACTCCTCTTCCCATCTGTGTGGAGAGAGAGGGTGTGTATATGTGTGAATGGACTGTATTTATGCAGGACACCTACATTCCCTGACAGTGTTCCTGTAATTCTCCCCAGTGACCAGTACCTTTTTCCACATACTGTGAACTTCTTTCTTCCACATGACTTTTTCAGCAGCCCCTTGCTCATCCGTACAACTCTCCCTCCTCTTCCACTTGATTTTCACTCAGAAAATTGCACCTATCTTGAGCTTGGATATTCACCAGTCAAACTTTAACATGTAATGCTCTTCTGAAATACAAAAAGAGAAGTGCTTGGAGTAGCGTCTGTGATTCTAAAAGCCAGAGGCAAGAGCCAATGATAGCACAGCATACCCCATGCAGTGATCGGTCCTGGACTTCCCAGAGTTGGGAGCAAGATATCTGCAGCCGTTCTACTCTGAACAAAAGGCATCTCCCATTTCTTCCTGCAGATGTGGGATCAGACTCCATTGTTGGTGTGTTTGAGGACCACCAAAGCAACAGTTGTCCAGGAGCAACAGCTAACAGAGAAAATTAATTGAGAAAATTAAAGAGCTAATTGAGAAAATTAAAAATACTCTTTTGGTTTTGTGTTTATAAAATAAAATTAAAAACTAAGAAGACTTTTTAAAATCACTTGCATCCCAATTTGAATTCCATTGTCGTTGTCATCATTGGCTGCTTTTAGAACAAAGAGCTAAGGCCCTACTTCATATTGCAGTGAAATACTAATCCTGCCTCTGCTTTTCTGAAATTTGGAGTATTAAATGTGTTCATATTCAGAAATGGCTTCTACTTTTTTCTTATTACAAATGAAACGTACATTAAATTTACTGCCTCCTCACAAGTGAAGATCTTGTTTCTATTCATTCAGCTGCTGGAGCTCAAAAACATTAGGGTCTTAAACATTTTCATGGACTTGATGAGTCTTGGCACTTTACTTCCAGAGAAACAAACAGCAGAATTGCCACTCTTCATTTTAGTTGATTGGGGCACAACTGCACAGCTTGGTAAGAAAAGGTACTGAAATTGTATCACTGTATGGTCATATGCCATTTATACACAAAATGACTTTGCATTTAACAGTATTACTGCTGAAAGGCAAGTAAATTCTGTTACACTTGACAGCTCACCACAAGTTTGCCTGGATTGGAAAAGACCTTTAAGATCATTGAGACCAATCATTAGCCTAACACTCACAAGTGCTTGACTAACCTATATACCTAAGCACTACATCTACATGATTCTTAAATATCTTCAGGGTTGAGGACCACCACCTGCCCGGGCAAGACATTCCAAGGCCTGATAGCCCTTTAAGTGAAGAAATTATTCCTAATATCCAGCCTAAATTTCCCTTGTCCTATCACTTGTTATAGACCTACCCTCACCTCTCTCCAACTTCCTTTCAGGTAGTTGTAAAGAGCAATAAGGTCTCCCCTCAGTCTCCTTTAGTCTCCAGACTAAACTACCCCAGCTCTCTCAGCTTTTCTTCACAAGACTTGTTCTTAAGCACCGTCACCATCTTTGTTGCCCTTCTTTTGGCACACTCCAGCACCTCAATGTCCTTCCTATAGTGAGGGGCCCAAAACTGAACACAATATTCAGGATGCAACCTTACCTTACCAGTGCTGAGTACGTAGGGATGATCACATCATATCATTCTTCTCCCAGTCTCTGTCTTCTAGCTCAGGGGGCCTAATTCCCAGAATACAACTGGTCCTATCATTAAGACTGAGGCAAAGGTGGTATTAAGCACCTCAGCCTTTTCCTGCACTTACTCACCACGTTTCCCCTGCATCTAATGGAGGATGAAGGTTCTCCCTGACCCTTCTTTTGCTACTTGTGGATTCATAGGAAGATTACTTGTTGTCTATTACAGAAGTACAGGCTTTGGACTTTCTAGCATTCTCCCTACGCAGTCTCACAACATCTTCGTTGGCAGCATGTGTGGCCTGTTCCTTCTACCAAAGGCCATACACTCTCCTTTTTACCCTGAGTAGCAGACAGAGCTCCCTGTTCAGCCAGGCAGGTCTTCTTTGTCACCATCTCATTTCACAGCACACAGGGATGGCCTGCTCCTTCCCCTTGAAGGCTCTCTTCTTGAAGAGTATCCTGCCTTCCTGGACTCCTTAGCCCTTCAAGACTGCCTCCCAAAGGACTCTCTTAAGCAGCCTCCCAAACAACTCAGTCTGCCTTTGGAATTCAAAGGTGGCCATTCTGCTACTCCCACTCCTTCCTTCTCTAAGAAAAGAGTGCCTACCCTAGTAGTTTCACTTAGCAGTTGCATAAGGAAGTTATCTTCAACACAGACTAGGAACCTCCATCACTGTTCCCTCTCTGCTATGTTGTATTTCCAGCAGAAATCTGGGAAGTTGATGTCCTCCACAATAACAAGGGCAAGCGATATGAAATGTGACAGACACTTTCCCAGTAACTCCTCCACACACCAAAGGACTTTGTTCATCTCAACAGTATTTCTGCTTCTGTAAAGAGTGATGGGGAAACTACTTAAAAGTCACATATTTTGGTGTTCCAGACTGTATATTATTTAGTGTTGGGTTTTGGGGGGAGTTTAAGTGTTTTATGTTACTATCCTGGTTTAAGTTAAAATGTGACTCATTCTGTTCAGTGCTTTTATTTTCAGCTCAGTCTCTTCTAAGCAGCTGCACTTTCAGAAACAATCGGTTTGTTTTTGTAGACAGTGTCTGCTCCTAGCAGTGATAGTGCTCCATGCTTCTAGTTAGCACCAAGGATTGCTATGCAAACCAAGGTCACTGCTGTATCTCCTGTGCTGTGTTGAGGGTGCAGAGTGAACAGCTGCACCTGCAGGGAGGAGCAGAAAGGACAGGTGACCTTCAAGTGGCCAACTAGGGACTTCACTCCTTATACATCACATTCAGTATACAGCTGAGGGATCACGAGGGTCAAGCCCACTTCTTTAATGGCCGCTGTCTAAGAAGGACTCTCTGTTCTGTCTTCAATCCTGATCTACAGCTTCCTGAATCCAACTCTGGAAACCAGCTCCTGAACTCCCTCAGGCTTACTACAGGACCAGGGCTGAGGTAAGTGGTATCAGAGGGGTAGGGTTCAATATTGGTTTTGTATAGATTCCTGTATATTTTACTATTGTTTTTACTATTTTTTTAACTATTGTTTTACTATTGTTCCTTTCTCTGAGGCTGTTTAAGGTTTAGGGGGTTTTTGTTTTGGTTTTGTTTGTTTGTTCCAGTTTATAAGTCTCTCTTTCTTATTCCTCTTCTTTTCACCTTTGGGAAGAGACATGTTACTCATGTAGTAGCTAGGCCAGGCCTAACCCTTGACAGTTATATTTGTTTAGTTGATTAGGTGGTGTTGGATGATAGGTTGGACACAAAGGTCTTGAAGGTCTCTTCCAACCTGGTCTATTCTATTCTATTCTATTCTATTCTATTCTATTCTATTCTATTCTATTCTATTCTATTCTATTCTGTTCTATTTCACATGATAATGTGCCACTGCAAAATGAAATTAATTCACATGGAATGAGCCTTGAATTTCTGGGGGAAAAAAAAGCAACAAAACAACTAAACACAAACCTTCAATGAGAGTATCAAAATAGTCTAACTCTCAAGGATCAGTTTGTTAAATGCTAGATTTCTTCCTAAGATACAAAAGCTTTTTTCTTAATATGTATCTTCATAGCTATGTTCTCTGCTCTCATGCCTGGGTTTAGATTTCTCAACTTAGAGTATAAATTATTCTGTCAGTTGTTTTACACTTTGAAGTATTCAGTCCATTTTCTATCCACCTGGTCCTCAGAGCCATGCAATTCTTCCTGTACTTTATTCCACAACCACCTTTGAGAATGGGTGAATGGGACAATATGATGTCACCCTCTGGTGGACAGTGACATGGCCTCACAGTGGATAGTGGCATCAGCAACTGCTGCACTATCAGTTCCCTTGTTACTTGTGATAGGGCAGGTAATGGGGCTTGGGAAGGCTGGGAGGATTCTTCTTGAGTGACCTAGGCATTTCTTCATTCTTTCCATGGCATAGGAATTGACCTTGGCCTCTCTCCATTTTGCAGCACACAAAACTCTGGCAGGACAGGTACCAGGAAAGTGGATCAGGTCCTGCTCCACTTCAGGCCACTTGTTAGGCCACACCTTGAGTCCTGTGTCCAGTTCTGGGCCCCTCAGTTTAGGAAAGATGTTAAGTTGTTGGAAGGTGTCCAACAAAGCTGGGGAGGGGTTTGGAGCACAGCCCTGTGAGGAGAGGCTGAGGGAGCTGGGGTTGCTTAGCCTGGAGGCTCAGGGGAGACCTTATTGCTGTCTACAACTACCTGGAGGGACGTTGTAGCCAGGTGGGGGTTGGTCTATCTGGGCAGCATATTCCCATAGCCAATCACTCTTTCTATGAAGAACTTCTTCCTAACATCCAACCTAAACCTCCCTGGCACAGCATGAGACTGTGTCCTCTTGTTCTGGTGCTGGTTGCCTGGGAGAAGAGACCAACCCCCACCTGGCTACAACCTCCCTTCAGGGAGTTGTAGACAGCAAGAAGGTCTCCCCTGAGTCTCCTCTTTTCCAGGCTAAGCAACCCCAGCTCCCTCAGCCTCTCCTCACAGGGCTTGTGTTCCAAACCCCTCCTCAGTTTTGTTGCCCTTCTCTGGACACATTCCAGCATCTCAACATCTTTCCTAAACTGAGGGGCCCAGAACTGGACACAGGGCTCAAGGTGATGCTCAGAGTTAAAAGGGTGAAAAAAATTATATTTGTTTTGGTTTTGGGAAGTTTGGTTTTTTTTGGTTAAAGGAAGTGCAGAGGTCATTCTTGCAATTGTATTTCCCAGCTTTCAGAAACTTCCAGGGGTTACTTTGGTGCTTTGTGTTCAAGCTCCAGGACTATTCATGTCCTTTGATTAACAGGAAGGAACCCTATTTTCCCTTTAGGTGGTTGTAGACAGCAAGAAGGTCTCCCCTGAGCGCTCCTCTTCTCCAGGCTAAGCCACCCAACCTCCCTCAACCTCTCCTCACAGGGCTGTGCTTCAAACCCTTCCCCAGCTTTGTTGCCTTCCTCTGGACACATTCAGATGACATGGCCAGCAGCGTGCCCAGGTGGTCAAGAGGGCCAATGGCATCCCAGTCTGGATCAGCCTGCTACAGGCTGGGGTCAGAGTGGCTGGAGAGCAGCCAGGCAGAGAGGGACCTGGGGGTACTGGTCGATGGTAGGCTGAACATGAGCCTGCAGTGTGCCCAGGCAGCCAAGAGGGCCAATGGCATCCTGGCCTGCATCAGGAACAGTGCGGCCAGCAGGAGTAGGGAGGTCATACTGCCCTGTATACTGCACTGGTTAGGCCGCACCTCGAGTCCTGTGTCCAGTTCTGGGCCCCTCAGTTTAGGAAGGATGTTGAGTTGCTGGAACGAGTCCAGAAAAGAGCAACAAAGTTGGTGAGGGGTTTGGAACACAAGCCCTATGAGGAAAGACTGAGGGAGCTGGGGTTGCTCAGCCTGGAGAAGAGGAGACTCAGGGTGACCTTATCACTCTCTACAACTACCTGAATGGAGGTTGTAGACAGGTGGGTGATGGTCTCTTCTCCCAGGCACCCAGTACCAGAACAAGAGGACACAGTCTCAGGCTGCGCCAGGGGAGGTTCAGGTTGGATGTTAGGAAAAAGTTCTATACAGAGAGAGTGATTGCCCATTGGAATGGGCTGCCCAGGGAGGTGGTGGAGTCGCCGTCATTGAAGGTGTTCAGGAGGAGACTTGATGGGTTGCTTAGTGCCATGGGTTAGCTGTTTGGGTGGGTTGGATTGGTTGACAGGTTGGACACGATGATCTTGAAGGTCTCTTCCAACCTGGTTTGGTTTATTCTAATAAAGGTTTATTCTAATAAAGGTTTATTCTAATAAAGGAACAGTGTGGCCAGCAGGAGCAGGGAGGTGATTCTGCCCCTGTACTCAGCATTGGTTAGGCCACACCTTGAGTCTTGTGTCCAGTTCTGGGCCCCTCAGTTTAGGAAAGATGTTGAGTTGCTGGAACATGTCCAGGGAAGGGCAAAGCTGGGGAGGGGTCTGGAACACAAGCCCTATGAGGAGAGGCTGAGGGAGCTGGGGTTGCTTAGCCTGGAGAAGAGGAGACTCAGGGGAGACCTTCTTGCTGTCTACAACTCCCTGAAGGGAGGTTGTAGCCAGGTGGGGGTTGGACTCTTCTCCCAGGCAACCAGCACCAGAACAAGAGGACACAGTCTCCAGCTGTGCCAGGGCAGGTTTAGTCTGGATGTTAGGAAGAAATTCTTCATAGAAAGAGTGATTGCCCATTGGAATGTGGTGCCCAGGGAGGTGGTGGAGTCACCATCACTGGAGGTGTTTAGGAAGAGACTGGATGGGGCACTGGGTGCTATGGTTTAGTTGATTAGATGGTGTTGGATGATAGTTTGGACTTGATGATCTTGAAGTTCTTTTCCAACCTGTTTAATCATATTCTTTTCTGTTCCTCATCCTCAGCTCTTCCTAACCCACTGCAGAGCACAAACCTGTTCCTCCATGGAGGACTTGTGGACCTGCCCCATCTGCCAAGTTCCTAAAGATGATATTGCTCATGCAGTGCCCTGTGGCCACCAGTTCTGCCTGGGCTGCATTGGACATTGGGCAGAAGTCAGTCTAGGGTGCCCAATCTGCAGAGAAGAAATAGACCTTATCAAGTTTTCTGTGCGCTCAGAAGATGACTATCTGCTGCTTATTCTCCATGATATTGAGTATGTCAGCAGAGAAGAACCTCCAACTCCTGAGGATTCAACTGAGTCATTTGATGACCTTGTGGCACCTCCTCCATCTCCTCAAGAGTTACTGTCCTCAGATGAGGAAGACCTTGTGGGTGGCCTCCTGCCCCAGGTCTGGGCGGAACTTTTCCAAAGAGAAGAACATCTCCTTGATCCTGTGCTGCCCTGGCTGCGTCAGGAGTTGACCAGAATATACGGGACCCAGTGGTGGAGGGTAAATACTGCACTGTGCAACATCATGCATACACTGTGCCTCTATGGTCCTGATGAGCCAACCATGGTCCATATTCTACAGTCTGACCTCACGGAAGATACAGCAGCAGTGATTCACGGTGTTGTCAACATCATTGTGAGCGACTGCAGTGAGCAGGCCCAGAGGCTACTGCTCTCCAGTGCTGATGAGCCGGAGGACAACAGCGCTGCACCCAGCCCCAGCTCCAACAACTCCAACTCTAGTGGGGAGACTCCTCCCAACGACCTGGTCTTTTCTGACAGCCCTGACGTCTCTCAGTAGGAAGGCAGGGGGACCCCAAAGCAGGACCGCATTAAGCCAGAAGCACCTTTATCTTGTACCTAACTTTCCAAGGATGACCCAAAGCAAAATGGGACCTAAACCCCCTCACAGATGATCTGGATGAAACACAGCTTTTTGTCTTTAAGGTTGCTATGACCACCTAGGGGAAGTAGGTTTGAAAGCATCAGTCAGCTAGTCCCACCAGCCCAGAAACATCATTGAGTGTGGTTTTACTTTAGGCAGCAGAAAGCTGCCTCCTACTCTCCATTTACCAGGGAACACCCATCAAGGATGCTCAGTCCCCACGCTTCACTCTCAAATCTTCCCCAGACTCTTCACAGCAGGTATGGTGGAGGAAGGGGACAATGGTAAACATCTACTCCCGAGCAGCTACGGGATGCCCAGCTGCAGGTAGCACGTTGAGTTCTCCAAGAGGACAGTATCCTGCACCCCAGAAGGCAACTGTTCCCAACTGTGACTGAAGTCAGCGGTGAGTGAAGCCATGCTGAAAGATCACTGGTGAGCTTTGGAAGCCTGCAGCAAGTGTTGGACTCCTTCCAGAGGGGAAGAGAGATGGGACAAGGTCCAGATCGCAGAAGCAGAGGGTGAAACTGCATATTTCATCCTTACGTCTTAATGTTGCTCCTACACTTCTCATCCATGCTGGTGGCATCGCCTTACTCCTTCTCACAGCGCTGGACAAGGAGGTGCTGCAGCTGGGCTTGGTCCAGCAGCACTTCCACTGACCAAGAAATGGCCACCACATCCTGCACACCGCCACAGACCATCACAGGGTCAGGACAGACTGCTGGGATTGTCTGGAGAGGACAGGTGACAGCTGTGGATTGGCTGTTTCGCTGCGGGAGTGGTGGGTGGAGCCATCACCTGGAGGAGCCCGGTGCTGGGTTAAGTGCTGGGCTGCTTCTGAGTCATCAGAAGTGTAGCACGGGATGGATTCCAACAGCAGGAGCTTGTTGATCTTGTCCCTCAGATCTGGATGGTAAGCAGTACTGTGTGTCTCATCTTCTGGAGATGAACATGCTTGGCTCATCGAGCATGTGTGTAAGGGCAGAATAGATCACCTGAGCTGTTCCAACTGGTTTGGTATCTGAGCTTCCACAGAGTCCAAAACAGGTCAGGCAGAGCCCCACAGATGTTGACCAGGGGGATACTGTCTGGATTCTACTCTGTCCTTACTGCAGCCACACAGGGGACTGCGGAAGACTCTGCAAACCTGGTCCCTCAATGCCCTGGTGCAGCCCCCTAGGCTTCCCAGTCCCCAGCAACACTGCTTTTCCCTGATGCATTGTGCTTCCGTTCCTTTCCAGCCAGGGGTTGGGACAACAGTAGCAGTTGGGTATTCCCAAGGAACAGCTCCTGTTCCCAATTGGAAGCACAAGAGAGGTGCAGGGGCACAGTCCCCTGCTCCAGTCCTGCATGCTGCACTGTTAACAGGCTTTGTGGAACAAATGGGCAAAAGCTCACAGAAATATGACAAACTAGCTCCTTAGCAGTAAAAGTACTGACAGGGATCAGCTTCCTTCAAATCCTGACACAGTTCCACAAGGGTAGATGTCATGCCATGTTGGTCTCAGAGCACCAGTGTCAAGACCAGCTTTTCTGCAGAAGATCACTTCCCAGGTTATTCTCCTCTTAGAAACACCTCTTAAATACACCGCTCAGGAAACAGAACATTGCCACTACATTTTTCTTCACGGAACATTTTCACCATGTTTTCCATCAAGTTTTCCCCTCTCAGAATCAGGCAGCTTGGCAGAATTTGGAGTCAGGACACTGGCACTGTGCTTTTTCTTTGCCGTGGGGAGGAAGTACAGAGGCATTGCCAGCAATTTCTGCCTTGGATCAACCTGAGGCTGGGAAGAAATTTCCACTAACATTTCAGTGAAGTAACTGTCTTCCTCTAAAATGAATTGTTTTATAGGGAAAGACATTTTTCATCCAAACTGTTTCTAAAACCTCCCAGTCAGTTTTAACCTCTAGTTAGCTCTAATAATGTGGTAATGAATTGCAGTGTCCTGCACAGTTATCAGGGGCTCCCTCTCCAGACATTGCTTTTACAACATGCCTGTCGCTCAGCTCACCAGACCCCTTCACACTGGATGGTTGTCCTGGCTTGTCTGCTGTGTAGGGTTCTTGGAACAGAAGCAGGTATCACTGGGGACTGAAAACTGAGCTTTCATTTCTCTTCTTCCAAGTCATGACAGACTTGCAGGAAGATTTCTACAGATCAATTGCAACTAACTAAAAAGGGAAGAGTGTAACAGACGCATCTTTGAAGCTGGCCCTTCTTTGTTCAGAGAACTGTGATAGATGAGCTCCAGAGGTCCCATTCAGCTTAAGTATTTCTGGATTCTATCCTAACTTTCAAATTACCGATGATTATGCTACCCTCTTTGCATACAACTACAGGTTCTCTGGCGTGCAATGAGAGTTTTCAAAACTCAGTTTTGCCCAGTAAAATGACTAAGAACTTACTAAATTCCAAAAAAAAAAAAAAAAAAAAAAAAAGGCGATAAATATTTGCCGAAAATTAGGTGAAGAATATTTTATTGTTGCATAAATCAGAGACCTAAGAGTTATGCCTAAAGTCATTGTTGAACGCAAGTCCTGAGCATGACCACTCACTGGAGGCCAGGACTAAATGCAAAATCACTGCACAGAAATCTCATCTCCTCATCTCAAGCATGAATATGATATGAAAAAGACTAAGTTAGGTCCAGGTCACATGACCAAGATTCAAAGTGCTTCTGAGAAGAGCTGTCCTGCTTCTGTCCTTCCTCTTTTCCCTGCACCACAGCTGATCTTGCTGATGTGATAGAACCTATCTAATAATGTTTGCTTTTTCTTTCTGAAATGAGCTTCACCTTTTTTTCACCTGATGACTTCTCTGACCACAGATAGTCCTTTCTTATTGTAGCTGGTTTTTGCCTTTCCCCCCCAACCTGATCTGATAGAATAAAAACAACAACAGAACCAACAACAGTTAGTGCCTTGACCACTGAGAACATTAAGAAAGTTCATAACCACAGCTTATTGTAAGTATTACATCAGAACAACTTGGTTTTCATTTCCACTCATTAATAAGCTGGCTGTTTTGAATGCAACACAATTCAATCTTTATTATAAAATCCAGTGATTCCAGAGAGTTGAAAGAAGACATAGTTGCATTTCTCAGGTTTGCAAAAAGCTGAAAATATCACCACCCCCCCCCCAAAAAAAAAAAAAAAAAAAAAAAAAAAGCCTGAAAAAATAAAAGGATATTTTTGAAACCATGAATTGCAGACTAAAGTTAAGGCATTTGTTATCTGTGATGCAAATAAATCAGATCTATGGGAAACAATTATAACAGCTGAATGTGAAATACTTCTCACTGTAAAAAGAGGTTTGCAACCCTTTATAGTAACAACAAATGTATCAGAGGGTTAAAAAGTACTGGTAGGTTTTAGGGAGTTTTGCTGGTTTGCTTTGCTTTGCTTTGCTTTGCTTTGCTTTGCTTTGCATAAAATGAGCAAAACAGTTCCTCTGGTTTTGTTTGTTTAATGCATACTATGCCTGAAATAATGCCAGTACTCTGAAGATCTGTTCAAAAGTGCTCTCCTTTAAGCATCACATTGCAAACTTCATTTCTCTGAAGGAAAATGTAATCCTAAACTGTGGTCAAAAGAGAATGTAGTTATTAAAGCACATTTCACACTCATGCATTGGTCTGATGCTTGCATTTATTTATTTATTTTAAAACCTCACTGACACACTAAGAACCATCTGAGCCTGAAATAAGGGAAGGTACAAACTGAGTCATCAAGACATTGGTCCTAGGCCTTCATTTTGACTTAAGGAACACACATTCTCTGGTTAGGTAAACCAAAATAAGAAAAAAGAAATAAAGTACCAATAATATGAGAACTGGAAACTCTTTTGGTGGAAATCTGAAGAAAATCAAGCCAGCAGCAGCCTCTCTACATGAACTGGAACAATACAGAATCATTAAGGCTGGAAAAGACCTCTAAGATCAAGCCCAACCAATATGCATGGGGAAAAAAAAGGTAAGCAGCCTCAAGTGAACACTTCAATCATAGACATGCCCAACATGACACAGATCACTAAAGTGGTTTTTTTTTAAGTAGCCAAAAGCAAAATTTTGCACAGCCTGAACAAAAAAAAAGAAAGTATTGACCTGTTTAGAAGCTATGTGCTGCAGATTAGTGACCTGACACACTGTCTGCCACAGGAGACCTGCCATTTACAATAAAGAATGAACATTTTTTTTTAATGTAGGATTCTTTTTCATGGCTCCTCCTGCAAAATTCAAATCTGGCTATTCTGCAGCTAATGATTTACACACAATCCTGAGATGGGATGCTCTGAGATAGATTCTCTTTTGTGACTGGTCCATTGTGTATAATGCAAGTTAGCAACAACACCAGAGCACTGCAGCCCCACCTACTAACCACCAGGCCTTGGGCATTCCTCTGGGAAAAAGGACTTATCAATCTGGGCATCCTCAATACAGAAAACATCAGAACTTGGACCTTCTCTGATCCTGTCTGCATGCACTGACTCCATTTAGAAATGGGGGGAGGGCAGGAGGAAATGTCACTGAGCTCAACTCACTTTCCTCTACATTAGCATAAGTCAAGCAAGCTTTCCTCCTTAATCACTCAGTTCTGGCTATACTGTCTCCAACCACAGCAGCGTGAAAATGCTGCAAACCGTCACATTGAACATGCTCAAAACTGTGTGACTTTAAGTGAAGTTTTGTGTGCAAGTAATTTAAATGCATCTGGTGAAATGTCATCATATCCTGTTAAAAAGGGACTGTCCTTACTCTGATGTTAGCATCTTCCAAGTTTTAGAAGGAACATGCTTTGACCTAGGGTCTGCTGATTACATCTAAAGATTTGCATGCTTCCACAACCAGTATGAATATTTGGTGAATCACAATTAGTTTTCAGAGCTCAGCTTACACTTACATGTTCAAAACAGCTGGAACTGTTTCTTTTTCCTCAAGGATGTTGCTGTCTGCACTAGCTCTTTAACAACTTCTCATCCAACAGGTGAGTATCTCTCCTTTACATAACTCACTCTTGATCTTCTCCCAGGAAATGTCATCTCTCATAAAACTCATATAAATCAATCTGTGATGTCAACAGGTTGAAGGTGATCAGACCACCACCTCCTATTGCACCTCCATTGCACACTGTGTACAATGGGTACCATTCCACAGCTCTCCTGCCTTTTAAAAGCCACACATCCTTTTCCTTTAGGGAAAATCATACCTTCAGAAAAGGCACTAAAATATCAATGATGAGGGACATAATGGCTACCTTCCAAAGGATTCCAATTCAACTAGTTAGAAGTTAGGTGGCATTGACGTTAAAGATCTTTGGCATCTTTCCTTCTTACCTCTCCTTGACTGTGCCATGATAGGGCCAAACGGCCCCAGCACAAACCCAGGCAGACACTAAGGTGTCTAGACATGGTCCCCCTCTCCCTCATCCTTCCTGCATCAGGAACAGTGCGGCCAGCAGGAGCAGGGAGGTCATTCTGCTCCTGTACACTGCACTGGTTAGGCCACACCTTGAGTACTGTGTCCAGTGCTGGGCCCCTCAGTTTAGGAAGGATGTTGACTTGCTGGAGCGTGTCCAGAGAAGGGCAACAAAGTTGGTGAGGGGCTTGGAACTCAAGCCCTGTGAGGAGAGGCTGAGGGAGCTGGGGCTGCTTAGCCTGGAGAAGAGGAGACTCAGGGGTGACCTTATTGCTCTCTACAACTACCTGAAGGGGGGTTGTAGACAGGCAGAGGTTGGTCTCTTCTCCCAGGCAGCCAGCACCAGAACAAAAGGACACAGTCTCAGGCTGCACCAGGGGAGGTTCAGGCTGGAGTTCAGGAGGAAGTTTTACACAGACTCCATTGTTGGTGTGTTTGAGGACCACCAAAGCAACAGTTGTCCAGGAGCAACAGCTAACAGAGGCTTGGTAAGCAAAGTGCAACCTAGTGCTGTGGTTGAGCACCAGTGGGAGTGGACAGGTCTGGAACAAAATGCCCCTTTAGGCTTCTCCCTGATGACAGGGGCATGACCCAACAGGCTGTGAAGCTCCCACCCAGTGCTAGCTGCTAGCCCCTGGACGTCCAGGCCCTTCCAGCATATCCTGGCAGTGCACAGGGAAAGGCAGCCAGCTTGTGGGGACATTATTCAGTCATGGGCAGTTTGTGCTATGGGACACACCACGCACTCCCTTCCGGGACACCTCTGCAAGGTGGTGATAAGACACTCAAGTGCCCTGTCTGCATCAGGGAGGGCAAAGAATGCAGAGAGCTCCATCCTTCATGCACTGTGCCTCTGCAGTCTGGATGAGGGGATCATGGTCCAGATGCTGCAGGACTACCTCCAGGAACATAATGCCTGCCCGGTTCAAGGTGTCAGTATGCACAGCAGTGCCACGAGGAGGCACAGAGGTTGCTACACTCCCTAGCTTCTGGGCAGCAGGAACATAGCCCTGCAGCCAGTTCCAGCTCCACCAGTTCCATGAAGCCACTTGTGACCCAATCCTGGTCTCCTCCAGCAACCCTGAAGGCTTCAACAGTGAGGAACAAGCCATCACATCAGAGGCCCTTCACAGGGGGCCCAGCTGCTCCCCACCCTTGCAACTGTGCCTGCAGAGCAGCAGGAACAGCCCCAGAAGGAGCCAGGGCAGGTGGTGTCAGTGTCAGGTGCCTCTGCACAGAGCTGCAACCCCAGCCTCTCCATTCCAGTTAGCCCAGCTCAATCAGTGGGTGCTGGTGGCCCCCAAAGAGGAATGCCCCTGAAGCCCAGGACTGTCCCTAGCCTGAAAGAGGCTGTACCCCTAGTGGTACTAGCTGGGCTTCACCAATGGTTCAGTGAAGTAAAATAAGCCAGGAGGATGATTAGGGGACTTGGGCATCTTCTTTATGAAGAGAGACTGAGATCGCTGGGGCTGTTTAGTCTTGAGAAGAGAGAGGATCTGATCAATGTGTGTGATCTGAAGGGTGGGTGTCAAGTGGAGGGGGCCAAAAGGAACAACGTGTTAAAACTTGAACACAGAATATTTCACCTCAACATGAAGAGCAACTTCTTTACAGTGAGGGTGACAGAGCCCTGGAACAGGCTGTTGTATTGGGTTGGACTGAGCTGGAGTTAATTCTCCTCACAGCATCTTTCTAGTGCTGTGGTTTTTGCATCAGTAGTTGAGAACATGGCTGTGCTTTGGCTGCTGCTGAATCCAGTATCCAGGCTGTGTCCTTTCAACATTTCCCTGCTCCAAGAGTACATTGAGGAGTGGGCAAAATCCTGGGAGGGGACACAGCTGAGCCAGCTGACTCAGACTGGCCAAAGAGGTCTTCCATATCATATGAGGTCACCTTAGGTATAAGAATGAAGTGAAAGAAGAAAGTGTGGGGATTCGTCCATGGTGTTTATCCTCCCAAGGAACCCCCAAGCTCAGAGAGCCCTGCTGCCCGAGACCGACCACCATCCAGCTGATGGAAAGTAGAGACTGGCATCTCTCTCTCTGCTTCTTGCTTCCACACTGTCTATCGCTGTTTGCTTACTAGTGTGATTAAATTGCTCCTCTCCTGTTCCTGGCTTCTGTTATATTTTTCCCCCTTCTTCCCGTATTCACTTAAGAGGGGGGGTGATAGAGCAACTTTGGAGGGCATCTGGCCTCCAGGCCAGAGCCAAGCCACCACAGTCTTTTTTTGGGGGCCAAAGCCTGGGAAACAAATTATAACCTAGCTGTAATTTCTGCAGGTTTTTTTCCATAAGCTTGCTTAAGACACAGGCTTCTGTGCTAGTCACACAGCTTGTTGATGAGTTTTGCTTTGTTTTGGAAACACTTCATTTGTTTAGGAACATGCCAAAGCAGATAATGGCTATGTGTTCCTTTCTCCTGCTTGTAGGGCTGCTGCTCTGCGGGAACTAGAGCAACAAAGTTGGTGAGGGGTTTGGAACACAAGCCCTATGAGGAAAGAATGAGGGAGCTGGGGTTGCTCAGCCTGGAGAAGAGGAGACTCAGGGGTGACCTTATCACTCTCTGCAACTACCTGAAGGGAGGTTGTAGACAGGTGGATGATGGTCTCTTCTCCCAGGCAGCCAGTACCAGAACAAGAGGACACAGTCTCAGGCTGCCCCAGGGGAGGTTCAGGTTGGATGTTAAGAAGAAGTTCTATACAGAAAGAGTGATTGCCCATTGGAATGGGCTGCCCAGGGAGGTGGTGGAGTCGCCGTCATTGGAGGTGTTCAGGAGGAGACTTGATGGGGCGCTTGGTGCCATGGGTTAGCTGTTTGGGTGGGTTGGATTGGTTGATGGGTTGGACACGATGATTTGAAGGTCTCTTCCAATCTGGTTTGGTTTATTATTCTAAATAAAGGTTTATTCTAAACTATGCTGGAGAGGTTATAATTTCTTTCTCCCCACCTGAAATGAATGTAGAGAATTCTATTATGCAGGCCCCCAAGATTTTGATCCATCCTTATGTGAGCTCTCTAGTACTGCTAATCAACATTACTGGCATGTTGCAGGTTCTGTGGAGTTTGGTTTCATCATGGCGTGAAAGGAGACAGCCCTTGGGTGGGGATATATTGAAATGTGCCTTGAAGCAGTCAGTCCCTGGGTGGCAGAGTGTGTGGGAGGACCTGGGCAGATTCCTAGGACAGTTATCAACTCCCATAGCCTGGGAATTTACCCCAGAAGAGGCAAGCAATCCTACTAAACTGACTGGCCATCTGATAGAAGGGTGTCTCGCTTCTCCCAGTGAGAACCAACAACTTCTTACACTCTACTGGGACCTGGCCTGTGCTTACTGAGCCACACTTCAATACTCTATAGTATTCTTAATACTTTAGCCAGGAGGGTATCCACTCCTCTCAGCAGGAAAGTTATCAGCAACAGCCAGTAGGAGTGAGGAGTGCCTTTGGAGCAGTGATTGTGCCTAATAAACACTGCTGGCGCCTGTGCCCAGCCAGAGCAACCATGCTGCTCCCTGCATTGCCTTTCTCTGCTGCCAAGGGGACAGAGGGGCCCTGCGGCCCGCTGGTCAGAGGAGTTTCTCCACAAGCGAGCCAGGGGGACTGGTTCTGCCAGCCAGCCACAATAGGCTGTGTGATCAGAAAAGCAGTGTCCTATCTAAGGCACAGGGCACAGAGGCTTCAGAGCATCCAAACATCACTTTGTAGGAATAATCAGAGAGCTCCATGGCTGGTCACAGCACTCCAACAGAACTGATTTGCACTAGCAAAAGAAGACAGTGGGCTTAGAATCATAGAATCATAAAATCATAGAATCACAGAATCAAGAAGGTTGGAAAAGACCTCAAAGATCATCAAGTCTAACCTGTCATCCAAGACCTCATGACTACTAAACCACAGCTTCAAGTGTCACCTCCAATCCCTTTTTGAACACCTGCAGGAATGGTGACTCCACCATCTCCCTGGGCAGCACATTCCAATGGCTAACAACTCTCTCTCTGAAGTACTTTCTCCTCACCTCCAGCCTAAACCTCCCCTGGCACAGCTTCAGACTGTGTCCCCTTGTTCTGGTGCTGCTTGCCTGGGAGAAGAGACCAACCCCCATCTGGCTACAACCTCCCTCCAGGTAGTTGTAGACAGCAAGTAGGTCTCCCCTGAGCCTCCTCTTCTCCAGGCTAAGCAACCCCAGCTCCCTCAGGCTCTCCTCATAGGGCTTGGGCTCGAGACCTCTCCCCAGCCTCATTGCCCTTCTCTGGACATGTTCAAGTGCCTCAATGTGCACTTGCAGCCCGCAAAGCCAATCAGATCCTGGGCTGCATCAGGAGAAGTGTGGCTAGCAGGTCGAGGGAGGTGATCCTCCCCCTCTACTCAGCCCTGGTGAGACCCCACCTGGAGTACTGCCTCCAGTTCTGGAGCCCCTATTACAGGAAGGATGTGGAGGTGCTGGAACGTGTCCAGAGAAGGGCCACGAGGATGATCAGAGGGCTGGAGCACCTCTCTTATGAGGACAGACTGAAGGAGTTGGGGCTGTTCAGTCTGCAGAAGAGAAGGCTCCGAGGTGACCTCATTGTGGCCTTCCAGTATCTGAAGGGGGCCTACAGGAAGGCTGGGGAGGGACTGCTCAGGATCTCAGGCAGTGATAGGACTAGGGGGAATGGAATGAAGCTGGAGGTGGGGAGATTCAGGCTGGATGTGAGGAGGAGGTTCTTCACCATGAGAGTGGTGAAGCCCTGGAATGGGTTGTCCAGGGAGGTGGTTGGGGCCCTGTCCCTGGGGGTGTTTAAGAGCAGGTTGGATGAGGCTCTGTCCAGCTTGATCTAGTGTGGGATGTCCCTGCCCATGGCAGGGGGGTTGGAACTAGCTGATCCTTGTGGTCCCTTCCAACCCTGAATGATACTATGATACTACGATACTATGAATGTCCTTCTTAAACTGAGGGGCTCAGAACTGCACACAGTACTCGAGGTGTGGCATAACCAATGCTGAGTACAGGGGCACAATGACTTCCCTGCTCCTGCTGGCCACACTATTCCTGATACAGGCCAGGATGCCGCTGGCCTTCTTGGCCACCTGGGCACACTGCTGGCTCATGACCCCCAGATCCCTTTCTGTCTGGCTGCTCTCCAGCCACTCCAACCCCAGCGTCCCAGGCTTGATGCTCCCTGAAGAGCTACAGTGGCATGGAGAAATGTGCGTCATTGAAGACGCTCATTCAAAGTGTGACTTAGATGGCAGCACATGCTTTAAAAGAAATTTCACGTGTTCTTCTGAGACAAATGGTGACAGGTGAGGAAAGTTATCTCTTATGGCAATATCTGTTCTAAGATTATTATGTACTAGCATGAATAACTACAAGTTTTATAACAAAATAAAATGTCATCTAACACAATCTTTTGGGATTTGGATTAGGATTTTTAAACCATGATATTGCACCACCAATAGAAAGAAATGCATTAACTTAAACCCCTTTGTTCTCTCTTAAGTGGGGGCCTTTTGTTGTTTTGTGTTGCTGCTGTTGTTGCTTTTAGTAGGAGTCTTTAAAAAACCCTTCAATCACATCCTTGAGTGTCTTGGGTATAATATTCAAGCAATAAAATATGATGGTAAGACACTGATGTTCCTTTTTGTTACACCCAAGGAGGATTAAAATTAATCACATTGCAATTAAAATGGATTTCTTTCACTGAACAAAAATGGTGGGATTAAGAAATACCTTTATATTGTTATTTTCAACACAAAGAGTTGTAAAATACTTTTCATCTGCTGTATGGGAGGAAAATTGGTGACATCTGAAGTGCAAGGCAGCAGTTGTAACCAAAATAACCACATAACAACACAGAGGTTTAAAAGTGTAACTTAACTTAAGGGCAACTTTTCAGAAGTGTAGCTCTGTATCTTGTGGTGGAAAAATGAATTCTGTTCTTTGTGTGATTGTACCTAACTTAAGGGAGTACATCTTTTTTTTTTTTTTTGGCAATCAGGTTTTGCCTGAGAAAGGAAAAAAAAATTAAAAAGGAAAGAAAATAAAATTAATCTACTTAATTGGGCACACATTTAATCTGTCACTAACTACTAGGATGTCTGTTTCTCATGTAAAGTTAGAAGCATTTCTGACAGCATCAGGCTCTTTTAGAGAATCATTCACATGCAGTATGGCTTTGATTTTATCAGTAACCTGGCCACTGGAGACTGATCAAGTTTTTAACCAAGCTCTGCATGCCAGCCTGCATACAGATAAGAGATAGAGAAGGGCTATTTGCTCACTAAGGTACACACAGAACTGGCCACTTGGGAAGGGACAGAAAGCAAGGCAAGAAGTTGTTGTCTGCCACTCACTTTTGAGTGACAGTATTTGCTAGAAATTGTACAAAGGTTTTCTGTTAACCCTGGCAAGAATGTCACTGAGAATTTTTCCAGTTGTTGAGTAAAAACTTAGCAAAACTCTGTGAGATTTTGGGAGGTGAGAATTAAATCCAAAATGATGTGATATTGGATTTCTTCCTCAGGCTGAACATTCACAGCAGCTTCAATAGATCTTTCCCCTCTGCAGCTGCAGACTTGTCAGGCAGTTAGGCTAAGTGATCCTTGTGATCCCTTCCTGCTATTCTATTCTATTCTATTCTATTCTATTCTATTCTATTCTATTCTATTCTATTCCTAGTTCTAGTTCTAGTTCTAGTTCTAGTTCTAGTTCTAGTTCTAGTTCTAGTTCTGTTCTGCTCTGTTCTGTTCTGTTCTGTCCTATTTATTTCCACAGATGCATTGCGGAGCTCTCTCCAGTCACAGCACCTTCAGACAATGGGGAAATTGAGAAAATTAAAAATACTCTTTTGGTTTTGTGTTTATAAAATAAAATTAAAAACTAAGAAGACTTTTTAAAATCACTTGCATCCCAATTTGAATTCCATTGTCGTTGTCATCATTGGCTGCTTTTAGAACAAAGAGCTAAGGCCCTACTTCATATTGCAGTGAAATACTAATCCTGCCTCTGCTTTTCTGAAATTTGGAGTATTAAATGTGTTCATATTCAGAAATGGCTTCTACTTTTTTTCTTATTACAAATGAAACGTACATTAAATTTACTGCCTCCTCACAAGTGAAGATCTTGTTTCTATTCATTCAGCTGCTGGAGCTCAAAAACATTAGGGTCTTAAACATTTTTCATGGACTTGATGAGTCTTGGCACTTTACTTCCAGAGAAACAAACAGCAGAATTGCCACTCTTCATTTTAGTTGATTGGGGCACAACTGCACAGCTTGGTAAGAAAAGGTACTGAAATTGTATCACTGTATGGTCATATGCCATTTATACACAAAAATGACTTTGCATTTAACAGTATTACTGCTGAAAGGCAAGTAAATTCTGTTACACTTGACAGCTCACCACAAGTTTGCCTGGATTGGAAAAGACCTTTAAGATCATTGAGACCAATCATTAGCCTAACACTCACAAGTGCTTGACTAACCTATATACCTAAGCACTA
This sequence comes from Melanerpes aurifrons, assembly GCA_011125475.1. Lineage (NCBI taxonomy): Eukaryota > Metazoa > Chordata > Aves > Piciformes > Picidae > Melanerpes > Melanerpes aurifrons. The sequence continues at coordinate 861,944 of WWNC01000059.1, read as the reverse complement.
CATCTACATGATTCTTAAATATCTTCAGGGTTGAGGACCACCACCTGCCCGGGCAAGACATTCCAAGGCCTGATAGCCCTTTAAGTGAAGAAATTATTCCTAATATCCAGCCTAAATTTCCCTTGTCCTATCACTTGTTATAGACCTACCCTCACCTCTCTCCAACTTCCTTTCAGGTAGTTGTAAAGAGCAATAAGGTCTCCCCTCAGTCTCCTTTAGTCTCCAGACTAAACTACCCCAGCTCTCTCAGCTTTTCTTCACAAGACTTGTTCTTAAGCACCGTCACCATCTTTGTTGCCCTTCTTTTGGCACACTCCAGCACCTCAATGTCCTTCCTATAGTGAGGGGCCCAAAACTGAACACAATATTCAGGATGCAACCTTACCTTACCAGTGCTGAGTACGTAGGGATGATCACATCATATCATTCTTCTCCCAGTCTCTGTCTTCTAGCTCAGGGGGCCTAATTCCCAGAATACAACTGGTCCTATCATTAAGACTGAGGCAAAGGTGGTATTAAGCACCTCAGCCTTTTTCCTGCACTTACTCACCACGTTTCCCCCTGCATCTAATGGAGGATGAAGGTTCTCCCTGACCCTTCTTTTGCTACTTGTGGATTCATAGGAAGATTACTTGTTGTCTATTACAGAAGTACAGGCTTTGGACTTTCTAGCATTCTCCCTACGCAGTCTCACAACATCTTCGTTGGCAGCATGTGTGGCCTGTTCCTTCTACCAAAGGCCATACACTCTCCTTTTTACCCTGAGTAGCAGACAGAGCTCCCTGTTCAGCCAGGCAGGTCTTCTTTGTCACCATCTCATTTCACAGCACACAGGGATGGCCTGCTCCTTCCCCTTGAAGGCTCTCTTCTTGAAGAGTATCCTGCCTTCCTGGACTCCTTAGCCCTTCAAGACTGCCTCCCAAAGGACTCTCTTAAGCAGCCTCCCAAACAACTCAGTCTGCCTTTTGGAATTCAAAGGTGGCCATTCTGCTACTCCCACTCCTTCCTTCTCTAAGAAAAGAGTGCCTACCCTAGTAGTTTCACTTAGCAGTTGCATAAGGAAGTTATCTTCAACACAGACTAGGAACCTCCATCACTGTTCCCTCTCTGCTATGTTGTATTTCCAGCAGAAATCTGGGAAGTTGATGTCCTCCACAATAACAAGGGCAAGCGATATGAAATGTGACAGACACTTTCCCAGTAACTCCTCCACACACCAAAGGACTTTGTTCATCTCAACAGTATTTCTGCTTCTGTAAAGAGTGATGGGGAAACTACTTAAAAGTCACATATTTTGGTGTTCCAGACTGTATATTATTTAGTGTTGGGTTTTGGGGGGAGTTTAAGTGTTTTATGTTACTATCCTGGTTTAAGTTAAAATGTGACTCATTCTGTTCAGTGCTTTTATTTTCAGCTCAGTCTCTTCTAAGCAGCTGCACTTTCAGAAACAATCGGTTTGTTTTTGTAGACAGTGTCTGCTCCTAGCAGTGATAGTGCTCCATGCTTCTAGTTAGCACCAAGGATTGCTATGCAAACCAAGGTCACTGCTGTATCTCCTGTGCTGTGTTGAGGGTGCAGAGTGAACAGCTGCACCTGCAGGGAGGAGCAGAAAGGACAGGTGACCTTCAAGTGGCCAACTAGGGACTTCACTCCTTATACATCACATTCAGTATACAGCTGAGGGATCACGAGGGTCAAGCCCACTTCTTTAATGGCCGCTGTCTAAGAAGGACTCTCTCTGTTCTGTCTTCAATCCTGATCTACAGCTTCCTGAATCCAACTCTGGAAACCAGCTCCTGAACTCCCTCAGGCTTACTACAGGACCAGGGCTGAGGTAAGTGGTATCAGAGGGGTAGGGTTCAATATTGGTTTTGTATAGATTCCTGTATATTTTACTATTGTTTTTACTATTTTTTTAACTATTGTTTTACTATTGTTCCTTTCTCTGAGGCTGTTTAAGGTTTAGGGGGTTTTTGTTTTGGTTTTGTTTGTTTGTTCCAGTTTATAAGTCTCTCTTTCTTATTCCTCTTCTTTTCACCTTTGGGAAGAGACATGTTACTCATGTAGTAGCTAGGCCAGGCCTAACCCTTGACAGTTATATTTGTTTAGTTGATTAGGTGGTGTTGGATGATAGGTTGGACACAAAGGTCTTGAAGGTCTCTTCCAACCTGGTCTATTCTATTCTATTCTATTCTATTCTATTCTATTCTATTCTATTCTATTCTATTCTGTTCTATTTCACATGATAATGTGCCACTGCAAAATGAAATTAATTCACATGGAATGAGCCTTGAATTTCTGGGGGAAAAAAAAGCAACAAAACAACTAAACACAAACCTTCAATGAGAGTATCAAAATAGTCTAACTCTCAAGGATCAGTTAGTTAAATGCTAGATTTCTTCCTAAGATACAAAAGCTTTTTCTTAATATGTATCTTCATAGCTATGTTCTCTGCTCTCATGCCTGGGTTTAGATTTCTCAACTTAGAGTATAAATTATTCTGTCAGTTGTTTTACACTTTGAAGTATTCAGTCCATTTTCTATCCACCTGGTCCTCAGAGCCATGCAATTCTTCCTGTACTTTATTCCACAACCACCTTTGAGAATGGGTGAATGGGACAATATGATGTCACCCTCTGGTGGACAGTGACATGGCCTCACAGTGGATAGTGGCATCAGCAACTGCTGCACTATCAGTTCCCTTGTTACTTGTGATAGGGCAGGTAATGGGGCTTGGGAAGGCTGGGAGGATTCTTCTTGAGTGACCTAGGCATTTCTTCATTCTTTCCATGGCATAGGAATTGACCTTGGCCTCTCTCCATTTTGCAGCACACAAAACTCTGGCAGGACAGGTACCAGGAAAGTGGATCAGGTCCTGCTCCACTTCAGGCCACTTGTTAGGCCACACCTTGAGTCCTGTGTCCAGTTCTGGGCCCCTCAGTTTAGGAAAGATGTTAAGTTGTTGGAAGGTGTCCAACAAAGCTGGGGAGGGGTTTGGAGCACAGCCCTGTGAGGAGAGGCTGAGGGAGCTGGGGTTGCTTAGCCTGGAGGCTCAGGGGAGACCTTATTGCTGTCTACAACTACCTGGAGGGACGTTGTAGCCAGGTGGGGGTTGGTCTATCTGGGCAGCATATTCCCATAGCCAATCACTCTTTCTATGAAGAACTTCTTCCTAACATCCAACCTAAACCTCCTGGCACAGCATGAGACTGTGTCCTCTTGTTCTGGTGCTGGTTGCCTGGGAGAAGAGACCAACCCCCACCTGGCTACAACCTCCCTTCAGGGAGTTGTAGACAGCAAGAAGGTCTCCCCTGAGTCTCCTCTTTTCCAGGCTAAGCAACCCCAGCTCCCTCAGCCTCTCCTCACAGGGCTTGTGTTCCAAACCCCTCCTCAGTTTTGTTGCCCTTCTCTGGACACATTCCAGCATCTCAACATCTTTCCTAAACTGAGGGGCCCAGAACTGGACACAGGGCTCAAGGTGATGCCCAGAGTTAAAAGGGTGAAAAAAATTATATTTGTTTTGGTTTTGGGAGGTTTGGTTTTTTTTGGTTAAAGGAAGTGCAGAGGTCATTCTTGCAATTGTATTTCCCAGCTTTCAGAAACTTCCAGGGGTTACTTTGGTGCTTTGTGTTCAAGCTCCAGGACTATTCATGTCCTTTGATTAACAGGAAGGAACCCTATTTTCCCTTTAGGTGGTTGTAGACAGCAAGAAGGTCTCCCCTGAGCGCTCCTCTTCTCCAGGCTAAGCCACCCCACCTCCCTCAACCTCTCCTCACAGGGCTGTGCTTCAAACCCTTCCCCAGCTTTGTTGCCTTCCTCTGGACACATTCAGATGACATGGCCAGCAGCGTGCCCAGGTGGTCAAGAGGGCCAATGGCATCCCAGTCTGGATCAGCCTGCTACAGGCTGGGGTCAGAGTGGCTGGAGAGCAGCCAGGCAGAGAGGGACCTGGGGGTACTGGTCGATGGTAGGCTGAACATGAGCCTGCAGTGTGCCCAGGCAGCCAAGAGGGCCAATGGCATCCTGGCCTGCATCAGGAACAGTGCGGCCAGCAGGAGTAGGGAGGTCATACTGCCCCTGTATACTGCACTGGTTAGGCCGCACCTCGAGTCCTGTGTCCAGTTCTGGGCCCCTCAGTTTAGGAAGGATGTTGAGTTGCTGGAACGAGTCCAGAAAAGAGCAACAAAGTTGGTGAGGGGTTTGGAACACAAGCCCTATGAGGAAAGACTGAGGGAGCTGGGGTTGCTCAGCCTGGAGAAGAGGAGACTCAGGGGTGACCTTATCACTCTCTACAACTACCTGAATGGAGGTTGTAGACAGGTGGGTGATGGTCTCTTCTCCCAGGCACCCAGTACCAGAACAAGAGGACACAGTCTCAGGCTGCGCCAGGGAGGTTCAGGTTGGATGTTAGGAAAAAGTTCTATACAGAGAGTGATTGCCCATTGGAATGGGCTGCCCAGGGAGGTGGTGGAGTCGCCGTCATTGAAGGTGTTCAGGAGGAGACTTGATGGGTTGCTTAGTGCCATGGGTTAGCTGTTTGGGTGGGTTGGATTGGTTGACGGGTTGGACACGATGATCTTGAAGGTCTCTTCCAACCTGGTTTGGTTTATTCTAATAAAGGTTTATTCTAATAAAGGTTTATTCTAATAAAGGAACAGTGTGGCCAGCAGGAGCAGGGAGGTGATTCTGCCCCTGTACTCAGCATTGGTTAGGCCACACCTTGAGTCTTGTGTCCAGTTCTGGGCCCCTCAGTTTAGGAAAGATGTTGAGTTGCTGGAACATGTCCAGGGAAGGGCAAAGCTGGGGAGGGTCTGGAACACAAGCCCTATGAGGAGAGGCTGAGGAGCTGGGGTTGCTTAGCCTGGAGAAGAGGAGACTCAGGGAGACCTTCTTGCTGTCTACAACTCCCTGAAGGGAGGTTGTAGCCAGGTGGGGTTGGACTCTTCTCCCAGGCAACCAGCACCAGAACAAGAGGACACAGTCTCCAGCTGTGCCAGGGCAGGTTTAGTCTGGATGTTAGGAAGAAATTCTTCATAGAAAGAGTGATTGCCCATTGGAATGTGGTGCCCAGGGAGGTGGTGGAGTCACCATCACTGGAGGTGTTTAGGAAGAGACTGGATGGGGCACTGGGTGCTATGGTTTAGTTGATTAGATGGTGTTGGATGATAGTTTGGACTTGATGATCTTGAAGTTCTTTTCCAACCTGTTTAATCATATTCTTTTCTGTTCCTCATCCTCAGCTCTTCCTAACCCACTGCAGAGCACAAACCTGTTCCTCCATGGAGGACTTGTGGACCTGCCCCATCTGCCAAGTTCCTAAAGATGATATTGCTCATGCAGTGCCCTGTGGCCACCAGTTCTGCCTGGGCTGCATTGGACATTGGGCAGAAGTCAGTCTAGGGTGCCCAATCTGCAGAGAAGAAATAGACCTTATCAAGTTTTCTGTGCGCTCAGAAGATGACTATCTGCTGCTTATTCTCCATGATATTGAGTATGTCAGCAGAGAAGAACCTCCAACTCCTGAGGATTCAACTGAGTCATTTGATGACCTTGTGGCACCTCCTCCATCTCCTCAAGAGTTACTGTCCTCAGATGAGGAAGACCTTGTGGGTGGCCTCCTGCCCCAGGTCTGGGCGGAACTTTTCCAAAGAGAAGAACATCTCCTTGATCCTGTGCTGCCCTGGCTGCGTCAGGAGTTGACCAGAATATACGGGACCCAGTGGTGGAGGGTAAATACTGCACTGTGCAACATCATGCATACACTGTGCCTCTATGGTCCTGATGAGCCAACCATGGTCCATATTCTACAGTCTGACCTCACGGAAGATACAGCAGCAGTGATTCACGGTGTTGTCAACATCATTGTGAGCGACTGCAGTGAGCAGGCCCAGAGGCTACTGCTCTCCAGTGCTGATGAGCCGGAGGACAACAGCGCTGCACCCAGCCCCAGCTCCAACAACTCCAACTCTAGTGGGGAGACTCCTCCCAACGACCTGGTCTTTTCTGACAGCCCTGACGTCTCTCAGTAGGAAGGCAGGGGGACCCAAAGCAGGACCGCATTAAGCCAGAAGCACCTTTATCTTGTACCTAACTTTCCAAGGATGACCCAAAGCAAAATGGGACCTAAACCCCCTCACAGATGATCTGGATGAAACACAGCTTTTTGTCTTTAAGGTTGCTATGACCACCTAGGGAAGTAGGTTTGAAAGCATCAGTCAGCTAGTCCCACCAGCCCAGAAACATCATTGAGTGTGGTTTTACTTTAGGCAGCAGAAAGCTGCCTCCTACTCTCCATTTACCAGGGAACACCCATCAAGGATGCTCAGTCCCCACGCTTCACTCTCAAATCTTCCCCAGACTCTTCACAGCAGGTATGGTGGAGGAAGGGGACAATGGTAAACATCTACTCCCGAGCAGCTACGGGATGCCCAGCTGCAGGTAGCACGTTGAGTTCTCCAAGAGGACAGTATCCTGCACCCCAGAAGGCAACTGTTCCCAACTGTGACTGAAGTCAGCGGTGAGTGAAGCCATGCTGAAAGATCACTGGTGAGCTTTGGAAGCCTGCAGCAAGTGTTGGACTCCTTCCAGAGGGAAGAGAGATGGGACAAGGTCCAGATCGCAGAAGCAGAGGGTGAAACTGCATATTTCATCCTTACGTCTTAATGTTGCTCCTACACTTCTCATCCATGCTGGTGGCATCGCCTTACTCCTTCTCACAGCGCTGGACAAGGAGGTGCTGCAGCTGGGCTTGGTCCAGCAGCACTTCCACTGACCAAGAAATGGCCACCACATCCTGCACACCGCCACAGACCATCACAGGGTCAGGACAGACTGCTGGGATTGTCTGGAGAGGACAGGTGACAGCTGTGGATTGGCTGTTTCGCTGCGGGAGTGGTGGGTGGAGCCATCACCTGGAGGAGCCCGGTGCTGGGTTAAGTGCTGGGCTGCTTCTGAGTCATCAGAAGTGTAGCACGGGATGGATTCCAACAGCAGGAGCTTGTTGATCTTGTCCCTCAGATCTGGATGGTAAGCAGTACTGTGTGTCTCATCTTCTGGAGATGAACATGCTTGGCTCATCGAGCATGTGTGTAAGGGCAGAATAGATCACCTGAGCTGTTCCAACTGGTTTGGTATCTGAGCTTCCACAGAGTCCAAAACAGGTCAGGCAGAGCCCCACAGATGTTGACCAGGGGGGATACTGTCTGGATTCTACTCTGTCCTTACTGCAGCCACACAGGGGACTGCGGAAGACTCTGCAAACCTGGTCCCTCAATGCCCTGGTGCAGCCCCCTAGGCTTCCCAGTCCCCAGCAACACTGCTTTTCCCTGATGCATTGTGCTTCCGTTCCTTTCCAGCCAGGGGTTGGGACAACAGTAGCAGTTGGGTATTCCCAAGGAACAGCTCCTGTTCCCAATTGGAAGCACAAGAGAGGTGCAGGGGCACAGTCCCCTGCTCCAGTCCTGCATGCTGCACTGTTAACAGGCTTTGTGGAACAAATGGGCAAAAGCTCACAGAAATATGACAAACTAGCTCCTTAGCAGTAAAAGTACTGACAGGGATCAGCTTCCTTCAAATCCTGACACAGTTCCACAAGGGTAGATGTCATGCCATGTTGGTCTCAGAGCACCAGTGTCAAGACCAGCTTTTCTGCAGAAGATCACTTCCCAGGTTATTCTCCTCTTAGAAACACCTCTTAAATACACCGCTCAGGAAACAGAACATTGCCACTACATTTTCTTCACGGAACATTTTCACCATGTTTTCCATCAAGTTTTCCCCTCTCAGAATCAGGCAGCTTGGCAGAATTTGGAGTCAGGACACTGGCACTGTGCTTTTTCTTTGCCGTGGGGAGGAAGTACAGAGGCATTGCCAGCAATTTCTGCCTTGGATCAACCTGAGGCTGGGAAGAAATTTCCACTAACATTTCAGTGAAGTAACTGTCTTCCTCTAAAATGAATTGTTTTATAGGGAAAGACATTTTTCATCCAAACTGTTTCTAAAACCTCCCAGTCAGTTTTAACCTCTAGTTAGCTCTAATAATGTGGTAATGAATTGCAGTGTCCTGCACAGTTATCAGGGCTCCCTCTCCAGACATTGCTTTTACAACATGCCTGTCGCTCAGCTCACCAGACCCCTTCACACTGGATGGTTGTCCTGGCTTGTCTGCTGTGTAGGGTTCTTGGAACAGAAGCAGGTATCACTGGGGACTGAAAACTGAGCTTTCATTTCTCTTCTTCCAAGTCATGACAGACTTGCAGGAAGATTTCTACAGATCAATTGCAACTAACTAAAAAGGGAAGAGTGTAACAGACGCATCTTTGAAGCTGGCCCTTCTTTGTTCAGAGAACTGTGATAGATGAGCTCCAGAGGTCCCATTCAGCTTAAGTATTTCTGGATTCTATCCTAACTTTCAAATTACCGATGATTATGCTACCCTCTTTGCATACAACTACAGGTTCTCTGGCGTGCAATGAGAGTTTTCAAAACTCAGTTTTGCCCAGTAAAATGACTAAGAACTTACTAAATTCCAAAAAAAAAAAAAAGAAAAAAAAAAAAAAAGGCGATAAATATTTGCCGAAAATTAGGTGAAGAATATTTTATTGTTGCATAAATCAGAGACCTAAGAGTTATGCCTAAAGTCATTGTTGAACGCAAGTCCTGAGCATGACCACTCACTGGAGGCCAGGACTAAATGCAAAATCACTGCACAGAAATCTCATCTCCTCATCTCAAGCATGAATATGATATGAAAAAGACTAAGTTAGGTCCAGGTCACATGACCAAGATTCAAAGTGCTTCTGAGAAGAGCTGTCCTGCTTCTGTCCTTCCTCTTTTCCCTGCACCACAGCTGATCTTGCTGATGTGATAGAACCTATCTAATAATGTTTGCTTTTTCTTTCTGAAATGAGCTTCACCTTTTTTCACCTGATGACTTCTCTGACCACAGATAGTCCTTTCTTATTGTAGCTGGTTTTGCCTTTCCCCCAACCTGATCTGATAGAATAAAAACAACAACAGAACCAACAACAGTTAGTGCCTTGACCACTGAGAACATTAAGAAAGTTCATAACCACAGCTTATTGTAAGTATTACATCAGAACAACTTGGTTTTCATTTCCACTCATTAATAAGCTGGCTGTTTTGAATGCAACACAATTCAATCTTTATTATAAAATCCAGTGATTCCAGAGAGTTGAAAGAAGACATAGTTGCATTTCTCAGGTTTGCAAAAAGCTGAAAATATCACCACCCCCCCCCCAAAAAAAAAAAAAAAAAAAAAAAAAAGCCTGAAAAAATAAAAGGATATTTTTGAAACCATGAATTGCAGACTAAAGTTAAGGCATTTGTTATCTGTGATGCAAATAAATCAGATCTATGGGAAACAATTATAACAGCTGAATGTGAAATACTTCTCACTGTAAAAAGAGGTTTGCAACCCTTTATAGTAACAACAAATGTATCAGAGGGTTAAAAAAGTACTGGTAGGTTTTAGGGGAGTTTTGCTGGTTTGCTTTGCTTTGCTTTGCTTTGCTTTGCTTTGCTTTGCATAAAATGAGCAAAACAGTTCCTCTGGTTTTGTTTGTTTAATGCATACTATGCCTGAAATAATGCCAGTACTCTGAAGATCTGTTCAAAAGTGCTCTCCTTTAAGCATCACATTGCAAACTTCATTTCTCTGAAGGAAAATGTAATCCTAAACTGTGGTCAAAAGAGAATGTAGTTATTAAAGCACATTTCACACTCATGCATTGGTCTGATGCTTGCATTTATTTATTTATTTTAAAACCTCACTGACACACTAAGAACCATCTGAGCCTGAAATAAGGGAAGGTACAAACTGAGTCATCAAGACATTGGTCCTAGGCCTTCATTTTGACTTAAGGAACACACATTCTCTGGTTAGGTAAACCAAAATAAGAAAAAAAGAAATAAAGTACCAATAATATGAGAACTGGAAACTCTTTTGGTGGAAATCTGAAGAAAATCAAGCCAGCAGCAGCCTCTCTACATGAACTGGAACAATACAGAATCATTAAGGCTGGAAAAGACCTCTAAGATCAAGCCCAACCAATATGCATGGGGAAAAAAAAAGGTAAGCAGCCTCAAGTGAACACTTCAATCATAGACATGCCCAACATGACACAGATCACTAAAGTGGTTTTTTTTTTAAGTAGCCAAAAGCAAAATTTTGCACAGCCTGAACAAAAAAAAAGAAAGTATTGACCTGTTTAGAAGCTATGTGCTGCAGATTAGTGACCTGACACACTGTCTGCCACAGGAGACCTGCCATTTACAATAAAGAATGAACATTTTTTTTTAATGTAGGATTCTTTTTCATGGCTCCTCCTGCAAAATTCAAATCTGGCTATTCTGCAGCTAATGATTTACACACAATCCTGAGATGGGATGCTCTGAGATAGATTCTCTTTTGTGACTGGTCCATTGTGTATAATGCAAGTTAGCAACAACACCAGAGCACTGCAGCCCCACCTACTAACCACCAGGCCTTGGGCATTCCTCTGGGAAAAAGGACTTATCAATCTGGGCATCCTCAATACAGAAAACATCAGAACTTGGACCTTCTCTGATCCTGTCTGCATGCACTGACTCCATTTAGAAATGGGGGGAGGGCAGGAGGAAATGTCACTGAGCTCAACTCACTTTCCTCTACATTAGCATAAGTCAAGCAAGCTTTCCTCCTTAATCACTCAGTTCTGGCTATACTGTCTCCAACCACAGCAGCGTGAAAATGCTGCAAACCGTCACATTGAACATGCTCAAAACTGTGTGACTTTAAGTGAAGTTTTGTGTGCAAGTAATTTAAATGCATCTGGTGAAATGTCATCATATCCTGTTAAAAAGGGACTGTCCTTACTCTGATGTTAGCATCTTCCAAGTTTTAGAAGGAACATGCTTTGACCTAGGGTCTGCTGATTACATCTAAAGATTTGCATGCTTCCACAACCAGTATGAATATTTGGTGAATCACAATTAGTTTTCAGAGCTCAGCTTACACTTACATGTTCAAAACAGCTGGAACTGTTTCTTTTTCCTCAAGGATGTTGCTGTCTGCACTAGCTCTTTAACAACTTCTCATCCAACAGGTGAGTATCTCTCCTTTACATAACTCACTCTTGATCTTCTCCCAGGAAATGTCATCTCTCATAAAACTCATATAAATCAATCTGTGATGTCAACAGGTTGAAGGTGATCAGACCACCACCTCCTATTGCACCTCCATTGCACACTGTGTACAATGGGTACCATTCCACAGCTCTCCTGCCTTTTAAAAGCCACACATCCTTTTCCTTTAGGGAAAATCATACCTTCAGAAAAGGCACTAAAATATCAATGATGAGGGACATAATGGCTACCTTCCAAAGGATTCCAATTCAACTAGTTAGAAGTTAGGTGGCATTGACGTTAAAGATCTTTGGCATCTTTCCTTCTTACCTCTCCTTGACTGTGCCATGATAGGGCCAAACGGCCCCAGCACAAACAGGCAGACACTAAGGTGTCTAGACATGGTCCCCCTCTCCCTCATCCTTCCTGCATCAGGAACAGTGCGGCCAGCAGGAGCAGGGAGGTCATTCTGCTCCTGTACACTGCACTGGTTAGGCCACACCTTGAGTACTGTGTCCAGTGCTGGGCCCCTCAGTTTAGGAAGGATGTTGACTTGCTGGAGCGTGTCCAGAGAAGGGCAACAAAGTTGGTGAGGGGCTTGGAACTCAAGCCCTGTGAGGAGAGGCTGAGGGAGCTGGGGCTGCTTAGCCTGGAGAAGAGGAGACTCAGGGGTGACCTTATTGCTCTCTACAACTACCTGAAGGGGGGTTGTAGACAGGCAGAGGTTGGTCTCTTCTCCCAGGCAGCCAGCACCAGAACAAAAGGACACAGTCTCAGGCTGCACCAGGGGAGGTTCAGGCTGGAGTTCAGGAGGAAGTTTTACACAGAGAGAGTGATTGCCCATTGGAATATGCTGCCTGGGGAGGTGGTGGAGTCACCATTGCTGGAGGTGTTCAGGAAGAGACTTGATAGGGTGCTTGGTTGCATAGTTTAGTTGGTTTGGTGGTGTTGGATAATAGGTTGGACACGATGATCTTGAAGGTCTCTTCCAACTTGGTCTATTCCATTCCATTCCATTCCATTCCATTCCATTCCATTCCATTCCATTCCATTCCATTCCATTCCATTCCATTCCATTCTATTCTTCTATTCTATTCTATTCTAAAGCCAGGGTAACACAGGAATAGGAACAAAGAGGACAGGGCCATGCATGTCTGGTAAACAACCCAGTATCTATGGTAAGGGCATGTGTGCTGGCCACAGCCTATCAGAGGCCCTTCCTATTGTGTAACTATTTGCTGGTTTCATGCCCTATTGGTCCAATCAGTCTCAGCTGATATTTTTATACTGGCTGATTTCTAGTTGTTTGTGCCTTTTTTTTTTTTTTTGCCTTGCTCAGCCTTGCTTAAGCCTTGCCTGCTTGAAGCTGTCTGGACCTTGTCTGGCTTGAAACTGCCTCAAGCTGCATAGCCTCGAGTTGCCCTGTCCAGTGCCTGGGATAAAGCCACAAGCCTTGGAGCCAAGCCAATCCTGCATCCAGGATTTTGCTGTGCCTCAGTTTCCCCAGGACAAAGCAAGCACCCGTCACAACAGCATCATTAACATCCCACTGTCTGCTGAATCCAGACCAGCCATCATGGCCATTCCTGCTCGCAACATGCTGTGCCTGGCATGTGAGAGCACCCCAAAGCCTCTAAGACACAGCAGCAGCACTCCCTGACTGGGTACAACCAGCTGTGAGTCATTAATTCATTGCCTCTTTGGCAAAACTGTTCTTGTCAAGCCTCCCCACTGTGTGGTCGAGCACCTTTCCACTCCCAGGGTATTCTCTTTCTGTTATATTCCTCCTGGTTTGCATAAAATAGTAAAATTGTTATAGTTGCCCAAATCCTGCACATTCCCATGGTAAATATATTCTAATTGTACATCCAACCTTGTGATAAGCTTGGCAATTTTCATATTAATAAAGGTTATTAATATTTTGGTTAATATTGCCACATAATTTATAATAAAGGAAAGATTACATCCTTTTTGACAGCCTGTGCAACATCACATGGCTTTACATTTCTTGGCTTAATGTTCTCTCTTTTATTGTGAAAGATCTGATCTTCAGGAACATTAGAAGAAACTCTGTTTCCATGGAAATAAAACAATAAAACAAGAGGAGCAGCGTATCTGCCTTGAAGAATGTCACCTTTTAATGCCCTCTGGCTCTCAGCTAATTACTGCTCTTTTCCTATAGTCCTCTCCCAGTTTTGAAAAGGACTAGACTGCACAGTACACTGAGTAATTAGGTGAATGTAGAGGGTCACTAAAGAGGTGATCTGAAATACTCCAGAATGCCCTTTATAAGGTTCAGTGGTGTGCCTTGGACAAACTCTAGAGGCATTATTAGGCCCCAGCAGCTGAAGAGGGATGAAAAACAAACTCCCCCAAACAAGAAGTAAGGAGAACCAAGGCATAAAAAATAAATGTGCTATAGTTTTGCATCATGTCTGCAAGCCACGTACGTCTGAACACATCCCAATATGCTAAGCTCCAGAGGACTCTGATATGTAATAAAAAACAATCCCAGAGGTTTCTAAAGAAGCAGACAAATGTGCTCAAAAATGAACAAAGAAAACCTATGAAAACAATCCTTCAGCAAGTAATACAGAGGGCTTGTGCCAAATCATAGGAGTCTAGAGGCTGTGCCAAGCTTTATGACAGCAGCAAGGCCACAAGATCTGGGATGAGAGCACTGAAAAGAAGGAGACCAACACACTGCTGGTGTCAAAGGGCCTCTGGATATTCTTTCATGGGGAGCTTGAGAGGAAATGTCTGCTCCCTCTTGGACTAGGGCAGGCCACAGGAGAGCTTCCTACTGACAGGATGGTCCAAGAAGGTTTGCTGCTTCATTTAATCCTTAGGAAATGTCATAAGCACTACAACTCTGCCCTGACGTTTCCTCAGAGAACAGCTGTTTGGCCCCTTGGTCTCTTCAGTTTTCCTTTTGTGTCACAAGATGTACAATCTGCTTGTTTACAGTCACTTTCGGAAGGCAGGGCAAAGCAGAATCCCTGACAAAGAGATTACATCATCTTCTCTTTCCTCACAGAGCAATAGAGTATGTTCAGAGCAGACACTATGCTGCAAAATGTGGCAGTCACATGAATGAGTAAGTTATCACAGCTCTGGGAACTTGCAGGTCACAAAGAAAGCATAAGGCAGTAACAGGAAACCACAGACATACACAGCTGAGCCTCAGAGATGAAAGAAACACATCTCCCTTAGACTGCAGCCAGATGCTCAACTCCCTACAGCTCTCACACTCTCTTCAAAATATGGAAGTAAGAAATTCTCCCAAAGACACAGTGAGCTAGGATCAACAAGGTAAAAATTGATTTTGGTTTTGTTCTCAATCACTTCAGAGGTTTTTTTTTTTAATTCACAGAGTGCAACTGACACATCTGGATTGAAAAAGTCCTTGGTCCTTTGGGTGAGTTGGCCAGGGGAGAAAATCTGGACAGATCTACCTTAAAACTGTCACTAAACTGAACTCCCAGCACAGCTTTTTTTCTGGCAATTGGACCCACTTCCTTGAGGTAGCCAGACCCAAGAGGATTTTGGCACTTATTTCCATAGAGTCTTTATTCGGGTCAGTTACCAGTTTTATTATGGCAAAGATGATGCAAATGTTGATATACATCTTTTGGACTTCATTTTCCAAAACTCTGTTTCCTCATCTAAATGTAAACAAAGAAACTTACTTATTACGCAGAACTCAGAGCACTGTGATGAAGGACAAATGTGATTTTCTCTTCTCTCTGTAATGTAGTAACTGTCAATACTTGGCTAAGGAGATCACAAAATGCTCATTCTCAAATGCAAACTTTGGTTACTACCCTGCAGGCCGAAGTCACACCTGCAGATACTCCAGTGTTCTTTCTCCTCCCAAACATCATCTTATACCCCAGCTCACAGCCACAAGTTAGAGTTACAGCGAATTCAGCAATCTCAAACAAATAAGCACACAGAATCAACAGGCATTGGCTGTTTATATTCTATTGAAATTGCTAGTGTCTGATGAAGGTATTCACTGTGGAATACCAGCAAGCCTTGAGCTGTGTCAGCATTCTCTGACTGAACACGCACATGAACATTTCCATCTTGGAGCATTCTGAAAAATAAAAAACAACTCCCTGTTCCTCTGGCATGCTATGTTTTTACCTGGAGATTTAAATTAAAAAAAAAAATCTATTTTTATTTTAAAATCAAGTCCATATCTTTATCAGGAACAGTGTGGCCAGCAGGAGCAGGGAAGTCATTCTACCCCTGTACTCAGCATTGGTTAGGCCACACCTTGAGTCCTGTGTCCAGTTCTGGGCCACTCACTTTAGGAGGTGGTGGAGTCACCATCAGTGGAGGTATTTAGGAAGAGCCTGGATGAGGCACTTGGTGCCATGGTTTAGTTGATTAGGTGGTGTTGGGTAATAGGTTGGACTCAATGCATTATCTCAAAGGTCTTTTCCAACCTGGTTAATTCTATTCTATTCTATTCTATTCTATGCTATGCTATGCTATGCTTTGCTGTGCTATGCTCTGCTACGCTATTCTATTTGCATTTATTAATAATAATAATAATAATAATAATAATAATAATAACACATCTATATTAATCCATTACAGGAGCTACTATTCTGTAAATCTTTGACTTTAACTCTTTATTAAGAATTTCTAAAAGCACTGATTTTAATTCTCCTTCAAATCTTACATTTATGACTTCAGTTTTAATGGATTTCTTCACTAATTTCTGTGTTTTTTCCTTCTCTGAACATATTCAAGTAAAACTTTTATTTTAAATAAACACAGAGGACACTAAGTATGCACTTTATTATCCTGAAATTATAGCCTACTTCAATATATTTTGAACTAATAAGAGCTCTGCTCTCTCCATTTGTCTTTTACAGACATAGCTGATTGAACTTGAATCACTTAAGGATTGTGTTTACATTCCCCCTGTTGAACCCTTATGTTTGATTCATTTTGCATTTGAATTTGCTTCCAGTTTGCAAAGAAAAGGGATATGTGCTTCACAATTGTTTTCTAGTATTCTCCATGCTCTTTATATTCCTATCACCATCACTAGCTATTAATATCTTTTAAAAAGGGGAACTGAATGTTTCTCCTTTTTTTTTCACCTTTCTCACTTGGAGAAATCACCCAAGTCTGGTTTATTGCTCTTTGAAGGCGCATCTTTCCTACTGTGAGCTGTGCTAAACCATTCCTTTAGTTCAGAAAGGTAGCTCTGTTACCACTGAGCTGTCAATGTGCAGACACTTCCCTGCCTTTTCCAGACAATTCACTGAATAATCACTTTCTGGGAGCCACCAGTGAGCCCCTGAGAACCAGTCAAGTCAGCACTTCTTAAATGTCAACATCTTCCACATCAAAGATCAAATAAAAGCTGAGACCATTTAGTACTGCATACAAAGGGTTTCCTTTTCAAACACAGGCATTCAGTGACCTAAATAGCTCTGGATAAACTAGTAGGGACTGATTCCTAACATAGTAGCCTCCTGGACAGAGATGCTGTGGAGCACACCTGCTCCTCAAAGAGCTTCTTATGCCTCTAAAATCCAAGAGATGTTCAAACACTGTAGGCTACATTTCTGGCTGCTCTGCACTCAGCAGCTTCTAGTCCAGTCCCTGGGAGCCACAGTGTGTAGTTTATGTGGCACAGATGTCCCTCTTCAGAGCAGTTTGCTAAGAGTGTATTAGGATGCCTAAACTATAATTTGGGGAACTGCTGACAGCCTTTGTGGTCACACCTATGTTGCAAGGGGTTCCTTTACTATCCCCATCGCTAGCATCATCCGCATAGTATCATAGTATCATAGAATCAGTCAGGGTTGGAAGGGACCACAAGGATCATCTAGTTCCAAACCCCCTGCCATGGGCAGGGACACGCCACACTACATCAGGCTGGACAGAGCCTCATCCAGCCTGCTCTTAAACACCCCCAGGGACAGGGCTTCAGCCACCTCTCTGGACAACCCATTCCAGGGCTTCATCACTCTCATGGGGAAGAACTTTCTCCTCACATCTAGCCTGAATCTCCCCACCACCAGTTTCATTCCATTCCCCCTAGTCCTATAACTACCTCAGATCCTCAGAAGTCCCTCTCCAGCCTTCTTGTAGGCCCCCTTCAGATACTGGAAGGCCACAATGAGGTCACCTCGGAGCCTTCTCTTCTCCAGACTGAACAGCCCCAACTCCTTCAGTCTGTCCTCATAGGAGAGGTGCTCCAGCCCTCTGATCATCCTTGTGGCCCTTCTCTGGACACGCTCCAGCACCTCCACATCCTTCTTGTAATAGGGGCTCCAGAACTGGAAGCAGGACTCTAGGTGGGGTCTCACCAGAGCTGAGTAGAGGGGGAGAATCACCTCCCTCGACCTGCTAGCCACACTTCTCCTGATGCAGCCCAGGATCTGATTGGCTTTCCGAGCTGCAAGTGCACATTGAGAGCTCATGTTGAGCTTCTTGTCCACCAGCACCCCCAAGTCTCTCTCCTCAGGGCTACTTTCCAGCCAGTCCCTGCCCAGCCTGGATTTGTGCCTGGGATTGCCTCGACCCAGATGCAGGACCCTGCACTTGCTCTTGTTGAACCTCATGAGGTTGGCTTGTGCCCACCTCTCCAGCCTGTCAAAATCCCTCTGGATGGCCTCCCTTCCCTCCAGCATGTCTGCTGCACCACACAGCTTGGTGTCATCAGCAAACTTGCTGAGGGTGCACTCAGTGCCACTGTCCATGTCACCCACAAAGATGTTGAACAAGACAGGTCCCAGGACTGATCCCTGAGGGACTCCACTGGGACATGGACCCATTGACAGCCACTCTTTGGGTGCGACCATCAAGCCAGTTCCTTATCCATCTAGTGGTCCACCCATCAAACCCATGTGTCACCAGTTTGGAGACCAGGATGTGGTGTGGGACAGTGTCGAAGGCTTTGCTCAAGTCCAGGTAAATGACATCAGTTGCTCGCCCCTCAGCTATTAATTTTGTCACCTGTTCATAGAAGGCAACCAGGTTGGTCAGTGTCGTAGTTTGGGCTGGGTGCCCTCTGCTACAGGGGTGTTTCCTGTGTCCAGAAGTCCAGTCTAGTGGGTGGACACAGGAAATTAGGTTATTTCCTACCGTGATTCCTTGCACCACTATAAATCTCATGGCGGGGTCTGGCATTTCCTCTTTCCTTCCTCTCCCCCACCTGGTAACTGGGGAGAGATCTCCCGCCCATGAGCCTGGTTAGGCCCAAGGCCACGGGGGGATGGGCAGTCACAGATCTGGCCAGCTGAGACTAGCCTAGCAGTGGGGGTGGAAAGAGAAGCCCTGGGGTTTTGGGTGCACCCTCAGGTGGGGATGGGATCTTTCTGGGTCTGTTTTGGGGTTCTTCTTGTCACTGTGTTTCTAGTTCTTTGCACGCACTCACTATTCTCTATTCAAACTTTCCATCACTTTTGCAATCTGTCTGAGTCGTTATTTCTGCACATGGTGCCGAGGAGGTTTGCCCCAACCCATTACAGTCAGGCAGGGTTTGTCCTTGGTGAAGCCATGCTGACTGTTCCAAATCACCTCTTCACTATTCTGAGTCAGTACTGCCTCCAGGAGCACCTGCTCCATGATCTTTCTGGGTACAGAGGTGAGACTGACTGGCCTGTAGTTCCCTGATTCCCTAGTTCCCATGTAGTTCACTAGCTCCCATGTAAAGACCATTTGTCAACTACTGACCATAATCTATCACACGTAGCTAATATGGGACTGATTTTATATATTAATACTCTATTTTTCCCCCAGGGAAATTAAGTCATTTACTACGTAATCTACTTCATCTCACAAGTCATCCACTTATTTATGGCATGAACCCAAAAGTACCTTAAGATTGATGAAGCCTGAATTTCAGACAAGCATCAAAGTTTTTTCACCAAGACTAACATTTTGGGAGCACATACATATTAGTAAAGCATGGCAACATGAAACTTTGTTTGTTGGCATGTTTCATGTCCTAGTGACCTGCAACCACAAAAGGGAGATAGAGAGAAATATTTTTATCTCCAAAGGAAAGCTGCAAGTAGGAAACATCACTTAAGAGGAGTCAGTTACATCATCCACATATTCTGTTCATGGAATCACAATAGACTGAAGGAACAAAGTGAAAACTGGGAAGCTTTCTCCATGTCCTCTTTAGCCTTACACAGATCACTAGATCCAGGCTGCAGATTGTCACCCTTAAAGTACTTTTATTTTTGTTTGTTTGTCTTTTTAAACAAGACTACATCTGTCAAATATCTTCTGGACATGAAAGCCCAATCTCTGCATGCTCAATAGTTGCCATGACAACAGGCAAGTCTGTGGCAAAACCCAACAGGCCAATTAGAAAAGAAATAGCTCTTGCATATCCGGGATACTTCCTCTGGCAGAAGGCTTCAAAAGAAATGATGGTGCCTCTCAATTACCCACTCTTGAGAAAGCTCTCATGAGAAAGCATACAGAGACAAGGACAAAGAGCTTTGAGTTCTGAGTTTCCAGCCAGGTTTATGCCTTGGTGTTACACACAGGGGAAAAAGTATTCCCACAAACATAGAAGCCCACCATCTTTCAAACTGTCACTAGAAGAGGTCCCGCAAAGACTGAGTATCATGCAAAAGTGAGGAATTAAATGTCTATTACTTCATCATGAAAGCAAGAATCAGGCTTGTACTCCAGGTATGGCAGGTGAAAAATGGCAAGGTTCTAAACATTCTGTGAAAGAGCTGAACAGATTCCTCCCCCATCATCCTAACAGTTTTAGAACTGCTGTGAGAAAATCGTGAGAAAGGGAAACAAATGAAATCTTATCCTAGTAGCCACTCACTAATTGACATGAACAGAAGCAGACAAAATTATTAGTTTCTGTTCCCATGTAGCCACCAACAATAACATATTTGATGTGTCTGAAAACTCATGATTATCTGATCTCCTGGCCAGGCAGCTTTCTTGCTGTGGATATGGACAATATCTCATCACCAGACACAGAGTTTGCTGAAGACTGAGAACACAAGGATATTGCTGATTATTTGCAGAAATACTTTTCAGATGCATTGTTTAAAGCATTTTCAAATGATTTGAAGGTGCATCCTCTGAGGCACAAGCATGTGACAGACTTCCAGATGTGTGCAGAAAACAGTCAGAACAAGTGTAAGAACAGAGAAGCATTTCCCAAAATCAGTCCAAAACACTAGGTATCTTAAAACAAGGATGGTCTGGGAAGATCTTTGGGTCAGCTAAGCAGCTGACAACTTGAAGGGGGAAAAAAAAGAAAAAGAAAGGAAGGAGCATGACAAGTAATACTTGAAAGAAACAGAGAAGAAAGTGGTGCCTGGAGGAAAATCACTAGTTCCCTGTGGTTTCTAACTCTCATTACAACAAAGAGCACCTATTCCTCCTTGCTGGAGGAATAGGTGTCTTGACTCAGCAGAGACAGACACCTGCTGCAACTGGAGTAGCCTTTAGAAATGCCCTTCAGAACACTATGGAAGAGGAAGCAGTTTCCTGTGTGCTTGATCAAAGACTGTTCCATGCTTATTTATACCAAACATACAGACAAAATCCCATGAAGACCTATCAGGCAAGGGAAGTTTCCATATTTCAAATACAATTTAAATTCCTAATGATTCTCCCATCAATGCTCTCTGTTACATTTGTCAGGCATTCCAAGGACACAGTCTCAAGCTGCACCAGGGGAGGTTTAGGCTGGATGTTAGGAAGAAGTGCTTCATAGAAAGAGTGATTGGCCATTGAAATGTGCTGCCCAGGGAGGTTGTGGAGTCACCATCACTGGAGGTGTATTGCAAGAAGGGGCCGCTACAACGACCAATGTGATCAGCGGAATCCAACTTTATTGAGCATCAGACACATCTTATATACAGTTTGCTATAACTATGCCTACTTGGTAACATACTATTGGTTACAGATTACATGTCAACCCCACCTCTTGCAGTTTTAACATCCTACTTCAGCAGGCCACACACATCTTGTTTGGATAAGCCCCCTACTTGTTTTACGACCCTCACGATTACACAACTACAGTGCCCTTGTGACACTTCGTGATAATTCAGCTACATCCATCATGTTCTGTGGCATTCCTTATCTTGGCAGGGCGCCAGGCAGTCCTGCAGGTATCCCTTATCTTATCAGAAGGCCAGATGGTCCTGTAGGCCTTTTTCCTTTTCCCATCTTACTACAGAGGTGTTTAGAGAGAGACTTGATGGGTTGTTTGGTGGCATGGTTTAGTTGATTAGATGGTGTTGGATGATGGGTTGGACTCGATGATATCAAAGGTCTTTACCCAACCTGGTTAATTCTATTCTATTCTATTCTATTCCATTCTATTCTATTCTATTCTATTCTAGCATACTACATCATTAGAAAAACAATTAAGACTTGTTCTCCCTCTCTATCAAGTTCTGTATTTTAAAGTAATCTTTTTTAGCTTAAACAAAAGCTATTTAACTTTCTCATCTGAGTCCAAACCTTGATTGCTAAGTCGTTCTGCCTCTCCATTCCTCTCAGGATACATGACTTCTTGCTAGGCAGTCAGATGCTACCAAAGTCTATGATCATGCCAGCAAGAAGGAATATTTCTCCCACTACTGTCCTGAGTACATACAGAAGAAGATCCATAATTTTCTTTATCAATGAACATACAGCTACCCTGCTATAAGATTGCCAAATACTCTTGGAAAAGAAAGGAATCAATCAAGATAAGCAATGTCACTGAAAGTAGTCTGCTAACTCCAACTCTTGAAGAGTGGTTATCTATCACTAAATCATGGGGAAGTATTACAAGGTTACTGAGTCAACAGGATACAGATGCAGTAAGAATCTTGAAGCTGTAAGAGTTGAAGATTTTGAATGTTCAGCATGGCAACCTTACCACAGCCTTGTCACAGGATCACCAAGGTTGGAAAAGACCTGAAAGATCATCACAGACCACAGACCTCATGGCTAGACCATGGCACCAAGTGCCACATCCATTCCCCTCTTGAACACCTCCAGGGATGGTGACTCCACCACCTCCCTGGGTAGCACATTCCAGTGGTGAACGACTCTCTCAGTGAAGAACTTTAGTTAACACTGCCCAGAAAAAAAAGTAAATCCTCTTCAAAAACATTTAAGAATTGTACTAGGAACTTAACTGTTTCCCTTGACAAAAGCTTCTTATTTGTTAGTTGAAGTGGAGCATTTACACCTCTGGCATCAGCAACTAACTCCTTGTTTGCCCCACAGCAGCACAAGACAGAATTGAGGCCACCACTGACTCCTTGCCTTTGACTCCATTCAGACCTGACTGAAATTACAGTGCATGCCCCAAGAATAGTGAAGAGGTGATTGGGAACAGTCAGCATGGCTTTGCCAAGAGCAAATCCTGCCTGACCAACCTGGTGGCCTTCTATGAGCAGTTGACAAAATTAATAGATGAGGGGCAAGCAACTGATGTCATTTACCTGGACCTGAGCAAAGCCTTTGACACTGTCCCACACCACATCCTGGTCTCCAGGCTGGTGACACATGGGTTTGATGGGTGGACCACTAGATGGATAAGGAACTGGCTTGATGGTCGCACCCAAAGAGTGGCTGTCAATGGGTCCATGTCCCAGTGGAGGCCAGGGACAAGCAGAGTCCCTCAGGGATCAGTCCTGGGACCTGTCTTGTTCAACATCTTTGTGGGTGACATGGACAGTGGCATTGAGAGCACCCTCAGCAAGTTTGCTGATAATACCAAGCTGTGTGGTGCAGCAGACACGTGGGAGGGAAGGGAGGCCATCCAGAGGGACCTTGACAGGCTGGAGAGGTGGGCACAAGCCAACTTCATGAAGTTCAATAAGACCAAGTGCAGGGTCCTGCATCTGGGTCGAGGCAATCCCAGGCACAAATCCAGGCTGGGCAGTGACTGGCTGGAAAGTAGCCCTGAGGAGAGAGACTTGGGGGTGCTGGTGGACAAAAAGCTCAACATGAGCTCTCAATGTGCACTTGCAGCCCACAAAGCTAATCAGATCCTGGGCTGCATCAGGAGAAGTGTGGCTAGCAGGTCGAGGGAGGTGATCCTCTCCCTCTACTCAGCCCTGGTGAGACCCCACCTGGAGTACTGTGTCCAGTTCTGGAGTCCCTATTACAGGAGGGATGTGGAGGTGCTGGAACATGTCCAGAGAAGGGCCACAAGGATGATCAGAGGGCTGGAGCAACTCTCCTATGAGGACAGACTGAAGGAGTTGGGGCTGTTCAGTCTGCAGAAGAGAAGGCTCCGAGGTGACCTCATTGTGGCCTTCCAGTATCTGAAGGGGGCCTACAGGAAGGCTGGGGAGGGACTTCTCAGGATCTCAGGTAGTGATAGGACTAGGGGGAATGGAATGAAGCTGGAGGTGGGGAGATTCAGGCTAGATGTGAGGAGGAAGTTCTTCACCGTGAGAGTGGTGAAACCCTGGAATGTGTTGTCCAGGGAGGTGGTCGAGGCCCCGTCCCTGGAGGTGTTTAAGAGCAGGCTGGATGAAGCTCTGTCCAGCCTGATGTAGTGTGGGGTGTCCCTGCCCATGGCAGGGGGGTTGGAACTAGATGATCCTTGTGGTCCCTTCCAACCCTGAATGAAACTATGTAACTATGAAACTATGAAAAGCTGCACAGTCTAAATCAAGAGAGGTTTTCCCATTGATTGCAATGATCTCTGCAGAAGATTCTTGGTCTTCTTTTCAGATAAAATAGGATTTCTTTTCAGCAGAGCAAAAGGATATGATTGACCAAAGTGGAGATAGGAACAGGAATAAGGGTTTTGTTCACCTTATCATTTTATCTTCTCCACAGATTTCAAAGGGCTATTCTGCACATTTCTGATAGCTTCTTTATAGACAGCTATCACTGACTGATGAAGCAGCAAACTGATCCAGTCAGCACCAGGGCTTGTACCATCAGACACTACACACTCTGCAGATGCAAAGGCATGTCACACTGTATAAACATGTAATGGTCCCAACATATAGTCACAGTTTGTGTAAGTTTTCCAGTGAGGCAGAGAAAATAAGAAGGATTTTAACACATCTAAGTGCCAGGTTCTGCACATTGGCCACAACAACCCCGTGCAGTGCTACAGGCTGGGATCAGAGTGGCTGGAGAGCGGCTAGGCAGAAAGGGATCTGGGTGTACTGGTTGACAGTAGGCTGAACATGAGCCAGCCGTGTGCCCAGGTGGCCAAGAGGGCCAATAGCATCCTGGCCTGCATCAGGAACAGTGTGGCCAGCAGGAGCAGGGAAGCCATTGTCCCCTGTATTCAGCACTGGTTAGGCCACACCTTGAGTACTGTGTCCAGTTCTGGGCTCCTCAATTTAGGAAGGATGTTGACCTGCTGCAACATGTCCAGAGAAAGGCAACAAAGCTGGGGAGGGGTTTGGAGCACAGCCCTGTGAGGAGAGGCTGAGGGAGCTGGGGTATATTAGCCTGGACAAGAGGCTGCTCAGGGAAGTCCTTCTTGCTCTCTACAACTACCTGAAGGGAGGTTGTAGGCAGGTGGGGGTTGGTCTCTTCTGCCAGGCAACCAGCACCAGAACAAGAGGACACAGTCTCAAGGTGCACCAGGGGAGGTTTAGACTGGATGTTAGGAAGAAATTCTTCATAGAGAGAGTGATTGCCCATTGGAATGTGCTGCCCGGGGAGGTGGTGGAGTCACCATCACTGGAGGTGTTTAAGAAGTGAGTGGATGAGGGACCATGGTTTAGTTGATTAGATGGTGTTGGGTGATAGGTCGGCCTCGGTGATCTCAATGGTCTTTTCCAGCCTGGTTTATTCTACTCTACTCTACTCTACTCTATTCTATTCTATTCTATTCTATTCTATTCTATTCTATTCTATTCTATTCTATTCTATTCTATTCTATCATGGCACTTAGCAAATTATCCAAGAAACACTGAGTTGTCCTGATTCAGTCTCTGTGACCCACCTGCAGAGAGCAGATCGACACACCACAGGCTGGTTTTAGAAAAGGATGCCAAGAACCATCTGATTGTTTGCAAGCACTAGCAGGAAACATTAAGAAACATTAATGTGGAGATAGCACAGATTTCATCCATGACCAGTAACACTCAGTGCCAGACAAAATAAGAATGTCCTCTTAAGTGAAAAAGCTGGAGAAGTTAAATCAGAGATCACATATGCTGAAGTTGAAGGGGGGGAAAACTGCAATACCATAAAAATATTACAAGAAGGGCTAGGCAATGCAGATAAAAGAGAGACAACCGGGAAAGGAAACAAAGCTGACTGAAATGTGATTTTTATTTTTATTTTTTCCTAAATACAGTTTCAAGAAACCAGGAAAGAAATTAAAGAAAAAAATAGAAGTTCACAGGATCACAGAATGTCAGGGGTTGGAAGGGACCTTCAAAGATCATCAAGTCCAATCCCCCCGCCAGAGCAGGACCATATAATCTAGCGCAGGTGACAGAGGAACACAACCAGACAGGCCTTGGAAGTCTCCAGAGAAGGAGACTCCACAACCCCTCTGGGCAGCCTCTTCCAGTGGTCTGTGACCTTTATAGTAATGAAGGTAACCTTGCGTTGAGGTGGAACCTCCTGTGCTGTAGCTTACATCCATTGCTTCTTGGCCTATCACAGGGAGCAAGTTCTCCT
Organism: Melanerpes aurifrons; assembly: GCA_011125475.1. Lineage (NCBI taxonomy): Eukaryota > Metazoa > Chordata > Aves > Piciformes > Picidae > Melanerpes > Melanerpes aurifrons. The sequence goes on along the minus strand of WWNC01000059.1, from coordinate 836,192 downwards.
AAAGGAGCTAGATAAATTGAGCAGATTTAAGGTAAGTGGATACATAATAGAGCTGGATAAGCCAGGTCAGGGAAGCCTTGAGAAAGGTTATCAAATTGAAAGCAAAAATCCAAGAAAGTGGTTGTAAACCAGTAACTAGAACCATTTGTTTTCAAACTACTTTCAGGAGCTGCTTTTAACAAGCCCTCTATACCCCCCACAGATCATATTAGCAGATACTGATAAACTGACTGTCATTACCAAAACCAGGGCAAAAGCCAGCAGTATCACAACAGGATTTTCTCTTCTGTGGCTTTGACTGGAGGGAAGCAAAACCACATGTCATTTGTTCACAATAATCAAGTTCTCATCTCAGAAGCAATTTGTCCCTTCAATAAGAACCACACACTCATCCAACAACTTGCACACAACAGAGGTCCCTCCTAAACCCTACCATTCTGTGGTGCACAGCAGTTAAGGCAGTGTCAAGGGTTAAGACTGTGCTTGTTACTAGAATAACAAACACATTCTATTAACCCCTTTCACCTCGCACATAAAGTAAGAGAAAGGGAGTAAGGGAGAGAGATTTATGGACTAGAAAACTAAAATGTCTGTAATTAAGATAACAATACAATGAAATAAATGCAAACAGATACCAAACTAATAGCAAGCTCACAGCTCTGTGAAGCTCTGACTTCACCTTTCTTCACAGCATTTAATCCTGCTCTGGGCCTTCTTTCTCTCCACATCTGGGTAAACTGAAAAGAACTCCTGTGATAGTTGATTTGACTCTGGATTTCATAGGCACCAGAGGCATGCCAGCAGAGAGTGAGGTATTTCTACATGAACGTTTTTCACAGCTCAGTAATTAAATGCTGACAACTAATTACACTGACTGCTTCCCACTGACTGCTTCCTTTTTGGCCAGTCAGGACTCCAAATTCACCTGGGTAAATCATGGGGGCAGGCTCAGCCCTGACTCAGCTAGGGGAGGTGTCTTCTCACAGACAGCCTAACTTTGCCTCATGTATTGTCCACTCATCTTTTGATTTATGCCACATCAGCCTTATAGGAAACTACTTGGCTGCAGAGCAGCGTCCTGTCAAGTGCACAGGGACCATATCTCAGAAATTATGAGTAACCTTAATTGAAAAGTCAGCCAATGGCAGACCACAGAAATTGTTAGCCCAGACATTGCAGGAACTGTGACCTGGATTTCTTCCAAGCTGGTCATGTCTGCAATGACACACAGACATCAAAAAGCCCTTTTCATTAGATTTGCCCTTTTCCTTAGATTTGCCCAACAAACGCAGGGAAGACTTTCCTACAAGGCCAAATCTCTTAGTCAGCAACCAAGTCATTTTAGTGAAATGACCATCTGGCATCCTCTCTTTGTTACAGCAATCATTAGAGGGGGGAACTGCTAAACCTTGTCTGTCTCATGCCAATTTCAACTTCCAAATAAATATGATCCTGAAATATTATAGTGACAAAAGTACTGCTGAGGGAAACACAAAGCAGTCACCATATCATAGCATGTACTCATCACTTCGGGCAGTGTTCATTGACTTGTACAAAATGATGGAACTTCATTCCCTGGTGAGAAGTTAGAGTGGTAAGTGCCTATTTATAGCACACACACACACAAAGAAAACCTATCAATCTGTACAGCACAACTTTCATCTCATTTTTCAGTCATCCTGAATATTTTCGGTTACAGAGAACAGAAATAGATTGCAAACTCATTAACTCGTTGACTTGATTCTCCCATTCTAAATGTTACCATCTTTTGGAAACAGCAGAGGTCACAGAGGGTCAGCTCTTATTGCAGAACTCTGCATACTGCACATATCTAGGATGCACACTGATTGCCTGAGCTGGCTTTAGAACAGAATAAACCAGGTTGGAAGAGACCTTCAAGGTCATCACCTCCAACCTATCATCCAACATCATCTAATCAACTAAACCATGCAACCAAGCACGTCATCAAGTCTCCTCCTGAACACCTCCAATGATGGTGACTCCACCACCTCCCCGGACAGCACATTCCAATGGCAAATCACTCTCTCTGTGTAGAATTTCCTCCTAACATCCACTCTAAACCTCCCCTGGTGCAACTTTAGACTGTGTCCTCTTGTTACAGTATCACAGTATCACAGTATAATTTAGGTTGGAAAGGAACTCGAGGATCATCGAGTCCAACCTATCAACACAGACCCCATGACTAGACGATGGCACCAAGTGCCACGTCCAATCCCCTCTTGAACACCTCCAGGGTCGATGACTCAACCACCTCCCTGGACAACCCATTCCAATGATGAACGACTCACTCGGTGAAGAACTTCCTCCTCACCTCGAGTCTAAACCTCCCCTGGTGCAGCTTGAGACTGTGTCCCCTTGTTCTGGTGCTGGTTGCCTGGGAGAAGAGGCCAACCCCCACCTGGCTACAACCTCCCTTCAGGGAGTTGTAGACAGCAAGAAGGTCTGCCCTGAGCCTCCTCTCCTCCAGACTAAGCAACCCCAGCTCTCTTAGCCTCTCGTCATAGGGATTGTGATCCAAACCCCTCCCCAGCTTTGTTGCCCTTCTCTGGACACCTTCCAGCAACTCAACATCTTTCCTAAACTGAGGGGCCCAGAACTGGACACAGGACTCAAGGTGTGGCCTAACCACTGCTGAGTACAGGGGCAGAATGACCTCCCTGCTCCTGCTGGCCACACTGTTTCTGATGCAGGTCAGGATGCCACTGGCCCTCCTGGCCACCTGGGCACACTGCAGCCTACCATCAACCAGTACCCCCAGCTCCCTCTCTGCCAGGCCACTCTCCAGTCACTCTGACCCCAGCCTGTAGCACTGCATGGGGTTACTATGGCCAATGTGCAGAACCAGGCGCTTGGATGTGTTAAAGAAAAATATCCTTATAAATACAAAACATAAATTATCTTCAGTTACAGAAAGTTTGTGCTTATATTTTGCAAATATTTAAACCTCTATTAAATAAAACATGAGCTGATACTATACTTGCTATCAAAAGTACTTAATTAAACAGACTGCCGGTCATATTTAATGCAGCAGAAATTGTTTGCTGAAGGGCCAGATCAGTTAGCATCTATCATCTTGAATTTTGTAATTGCCACTGTGAGGCTGTGCAAATAATTTTCAGTATGATAGTCAGACAAGAATCAGAGGAAAAAAACTGAAAAGCTATGTTACTCTTGAAGAATTTTTAATGAGATGCTGTGAAATTCACTTGCAAAATGCAATCTTGAAATAACAATTTAAAATGGATTTGTAGATGTTTCATTGATTAGGTTATTAACTGCATACACAAAAATGGCAACAGAGCTTTTATGTAATTCAATACTCTTACAATTTTCATTTTTCCCTCAAGACAGTGATCCAGGTAAACAGTCACACAACTTTAACAAGAATTTCACCGGATTTCATTCTTGCTCCTTTAGACCACAGAGTTAATTTCCCATCTGCTCTCACTTTAAAAGCTACCCAGGAAAGAACTTCTGTATTCTGAAGAGATGCTTCTGTTCTAACTACAGCACTCCAGCTCTGTGAAGAAGTGGATATTCATGAGTATGTCAGTACTCTAGTCAAAGTAAAGTTCTGTCTCACCAACAAATCACAGATACACTAATTAAGTTAAAATTTATATAAATCTTGCCCTGAACCTGCACTCGAATAAGGAATAGAATGGAATGGAATGGAAAGGAATGGAATGGAATGGAATGGAATGGAATGGAATGGAATGGAATGGAATGGAATGGAATGGAATGGAATGGAATGGAATGGAATGGAATGGAATGGACCAGGTTGGAAGAATATCATCTTTTTTTTTTAACACATCAGGCAAATTTTAAATAAGGTTTAAGTGTGATCATCTAAAAAGCAACAGTAGGTAAAGTTGCACAAGAAGGATGAGAGGCAATCCAAAATAAATCAAAGAAGAACAGTGAGCAGAAGAGACACCCCCACCCCCCATGGAAAGAGAGAGCAACAGTATAATGACAGGTTTGAGGAAGGAGAAATGGAGAAGAAAAAGTCAGCTGTGATGGTTCTCACTGAAAATCTCTCAAGCTTTCTCACCTTGACCTCAGAACAAGCAACGACCAGGAAGTCCAGTCATACAGTCTCATAGCAGGGCATCAGATCCATGATACTGTAAACCCAGCAGCTAATTTTGAATACAAATGTTTAAGCTAACACTTGTGCATGCACAGCTATTGATTAATGCTGTGCAAGGAGTGCTCATCAGCACCAAGTGCTATTATTAATGGATGAATTCAACAAAGGTTAAAACTGGCCCAATTTTGCAGACAACTGTATAACTGACAGATAGACAAGCAACAGTTTAAGTAGGAGTAAGTATTTTACTGCTGGTACAAGATCTGTACAAAGCCCAAAGAGGAGTTTTTTTGCTGTTAAACCACTGTCACTAAAATATGTACAGTCAGGTTTGGCTACAGCAACAAAAAAACAAGCATCTGTAAGGCAAATATGGCCACCATTAGGTAATACCCCACACTCCATTAAAACATGCCCAGCCATGTGAACCCTCCATCAGTTTTCTCCATTAAGTTTAACATTGCCTCATATTAGTCATCTACATCAGACAAATATTCAGGACCCACTGCTGGAATGTACTTTAACAGGATGACTCAGAGCTGCCTAATGGAAGCCAAGCAAGTCCTGGAGCAAAGTGGCTCTCTACTCCATTTCCAAGACAGACTCATCAAGAACTTTTAACAGGGTCTTTGTCTAAGTGGTATTTTATTGGCAATAAAACTTTCAAGTTATAACTGATAGATCAGTAAATTTCTTCTCACTTGTTCTTTCCTTAATCATAATGGGCAGTGCAAAAATGGCACCTCCAATCCTTACTATGCATACAGTCACAGTGCACTCTCAAATCTCAGAACACTACCAGTGCTGCAGAACAGATTCTGTTTCACAGAAACCATGGCAAGGTTCAGTGAAAGTCATCTAGGAATATATCTAGTCTATATTTAGTCTGTAACTGGGACTAAACTGTAGTAGTTGCTTTATCACTCTGGAACCCCTCCCCAGCAGAGAAAGGAGACAAAGAAATGGAGAAAAGACCCACTGGCTGAAATGAAACAGCCAAACTGATACCAATAGCAATATAAAGTGTGTATATACTGAGGCCAGAAAAAGTCACACTAAACAATAAGGCAATCCCGGAGAGTAGAAGGAAGAGGAGCAGGGTCAGAAGAAACACAAGCAGGATGTTCTTAGCTAAAGGCTCCCTACTCCTCAGCAAACTTCCTCCTTCATACTGAGTGTTGAGGTTTATGGTATGGAATACCCATGAGAGTTAACTCGGGTAAGCTGCTAATGGCCTGCAGACCATGACCAGACTGTCAGAGAATCACAGAATCACAGAATGGTGAGGGTTGGAAAAGATCTCTGGAAGTCACCTATGACTTTGTCCCTGCCAAGCCAGGACAACTTATAAATGCAAATAACTTAGAAAGAAACACAGAGGAGTTACAAAGGTTGGCAACAAAAAAAGCTGGCAAACAGAAAGGGAACTAGGGGTGCTGATTGACAGCCCCCTAAACATGAGCCAGCAGTGTGCCCAGGTGGCCAAGAAGGCCAATGGCATCCTGGCCTGCATCAGAAATAGTGTGGCCAGCAGGAGCAGGGAAGTCATTGTGCTCCTGTACTCAGCACTGGTTAGGCCACACCTTGAGTCCTGTGTCCAGTTCTGGGCCCCTCAATTTAAGAACGACATTGAGACTCTTGAATGTGTCCAGGGAAGGGCAACAAGCCTGGGGAGAGGCCTCAAGCACAAGCCCTATGAGAAGAGGCTGAGTGAGCTGGGGTTGCTTAGCTTAAAGAAGAGGAGGCTCAGGGGAGACCTTGCTGCTGTCTACAACTACCTGAAGGGAGGCTGTAGCCATGTGGGGGTTGGTCTCTTCTCCCAGGCAAACAGCACCAGAACAAGAGAATACAGTCTCAAGCTGTGCCAGGGGAAGTTTAGGCTGGAGGTGAGGAGAAAGTTCTTCACACAGAGAGTTGTTGGCTATTGGAATGTGCTGCCCAGGGAGGTGGTGGAGTCATCATCCCTGGAGGTGTTCAAGAGGGGATTGGATGTGGCACTTGAAGCCGTGGTTTAGTGGTCATGAGGTCTTGGGTGACAGGTTGGACTTGATGATCTTTGAGGTCTTTTCCAGCCTTATTGATTCTATGATTCTATGAATTTATGAAGTTATAATTAAGATATGGCAAATATGAATATTAACAAAAATATTGACAAATTTCATTAATATGACAAATTGCCAAAAGCACATTAAATAGGTTTGATGCACAGTTGGAATACATATTTACAGTGGGAATGTACAATATTTAGGCAAATACAAACAAAAAGAGAGAATCCCCAGGAGCAATACAGTGCTCCACCACAGCAGGGACAGACTCGACAAGAACTGTTAAGTCAAAGAGGCAATGAATTAATCATTCATAAGGAGTTCTACCCCAAGGAGGAGGAGTGCTGCTGCTGTGTATTAGCTTTTGAGGCTTTTTGGGTGCTCTTGTGTGCCAGGCATGGCTGGCTGCTGGCAGGGATGCCATGTGGTCTTGGGGTTGGTCTGGCTTCAGCAGGATGGTGGGCAGTTTACAGTGCTTCTCGCAACAGGCTCTTGTTTTGTCCTGGGGAAACTGAGGCACATCAAAATTCCAGTTGCAAGGGAAAGCAAGGCTTGGCTCCAGCTCCTAAGGCTTGTGGCTTCTCTAACTCGCAATGAGCAGGCTCTTGGCTTCCATCCAAGGCTCTGGACAAGGAAACTGGAGACAAAGCAGCTTCAAGCAAGGCAGATCCAAGTAGGCAAGGCAAATTATCTAGAAATCAGCCTGTATGTATATCCTGCCTAAGATTTAATTGGGTCAACTGGACAACTGAAGCCAGCACATAGTTACCCAATGAGAAGGGGTTCCGCCAGGCTGTGGCCATAAAAGGCAGCAACATAGGCCAGGTTGGTGACAAGCAGTGGCCAGTACATGTGCTCTTAGCCCAGAAGGAGAGTTGTTTATCAGACATGTCCCTGGTCCTGCCCCTTTGCCCTTTTCCCATGTTACCCCAACTTCTGCAGGAAGGAGAGAGGACACTGAGATACTTGAACATGTGCAGAGAAGAGTAACAAAGCTGGGGAGAGGCCTCAAGCACAGCCCTGTGAGGAGAGGCTGAGGGAGCTGGGGTTGCTTAGCCTGGAGAAGAGGAGGCTCAGGGGAGACCTTATTGCTGTCTACAGCTAACTGAAGGGAGGTTGTAGCCAGGTGAGGGTTGGACTCTTCTCCCAGGCAACCAGCACCAGAACAAGAGGACACAGTCTCAAGGTGCACCAGGGGAGGTTTAGACTGGATGTTAGGAAGAAATTCTTCATAGAGAGAGTGATTGGCCATTGGAATGGGCTGCCCGGGGAGGTGGTGGAGTCACCATCACTGGGGGTGTTCAGAAGGAGACTTGATGGGGTGCTTGGTGCCATGGTTTAGTTGAATAGATGGTGTTGGATGATAGGTTGGACATGATGATCTTGAAGGTCTCTTCCAACCTGGTCTATTATTTTCTTTTCTATTCTATTATATTCTATTCTATTCTAACACCTTGACAGTAACAGGAGTGGGGACATTGACCAAGCATCATACCATGAGTGGGGTTCAGCAAATGAGGAATGCACACAGTCACACCATTCACAGTATCACAGTATCACCAAGGCTGGAAGAGACCTTGAGGATCATCAAGTCCAACCTGTAACCACAGACCTCATGACTAGACCATGGCACCAAGTGCCACATCCAATCCCCTCCTGAACACCTCCAGGAACAGTGACTCCACCACCTCCCTGGGCAGCACATTCCAATGACGAATGACTCTCTCGGTGAAGAACTTTCTCCTCACCTCGAGCCTAAATTTCCCCTGGTGCAGCTTGAGACTGTGTCCCCTTGTTCTGGTGCTGGTTGCCTGGGAGAAGAGACCAACCCCTTCCTGGCTACAACCACCCTTCAGGTAGTTGTAGAGAGCAATGAGGTCACCCCTGAGCCTCCTCTTCTCCCTGCCAAACAATCCCAGCTAAACAATCCTGCCAAAGCTGGGCAGAGCATTTCACAGAACACATTGTATCAGAAAATTCAGATTGCTAAGAATCAAACTGCTTCCTGGGAATGCTCTGATTGTCCTCAGCCATTATTGTCAGCACACTGAACCCATTTGGTGTCACAACAAAGCACTTATCATACTATCAGTCAGGGTTGGAAGGGACCACAAGGATCACCTAGTTCCAACCCCCCTGCCATGGGCAGGGACACCCCACACTACATCAGGCTGGACAGAGCCTCATCCAGCCTGCTCTTAAACACCTCTAGGGACAGGGCCTCAGCCACCTCTCTGGACAACCCATTCCAGGGCTTCACCACTCTCATGGGGAAGAACTTTCTCCTCACCTCCAGCCTGAATCTCCCCACCTCCAGCTTCATTCCATTCCCCCTAGTTCTATCACTACCTGAGATCCTGAGAAGTCCCTCCCCAGCCTTCTTGTAGGCCCCCTTCAGATACTGGAAGGCCACAATGAGGTCACCTCGGAGCCTTCTCTTCTCCAGACTGAACAGCCCCAACTCCTTCAGTCTGTCCTCATAGGAGAGGTGCTCCAGCCCTCTGATCATCCTCGTGGCCCTTCTCTGGACACCTTCCAGCACCTCCACATCCCTCTTGTAGTAGGGGCTCCAGAACTGGACACAGTACTCCAGGTGGGGTCTCACCAGGGCTGAGTAGAGGGGGAGGATCACCTCCCTTGACCTGCTAGCCACACTTCTCTTGATGCAGCCCAGGATCTGATTAGCTTTGCGGGCTGCAAGTGCACGCTGAGAGCTCATGATGAGCTTTTTGTCCACCAGCACCCCCAAGTCTCTCTCCTCAGGGCTACTTTCCAGCCAGTCACTGCCCAGCCTGGATTTGTGCCTGGGATTGCCTCCACCCAGCTGCAGCACCCTGCACTTGGTCTTGTTGAACTTCATGTGGTTGGCTTGTGCCCACCTCTCCAGCCTGTCAAGGTCCCTCTAGATGACCTCCCTTCCCTCCAGCGTGTCTGCTGCACCACACAGCTTGGTGTCATCAGCAAACTTGCTGAGGGTGCGCTCAATGCCACTGTCCATGTCACCCACAAAGATATTGAGCAAGCCTGGTCCCAGGACTGATCCCTGAGGGACTCCACTTGTCACTAGCCTCCACTGGAACATGAACCCATTGACAGACACACTTACTTCTGAATGGTCCAGGAACAGTCTGGCATTGCAAACAACGTTGTGGTATGGTCATTTTGAGTTTCTTGCCCCATGAAATCATTGAGTTAGAATTTCCCCTGCACAGCACATTTCAAGCTGGTTTGTGTTTCAGATACTGATGACAAAGGACTTTCTGGTTTCAGAAATCGCTGGACACTCTGAATACTACCTGCTTTTTTCTTGACTTAATAATGGATGAAGGGGAGAGAAGCCCGTTAAATAAGAGTCTTACACATGGCATTGATCATTAACATGTACACTGTCTCGATGCTTTAATGAAGGGAACTTTATGTGTGCTAATTTTGTCACCAAGAGCAGGAGCACCTCATGAGGCACTAGGTGATTTACTAAGAACAGAAAGGGTTTGCAGGTTTACTCAAACATTGTGCTAAGCAACATTCAAGCTCTGTTTTTCATGAGGAATCTATAGTGGCAATGTAAGGTGGCCTGTTTCCTCAAGATGAACAGTAACCTCTGAGGTTGCAGCTCTACTTCATCTGCATCCAACACCTAATTTGAATCACATGTCACTCACACTGAGAGTGGTTCACTTACATCTCAGGATTAAACAAACTGTGACTTCTAGTAAAATAAGAGCAATTTAGAATTCGCCTGTGAAATGATGAACAAAACAAGAGATTTAGCTTGACCACAGCCTCCTCTAAAGCATTGTTGCCTCAACAGTTAGACAGCATCTCCCCTCCACTATTCCCACAGCTCCAGCTGGAATTAGCCCTCTGTCTTCAAAAACTCAGAGGCCTCAACAACCAGGCAGAGAGACTGGAGGTGATCAAGAAAACTGTCCCATTGTGATGGCTGGTTGGTTGAAGTTTACTTTAGGATAATATAGTGTTACAAAGAGGAATTGGCCAAATTTTGCTAATACTGTCTGCCTTAAGGTAAGATCACACTGAGATCATAGGAGGGTAGGGGTTGGAAGGGACCTCTGGAGATGATTGAGTCCAACCCTCCTGCCAAAGCAGGTCAAACAGGAACACAACCAGGAAAGTCTGTAGAGAAGGAGACTCCAAAACCTCTCTGGGCAGCCTATTCCAGTGCTCCATCATCCTTGATGTAAAGAAACTGGTTCCAGGGGAACTGCATCAGGGATGAAAGGCCAGAGATCCCAAACCACAAAACATACATCCTTGAGGATTAATATTGTTTGGCAAAGGAGCAAACTGGTGCCAAGATGCTGAACATAGCTCATTATAGTATCATTAAAATGTGAAAAACCACACCTCCTAGCTAGAGGAGCCTCCTACCCAAATAAGACCCTTACCATCTGAATATGTGAATTTAAAAGGGGCTGTATCTTTATGACATTGCAAGAAACTAGCCAAAGGCCAGGTGTTAGAAGTTGTTATTAGGCATAGCTAATGCAATTCACTGTACAACACGAGCCATGAACTTCAGCTGGTGTGCTGACTTTGCAGAACTATCACCTAGCACCCTTTTCTGTGCAGAACTGTAATAAAACAAATATCTCAACTGTCAATTGGCTTTTTGCACATTGGGTGAAGAGTCCAGATTTGATACAATAATTGGTCTCCAGCTGCAGGGGGGAATGAACTCAAGTCAGGAAGGACACCTCATATCTTGAGTTTTCACTTCAGTCACAGCTTTTCAAACATCATCGTCATGTGTCACCGTCTCTATACCTCTACATGGGATTCACTAGCATTGTTCACTGTAGGATGGGTTAAGCTAGTAAATTTAAAGTCACAGCTGACACAGTGTCTAAGTCTGCTTGCCCGGTAACAGGAGCTCCACCTCTGGGAGCTTATGAAAGTCCATCCAGGAGTCTCTGTTAGGATGCTCAATATCGTAACACCAAGTCTAAGGTGGGGGCAGGGGTGGGGGGGGGACAGGGGTAGAGAAGGAGGGGTAGAGGGGGAGAAAAAACCCAAACCAAACCAATACCAAAAGCTCCCTATTAGGAAGTCAAGAACTGGAGCTGCTGGAAGCTGGTTTTTGTACATAGTACTGATAGTCTCTGCTTTCCACTCCCTTTTCCCCTCTCTCTCCCTTCTTCCTCTGCCTTTTCCCCATTCCCTCTCCCTGCTATTCACCTTTCCTTCCTTCTTTTCTTCCCTCGTTCACGAAAACTGAAAAATTAGAGAACAGAAGCTGAGAAACACAAATTCCAAGGGCATATTTTTTTTTTACAACCCAGAGTACCTACGAAACTGTTGAAATCTCACACGTGCATAACCAGTGGGTTACTCTAAAATTCAAATGTGTCCTGCAGGAGCCTTTGGCTCTATGATTTCCTTCCCTGTCCTTTAATGCAGCCACATATATGAAATCCATTTTCAGTTGTCCAAGGACAGAATTAGTCTTTTCTCATAGAAATGTCAGAAAGCAACAGCACCTGAGTCTATCTTGGAAATGTCCTGAAGGGCACTCACTCACTGTCTCTGATGAGACTGCGTAGCAGCCTAGTGTCTTCACTTAGTCCTCCTGTTCAAAACTCTGAAAACCATCTGATGCAAACACCTCTCATTCTGGACTTTCTTCCCCTTTTCCCTCACTGCATTTAACATGTTGTGACTAGTCACATCTTTAATCCCAAGGGTAGAATCTGTAACACTCCACCTCACAAATTAGGATTTGCTCCATTGCTCTTAGTCACATTGCCCTTTCTAAAATAAAGCTTCCCATTTCATGGATGATAACTACTCAAATTGAGATAACATGAAATTGGAAGCATTACTGTGTACTTTATGGCAGGCTCTCTTAATATCTCTACTGAAACCAGCTTACCTGGACAGGTTCTCCTCAATGTGACACAACCTTTCTGACTGCCATTTTCTCCAGCTACAGGGAATTTGTCTACATGTAGGCTAGAATGTTCTTGTTCCTCTGTAGATTCACCTGACATATGAAGTGCAGTCCACTTTTGATCCAAAAAGGTTCTCTGATTTATTTTTTTTTCTGATTTTTCCCTTGATTCACAAATGGAGATTATAGCCTGTGTTCCCAAGGAGGAAAAAAGACTGCATCATATTAAGAGAAGAAGAAAAAGAAAGAAGGAAAAAAAAAACACCTCAGGGAAAACATTAATAATTTATCATTTTACAAGAAGAGTAATTTTTTCTACAGGGCCAAAGGTTGCTGTTAAGCTGAATACTTTAAAACTGTACATCTCCTTTCTACTACATTGTCTGCTGATGTTTAATACAATACTAAGCTCTTACATGGCAAAATAAATTACTGTCCTTCGATAACCCATGTAACATTACAGAAGATACCAATAAATGTTAGACAAGGGAAGCAGGATAAAGTGTTCAGGCACATAGATTTAGTTTATTATAAACCACAACATCTAATCACAGAATTATTTCAGTTGCAAAGGACCCTGAAGATCATCAAGTCAAACCACAAACCCAAAACTGCCAGGACCACCACTAAACCATGTCAGTGGAATGGAATGGAGTGGAATGGAATGGAATGGAATGGAATGGAATGGAATGGAATGGAATGGAATGGAATGGAATGGAATGGAATGGAATGGAACGGAATGGAACGGAATACAATAGAATACAATAGGACCAGGTTGGAAGAGACCTTCAAGATCTTCTGAAGGGCCCCAAAAGCTGTTGCAGACAGGGTAATCACGTACAGGTCACCAAATTGTGAGAAACGAACTCACTGCTGAAATTTATAACCAGTTTATTATAAAATAAAGGCAAAACAGCACTGGGCGCATAGCGAGTTTGCGAGAGGCGCACCCTAACAACACAAGTTGAACTTATATAAATGGCAAACATACATATTAATATATTAAAATGTACATATTCGTATGTTCCCCAACATGCTCCCACCCCTCTCCATCAGGACTGAGACAAAACCTGCACTTTTGACCTGGCCAGTCTTCAGACATGTTGGCGACTCACCTTTCTCTCCCAATACCCCACACAATACAGACCACCAGCCCAACGATCGAACCCAATGGTCCCCAGTAATTCCCCTTGAGAAAGCCAAATATTATAACCAGTTTCTCACAGGGACATACGTGGGTTGCCCAGGGAGGTGGTTGAGGCCCCATCCCTGGAGGTGTTTAAGAGCAGGCTGGATGAGGCTCTGGCCAGCCTGATCTAGTGTGCAGTGTCCCTGCCCATGACAGGGGGGTTGGAACTAGATGATCCTTGTGGTCCCTTCCAAACCTGACTGATACTGTGTTACTATGTGAAAAGGTACTGTGTAAAGGTTAGATTTGTAGCTGAAAGTGTGCAGGACTGTGCAAAGACAATACATTTGAGAGACCAGCCCCCACCTGTCCACAACCTCCCTTCAGGTAGTTGTAGAGAGCATGAAATGGCTGAGCATGATGTCATAGGGTACATAATATCCCTTGGTCTGCTGAGGTTGGCTGTCCCAGCTGTGTCCCCTCGCAAACTCTTTTGCACCTCTAGCTGACCTCTGGTCAGTTGGGGTGAGCTGTCCCAGCCACGTTCCCTACCATACTCTTGTGCAGCGCTAGCCTACTCAGCAGCTGGGCAGAGTGAGCCACAGGAAAGGCCTTGATGCTGTGTAAACACTGTTCAGCAGGAGCTAAGACATCGGTGTGTTATCAAGATTGGTTTTAGCACAACTCCAAAGCACAGCATCCTATCTGCTACTGTGAAAGAGCCCAACTATCACAATTAAACAAACAGGAAATCTGTCTAAACTATCTGGGTAACAGAAGCATGTTGGTGAAGCCAAACATTTGTATCAGGAAAAAAAAAAATAAAAAGGGACTAAAGCCTTGTAAAGACTGTGCATTTATTCCAGCATTAAATGAATTGAAAGTTCTTAGAAAGCATTCAGGAACACAGAATCACCAGTTTTGAGCTAGCTGTGTTTCAAATCTCATGCTTCTGGATGCTTTGCTCCACTTGATATTAAGAAAAGCATTACATTTTTAACCACCTTCCCTACCCCTCCCCCCCCCCCAACACCCCACCCTCATCATTACAGAAGATCCAGAGAAAGTACTGGTATCCAAAAGGTGTGAAATGAAAAGGACAGGGGTGTACATAAAAAATTCAGCCTGTGTCATAAGAACTGAGGAATAGACCTTAAGGAGGGGAAGGGAAAATAGAAAACGGAAAGGCACTAAAGTGAAATTAGCTCTCAAGGTAGGAGAATGAGGTAGAAACTGTGTCTTGCAGACCTTCGATAGTAGATGACCAAAAAACTCCTACAGAGCAAATAACCATAGCCACCCAAATGCACATAGAAATTCAGGCAATTTAAAGACTTGCAATCCTTTCAAGCAATTAGAGAGAAGAGGTGAGCTTGAAGGGTTTGCTGACATATGTGTTAAGAGCACGGCACCTACAGCTGATGAGATCCCACTGGCAGTGCCGGCACTGCTCAGCACCTTGTCCCCTTGTCAGCCATCTCATGTCAGCCAGTGACCATCACGCTGCTGTGAAACAGCTGTTAAAAGTGTTTACAGGCATCTTTCAATTGCTGAGCAGCATGCTTGTGTGGATGGACTAACCCTGGGTGCAGAACAAAATCCTGATAAAGTATTCTTCGGCTCAGAAATACCATGGCAATTACTAGCTTGAACACCTCCTTTTGTCACACAGAGAACCTCTCTATTGACATCACGAACATGCAGAAAGCAGTTCATTAGTGCTCCAGCTTTAGGTAAATGTTTTTTCACAAAGCCATCTGTTTCCACAGCCCTAAGTGAGTTATCCAAAGTACACTTTATCACCACCGGTGAAAACAATGCATCTTGTTAGTCTGAAGCAAAGCTGGTCCCAACTGCCATTCTTTTGTCAGTCTTTCCATTTAACAGCTCTGACAACTGCAACAGATCGAACAGCCACATAAAACTCTGATTTCCACCAAAGATTCATTTAAAGGTGTGCTAAGAATTACACAGGATCTTTTTTTTGGGAGGGTTGTTATTCCATGTAAAGGAGTACTCGAGAACTAAGGGTGTGCTTGATGAGTCTGCTTTCAGAGAAAACTTGTGCCCAGGTGACCAAGAATGCCAATGGCACCCTGGGCTGGATCAGGAATAGTGTGGCCAGCAGGAGCAAGGAAGTCATTCTGCCCCTGTACTCAGCAGTGGTTAGGCCACACCTTGTGTCCTGTGTCCAGTTCTGGGCCCCTCAGTTTAGGAAAGATGTTGACTTGCTGGAAGGTGTCCAGAGAAGGGCAACAAAGCTAGAGAGGGGTCTGGAGCACAGCGCTGTGAGGAGAGGCTGAGGGAGCTGGGGTTGCTTAGCCTGGAGAAGAGGAGGCTCAGAGGAGACCTTATTGCTGTCTACAACTCCCTGAAGGGAGGTTGTAGCCAGGTGGGGGTTGGTCTCTGGTTTAGTCTGGATGTTAGGAAGATGTTGTTCATAGAAAGAGAGACTGGCCATTGGAATGTGCTGCCCAGGGAGGTGGTGGAGTTACCATCACTGGAGGTGTTTAGCAAAAGACTGGATGGGGCACTTGGTGCCATAGCTTAGTTCATTAAGATAGTGTTGATTAGATAGTCTTAGTTGATTAGATAGTCTCCCCCTGAACACCTCCAGTGATGGTGACTCCACCACCTTCCCTGGGCAGCACAATGGCTAACAACTCTCTCTGTGAAGAACGTTCTCCTCACCTTTACCCTAAAACCTCCCTTGGTGCAGCCTGAGACTGTGTCCTCTTGTTCTGGTGCTGGTGGCCTGGGAGAAGAGACCAACCCCCACCTGGCTACAACCTCCCTTCAGGTAGTTGTAGAGAGCAAGAAGGTCTCCCCTGAGCCTCCTCTTCTCCAGGCCAAGCAACCCCAGCTCCCTCCCCTCTCCTCACAGGACTGTGCTCCGGACCCCTCACCAACTGACAAAATCTGACCAGCTGTCATTACACACACTGAACAGATGAGTGGAATGGAACGGAACGGAACGGAACGGAACGGAACGGAAATGGAAATGGAAATGGAAATGGAAATGGAAATGGAAATGGAAATGGAAATGGAATAGAATAGAATAGAATAGAATAGAATAGAATAGAATAGAATAGAATAGAATAGAATAGAATAGAATAGACCAGGTTGGAAGAGACCTTCAAGATCATCATGTCCAACCCATCATCCAACACCATCTAATCAACTAAGCCATGGCACCAAGCACCTCATCAACTCTCCTCCTAAACACCTCCAGGGATGGCAACTCCACCACCTCCCTGGGCAGCCCATTTCAATGGGCAATCACTGTCTCTATGAAGAATTTCTTCCTAACATCCAGGCTAAACTTGCCCTGGCACAGCTTTAGACTGTTTCCTCTTGTTCTGCTGCTGTTTGCCAGGGAGAAGAGATCAGCTGCCACCTGTCTACAACCTCCTTACAAACTAAGCACCACACCTACAAGCGTTAGTGACTGAACATTTGGAATGGATAATTCAGATTATATGATGTGACATGATATATGATATGATATCGTATGATATGATATGATATGATATCATATCATATCATATCATATCATATCATATCATATCATATCATATCATATGGTATGATACTTTGGATACTCTAGCATTACAGCAAGTTGTCCATGGGACATCAATGTGCCCTTGTGGCCCAGAAGGCCAACAGCATCCTGGGATGCATTGAAAAACCTGTGTCCAGCATGATGAGGAAGGTTCTCCTCCCCTTCTGCTCTGTGACATCACACCTGGAATGCTGCGTCCAGTCTTGGGCTTCTTAATTCAAGCGAAACAGGGATCTGATGGAGAAAGTCCAACAGATTGCCACAAGGATGACTGCAGAACCTGAATGTCAGTGCTGTGAAGAAAGACTGAGAGAACTGGGGCTGTCTTGAGAAGAAAAGGCTAAGGGGGGATCTTACCAACTTCTTGACAAGGAACCACAGGTACCTGACAGAATACAGGAGGATCCACCTCAAAAAGGGGTTGGACGTGGCACTTGGTGCCATGGTCTAGTAGTCATGAGGTCTTGGGTGACAGGTTGGACTTGATGATCTTTGAGGTCTTTTCCAACCTTGTTGATTCTATGATTCTATGAAAAGGAGGGGTTTGCTTTGAGAGCAACCAAGCACTGAAACAGGATGCCCAAAGAGTATGTGGAGCCTCCTTCTCTGGAAACTGTCAAAACCCATCTGGATGCATTCCTGTGCACCCTGTCCTAGGTGATCCTGCTTTTCCAGGGTGGGGTTGGACTCAGTGATCTCTAGAAGTCCCCTTCCAATCCTTGAACATTCTGTGATTGTGTAGCACACCACATAAGAAAAAGCAAATAACCTGATTGTGCAAGAATTAATACATGTGATTTTTATTCCTTTTTAAAGTTAACCATAAGACAGCCATGTCTGGCAGCTTGGCACACGCCATAAAATAATGGAGTTTAGGATTCCATCCAAATGTAAGTGTCCAACACTTCAAGTCTAACGTATCAAATCCCCACTTCACACATGAATGAATACTGAAAGAAGGCAAGAAAATACTCCAGATAATGCTATGCTGTAGTAAGACAGTGTAATATCATGTGGGCAGAGCTGAAGACTTTTAAAAGCATCTAAAATCTCTTTACCAAATTTACTAGTTTCACACAACTGTTAAGGTGTGCTCCAAACCTCCCTCCCCCCACCTCCATCAGCAGTGGTTTGAATGGGGAAAGACAATGGTATGAAATTGCCTTTCAAGGTGCGAAATTGCCTTCCCCTGGGAACAGGTAAGTAGTGCCCATTCTTCCTTCCCTGTGGGGGAAGCCCTCTGGATTTGGGAGCTATGATTAGTAGGGTACATCGCACCCACTATACATTGGCCTTGGACACACTGTCAGAAACACCTTAAACAGAGTGACCAGAAAGCCATCGGGGCTCCTGCATCTGCTCTCATTCTCGCTCTCCTGCTCTGGCTCCTGCCTTCATCTTCCTCACTCCACTCAGACCTGGCTTCTCCCCGGACCCTGTCCTACCTGAGGTCCTGCTTCCTGCCTGCCGTGGAGCGATCCTCCGTGCCGTGAAACCTGCGGCTTTTTGCAGTGCTGCTGCTCACGAGTTTCCCCTTGTAGCAACCGTGTCTCCAGAGACTTTGATTCTGGCAAGTCCTTTTCCTTTGGATCATGCTGCATCAATCACAAATTGGGTTATAAACCTGCAGTTTTGGAGCCTGTCACTGAGGAGAGATCTAGGGACCAACGCCAAATTCCTGCTCCATCCTCGTGAGCACAACCTGGCGTTCCCATTGGCTTTCCCTAAGGTTCCTGGCTTGCCTCTGATTTTATCAGTGGGATGAAACTATTTTGTAGCTTAGCCTTTTCCATTTTCTGAATTCTCTAAATTGTATGAAAATTGCCCAGAAGCATCCTGGTAGAATTCTAATAGAACCTGTAAATAATCTAATAAGTTTTATACCAAATTTGGGGGCAGGGTCTGGGGGAAAAAATAAAGATAACTATATTTTTTTGTAATTACCACCTCATTAATTCAGCCCCTATCAAATCAGCAATGTGATCATTAAAATACCATTTTATACATAGAGAATCATAGAATCAATAAGGTTGGAAAAGACCTCAAAGATCGTCAAGTCCAACCTGTCACCCAAGACCTCATGACTACTAAACCATGGCACCAAGTGCCACGTCCAATCTCCTTTTGAATGCCTCCAGGAATGGCGACTCCACCACCTCCCTGGGCAGCACATTCCCATGTCTAACAACTCTGTGAAGAACATGAAGGAATATTCCTTCATATCACAACATAGAGGAGTAAAAATTGGTAATTAAACACCAAAAGAGTAATAGAAGACTGTTAAAATTATTCTTAACCTGCAGTTTAATAGGGGATTAATATCCCTTTTTTATGTGTAAATGAGTAAACAAAAAACACTTGAGCTATGGCAGTCCATCAGTAAGCTGGTTTTGGTCTCAACCAAGGAAGAGAACTTTTGCAACACATTTGCAACAAGATTTTCAGATGCTCAGTGATTATTCAGAGAAAGGAAGACTATGGCTGCTACCCCAGACAATGACACCAGCTAGAAGACATGTCTTCTATTTCAGTCATGTCTTCTATTTCAGTCATTCTGAGAGATGGGATCCATCCATCAACACTTTGTTTTCCATTCTGGTGTACAATTCTACTTACAGACAACACTTTTCTATACCCAAACAGATGTTGAACCATACTTTGTACCTTTTGATTTTTCCCCTTTCTTTCTTTTTTTTTTTTTTTTTTTTTTTTTTTTTTTTTTTTTTTTTCCTTCCCAAAGATACATTCCAACTGCTCAGGGTAAATGAAAGAATACAAAACTGAATTTATTCAGATGAGAACATTCAATCAACTAACTATGTCTGTCTAGGAGAAAGTTCCATATCATAAATATTCCATATCATAAAATGTTTCATGTATCAGGAATTAGTTTGTTTTACATCTGAATGAAATCCAGAGTTTTAGGTTATTTCTAAAGCAAATTAATTTGAAACAGGCAGGCACAGCTGCACAGCTTTGCATTGCTGATACAGTCACAAGTTTAACTTGAAATATGGATATTTTCAGACTATGATTCAAGAAATAAATGAGCCAGCTTATACATCTCAACAGTTAAAATGCATTCTCAACAGCTGATATTCTCCAAATTCCCTCTTACTTGTACACTGCTACACTGAGATAAAGTGATCATTATCAAGGTTACTGCAGCACCTTGCCATTTTGTCATGATGCCGGAAAATGCTTAGATGAAGAATCAGTGTGCTAATGAGAGAAAATCAAATTCATGTGAAAGGTGGACACAGAGGTCTGCAGGCTTTATTGGCAACATGTGCTTCCTCCACTGAGTCATTCTCCTGCAATCCACGCACCAAAACAAAGCACTTAAGAGGATCATAAGTGCACAGTGACAGTACAACATGGTTACCTGCTTATACTACAATAAAGAGCAGCAGCAAAGAAAAATTTAACAATGAGGGAAGTAAAGAAAGGCTGAAAATAGAAACTATTAGCATGATGTGGTGTTAACACAGTGGTAAACTTCCAAACCACTACACTATACATAGGGGGAATGGAATGAAGCTGGAGGTGGGGAGATCCAGGCTGGATGCGAGGAGGAAGTTCTTCACCATGAGAATGGTGAAGCCCTGGATTGGGTTGTCCAGGGAGGTGGTTGAGGCCCCATCCCTGGAGGTGTTTAAGAACAGGCTGGATGAGGCTCTGGCCAGCCTGATCTAGTGTGCAGTGTCCCTGCCCATGACAGGGGGGTTGGAACTAGATGATCCTTGTGGTCCCTTCCAAACCTGACTGATATTGTGTTACTATGTGAAAAGGTACTGTGTAAAGGTTAGATTTGTAGCTGAAAGTGTGCAGGACTGTGCAAAGACAATACATTTGAGAGACCAGCCCCCACCTGTCCACAACCTCCCTTCAGGTAGTTGTAGAGAGCATGAAATGGCTGAGCATGATGTCATAGGGTACATAATATCCCTTGGTCTGCTGAGGTTGGCTGTCCCAGCTGTGTCCCCTCGCAAACTCTTTTGCACCTCTAGCTGACCTCTGGTCAGTTGGGGTGAGCTGTCCCAGCCACGTTCCCTACCATACTCTTGTGCAGCGCTAGCCTACTCAGCAGCTGGGCAGAGTGAGCCACAGGAAAGGCCTTGATGCTGTGTAAACACTGTTCAGCAGGAGCTAAGACATCGGTGTGTTATCAAGATTGGTTTTAGCACAACTCCAAAGCACAGCATCCTATCTGCTACTGTGAAAGAGCCCAACTATCACAATTAAACAAACAGGAAATCTGTCTAAACTATCTGGGTAACAGAAGCATGTTGGTGAAGCCAAACATTTGTATCAGGAAAAAAAAAAAAAGGGACTAAAGCCTTGTAAAGACTGTGCATTTATTCCAGCATTAAATGAATTGAAAGTTCTTAGAAAGCATTCAGGAACACAGAATCACCAGTTTTGAGCTAGCTGTGTTTCAAATCTCATGCTTCTGGATGCTTTGCTCCACTTGATATTAAGAAAAGCATTACATTTTTAACCACCTTCCCTACCCCTCCCCCAACACCCCACCCTCATCATTACAGAAGATCCAGAGAAAGTACTGGTATCCAAAAGGTGTGAAATGAAAAGGACAGGGGTGTACATAAAAAATTCAGCCTGTGTCATAAGAACTGAGGAATAGACCTTAAGGGGGGGAAGGGAAAATAGAAAAAGGAAAGACACTACAGTGAAATTAGCTCTCAAGGTAGGAGAATGAGGTAGAAACTGTGTCTTGCAGACCTTCGATAGTAGATGACCAAAAAAATCCTACAGAGCAAATAACCATAGCCACCCAAATGCACATAGAAATTCAGGTAATTTAAAGACTTGCAATCCTTTCAAGCAATTAGAGAGAAGAGGTGAGCTTGAAGGGTTTGCTGACATATGTGTTAAGAGCACGGCACCTACAGCTGATGAGATCCAACTGGCAGTGCCGGCACTGCTCAGCACCTTGTTCCCTTGTCAGCCATCTCATGTCAGCCAGTGACCATCATGCTGTTAAAAGTGTTTACAGGCATCTTTCAATTGCTGAGCAGCATCCTTTTGGTCCCTTTCAAACCTGACTGATAGTATGATACTATGATACCGGGAATGGTATATCCCTGGGTTTATATGTGAAGTTAGGTGTGACAATGACTACTTTTCTGTAGTTTCTTCTCTGTTCTAATTTTGTATATAACACATGGCTTGCTTCTCAAAAGGTGTGCTAACTTTGCAAATTATTGCCCATCACTCTTTTCTGTGCAGAATGAGAATAAAACAGGTGTCTCATAGATTCATAGAATGGTTTGGGATGGAAAGGATCATAAAGATCATCTAGTTCAAATTCCCCTGCCTTGGACACTTACACTTTCCACTAGACCCGATTTCTCAAGGCCTTGTCCAATCTGGCCTTGCATGCCTCTGGGGAGGGGCGTCCATGACTTCACTGGGAACCTGTTCCAGATGAGGCCTTAAAACTTGGAGAGCTGAGCTCCAAGCACTGATGGACTGATAAGAGGAGACAGTGTTAGCTTTGATGGCTTGTGAACCATGGGAACACTGTGTAGCAATGTAGTTGGAGGAGCGCAGATACCTGATTACGAATGGTTATTATGACTTGAAAGTGTAAGACTTCACACATATCAGATTGTTGTAACAGAGTTCCTGGCCTGTTAATTTTACTTTGATGTCTGCTGAAACCCTGGTAAAATATAGGTACCCGTGTGATGCATTTTCTGTAAGCAATTAAAACTACTTCTTTGTTGTGTTAGCTTTTATAAAGAAAAGATTTTGTATAATAAAGTGGACACCTGGCCTGAATCAGGCTGAGCCCCATCTCTTAATCGTGGCAAATTGGACAGTTATACTTTCCACTAGACCAGATTTCTCAAGGCCTTGTCCAATCTGGTCTTGAATGCCTCTAGGGAGGGGGCATCCATGACCCCCCTGGGCAATCTGTTTCAGTGTCTCACCACCTTCACTGTAAAGAATTTCTTCCTAATAGCTAGACTAAATCCACCCTCCTCAACCTTCAGCCTGCTCCCTCTTGCCTCCTATCACTACAAGCCCTTGTAAAAAATCCCTTCCTCACTTTCTTGTAAGCCACATTCAGGCACTGGAAGGCTGCTAAAATCTTTCCCCAGAGCCTTCTTTTCTCCAGCCTGAACGGCCCCAGCTCTCACAACCTGTACAATTCTGAATGTCTTTTTGGATGCTGGTTAACAAACCCAGATTTGGGGCAAGTGGGTGACAGAGGGAGCACTAATCCATCTTCACACTGGTCAGTCTGAATGACTTCTGAAAAAAGCTGAAGCTGTGGCATGACCTCTAAAACACCAACAGTATCCATCATTGCACATAACTTCTCCACTGATTCCTCAATTTGCATTAGTTTTTAAAAGCTGGTCACAGCTTCATTGTTGTGTTTTTGAACTCAATCTGAATCTCACCCTCTACTTCCCATTTACCCACATGCAGCTGGAGCAGTATTTTCCCAAGGGTACCTCTGACTTCCTGAACAATTCAGAACGAAGTAAAAAGAAAACCCCCACACGATAATGCAAACAGCTTATATGCAGTATCAAGGCAATATGCTAACTTAACTATAGCCTTGGGTCACAGCTAAAGTCTATCTTCACAAATGCAATCACAGTATCCCTGCCTGTGACTGGAAGCAAAACAATTTTCAAGTTTGTTTAAATAAAGCAATAAATTAAAGCAGTAACTCCAGCTGCATCTTCTGTACTCCTCCATCTCCAGGCTCTTCGCAGTTTCAAGCTTCCCATCCTCCATTCTTTTCCTTCATAGGATTTGATACCCTCTAGCGTCTTACACAAAGAGCTACTTCTGCCTCAGAAGCCCTGGAGAGCTACCAGTCAGCTGCCTGAAGAAACTCCCAATTCTTGCTGAATTCACTCTCTTCTAGTTTTTATCAAGCCATCCAGTCCCCAAGGCTCTCCTTCCTCCAGCAAGCACATCTGCCTCTTCCAAACTGACACCAGCAAACAAATCTTCCCTCTGCCCCAAACCTTGTCCCCTTTAGCACTCTCTGTCTTTTAACTACATGCCCCAGGCTCCAGTCCTAAATTCAAGTTCTCCAAGATATTTTTAAGTAGACATTTACAAGACAGAAATAGAGAGCATGTAATTCAAAAGTCATTTTGGCAATACTGCCTGTTCAGACTGGGGACAGTTGGAAATTAACTGGTGCTTGACTTGTCAGTTAAACCAGATAGGGAAGAAATATCTTACTTCAGAGACACAGATCTCAGCTGTGGATCAGCACAAAGGTGCATAAAGTGTTAGGCTTAGGTGTGAAGCATGTGAGGATCTCTGACAAGTTCACTCTCATTGAAGTGAGTCCACACAAGGTGTACAATCAGAGACTCGTTTCCAGCTACAAAGTTAATAGAGTGTGTTTGAGGGCTTGCCTTCTCAACAGGACTGTTTTACTTCTTCATGTGTAATGTAGCAGTTTTTAAGTTGCAATGGAATAGGTCAGCTTCTTCAGCTGCTATAACAGGCCAGAAGTGACTAGACCCTGGCCCTGTTGTCTGCAGAAGAAAACTTTAGATACTTCTGTGGCTGACAGAGCACATGAGAAAAACACACACTTCAAGCTGGGAAAATGTAAATCACACATCACACACATCTTCAAACAGGGAAGAAATACCAGAACACATGCCTAGGTGGAATCACCATGGAGAATATCTCAGCGCCTCACCTTTTAAAATACAAGAGCACCCAGTCTGAACCTCCCCTGGCACAGCTTGAGACTGTGTCCTCTTGTTCTGGTGCTGGTTGCCTAGGAGAAGAGACCAGCCCCTGCCTGTCTACAACCTCCCTTCAGGTAGTTGTAGAGAGCAAGAAGGTCTCCCCTGAGCCTCCCCTTCTCCAGGCCAAGCAACTTCTTGTTTTTCTTTACATCCATTGCAGAGTTCAGTTCCAGCTGCACCTTGGCCTTTCCTGACCTCATCCCTACACAACTGGGCAATGTCCCTATACTCCTACCAGGATGCCTTCTTCCATTTCCTGTGTCATCCCAACCCGCCCTTTAGTCTGACCAGGAGGTCACAACTCAGCTTTCCAGACCCCAGGCTGCTATCTTCAAGAAAGCTAAGTGCAGAAGCGTCACATTTGAATAAATGTTTATTTCTCCAGATTCTGCAAGATGGAAACATAAATCCAAGAACTTCCACAAGAAAATAACATGCAACTGCCTTTCAGTTTTTAACTTGTATTCTTTTTTTTTTAATAAGAAGCTTTACAAATAAAAACCAGCATTCAGGTGGTGCCTGTTGCAAAGTAGATTCATGATACCCTGACTTCAGTCAGCTTTGAACCACAAGTTGGAGCACCAATAAATGTAAAGCAACTCCCATATATTACTCTTAAGATGTAATACAAAAGCTACAAGCCTCTACAAAGGCAAAGTACTTACAGTGCAGCCTTCTTTTGCTCAAGTCACTGCTACAACCTGACATTCTCAAAGTAGTCTGACCCTCTTTTGCTCCCAGCAAGAGAGATTTACCTCTCATCATTTTATTCTTAATGACTTCACTGAAGTACTGTGCTGCAGACTCTTACTTTAGACTTGAGCCTCATCATTATGCT
The DNA here is from genome assembly GCA_011125475.1 of Melanerpes aurifrons. Taxonomy (NCBI): domain Eukaryota; kingdom Metazoa; phylum Chordata; class Aves; order Piciformes; family Picidae; genus Melanerpes; species Melanerpes aurifrons. Next base: position 810,833 of record WWNC01000059.1, on the reverse strand, counting down.
TTTTCTCACAGCCACCAAGCATTTATTATGCCAGTAACAGAGCTGAGTAGCCTTTAGCATAGCTTAAGAGATCTTGACCTGTTCATTGTAAGCAGTCCAAGGCAATCACATAGAATATTTAAACACAGTACTTCTTCCTCCTCTTCTTTAGCTGTGTAACAGTTCTGCATATAAAACATTGTTCTGTGCACACATGTTCTGTGCACTCACTGCTTGAAAATAAAGGACAGACCAAAGCTGCTTCTTTTTCAAGCACCTGGAAGCTCTTGGTCTTGTAGCTGCACTCATCTTTGAATGACTCAGAGCAAATACTTTTCCACAGTAATTTTACATATAGTGCTATAATGATAACATCCATCAGGTGAATGAGGACATCTCGACTTATCTGTTGCAAAGGTCAGAAATGAGGGTTTTAATGGCATGAAGCTTAATATTCAGGTATCAAAAGGTGCCTTTAATTGATGAAGTATTTATGAAGTACCTAGCATCACTTACTGGAAATGTTTTCATTTATAGGCTGATGTAAAATCCAGCTGCTTAATGAGGTTATGATGGCGCCTGTCCTGTCCAAGGTACTATTGCTGTCAGCCTCTTGCTGAAGAATTAGATGTAGGCTTTTCTGTTGTTTCTACATCTCCTCTCCTGATGCAAATTCAGAGCTAAATTCTGATGCTATCTTCATACACCTCTGGAATCTGAGTACTGCCAAGGTTAAGTAGAAAAGCAGTTAAAAGGCAGCTAATGTACCTATCTACCAAAGAAAGATATTCAAACACTGTCACATCCCAAACCATCAGGAATGAGGGACAGTTACCTGAACCACCAATTTCAGTTCTAAATCACAGATTTCATTCTCATAGAAGGTCTCACAGGACACCTTCAAAACTAGGTGTTTTCAATGGCTGACCATGAATTTAAGACTGTAGAGATTTCACCCTGGTGAAAAGCCAAACTTCCCAGCCAGGCAAACTTCATGAAGTTCAATAAGGACAAGTGCAAGGGAGGAATAACAACAGGCACCAGTACAGGTTAGGAGCTGCCCTGCTGGAAAGCAGCTCCGTGGAGAAAGACCTTGGAGTGCTGTCGCAAGTTCTGCCTGGGACAGCAATGTGCCTGTGTGGCCAAGAGAACCAATGGTATCCTGGGATGCATTGTAAAAATTGTGTCCAGAAGATCTATGGAGGTTCTTCTCCCCCTCTGCTCTGCCCTGGTGAGACCACATCTTGGAATCTTGTGTCCAGATTTGGGCTCCCCAGTTCAAGAAAGACAGAGAACTGCTGGAGAGAATCCAACAGAGAGCCACAAGGATGATTAGGGGACTTGCGCACCTCCCCTGTGAAGAAAGACTGAGATCCTTGGGGATGTTTAGTCTTAAGAAGACTGAGAGGGGATCTGATCAATGTGTATAAATATCTGAGGGGTAGGTGTCAAGTGCAGAGGGCCAAGTTCTTTTCAGTGGTACACAGTAATAAGACAAGGAACAACAGGTTCAAACCTGAGCATAGAAGATTTCACCTCAACATGAGGAGAAACTTCTTTACAGTGAGGGTGACAGAGTCCTGGAACAGGCTGCCCAGAGAGGTTGTGGAGTCTCCTTCTCTGGAGACTTTCAAAACCCACCTGGATGCATTCCTGTGCAGACTATCCTACATGCTCCTGCTTTGACAGGATGGTTTGACTCAATGATCTCTGGAGGTCCCTTCCAACCTCTAATATACTGTGATACTGTGAAACTTTCCCCTCTCCCTTTCTCCAGCCGCTTCTTCCTCCTCAGGCTGTCCATCGCCTGGTCCTGGGCACTCTGCAGACAGCAGGGTGGGTCTGCTCCACTCTGGGCACTCCTTGGTGCTGCCAGCACTTCCTTGCCTCTCCCCTCCTGTCCACCACTCTTTTCAATTCACTCCTTGGCTGTTCATTCTTCTGTATGTTTTGGCAACCACAACAGTGCCCAAGGGCCTGGGCTATGCTTAGCTGGTAGTCCTTGGAGCACATGGGAGTGTCTGGAACCACGTGTGGCTGGCCCAGGGCAGCCCCCAGCCTCTTCACTCCAAGGTGCCCACCACCACCTCACATGGGCCCTGGCATAACGGGGAAAGGCCAGCAACCATCGGATGTTGAGAGGAGGGCAGAGACAGTGGTGAAGGGCAGCGTCTTGCAGTGCTGCACTTCTGTGGGGGATAGAAGAGTGAATTCAGCAGCAGACCTCCACAGCAGTCACCACCACCTCTCCAGAAAGCATCTCCCCAGAGAGCTGCCTGACAGAGCAGGTGAGGGGTCTGGCTGCGTCCCGGCCTCTACACACCTCTATGTGAAGCAGTAAGACATAGAATAGAATAGAATAGAATAGAATAGAATAGAATAGAATAGAATAGAATAGAATAGAATAGAATAGAATAGAATAGAATAGAATAGAATGGAATAGAATAGAATTAACCAGGTTGGAAAAGACCTTCAAGATCATTGAGTCCAACCTATCATCCAGCACCATCTAATCAGCTAAACCATGGTACCAAGCACCCCATCCAGTCTCTTCCCAAACACCTCCAGTGGTGGTGACTCCACCACCTCCCTGGGCAGCATATTCCAATGGCCAATCTCTCTTTCTGGGAAGAACTTCTTCCTAACATCCATCTGTCTCGATGTCTTGTCTGGTTTCAGCAGATGGCAGGCTGTTAATGACACTATCACGACAGGTACTTGCTTTGTTCTGGGGAAACCGAGGCACAGCAAAATCCTAGTTGCAAGGGGAAGCAGGCTTGGCTTGGCTTCAAGGCTTGTGGCTTCTCTCATAGTTTGTTGCATGTATGCTCATGGCTTTATCCCAGGCTCCAGACTGGGCACTCAAGGCAATGCAACTCAAGGCAATTTCATGCCAGACAAGGTCCAAGCAGGCTCAAGCAAAGCAAGGGTTGAGCAAGGGTTGAGCAAGGGTTGAGCATGGTACAGGCAACTAGAAATCAGCCTGTATGTAAGTATTGCCTAAGATTTGATTGGGCCAATATGGGAATTGAAACCACTACATAGTTACCCAATGGGAAGGGGTTCTGCCAGGCTGTGGCCAACACACAAGCCCTTACCATAGATACAGGGTTGTTTACCAGACATGCATGGCCCTGTCCCCTTTGTTCCTTTTCCTTTATTAGAATAAAACCTTTATTAGAATAAACCAAACCAGGTTGGAAGAGACCTTCAAATCATCATGTCCAACCCATCAACCAATCCAACCCACCCAAACAGCTAACCCATGGCACTAAGCAACCCATCAAGTCTCCTCCTGAACACCTTCAATGACGGCGACTCCACCACCTCCCCGGGCAGTCCATTCCAATGGGCAATCATTCTCTCCGTGTAAAACTTCCTCCTGACCTCCAGCCTGAACTTCCCCTGGCGCAGCCTGAGACTGTGTCCCCTTGTTCTGGTACTGGGTGCCTGGGAGAAGAGACCATCACCCACCTGTCTACAACCTCCATTCAGGTAGTTGTAGAGAGTGATAAGGTCACCCCTGAGTCTCCTCTTCTCCAGGCTGAGCAACCCCAGCTCCCTCAGTCTTTCCTCATAGGGCTTGTGTTCCAAACCCCTCACCAACTTTGTTGCTCTTTTCTGGACTCGTTCCAGCAACTCAACATCCTTCCTAAACTGAGGGGCCCAGAACTGGACACAGGACTCGAGGTGCGGCCTAACCAGTGCAGTATACAGGGGCAGAATGACCTCCCTGCTCCTGCTGGCCACACTGTTCCTGATGCAGGCCAGGATGCCATTGGCCCTCTTGGCTGCCTGGGCACACTGCAGGCTCATGTTCAGCCTACCATCCACCAGTCCCTCTCTGCCTGGCTGCTCTCCAGCCACTCTGACCCCAGCCTGTAGCACTGCATGGGGTTGTTGTGGCCAATGTGCAGAACCCGGCACTTGGATGTGTTCAATCTCATGCCATTGGACTCTGCCCATCTGTCCAGCCTGTCGAGGTCCCTCTGCAGAGCCTCTCTACCCTCCAGCAGATCAACTCTTGCCCCCACCTTGGTGTCGTCAGCAAATTTACTGATGATGGACTCAATGCCCTCATCCAGATCATCAATAAAGATGTTAAAGAGCACAGGGCCCAACACTGATCCTTGGGGCACACCACTAGTGACTGGCCGCCAGCTGGATGTGGCACCATTCACCACCACTCTCTGAGCTCGGCCATCCAGCCAGTTCCTAACCCATCGCAGTGTGCTCCCGTCCAAGCCATGGGCTGACAGCTTGGCCAGCAGTTTGCTATGGGGTACAGTGTCAAAGGCCTTGCTGAGGTCCAGGTAGGCTACATCAACAGGCCTCCCCACATCTACCAGGCGGGTCACCTGATCATAGAAGGAGATCAGGTTGGTCAGGCAGGACCTGCCCTTCCTAAATCCATGCTGGCTAGGCCTGATCCCTTGGCCATCCTGTAAGTGCTGTGTTATTGCACTCAGGATGACCTGTTCCATGATCTTGCCTGGTACTGAGGTCAGGTTGACAGGCCTGTAATTCCCTGGCTCATCCAACCAGCCCTTCTTATGGATGGGCACCATGTTGGCCAGCTTCCAGTCCTCTGGGACCTCGCCAGTGAACCAGGACTGCTGGAAAATTATGGAGAGTGGCTTGGCCAGCTCATCTGACAGCTCTCTCAGCACCCTAGGATGAATCCCATCTGGTCCCATGGACTTGTGGGGATCCAAGCTGCTAAGGAGAGTTCCAACCACCTCCTCATGGAACATAGGGAAACTGTGTAGCTCCCTGGCTCCTTCTGCCAGCTCTGCAGGCCAGCTGTCAGGAAGACGTTCTGTCCTTCTAGCAAAAATTGAGGCAAAGAAGGTGTTAAGTATCTCTGCCTTTTCCTCATCCTTTGTTACAATGTTCCCCTCTGTGTCCACCATGGAGTGGAGGTTGTCCTTTCCCTTCCTCTTACTATTAATGTATTTATAGAAGGACTTTTTGTTGTCCTTCACAGTAGAGGCCATGTCTAGACACCTTAGTGTCTGTCTGGGTTTGTGCTGGGGCCATTTGGTGTCACCATGACAGTTTTCAAAAGCACCTGTGGCATCTTGAAAACCATCCCCTCCGAAACACCACCTTCTCTAAAGGCATCATTTCAGGAAATCAGTCAAAAATTCATATGAACTCAAACAGCTTGGGTGGCCAGCCCAGAGGCAGGAGCCCCACATTTGGAGAAAAGTGGAGTACATCTGGGGCTTAGTGCCTCACCAACTCTGCCCTGGACATCCAGTAAGGGACATGGACACATTCAAGAGTCTAATTCAGCAATTATAATTATTGCTAAAAAAAAAATAAACAAAATGAAACAATAACCACACACCCCCCACACACACACCCAAAAGACATAACAAACCCAAAACAACAAGCCTCTTTTTTTTTTTTTTCTACATACAGGAGATAATGACAAATACACTGAACATCTGCAGAGAGTGAGAAGAAATTCCATGGAGCAACAGTGTCTGAGATGGATTTCTTCAGGGGACAGGGACCTTGTCTGTGTGTTGAACACCTCCTCTTACCACCTTCTATATAAATGTACCAAGACACTAACAAATTACTCTATTCTACTCTACTCTACTCTACTCTATTCTATTCTATTCTATTCTATTCTATTCTATTCTATTCTATTCTATTCTAAATCAGCCCTGGAGAATTGTGTCAGGACAACACAAGAAATAACCCTCCACAGCTCTGCACTTGACCTTTCAGCCAACTCCTGCAGTAACTGGTGGTACAGCCACATCTTCTCATTCTGATTCTACTGAGCTGCTTACAATCTCCCTGTTCAGTTCCGGCTTATTATGAGCACTGACAGCCTTTCTCTGCTCTGAGATGAGACTTTCACATAATTAGAGCCCTGCAGACTCCTTTGATAGGACTTCCCCATTCATCTGTAGCAAATCTTAGCCCAGCTTTTTGGACAAGAGCAGTTCATAAGTCATCACTCTAAGAAGGAAAATTAACAATATGAATCATGCCAACCTCTGGTGACTCAAAAAGAAACAAAGCCCAGCAAAACATCCCCCTTTCCCCTTGATTTGACACAAAGAAAGCATTTTTTTGTACTGAAGGCCAAACTGTTTTCAAATCTAGTTAATGACTCTGGAGCAGTCATGGCTCAGTTGGTAGCGCATCAGACCCCTAATGGGAAGGTCATGAGTTCAAGCCTGCAGTGGGCAGTAGTGTCCTCCCTACTCTAATCATGAGGTCTGTGGTGACAGGTTGGACTCGATGACCTTTGAGGTCTCTTCCAACCTTCAGTGATACTGAATACTGAAAGTTTGAGGGTGGAAAGATTTTGCCATCTAGGGACACAGAGTGGCCCCGCAGCTACTGACTCTTTGGAGAGGAACACAGCAGAGACAGGAACAGAAATGCATAAGGGGAATATCCAGATATCTTGGAATGAAGGACAAAAATAGCAGGTGGGTTTGTTTGGGGAGGTTGTTTCTTTCTTTGTTTAGAATAGAATTAACTAGGTTGGAAAAGACCTTTGAGATCATGGAGTCCAACCTATCATCCAACACCACCTAATCAACTAACCATGGCACCAAGTGCCTCACCCAGTCTCTTCCTAGAAAACTCCTCCAGTGATGGTGACTTCACCACCTCCCTGGGCAGTTTGTTTTGTTGTTGGTTGTGGGTGGGGGTTGTTTTTCATTTTTTGTTCATTTGCTTATTTTGTTGGGGTTTGGGGGGAGGGGTTGGTTGGTTGGTTTTGAGATTGGTTTGGATTTTTTGGTGTTTTTTTGTCTTGTTGTTGTTGCTTTTGCTTGGGTTTCATTTGGTTGGGTTTTTTTTTTTCTGCACTATAATGAAGGAGAGCAAAACCAGTGAATGACTGAAGAACTGAGACAAGATAATAACTTTTACTGACTGGCTTAGATTGACTATATCTCTCGTCCAGAACAAGAAGACACAGTCTCAAGATGCACCATGGGAGGTTTAGGCTGGAGGTTAGGTAGACATTCTACACGTAGAGAGTGATTGCCCATTGGAATGGGCTGCCCAGGGAGGTGGTGGAGTCACCATCATTGGAGGCGTTCAGGAGGAGACTTGATAGGCTGATTGGTTGCATGGTTTAGTTGATTAGGTGGTGTTGGATGATAGGTTGGACGTGATGATCTTGAAGTCTCTTCTAACCTTGTCTATTCTATTCTATTCTATTCATCAGAATGGCTGGGGATGGGAGTCAGGGGTTTAGACTGATTAATAAGCTAAAACTAAACATCGTGCTTCAGAGAGAATGAATACAACAGACAAGAGCAGACATATTTCCCTATTCCTTAAATACTTTCAACTCCCTCCATCACTTGTGTACCATACTCTGTCCAAACAAAATGTATGTCATGGGCAGCAACAACATCATTCCCTTAGCTCCACCCCAATACTCCAATTCCCAGCTGACAGCAAATAGTGCTTTGTGTGTTTGCAGCAAGTGAGATGTTTTCCTCTTCATCCTTCTATGAACATTGAAATCTACCTGAAAATTCATGTGCAGTTGCATGTTAATTTCACATAATAATACCTATTCATTCTATGTGCCATAAAGCTCATTTGTGTTGTAAAGTAGAGACTTTACAAGCCAAACATCATGCTACAGACATTAGAGTTCCTGTTTATGTGGCAAAAGGTTCACTCTTCTAAAAGAAATTTTCCAAGATAATTTAAAAACAAGCTTTACTTTATTTTTATGTCCAAACACAGTATAAACTTCTTTTTGAGACTAGATTTTTTGGATCTTTTTTGACACTCTAATTTCCCATTAGGTCATTCCAGTGTTTAGATTATTTTTGAAACTGTAAATATCATATATTTAATCCCCTCTTTACCTGTTTTTCCCCCTTTCCTTGCTCAACTACACTACACTCTGCCTTACTCCCTCCTAGGCTATCAATGCCCAGTCAATGTCCAGTTCTGGGCCCCTCAATTTAAGAAGGGCATTGAGACTCTTGAATGTGTCCAGGGAAGGGCAGCAAGGCTGGGGAGAGGTCTCGAGCACAAGCCCTATGAGGAGAGGCTGAGTGAGCTGGGGTTGTTTAGCCTAAAGAAGAGGAGGCTCAGGGGAGACCTTATTGCTGTCTACAGCTACCTGAAGGCAGATTGTAGCCAGGTGGGGGTTGGTCTCTTCTTCCAGGCAACAGGCACCAGAACAAGAGAACAGTCTCAAGCTGCACCAGGAGAGGTTTAGGCTGGAGGTAAGGAGAAAGTTCTTCAGAGAGAGTTGTTAACCATTGGAATGTGCTGCCCAGGGAGGTAGTGGAGTCACCATCCCTTGAGGTGTTCAAAAAGGGTTTGGATGCGGTGCTTGAAGCCATGGTTTTGTAGTCATGAGGTGTTGGGTGACAGGTTGGACTTGAATATCTTTGAGGTCTTTGCCAACCTTACTGATTCTATGATTCTATGAATGTTATTTCTTATAGTTCCTGTTCACTACAAGACCACCAGCTGTGTCTCCCACAGAAGCAAAGTATGAAACACTGATTTTTAAAAGATAGGTAATGAACCTGGCCTGCAAAGGGATGTGCTTGTCCCTCCTTTGATGTTTAGGGGTTTGTCAGGGGTGGAAAATGTTAGTCTTCAAGGAAACTGTAATCTGAAATTAGTTGGTAACCACAGTGTGCAGTAGGAGGGAAAGAAACTGGAACCAAAGCTGACTGACTATTCAATTATTAATTCTATTCATAAAGAATTTAGCTTCTGCTTTGTCTAGCAAATAGTTTGGAAACTTGTCCATTCCTCCTCTAATCAATGTTTGGTTTATGGGTGGTCTGGGAAAACGTTTTCAGATAGACTATTTCTCTATGGTTTTCTTCCTTCATCATTTGCTTTTGATGTATCATGGTGTGTTCACTTGGTGTGACCTCATACACATGGTGACCTTCTGCCTGGAAATTTTTTAATGGAACAAAATTGAAGGGATACAGAGGGAACAGACAAAAAATTTTGCCAGAATATTTTTTTTTGCAAATTATCAGTCATGATGAAAAATTTCAGCTGACTGAGTTCCCATACATTTTTCACAAGTACTAGGCAGTGATTGGTATACTTCTCCATAATACACGTTGGGTTAGGCATCTTTCAATTCTATGGACTCACAGAGTGGTTTCAGAGGGAAGAGACAAGGAAAAGTCAGTAGCCCAGCCTTCTTCTCACATCTTTTCCAGCACTGAATTCAAACTCAGACCTCAGGACCATGGGACATCCAGTTGTATCTTGAACACCTCCCAGAACAGAGATCTTGCAGCCTTCTTGGGTGTGGCAGTTTTAGGCTATGCCTTTAAAATTAAGCTGCAGATTTCAAGCAGAAAAGTGGAAAAATATAAATAAATCACTATTGGGTGTAAAAAGGAAAACAAAAGAATATTCTAAACAAATTTCATTGGACAGAATGTCTAGGATAGAATCAAGTGTTCTATAAGGGCAACGAGGCTGGTGAGAGGCCTCAAGCATAAGCCCTGCAAGAAGAGGCTGATGGAGCTGGGGTTGTTTAGCCTGGCGAAGAGGAGGCTCAGGGGAGACCTTCTTGCTCTCTACAGCTAACTGAAGGGAGGTTGTAGCCAGGATGGGGCTGCTCTCTCCTCCCAGGCAACCAGCACCAGAACAAGAGGACACAGTCTCAAGCTGCACCAGGGAAAGTTTAGGCTTGAGGTGAGGAGAAAGTTCTTCACAGAGAGAGTTGTTAGCCATTGGAATGTGCTGCCCAGGGAGGTGGTGGAATCACCACCCCTGGAGGTGTTCAAGAGGGGAGTGGACATGGCACTTGGTGCCATGGTTTGGTATTCATGAGGTCATTCATGCTTAGTTTATGTAATGGGAAATTTCAACCCACCGCATTGGGCCCCTGCTCTTCTGACTCACTGACCACAATCAGGGTGGGCTTTCTTCCTTTTAAAAATCAGAATCCCCCCTCTTTCAGATCATAACCATTGCTGCATAGCACAAATCCAGCCCAAACAGATTTCCAGTATGTATGGCTCCAGGAAAGAATTCATTACTTAGGGGCCTTTATTAAAGTTTTGGTTGGCCATTCAACAAACTTTGGTCCTTAGATCATGTCTAGATGTTGTCAAGGGACATGGGACTCTTGGAAAGTCTGGTTTGAGTTGTTCTTTGCAGATTGAATTTAGGACACTAGATCACAGAAGCTGTACTTAAAACTGTTTATATATGGGATGCATGCGCATTCCTCTCCATTCCATTAGGAAAAGGAACTCACATGATGGTGACTTATTTAAGAATATTTCTCATTATTTTATTTCATGACACTAAGCTAGATGCCAAAAGTGTGCACCCAGACATAAAAAGCCCACATGTCCGAAAGCCTTCTCATACATACAACAAACAAGCAGCAGAGAGGAAAAGCAAGAAAATCACTTGTGTGAGTAAATTAACCCCCTTGGAAAGTCTTTGTGGACTTATGTACTTTGGTCATGTATTAAGGAACAAAGTAATTAATGTAATCTATTTTTAGAAAAGGAGCAGTTACTTCAATTTTTCTTGAATCGAGCATGGATCTTGTCCTACAGAGTAGAATTGTAAGCAAGTTGGCAGACAAGGAGGCTTAGATGAATGCAGAACTGGGAGGAAAAAATACACTCAGGCTTCAATAAAACAATCTATCAAGTGAAATTCCATAAGATTTTGTCTTGCAGCATCGGCATTAGTGACTCAGCTGTGGTCCTGTGTTAAATTTGCAGGTAATGATCAACTAGAAACTTGCTGACATCAGAAAATTAGAGTAATGTGACCATTTGAGGCTGTGCCTTTAAGAAAGGGACAGTGCTGGCACACTCTGGCTGGGACACTGAGTAGCTGGGACAAAGCAGTGCTGTTACAAAATAAACACGTTGAGAAGGACAAGGGCAAAGGGTTTGGGGTTTGTGTGTGTGTGTGTAGAGATAATCAACTTCATATAGTTAAACAGTTCTGTAAAAAAGGATCAAGCAACAGACTTCATGGGCCAGAGGGTTGTCTCAGTCCAGAGAGGGAAAGAGATTCAGTTCTATGGAATGGAATGGAATGGAATGGAATGGAATGGAATGGAATGGAATGGAATGGAATGGAATGGAATGGAATGGAATGGAATGGAATGGAATGGAATGGAATAGACCAGGTTGGATGAGACCTTCAAGATCATCACATCCAACCCATCATCCAACACCATCTAATCAACTAAATCATGCAACCAAGCACCCTATCAAGTCTCCTCCTGAACACCTCCAATGATGGTGACTCCACCACTTCCCTGGGCAGCCCATTCCAATGGGCAATCACTCTCTCATTGTAGAATTTCCTCCTAACATCCAGTCTGAACCTCCCCTGGTGCAGCTTGAGACTGTGTCCTCTTGTTCTAGCGCTGGTTGTGAAATTAGGGGCACAAACAGGGCCAAAATATCAACAGTGAGGCAGACGGATCAGAAGGAGGGAGAGAGAGAGAATAGAGAGTGAGAGAGAGGGAGAGAGAAGAGGAAAGGAATTATATTACCACACCCCTCACCGCCCAAGACAGTTTGGGGCTGTTTTGGAAGGGTGCTGCTGTTTTGGAAGGGTGCTGCAGCTTTGGCATGGAGGAGAGGTCATCCTTGCTGGCTGTGCTGTCATCTGAGCAACTCTTCATGAGTTGCAGCAGGCAGAAGTTAGGACACAGAGAGAGGGTTCCTCTCAGTCTGCTTTTTCCAGGCTACATGGTGATGTCTCTGTCATTTTTTCTCTCCTGGTATTCTCTCCATTTTCCCTCTCAGCAGCATTGTCCAGGTCTTTTTCTTCTCCTGAGCCAGTAGTTGCTCAAATCTTTTATACAGTTTTTAGGTATGTGTATTCCAGAGAGTATCAATAGCAGAGGCTTCTGTCTATTGCACCTTCCTGAGAGCCGTTCCAGTGGCAACTGCCCAATACACATCAGCTATTGTCTGGGCATGCAGCATAGGTGATTTTATCTTTGTTAAATCACATCCAGAGAGACAAGATTTAGTCTCTCAGAAGGGTGTATCAGCAGTGCTCTGCAGCTCCAAAACACGTGTGATGATAGTGGGTGACACAGACAAGAGTGTCATACCCCAAGCAGAGAAAACTATACCTTGGAGTCTTAGAGTCCATACAGGAGGAAAGGTGGAGGGGAAAAAGTGCCTAGGAAAAAATACTTATTAAATAAAAATGGGAAAAGTCCTGGTCATTTACTCCAGGGGAAAAAAAAAAAAGAGAGAGAGAGAGAACAGCATAACAACCTTAAATCGTAGAAAAGTTGCTCCAGTGTTGCGGGTAGTTAGCTATTATCTTAAAGTGCATCACGATTTTAGTCAAGAATTTAAGAAAACCTTTCCAGTCAGAATGAAAGAAATGTTTCAGTTGGAAAAACATTGAAAGAGTCTGCCAAAAAACAGACAAACTTTAAAAGTACAAACTTCATCAAGGGATAAAGGTCATGTTTTAGAAATACCTTCTAGATATGTCACCTGCATAGTTGATCTGCCTAGAGGCAGCAGACCAGACTGATGATTTTTTTAAAGACTCTCAGCTTTATCTTTTCCAGGTCTTTGGGAGTTTGCATTATAGCAGAAGAGAGGCTGGATGTCGGGTTTAGTTTTTTCATAGGGGTTTTGTTGTTGTTGTTGCTGCTGGTTTTTTGGTTGGTTGTTTTTTCTTTTTCTCTTGAGCTTCTTGGATAATCACTTCTTATTCTGAAGCATGAGAGGCATCTTGTCTCACGGTTTTGCCCTCCTTGTAAGTGATTTCTAGCTAATCATTAGTTGTTAAAGCAGAAGCTGACAATGTGCTTGGAGACCAGTCAACACAAACGTCCCCTGTATGACTGCAAAAATAAAGACAAATTGGTCATAGCCTCTAATGGTCATAGCCTGTAAATCAGCCCCATGCTGCAGTGCTCCAGCAGCAATCAAGAGAAATAATTACAGCTTGTGAAAGAGCTACTTTGCTCTATTCCTTCTGTCAGGAAGCTAGTAGCCTGGTTTATAAACCTGATTACAACCCTTGGGTCAGCTTCTATCAATGCAGACTAAGCCCTCATTCCCTTGCAGATCCCAGCATGTATGCAGAGCCACATCTCTGGTTGGATGCATACTCTGAAAAGCCATCTTGAAGCCTTAGAGAAATTTTTGTCACTAATTAGCTTGTTGTTTCCCCCAGCCTAGGAGAATGTCATACATCAAAGCTTTGGTGACTATTCCTCTTAAAACCATTTCTGCACATTTTCTGTTCAGTCTGGTTTCCATGTCTTAGTCCCTCTTCCACACTTTTCTTGTCCTCCTGTATTTTATAGTACAAAACAAACATCCCAATATTAACCAAAGTGATCCAGTCTTATGATACTCTCTTTCCAGATTATGATAAAGCTTATGAGGAAACCTGAAAGGCATAAGTAGTTCTCAATCAACTAATGTATTAAAAAAGCAAAATGCAAGTATCTTTTATATCAAATAATAGTAATATAGCAAGAATAGAATAGAATAGAATTAACCAGGTTGGAAAAGACCTTTGAGATCATCAAGTCCAACCTATCACCTAACACCATCTAATCAACTAAACCACGGCACCAAGTGCCCCATCCAGTCTCTTCTTAAACACCTCCAGTGTTGGTGACCCCACCACATCCCTGGGCAGCCCATTCCAATGGCCAATCTCTCTTACTGTGATAATAGCAATAAAGAGCCTTCTGGATTATTTGGTGGATATACTATATATAGATAGATGAAAAGATGGCCATGAGCCAGCAATGTGTGCTCATAGCCCAGAAGGTAAATTGCATCCTGGGCTGCATCAAAAGAAGCATGGCCAAAGGATAGGGTTCTACCCTCCTTTCCTGCTCTGGTGAAGCCTCACCTGGAGAACTGTGGCCAAATCTGGAGCTCTTAGCTCAAAAAGTACATGGCCTTGCTGGAGTGGGTCCAGAGGAAGGCCACAAAAATTATCAGAGCCTGAGGCACCTCTCCTATGAAGACAGTCAGAGACAGTTGGGGTTGTTCAGTCTGGAGAAGAGAAGGTTCTGAGGGATGTTACGTCTTTCAGTACTTGAAAGGGGCCTGTGAGAAAGACGAGGACAACCTTTTTAACGGGGCCTGTTGCTACAGAACAAGGTGTAAAATGGTTTTAAATTAAGAGAGAGGAGGTTTAGTCTAGATACAAGGAATAGTTTTTTGTGAGTGGTGAAACCCTGATGCAGGTTCCCTGTGGAGGCATTAGAAACCCCATCCCTAGAAATATTCAAAGGCAGATTGGACAGATCTGTCAGCAACCTGATAAGTCAAAGGTGCCTCTATTTATGGCAGAATGGTTGGATTAGAAGGCCTTTAAAGGTCACTTCCAACTTAAAGCATTTAACGATTCTATGATCTTCTCTAAAAGCTAATTTCCAAAAATGCTGTTTCATAGGATTATGCCCAAAACTCAACTCACTTGCTGCCTGCATTGCAGCTTATTAATAATATGGTGAAATTCCAGTCACTGGACATTGTAAAACAATGCAGCAGAAAGCAGATTCACACAATGTGCCTATGGGCACCAGTATCAGGAGCTAGATAAATGGGTAGGTAAATCATTAACTCATGTAGTGTCAGAAAACAGGATTCCTTCCTATTAATCAAAGGACACTAATAGTCCTGGAGCTTGAACACAAAGCACCAAAGTAACCTCTGCAACTGAAAAACACCCTCCCAAAACCAAAACAAACATTTTTTTTTCACCCTTTTAACTCTGAGGCATCGCCTTGAGTCCTGTGTCCAGTTCTGCGCCCCTCAGTTTAGGAAAGATGTTGACGTGCTGGAAGGTGTCCAGAGAAGGGCAACAAAGCTGGGGAGGGGTTTGGAGCACAGCCCTGTGAGGAGAGGCTGAGGGAGCTGGGGTTGCTTAGCCTGGAAAAGAGGTGGCTCAGGGGAAACTTTATTGCTGTCTCCAACTCTCTAAAGGGAGGTTGTAGCCAGGTGGGGGTTGGTCTCTTCTCCCAGGCAACCAGCACCAGAACAAGAGGACACAGTCTCAAGCTGCTCCAGGGGAGGTTTAGGCTGGATATTAGGAAGTTCTTCACAGAAACTTAATTGGCCATTGGAATTTGCTGCCCAGGGAGGTGGTAGAGTCACCATCACTGGAGGTGTTTAGGAAGAACGTGGATGAGGCACTTGGTGCCATGGTTTAGTTGATTAGATGGTGCTGGGTGATGAGCTGAACTTGACGATCACGAAGGTCTTTTCCAACTTGATTAATTCTATTCTATCATTGGGGTAACCAAAAGAGATGCCAAAGGGTGGAAAGTACTGTTTGACTGCTGGCCACAAGTATTGCCTAGGCTTTTGTATGCTGTTTTGCCACTCTTAAGCTAATGAACGCTTATTTTACCAGTATTGATGTCGACTTCTTTCTCTTGCTGAGTGTGAGGGAGTTCTGTTCTCCCTCATTCTGGAAATGCAAAGTGGGGATTCTCTGTTTGGTGGGATATCCAGTTGTTTGAACAACCTGGACTTCATACAGTGCTTGTATTCAGTAGCAAAAAGCACCAAACCTGTAATTTTAAACACTCATGAAGGAAAACAATAGGTAGGAGAAGAAAATTTATTTTACATAAAAGATTGTGATTTTCATCACCTCATGCCTACTGTTCACAGAACTTTTGTCTTAACCCTGTCAGTCTGTATTTTGACTAAGTTATATGTTTGTTTAGCATACAGCTATGCCAGAACTGTTTGTTGTTAATGATCGGGGTAAAAGTTGCCATTCCTCCTATATCATGATGCATAAAGATTTGCTAAGAAATTGTGGCATCAAATGTATGCTTCATGCAGTTTTAGGATGTTTCAATTCCTCCTAATCCAAATTAATTTCTAAGAATTATAAAACCAGATTCATCCTTCAGCTGAATCTTCACATAGTGCTATTTTTGAGAAAACAGTATATTTTCCCCTTTTTCTTCTGTTTTATACAATGGGGAAGCCCCCATAGAAATTAATTTGTTTTTACAGAAGACACCAAAACATTGATTTAATACAGCTCAGACCCAGTCAATCTTATTCAATAAAAAGGCAGCATATTAGTAGGATCTGCAACAATAGTAATATATATTCCCAAGTGTGTACAACACTGATTCAAGAAGACTTTGAATTACAACACTTTTCAAACAAGCATCAGAAATCAGGAAAGCTTTCCTGCCACATGGTCACAACTTATCCAACTTTGGGTAATCTATCATAGTCTTTGCATGTCATAGGATCTTGTATATAAAAGATTCATGCAAAACACACTTGGAGAGCTCTCAAGTGTTGTGAGCCCTCACTTTCGCCCATTTAGGCATCTTAAAGGCTCTTTTCTCAAGCCTGTTCTGAGATCATTAGTTAGAGCAGAAATTGTGCCCTGCAAAAGCTCGTGACAAGGAGCCAAATAAGAGGTATACTAGATGTCATGATCTCTCAGTAAAGCTGGCTGGAGGCTTCTAATAAGAACAATTTCTGCACAACGGGACTCCCATAAAGTTATACTTCCTTCATTACTCTGGGAAACAGGCTCCTGATGAGGAAAAACACAAGCTATTATACCTTCAAGAAGCTTCTGATATCTCTGATCTCGTGAAAGCAGCCTTATTTTGTTTTAAGGAGGTATAAGCAGCCAAGAATTTCAGACAGAAAAGTTAAAATATTCCTTTAGAAAATGTCCAAAAGACAAACATTGATGGGTTTTTTTCATAGTTTCATAGAATCATAGAATCAGTCAGGGTTGGAAGGGACCACAAGGATCATCTAGTTCCAAACCCCCTGCCATGGGCGGGGATACCCCACACTAGATCAGGCTGGCCAGAGCCTCTTCCAGCCTGCTCTTAAACACCTCTAGGGATGGCACCCCAACCACCTCCCTGGACAACCCATTCCAGGGCTTCACCACTCTCATGGGGAAGAACTTCCTCCTCACATCCAGCATGAATCTCCCCACCTCCAGCTTCATTCCATTCCCCCTAGTCCTATCACTACCTGAGATCCTCAGAAGTCACTCCCCAGCCTTCCTGTAGGCCCCCTTCAGATACTGGAAGGTCACAATTAGGTCACCTGGGAGCCTTCTCTTCTCCAGACTGAACAGCCCCAACTCTTTCAGTCTGTCCTCACAGGAGAGGTGCTGCAGCCTTCTGATCATCCAGGACCCTCCACTTGGTCTTGTTGAACCTCATGAGGTTGGCTTGTGCCCACCTCTCCAGCCTGTCAATGTTTTTCATTTACTTTATTATTATTACTGTTATTCATTTACTTTAACTCATTTAGAGTGCAAATTCATTAACTTGAACTTCATAGAATGCAATGAGAGACTTACACAAAAAGAAATTTGGCGTTTTATTTATTTGTTTGCTTGTTTTTGTTAATGGACCATGTTCAGCTATGTGGTTTTATTGAATTTAAAAATAAAATGCTCTTCATTTTCATGGCTTCTCTATCCTGCTCAGTTCAAGCTACTAGAAACTACACTATAACTGCTATTTAACCTTCTAAATGCTTTATTAAAAACTGGATTAATATCAAGATCACAAATTACAGTATCACAGTATCACCAAGGTTGGAAGAGTCCTCAAAGATCATCAAGTACAAAGTCTGCCAAGGATACAACATTAAGACAGTCTGCATACTTTACACCATCAAGAAATTTACTGAGAGGTAAAAGTGGTACTTTTTTTCACCTTCATCATCTTGCATAGTACAGGTGAATAAACTTCAAATCTGCACCACTAAGTTCTGGCTATGGTTTCTGAAGGTTCCTCTTCTTTCAGTAAGGGATCACCTTCCATTTTTGTGGATAGATCAACAATCAAACCAGAACTGAACAAGTAACATAGGGAAAGCAAGAAAGGTCTGGACCTCTCAGTTTAAGAAGGACATTGAGACACTTGAACACGTTCAAAGAGGGGCAACGAGGCTGGGGAGAGATCTTGAGCACAAGCCCTATGAGGAGAGGCTGAGGGAGCTGGGGTTGCTTAGCCTGGAGAAGAGGAGGCTCTGGGTAGACCTTCTTGCTGTCTACCACTACCTGAAAGGTGGTTGTAGCCAGGTGGTGGTTGGTCTCTTCTCCCAGGCACCCAGCAGCAGAACAAGAGGACACATTCTTGAGCTGTGCCAGGGGAAGTTTAGGCTCAAAATAAAGTTCTTCACAGAAAGAGTAATTGGCCATTGGACGTGGTGGAGTCACCATCCCTGAGGTCTTCAGAAAGGTTTGGATGTGGCACTTGAAGCCGTGGTTTACTTAGTCATGAGGTGTTGGGTGTTAGGTTGGACTTGATATCTCTGAGATTTTTCCAACCTTATTGTTTCTATGATTCTATGCACAGTGCATGGTCTTTAATTTCTGTATTTCTCATCTTTCTGCTTTCTAGCTGCACAAGAGGACATGGTTACTGACGCATGTAAAGCACTAGTGCCATTGACTTTCAACCTGCCATTATGTAAATCTAATATTCACTATTACAATTATCTTCATGGTCTAGACAAGCACATGTTATGTTTGCATGTGTAAGCATCTCCAGTGTTTAGTATTTCCTCCCACAGAGTACTCAGTCCCTTACAGACTCTTATGTAATGAAACATAATTCAATATCTCAAATGTAGAATATTATTTCTAATGCAAGATGTGACTTTCTCAGGTGTTTTGGAACAGGAGTTTTTCTTTGCTATCCAGATTTCAACCTTGGGGAAACTTTATATACTGCACCCAAGGGAGCATGTCTCTGTAGTGATCTCTAAGAGCATAAAAGAAAATAAATAGTAATTACATCTGTTCTTTATTAAACAAAAAAAAAAAAATTACTTTTTTTTTTTTCAGGAAAAATAATCTGCATTGTGATTGAGCTACTATGGATGTTAATCTTAGTACAGGAAGAACACAGAAGAAAATTCTATCAGATTGGTAAATCTATGTCAATCTTGGGGGAAAAAAAAAAAAATTGATGTCTTTGCAACACTACAGCTATTTTTACTCCAAAGCTATTTCAGGATTTCATCCAACTTGTGTAAGCTTGATTTGGGAGTGCAGTTCTAGGTCAAAGAAGACTGACAGTATCCAAGCAACAAGTGATTAATTAAACAATACTTTTCAAGTTGTCATATGTAAGAAGGTGTACCTAGCAAAAGTAAAGATGAGGGGATGAAATTGCAATATATATTCACATTCCATCCAAACATACTTACTGCAGGGGATTTGGACTAGATGACCTTTAAAGATCCCTTCCAACACAATGCATTCTATGATTCTATACAGTATTTTTCTGGAAAAACCTTGGAAGTTTAAAGCATAAGCTGTCAGCAAAGCATCACACTGTCTCCACCATTTATCTGTGAGGAAGATTATTTACACACAGCTCACATAATATGATCCTTCTTAGACCTCATCTTGCAATAGAGGGGAAAAATGAAAAGCAAACATCCGTTTCAAATTGCTTTGGTCTCACTAGAGCAACGCTCCATTACAATTCTGAAGAAAATGCTGATGTTGAAGTATTTTTGTGACTTAAGACATCATAATGCAACAGCTTTAGAATCATGAAACTGCTGTTTATTTAGTGGTACTGCCTCTATTTACTGTTTTCTTCTTTTCTGTCTTTCCAGGTACTTTTCCCCCAGGTTTTGACAGCTGAAGAATGCCAATGTCAGAGCAGGTAATAGGATTATCTGGACAGCTTAAAGGTAGAGGCCAGGATCAGAAGGAAGAAATATTAAGAGAGAAAAGGCAAAAGAGGTTTCATTAGTGTTCTGATGTAACTTGCTGAAATTATCTTTGTGATATCATCTGCTAATCTATCCTGTGCATTTTCTGACATACATCTAGCAATGCATTTGTCCATATTTTCTGAATATGCCAACTTATTACTTAGCATGAGCAAACACATCCTGCCCATCCAAAAAAAATTAAACTAAAGTAATAGAGGATTTCATTTATCTTCATTGAATATGTTTTCATTCTAGCTTTTGTCCATCCTGAATTATCTAAAAGAGAAGTCGTCTTAATCTCAGTATCACAGTCACAGTATCACAGTATCACCCAGGCTGGAAGAGACCTCAAAGATCATAAAGTCCAACCTGTCACCACAGACCTCATGACAAGTACCACATCCAATTTCCTCTTAAACACCTTGAGGGACGGTGACTCCACCACCTCCCTGGGCAGCACATTCCAACGGCTACAACTCTCTCCATGAAGAACTTTTCTCCTCACCTCAAGCCTAAACTTCTGCTGGCGCAGCTTGAGACTGTGCCCTCTTGTTCTGGTGCTGGTTGCCTGAGAGAAGAGACCAACTCCCTCCTGGCTACAACCGCCCTTCAGGTAGTTGTAGAGAGCAATGAGGTCACCCCTGAGCCTACTCTTCTCCAGGCTAAACAATCCCAGCTCACTCAGCCTCTCCTCATAGGGCTTGTGCTCAAGGCCTCTCACCAGCCTCGCTGCCCTTATCTGAACACGTTCACATGTCTTGATGTCCTTCTTAAACTGAGGGGCCCAGAACTGGACACAGTACTCACGGTGAGTCCTTCTTCTACAGGAACTTTCTTGTATCTGGATGTGATGTTGCTCCTGTTGGAAATTAATTTTTTAATTAGTTTTTAATTTCCAATTAACTGAACAGTTCTTTGATAATTTATGATGGAAATACTAGCAGGTAGCATTTGCTTTTCTACAGCTGCATACTTTCTAAGATTCTAGAAGTATAGAAAGTTTGGAAACCTTCAGAAGCCAGTAAGTTTTTCTTTTAACTGAATCCAACAAATCTGTGGACAAATGAGAGGGTGACATTCACTGATCTTTCAGTTGTGTATCTTTTGTTAGGAATAGAATGGAATGGAATGGAATGGAATGGAATGGAATGGAATGGAATGGAATGGAATGGAATGGACCAGGTTGGAAGAGACCTCCAAGACTGTCATGTCCAACCTATCATCCAACACCATCTAATCAACTAAACCATGGCACCAAGTGCCCCATCAAGCCTTCTAAACACATCCAGTGATGGCAACTCCACCACCTCCCTGGGCAGCACATTCCAATGGCCAATCACTCTCTCTATGAAGAATTTCGTCCTAACATCCATCCTAAAGCTCCCCTGATGCAGCTTGAGACTGTGCGCTACCATCTCTACACACATTCTTCATTTCTCATTCATCCAGTTTACTGAGGTTGATGGCACTTCACAAAATTTTGTGAAGTTAATGTTTTCTTTGCAAATAATTTACAAATCTAGAGCGGGAGGGGGGGAAGGTGCTTGGGTTAAGCTGGCATAGCAGAAGTTTAAGAAGCTGAACTCCTAGAGTTCAGAGACAGCATCTGTGAGCATCAAAATAAGGGTGCACGGTAAAATCTGTTTGTGTCTATCTGTGGTGGTTTGAGGCTTAACTGGGGCTTAACAGCTCAGATGGGGGCAAGGCTGAGAATTCCTCCCCCATTCCCACCCTTTCTCTTCCCCAGTAGAGAGGGAAAAAAAAGGGAGGGGAGCAAATCCACCAAGAAGTAATTTGGGTTTGGCTTGGAAGTAGAGAGGCAAAGAACTTTTCTTTAAACAGTGTGTATATATACATATGTATATATATTTATGAAATGACAGGCAGGGTTCACAAGGGTAAGGAACAAGGATGGATGGAAAAAGGAAAAGAAAAATATGAGATACAGAACCAGTCCTGTGCAAAATGTGGAAGCAGCAGGGAGGACCAAGTGGCAGGGGAGCAGCAAGACAGCAGCAACTCTGTTGTCACCATGAAGCAGAAGGAAGAGAGAGGGCAATGGCTGCAATGTCCTCCCTATTATACCTCTGCTGGACAAGATGGGGGCAAGGAGTGGAACAGACCAAGTCGGTTTCCCAGGGGAGAAAACACCCTCCAGGGAGGGCAAAAAACTCTCACAAGCTCTCCCCCCCAGTGTTTTTTTCGGGATGGGCATAGCACACCACACTTTCACAACATGCAGAACCCTTGAATGAAGCCCAAGGAAAAAGTCCTGCACCTACCTGATCCCTTAAGTAATTCAGAAAGAAATACAAAGACCCATCACTGGGAGGAGAAAAGAACATTTTTGTGTTTGACCAGCCAGGTGCTCAGTTAATATCTGCATTATGTCCAGAGAAGGGCCACGAGGATGAGCAGAGAGCTGGAGCACCTCTCCTATGAGGACAGACTGAGGGAGTTGGGGTTGTTCAGTCTGGAGAAGAGAAGGCTCTGAGGAGACCTAATTGTGGCCTTCCAGTATCTGAAGGAGGCTACAAGAAAGCTGGGGAAGGACTTTTTAAGGTGTCAGGGAGTGATAGGACTGAGGGGAATGGAAGAAAACTAGAAATGAGTAGGTTCAGATTGGCTGTTAAGAAGAAGTTCTTCCCTTTGAGAGTGGTGAGACACTGGCACAGGTTGCCCAGGGAGGTGGTAGAATCCTCATCCCTGGAGGTTTTTAAGGCCAGGCTGGATGTGGCTCTGAGCAACCTGCTGTAGTGTGAGGTGTCCCTGCCCATAGCAGGGGGGTTGGAACTAGATGATCCTTGAGGTCCCTTCTAACCCTAACAATTCTCTGATTCTATGTATTTGTATTCTTTAAGTACTTGCCCAGATACGGCAACACCTAAGAGTGTCTGTGCTAACATATAGGAAGAAATCTTTTCACAAACCTACTTTTACAGATGAAATCTTAAAAGCCCTGCAGCTTGCAGTAGAACAAGTAGAGGAACTGCTGTACATTTTTTCACTTAAATGAATGTTCCAGTAAGAGTCCTTTCCTAGTTTGACACATTATCTATGTGACTGGAAACTGAGGTTAGCCTTTCCTTGAAACAGCACAAAACTTTAACAGTTCTGTGGTACAATATTGTGTTCTAAGTTTCTTGTCTTTCATTCCATTCAATGTGTAAAACCAGCCCCAGTTTTTTATCACAGTAAGTCACGCAGAGTCCACAGTCTTGGCTAAACAAAATGTGAATTAAAAGTATTATTTTCTTCAAGAAGAATCACCTAAAATTACCTTCTGGCAATGATTGTTACACTGATCATTAAAATGCAAGTAAACTGTAAACACCATTCCAGTGAAAGCCAGTATTTTCTATCTCATGGTGCCTACTCTCAGAACGTATTAGCAAATAACTGAAATAAAAATCAGATTCTTTTATTCAGCACATTTCCCGCCTATTTTAATAGGTCAGAAGAATACTAGGACTGTAAAAGTGCTCTGTCTATGCAAATGTAGATATTTGCATCTTTGAATATTGCAAGTATTCTCTTGTTTGAAAATTAGAATGTCATATCACAAAACTGGGCCCACTTAAGCAAAATGTAGTTAGTACTTTTGAACTTGTAACCATCTCCCCACTACCACAATAACCCCTTTAAGTTGTTCTTTTAGCTCTCACTTTTCAAGTGTTGTTCCACTTCAGCCCACAGATATTTAGAGGACAGGGAAGAATTTCATGTAGCTCTCTACTGCTGATCTTCCACTCAAATTCTGAGCACTTTTGTTTTACTGATAACCCTCCTAGCTGACAAATAACATTCTAATGCCTCCTGGCAGCCTGCCTTTGGATTCTGTTCCCAAACATGGAATCAGAGTGTTACCACTTCCTGGGAAGATCATAGAATAGAATAGAATAGAATAGAATAGAATAGAATAGAATAGAATAGAATAGAATAGAATAGAATAGAATAGAATAGAATAGAATAGAATAGAATAGAATAGAATAGAATTAACCAGGTTGGAAAAGACCTTTGAGATCATGGAGTCAAACCTATCACCCAACACCATCTAATCAACTAAACCACAGCATCAAGTGTCCCATCCAATCTCTTCCTAGAAAACACCTCCAGTGATGGTGACTCCACAACCTCCCTGGGCAGCACATTCCAATGGCCAATCTCTCTTTCTGGGAAGAACTTCTTCCTAACATCCAGCCTAAACCTCCCCTGGTGCAGCTTGAGACTGCGTCCTTTTGTTCTGGTGCTGGTTACCTGGGAGAAGAGACCAACCCCCACCTGGCTACAACCTCCCTTCAGGGAGTTGTAGAGAGCAATAAGGTCTCCCCTGAGCCTCCCATGTTAAAGGCTGGCATAGGACTTAGGGGTGATCTCAAGTTAATAAAACCAATTTCTAATTTTAATGGATTTGGGGTTAAACATCATATTCAAAACATTCTAGGTAAATGGTCTAAGAAGCAAATGACTCTCACATTGGTTCATCTAAGTAGGCCTTACTAGTAATCAGAAATAATGCAACCTCAGGAAATCTGTGTGAGAAGTCAAAAGGATGAATAACTTCATCTGATCTTTCTTTGTAAGCAGTTAAAGGAGGTGCCATGTGTGTTTTCCTAAGATCCAGTAGGTCACTTGCGGAATGAACACAATGTGACTTCTGTTAGCAAAGACCACATGTAAAAGTGATGCTGTTCATAGGATGAAACCTGGTGTGGAGATGTCTAGAAACCATTCCATCCTCCCATCTTCCTTTCTCTTTCTGAAATCATCTGGGTTGCTCAAGCACTTCAGTCTCAAGTTAATGTCTGTTAATGGCATCCACATGAATGCTCTGAGGAAAATGATGGTGATAATGTCAGATCTGACTGTCCTGGGAATGCCCTTCAGTTCCACACTAAATGAAAAGCTGTAAAACTTAAACCACAATACTAGCAAGTTTAGAAGGTGTAACAATGTAAGGCACCAACAGCCTAGCAGAACGAAAATTCAGGGTTTACAAACATCTGTCTCTCCCTGAAGTTTGTTTTCAATACCTTCATGGAAAGGCTAAGTTATCTCACTAATCAGAAAATCATTCTTCAAGAAGTTGTTAAGGGAAAAAGGGAATAAATTTGGCTTAGTTAATTACAAACTCTCTCAGTTATGTTCAAGATAGGTTTGTGCACAGTGGTATAAATACTTAAGTATTCTGGGGAGGTGGAGAAGATTAGATATGCTTAAAAATAAAGATCTGTAAAGGACACTATTTAAACCAGAATGGGCAACACAGTGAGAGGCATGACTGCTACAAGAAAAAAGAAGTCTTTGAATAGCAGTATACTCAGCTTGAAGTATAGGACATAAATTTGTCCTGACCTGACAACAGTATGGTGTGGTCTTGCCCCTATTCCTAGGGGTATTGTGAAAGAGCATGCAGTAGCACAAAAGCAAAGCTACTGAGATTTATAGGACTCTAGTGCTATCTAATGGGATGTTACGTGTACAGATCAGTAAGCCTCTTCATAAACCTGTGATTAAGACCTTTAAATTTTCCTTTCTTTCAAGCCTTTAAAAACATGCTTACTCTGATCTAGTGTGAGGAGTCCTTGCCCATGGCAGGGGGTTTGGAACTAGATGATCCTTCACAGCATCGCCAAGGTTAGAAGGGACCTCCTTCAGGTCCCTTCCAACCCTGACAATTCTACAATCCTGTGATTCATAAACAGTCTCTGTCCTTTTATCCAACAATCAGAAATGTTGTGTAGACAGCAAGGTCTCCCCCGAGCCTCCTCTTCTCCAGGCTAAACTGTCCTGGATGAGGCATTACCAAAACAGCTAAATCTGTCTTGAGCCACTGCCCCTTTCTCCTCCCTCTCTGTTGCAGGGTCCGGATTGAGGTCGAGGAGCCCAACAGGCAGATGCCGTTAAGGCTGCCTGGAGGGGCGTGGAAGCTGGACCCCGAGCCTCAGGTTTCAGAGAGGCGACTGCAGGTGTGAGACACCATGGAAGGAGTGTGCAGCTTACTCACCACATAAACATTGTTAATTGATTGGTGGGATTTGAATGGCTGATGTGCCATTGGGCCGTTCCCTTTGCAAAAAGGGAATTGATAGAGGAAGACCTCCTATGTTCGTTCATTGCTCATTACACTCATACCTTGCATGCTAGTTACTCTCTCACCTCTCTCCCCCGTTCGTTATTGGGATTCAAGGCGGCGACAAGCACCCTACTTACTCCTACCTTCAGAGCAATTAGCTGCTTTTGTTTTAGCAGCGCAGTGCTAAAGTTGGGCCTCCACTGCAGCACCCTGCCCTCTCATTTCCTCTAAACTTGTGGATCCTGCCCTTCGGACTATAACTACGAACTCAAGAACCTCTTCGTTCAGCAAAGGTTTAGGTAGTTAGCAGCTCGGCGGTTCGTGAGTAAAATACGCTATTTTACCTGGCTATTTCTGGGGTCTATAGCTTGTTGCCTTAGTTAGCTCTCTTGTGAACTCGACGGTGGTTCGTCTATGCCAGCCGACGCAGCAGCGCTTTTGGTTTCGCGTGCACAGGGAGATTCCAGTTTGTTCCTCTGTGTTCCAAGTTCTGATGGTTCTAAACTGTTAATCTACTGTTTATTAGCCTGCTACCATGTGTAATTAACTTGTTATCGACCGGGCAAACGAACTTGAATAAATTGGTGAATAAACATTTTTTTATATATTTAATAAATAAATTAATATTTTATTTCTGGCCAATAAATTCATAAACTACAACATAAGCAACCCCAGCTCCCTCAGCCTCTCCTCACAGGGTTGTGCTCCTGACCCCTTCCCAGCTTTGTTGCCCTTCTCTGGACACTTTCCAGCAACTCAACATCTTTCCTAAACTGAGTGGCCCAGAACTGGACACAGGACTCAAGGTGTGGCCTAACCAGTGCTGAGCACAGGGGCAGAATGACTTTCCTGCTCCTGCTGGCCACTCTATTAGGTACTGTGTTTCTGATCTCCTAACCCTTTTTACAATATATACAGTCTTGTGCTCTGGTGGCAGTTTGAAATGTTATCAGGTTCATGAAGGTCTTCAGTCTTGGCTGGACATCTAGCATTTTGTGTCCCAGCTGACATCCAAGAACAGGCACACCAGATCAAAGACCTCATTCATGATGCCCATGATTCCTTCTCTGCTGGTGCATCCTTGCAGAATCTTTTTAGCAGTGATCTCTGCTATAGGAGAGAGAGAACAGATAGAAAAGAGCAGTATCTGAATGTCCTACATGAGTACCTAATCCATAGCATTCACTTTAGAAAATGTATAGGATCTTTGGGTGCATCTGACAGATCGTTGGAGGAGGAGAAGGAAGAAGGGAGCTAGGTAATTTCAACTAACTGCATTCTGGACTTGATGATGTAAAATATGAATCGTGCTTCTTCTCTATAGAGTCTGTAGAGAATAGTGAGAAGAGCTGAATATAAATTGTTTTCTTAGTTTATGTAAAAGTGACTGGTTCATGACTGGTTCAATGCACCTGGAATTTAGCTAGAAGTTACATCAATATGTTTATGTGAGACTTGCTTTTCATGCCTGAAACTTTGACTCTTACACTTTACAAGCAGTATCCCTTGTAGTGACTCATTAAGCTGCATACACCTGTATGACAACAGGATTTATACAGAGCTAGAATGGTAGGAGGGAAGAGTTTGATTGCTCATTGCTTCAGCATGGTGGGCACTAGTGCATATAGTTCAAAGAAGATCACATATAGGCACAATAGGTCTGCCTATTGTCTCTTTCTATTTTTCCTTTTAAAAGAGCCTTTTATTGTAAACTGAAGCTGTCTTTCACTCCATTGTTTGAACCTTGATCCATTCTTGACTTAGTCTTACTTGTCATCTTGTGCTGTTTGACCTTCACATTAACCAACAAGGTTAATCTGATGCCTTTCAGTTAATACTTCTGTTACACTGCCGTAGGTTCAATGTCTGTCTTCTGCAAAGTCAGTCATACTTCTGAATGTAGTGGCCTCAAATGATTGCTTAGTACAAAGTATATCTATGCTGAGAATAACTCTTTTCTCAAACATCCATCCATAATGGATTATGTTATGTTCCACTTTCAACTTCAAACAGAAGCCATCCTAGCTGAGCACAGAAATGTCAACTTAGCTGTTTTAAGAGACTGCTGACTGTTTAAACAGAAACTCTTCTCAGTCAGCTTCTGTGCAATCACTGGTTGTCAAAAAGTGTCAGCTGTGCTCCTTATCGCACCCTTTATTGTTCCTAAGTGTATGCATACATATAATGTCCCTGAGACTAAATTACAGTACTAAATTAAAAGCAAGTTTTGATCCTGAGAAAAAGAATGGTAATGATCTCCTGTATGCCTATCTCCAACATGTGTGTGCTATGATGAGTCGTGCAATTGAGCATAAAACCCATTCTCCATGTTTGGCTCTTTCTCTTTTGCAACCACTCTCTTTGTATCAATGTTCATATAGCTGGAACATGTCTAAAGAGCACTGGGAAAAAAAACCCAAACACTTTACTGTTGTGTAAAATACACAGAAAAATATTCTGTTAGCTGAAGTGATGCTTTGGAAATGGTTGGCTTTCATCCCGTTCCTCTTAAGTGCAGAGTACCCAAGAAAATACAGTCATCTGCTGATAATTTTCTGTCAGCTTCTATGCAATCTTTTCCCAGCTCCCCAAAAGTGAAAACAGCAGCAGAGTGCAGCACTACAGGTTATCACAAAAGTGCAAAACAAATGGATCCAATGGAAAACAACTGCCACATCTGTATCAGGCCTATATTCGGGCTTTTGTGGGGTTTTGTCTGTTATGTTGGTGTGGTTTGGGTTTTTTGTTTGGTTGATTTTGCAGGGACTTTTGGTTGGTTGACTGTTTTGTTTGTGGGGGTTTTAGGTGTTGCTTTGCTGGGTTTTGGTTTTGGTTTAGTTTTATTTTGGCTTTTTTTTTGTGGTTTGGTTTTTGGGTTTTTTTTGTGGGTTTTGTTGTCAGTTGATGGATGTTGCCTCATTAATTTTTTTTTTTGCCTGTAAATTTGATTGATCAAGAATCTATTTTTGATTCTGTCAAGATTTTATCCCTTTATGCTTCACCTCTAAAATGGGGGTAACAAAATTTGAAGGTGTTGTATATCCTGGAAGATAAACACATATTTCATAATATCTAGGCTACTCTGACTAAACATCATAAAGGAGTCGAAGGGAATCAATGTTATTTTCAGAGAGAGGCAATAAAAGATATAAAATAAATTGCTTCCCACAGACCCCAAAGTCCTTGGGCTCCTCATCCCAGACCACAACCTCATTTGACATGAGAGCTCTGGATGCACCTTTGTACTCACCACTTCCTCGAGCAATTCTAGATTCCCTTTTGGATACCTGAAGAAAATATTTTCCACAGTAACCTGGAGCCTTTCAGATCATCTTTCTAAGTACTGCAGGAGACCCTAAAGAGATTTATTAGCTTTATCCAGCCTGAGGGGCAAATTCAGAACTTGTAATGGTTTATTCCTGGCCAGTAACTAAGCACCACACAGATCATGGAATGTAGGAATCAGAACTGAGAAGACTCATGGGTTGAAATAGAAACATTTTAATAAGTAAAGCAACAGCTACACTCAGAAACAAAGCAAAACTAATAATTCATTCACTGCTTCCCACTGGTAGGCAGGTGTGCATCTGTCTCAAGGAAAACAGGGCTCCAGATAACAGTTACTTGGGAAAACAAACACTGTACCTCTGAACATCATCCCAGCTTCCTCCTTCTTCCCCAAGCTTTATATGTTGGCCATGACAATGTGTAGTATGGAATATCCCTTTGGTCACTTGGGGTCAGCTGTCCCAGCTGTGTCCTCTCCCAGCTTTTTGCGCAAGCCCAGCCCACTTTCTGATGAGGTGAGTGAGAAGCAGAAAAAGCCCAGGTGATGTGTAAGCACTGCTCAGCATCCTTGCGCTATCAACATTATTTGCAGCACAAACAAAGCACAGCCTCATAGTAGCTACTATGAACAAAAAAAAAAAAAAAAAAAGAACTCTATCCCAACCAAAACCAGCACACAGAAGCAGCATCTCAAACAGCATGGGTTCAGGAAATGGGAAGTGGCTGAAAGTGTCTTCTGAAAGGATGCAAAGGAGCCATGTTAGTAGCTTCTACACATTGGCCACAACAACCCCATGCAGTGCTACAGGCTGGGATCAGGGTAGCTGGAGAGCAGCCAGGCAGAGATGGAACTGAGAGTACTGGTTGATAGTAGAATGAACATGAGCCTGCAGTGTACTCAGGCAGACAAGAAGGGAAATGGCGTCCTGGCCTGCATCAGGAACAGTGTGGCCAGCAGGAGCAAGGAGTTCATTC
The DNA here is from genome assembly GCA_011125475.1 of Melanerpes aurifrons. Taxonomy (NCBI): domain Eukaryota; kingdom Metazoa; phylum Chordata; class Aves; order Piciformes; family Picidae; genus Melanerpes; species Melanerpes aurifrons. The sequence goes on along the minus strand of WWNC01000059.1, from coordinate 780,800 downwards.
TGCTCCTGTACACTGCATTGGTTAGGGCACACCTTGAGTCCTGTGTCCAGTTCTGGGCCCCTCAGTTTAGGAAAGATGTTGACTTGCTGGATTGCTCTTTCTGATATTTTATAAGAAAGTTTATTCCTTTTGTTGGCATCTTGTGGTGGGTTTAGGATATGCCTTTAAAATTCAGTTACAGATTTTGAGCAGAAAAGTAGGAAAACATAAATAAATCACTACTGGGTGTAAAAAGAAAAACAAAAGATTATTCTAAACAAGTCCTTGGGTAACTATTGGGCATAAGAGGAGTTACACTGTAACAATTCTTCCCTTCTCTCTCCTCTTCTGATCTTGGCTCTGTTGCTTCACTCAGGAGAGACAACCTGCTTATTGTCTGGCCTTGGCTAAGTCTAACCCACTGCTTCTGTCTCTGCTCTTCTCTCTCTTGGAACAGGGGGATAAGGGGGGGCAGTGGAATGGCTTTCCTGGTCTCTTGACCAGAAGAGGTTTCGTGTTGTTTGATAATTGTAAATATCTGCACAATATTGTAAATCCTGGATATTTTGTACACATTCATTGCATTCCATTGCAGAGTGTAGATTTTGCTTGTAAATACAGCTTTTAACTGAGTTGGTCGGGCAAAGTTAATGCTGGGGGGTGAAATTCAACCCACCACACATCTCCATTCTTCTTTCTATCTGACATCATAAGCTGGAGTTGCTTAGCCTGGAGAAGAGGAGACTCAGGGGTGACCTTATTGCCCTTTACAACCACCTGAAGGGAGGTTGTAGATAGGCGGATGTTGGTCTCTTCTCCCAGGCAGCCAGTACCAGAACAAGAGGACACAGTCTCAGGCTGCACCAGGGGAGCTTTAGGCTGGATGTTAGGAGGAAGTTCTATACAGAGAGAGCGGAATGTGCTGCCCAGGGAGGTGGTGGAGTCACCATCATTGGAGGTGTTCAGGAGGAGACTGGATGGGGTGCTTGGTGCCATGGTTTAGTTGATTAGGTGGGGTGGATTGGTTGATAGGTTGGACACGATGATCTTGAAGGTCTCTTCCAACCTGGTCTATTCTATTCTATTCTAGTCTAGTCTAGTCAAGTCTAGTCTAGTCTAGTCTAGTCTATTCATCCATGAATATTCTGCTTTGAAATATGAAGTACTGTAGCTGTATTAGAGAGCATGGTACTTTCAATTGGGCTGTCATATTCTCAGGAACAATTCAACACCCAAGAAATTTAGATACTTGCTTCAATAAAATACTAAGTGCTCCTAGAAAGCTACTAATAAACCTAGTAAAACCCCTAGAAACCTGCTAGAAACTCAGTAAAGACTAAAGGGAACAGTACATGTCTAAAGTTCAGCCTGTCAGACGCACATGTGTTAATTCTAACACCTAGCATCAAAAACTCCTTACGTCTTCTTTGTTTACTGCTGCTTCCACAGGTCTAAACTTTTGCCAGACACAACAGGATTTTGGCAGCAATGGCAACATCTGGAAGCCGGCACATCATGCACACAATATTTATGAAGTCAAAATTACATCCCAAGGACAACCAAAGTCTAGAGTTAATAAAGAATGGAAGAAGAGAGCAGAATTGCTTCAATTAATGTTCTGTGAAAGTGGCGAACCAGATTTTCAAAAAGCACATAGCCTCCAACAATGAAAGAATGATTTTCTAAAAACTGTTATTATTTAAATAGCTGCAGATTGCAAATGTTTGTCTCAAACGATTCAGAGTGTTGGGGGGGGGAGGATGTTTGGAATGTTGTGGAATGCAACTGAAGTACAGCAGAACACCTTGCTTCTTGAAACACCAAAAGATAGTCTTGGGCAAATCAAGACTTAAGGCAAAAAAAAATTATTAAAAACAATAAATAAAAGAGAAAAAGCATCGCTCACCAAATGCTACAAAGCCCATTCACAGAAACCATTCCTTTGCACAGGTTTCTTGTTGGAGCATTACTAAAAATAAAGCACATACTTCATTCCACATATTCCTTCTTACAAGTGGCATGTTCCAAGTGACTCATGCCTGCTTTTCCCACAGCATTACTTAATCATGTACTTGAAAATCTGCAGATACGTGCTTTAAGATCAAGAGCTAATGGGCTTTAGTCCAACATATCAGTATTCTGGAAAGGGATTCTGTGCTAGATTATGTGGTCCCTGCACTAGATTCTATGGTCCTGTACTGGTGGATCTTCTGGACTTGAAGATCTCCAGAGGTCCCTTTTAGCCCTGACATCCTGTGATATCCCCTTCTACTTGATGACATGTGACAGGACTAGAGGAAAGGCCTACAAGCCACACCAGGGTAGGTTCAGGCTGGATATTAGGAAACATTTTTTCACTGAAAGAGTTACCAAACACTGGAATGGTCTGCCCAGGGCAGTGGTGGAGTCACCATCCCTGGAGGCATTCAAGTGCTGTATGGACCTGGCACTCAGGCACATGGTTTAGTGTTGACCCTTCAGTGCTGGGTCAAAGTTGGACTGGATGACCTTAGATGTTTGTTCCAAATGGATATATTCTGTGATTCTGTGTTGAGAAGATAGGCAGTTGACATAAATAAAAGCTTAAGGAATATACATGTGTAGAAGACAATGACAGGGTGAAAGGGAAGGAGGACTAAGTAATTGTGTCCTTGAGAGAATCAGGACAGGAAGATTTCTGGAAAGAAAGAAACAGCAGCTCCTACTATGTAGCACAGTCTTAGTAGCAGTTAGGGCAGGGAACTCTGTCAAACTTGAATGGATATAGGAAAATTCTGACAGCTCTGCTAACTTCCAGAGTCCTCAGAGTGACTGATCATTCTGTGGAGTTCTTACTACCCTCCACCCTCACTGGATGCTGATGGAATCAGCCAGAAAAATTAGACTTTACTGTGGGACTTAGTGACTATAGTTTCATCCATTGCATTTCTCACTAACCTAGGAAACCTTTTCTCCATATCCTAAGTACCTACATCATAGAATCATAGTATCAGGCAGGGTCGGAAGGGACCACAAGGATCATCTAGTTCCAACGCCACACTAGATTACCAGACTTTAAATTATAATGCCATAATTTTGTTTTTTCTCATGTTGTAAGTAGGCAACCAGTGGGTTAAAACAAATATGTTGGAGAATGAAGCTGTATTTTTCAGCAAGTGTGATTTGGTTCAGCTCCACTGACCTCAGTGGTCATGTGTTAGTGGTCAATGTGGCACGAAGAAAACTCTCCCTTCATAATCTGTGTAGTTCCTCTATGGCTTAGATACATTTGGTGCTTAAACTTCATGAGGTTCTTAATAAACCCACCTGGAGTACTGCCTCCAGTTCTGGAGCCCCTATTACAAGAGGGATATGGAGGTGCTGGAAGGCATCCAGAGAAGGGCCACGAGGATGATCAGAGGGCTGGAGCACCTCTCCTATGAGGACAGACTGAAGGAGTTGGGGCTGTTCAGTCTGGAGAAGAGAAAGATCCGAGGTGACCTCATTGTGGCCTTCCAGTATCTGAAGGGGGCCTACAAGAAGGCTGGGGAGGGACTTCTCAGGATGTCAGGTAGTGATAGGACTAGGGGGAATGGAATGAAGCTGGAGGTGGGGCGATTCAGGCTGGAGGTGAGGAGGAAATTCTTCCCCATGAGAGTGGTGAAGCCCTGGAATGGGTTGTCCAGGGAGGTGGTTGGGGTGCCATCCCTGGAGGTGTTTAAGAGCAGGCTGGATGAGGCTCTGTCCAGCCTGATGTAGTGTGGGGTGTCCCTGCCCATGGCAGGGGGTTTGGAACTAGCTGATCCTTGTGGTCCCTTCCAACCCTGACTGATTCTATGATTCTATGATACTATGATAGTAACTCTTAAGATGCTGGGTTAGATCAACAACCCCTAGAAGAGGTGCAGAAAATGGTCCAAGGACTTTGGAGCTCCAACTAGTGCATTCTGTTGCAGGGTTTATTCATTCCTTTTCACTTTTAAGGACCACAAGGACCTTTCACCAACTGATCTATGTAAACTAAATGCCCTAGGGATTATCTCTAAATCATTAGGAATTTGACTGTATTTGGAATAGCTTATTTTAACCTAAATGAATTATTTTGTTCTTCGATTGTCAGTTTGTCTGGTTTTGTCTGTTTGTCAGACAATTTGTCTGGATTGAAAGAGGTTTAAAATGCTCACCCTTCAGCTTAAAATTCACTGTAAGAAAAAAAGGAGGGAGGTACCTCAATTCTTAGGAAAGTGCTTTACTGTGAAAGAGATGCTAAAGTGCAGAAAGGCAATAGGTGGTGATTTAATGTGGTCCAAATGTCCAAATTAAGGTACGGATTACTCTCTTACTGTTGCTATCCATGTCCTGGCCAGGTAGAATAGAACAGAATAGAATAAATCCGGTTGGAAGAGACCTTCAAGGTCATCGTGTCCAACCTATCATTCAACACCTCCTAATCAACTAACCCATGTAACCAAGCACCCTATCAAGTCTCCTTCTAGACACCTCCAATGATGGTGACTCCACCACCTCCCTGGGCAGCACATTGCAATGGGCAATCACTCTCTCTGTGTAGAATTCTTCCTAACCTCCAGCCTAAACCTCCTCTGGCACAGCTTCAGGTTGTGTCCTCTTGTTCTGGTGCTGGTTGCCTCAGAGAAGAGACCAACCTCTGCCTGTCTACAACCTCCATTCAGGTAGTTGTACAGAGCAAGAAGGTCACCCCTGAGTCTCCTCCTCTCCAGGCTAATCAACCCCAGCTCCCTCAGTCTCTCCTCATAGGGCTTGTGTTCCAAACCCCTCCCCAGCTTCGTTGCCCTTCTCTGGACTCGTTCCAGCAACTCAACATCTTTCCGAAACTGAGGGGCCCAGAACTGGACACAGGACTCAAGGTGTGGCCTAACCAGTGCAGCGTACAGGGACAGAATGACCTCCCTGCTCCTGCTGGCCACGCTGTTCCTGATGCAGGCCAGGATGCCATTGGCCCTCTTGGCTGCCTGGGCACACTGCAGGCTCATGTTCAGCCTACCATCAACCAGCACCCCCAGGTCCCTCTCTACCTGGCCACTCTCCAGCCACTCTGACCCCAGCCTGTAGCACTGCATGGGGTTGTGCAGAACCCGCACTTGGATGTGTTAAATCTCATGCTGTTGGACTCTGCCCATCTGTCCAGCCTGTCAAGGTCCCTCTGCAAAGCCTCTCTACCCTCCAGCAGATCAACTCCTGCCCCCAGTTTGGTGTTGTCCACAAATTTACTGATGATGGACTCAATGCCCTCATCCAGATCATCAGTGAAGATATTAAAGAGCACAGGGCCCAGCACAGATCCCTGGGGCACACCACTAGAGACTATCCTCCATGCACTCTAAGAACTTCCTAGACTGCCTCCTCTCTGCTGTGTTGAGATCCCAGCAGGTGTCAGGCAGGTTGAAGTCCCCCATGAGAACAAGGTCAGGCGATCTTGAGACAGCCCTAAGCTGGCTGGGCCAATCTCCATTATCTTTCTGCAGTCTTGGCTCACTGGAGATGTCCCAGGAGACTGGAAACTGGCCAACGTGGTGCCCATCCACAAGAAGGGCCAGTTGGATGAACCAGGGAATTATAGGCCTGTCAGCCTGACCTCAGTGCCAGGCAAGATCATGAAACAGGGCATCTTGAGTGCAATCACACAGCACTTACAGGATGGCCAAGGGATCAGGCCTAGCCAGCATGGATTTAGGAAGGGCAGGTCCTGCCTGACCAACCTGATCTCCTTCTATGATCAGGTGACTGCCTGGTGGATGTGGGGAGGCCTGTGGATGTAGTCTACCTGGACCTCAGCAAGGCCTTTGACACCATCCCCCACAGCAAACTCCTGGCCAAGCTGTCAGCCCATGGCTTGGATGGGAGCACACTGCGATGGGTTAGGAACTGGCTGGAGGGCTGAGCCCAGAGAGTGGTGGTGAATGGTGCCACATCCAGCTGGCAGCCAGTCACTAGTGGTGTGCCCCAAGGATCAGTGCTGGGCCCCATGTTCTTTAACATGTTTATTGATGATCTGGATGAGGGCATTGAGTCCATCATCAGTAAATTTGTTGACAACACCAAGGTGGGGGCAGGAGTTGATCTGCTGGAGGGTAGAGAGGCTCTGCAGAGGGACCTCGACAGGCTGGACAGATGGGCAGAGTCCAATGGCATGAGATTGAACACATCCAAGTGCCGGGTTCTGCACATTGGCCACAACAACCCCATGCAGTGCTACAGGCTGGGGTCAGAGTGGCTGGAGAGCAGCCAGGTAGAGAGGGACCTGGGGGTGCTGGTCAGTGGTAGGCTGAACATGAGCCCCTAAGTTTAGGAAGGATGGTGAATTGCTGGATTGTGTCCAGAGAAGGGCAACAAAGTTGGTGAGGGGTTTGGAACACAAGCCCTATGAGGAGAGGCTGAGGGAGCTGGGGTTGCTTAGCCTGGAGAAGAGAAGGCTCAGGGGAGACCTTATTGCTCTCTACAACCACCTTAGGGAGGTTGTAGGCAGGCAGAGGTTGATCTCTTCTCTGAGGCAACCAGCACCAGAACAAGAGGACACAGTCTCAGGCTGCACCAGGGGAGGTTTAGGCTGGAGGTTAGGAGGAAGTTCTACACAGAGAGAGTGATTGCCCATTGGAATGGACTGCCCAAGGAGGTGGTGGAGTCACCATCACTGGAGGTGTCCAGGAGGAGACTTGATGGGGTGCTTGGTGCCATAGTTTAGTTGATTAGGTGGTGTTGGATGATAGGTTGGAAACAATGATCTTGAAGTTCTCTTCCAACCTGGTTTATTCTTAATTCTAAATTTCTAAATTCTAAATATATAGAAGAACACTTTCAAAACCAAATGTGAAACCCAGTTTAAAATGGGAAAAAAGTTGTGTGAAATAGTAGGCAACACATCTATTAGAATTTCTCACAATTACTTTCATGCAGGTCCCACTCCATTTCATAGACCATTAAAGGTATTTCATACAGTACACAATTTTAACAGAAGAGTTTAGAAAATACTTGTTTACCAAAATTCCTTATTTTAATAGAAATCTGCAGTGACTCATTGGTTAATCATTTCATACTTTTTTATACAGAGAGATATAATTTATGAGATTAAATATTACAGAGTTTAATTCCCCTTGTGTTTTTATTGAATGTGGAGCTACTACAAGGTTCAAGAGAAAATTCTTGTCACTGGGGTCTCTGCATGTAGAAAAATCTCATGGTAGGGCCAAACAGCCCAGGACAAACCTAGACAGAGACTAAGGTGTCTAGACATGGCTCCCTCCTCTCCCCCATCCTTGCTGCAGAAAACCAGGGTAATGTGGGGAAAAGAACAAAAGGGACAGGACCATGTGTGTCTGGTAAACAACCCTGTATCTACGGCAAGGGCATGTGTGCTGGCCACAGCCTGGCAGAACCCCTTCCCATTGGGTAACTATATGCTGGTTTCAGTGCCCTATTGGCCCAATCAATCTTGGGCAGGATTTATATACAGGCTGATTTCTACTTGTCTGTGTCTTGCTCAGCGTTGCTCAGCCTTTCTCAAGCGTTGCATGTTTGAACCTGCTTGGACCTTGTCTGGCATGACGCTGCCTTGAGTTGTCCAGTCCAGTGCCTGGGATATGGCCACAAGCCCACACTCTGCAAGCCACAAAAGAAGCCACGAGCTTAGGAGTTGGAGCCAAGCCTGCTTCCCCTTGCATCCAGGATTTTGCTATGCCTCAGTTTCCCCAGGAAAAGCAAGTACCCATCACAACAGCATCATTAACATCCCACTGTCTACTGAAACCAGACCAGCCATCATGGCCATTCCTGCTGGCAACCTGCCGTGCCTGGCATGTGAGAGCACCCCAAAGCCTATAAGACACAGCAGCAGCACTCCCTACCTGGGTACAACCAGCTGTGAGTCATTAATTCACTGCCTCTTTGGCAAAACTGTTCTTGTCGAGCCTCCCCCATGTGGTTGATGCCATTTCACTCCCCGGGGTATTCTCTTTCTGTTATATTCTTCCCAGTTTGCATGAAATAGTAAAATTGTTATAGTTGCCCAAATCCTGCACATTCCCATGGTAAATATATTCCAACTGTATAACCAACCTTGTGATATGTTTGGCAATGTTCGCGTTAATAAATGGTCATTAATATCTTTATTAATATTGCCATATAGTTTATAATTAATGGAAATATTATATCCTTTTTGACAAACAAGCATAGCAAAGGCAAGGCTTCACTCTTTTCTGTGTGCAGCAACAAGATCTAAAATTCTTGAGCTGAAAGTCATGCAGCAAAGACTGTGAGATGTTAAATTATTATATTTTGTCAGATTTTCCCCATCTCTCATATGGATGTACAGCAGCAATGACATTCCATGTTTCTAGCTCATTAACAGACTGCAACGTTTGTTCTATTTAGGACCAGCACATATGTTAAGCATAGGCATAATTCCCAGCAAATGAAAACCCAGAGCTTTTGGTGTTACACCACAGAAATCTATTTCAATTTTACCAGTGAAACATGTCAAAAAACATTCCTTGATGCACATTAATCATAGAATCATAGAATCGGTCAGGGTTGGAAGGGACCACAAGGATCATCTAGTTCTAACCCTCCTGCCATGGGCAGGGACACCCCACACTAGAGCAGGCTGGCCAGAGCCTCATCCACCCTGCTCTTAAACACCTCCAGGGATGGGGCCTCAACCACCTCCCTGGACAACCCATTTCAGGGCTTCACCATATTAATTAATTGAAGGGATTAATTAGTTGAAATGTCGTCAAATATGTGAAGACATTTAAGAAAATGACTTAAACAGATTTCTTTTTAATTAATATTTTCTTGACTTACAAACTGATTTTTTCCTTTTAAAAGAAGACCAACCCAAGCAAACCAATCAAAGACTCAGGAATAAAGCCAGAAAGAGTGCTATTGTGGTGGGAATCTGTTATAGACCACTGAACCAGGATGAAGAGGTAAATGAATTTTTTTACAAGCAGCTGAGAGAGGTTTCACAATTGCTACCCCTTTTTCTCATGGGAGACTTCAACTTCCCAGATGTCTGCTAGGAATGTCTGTGTCCAGTTCTGGAGCCCCTATTACAGGAGGGATGTGGAGGTGCTGGAACGTGTCCAGAGAAGGGCCACAAGGATGATCAGAGGGCTGGAGCACCTCTCCTATGAGGACAGACTGAAGGAGTTGGGGCTGTTCAGTCTGCAGAAGAGAAGGCTTCCAGGTGACCTCATTGTGGCCTTCCAGTATCTGAAGGGGGCCTACAGGAAGGCTGGGGAAGGACTTCTCAGGATCTCAGGTAGTGATAGGACTAGGGGGAAGGGAATGAAGCTGGAGGTGGGGAGATTCAGGCTAGATGTGAGGAGGAGGTTCTTCACCGTGAGAGTGGTGAGACCCTGGAATGGGTTGTCCAGCGAGGTGGTCGAGGCCCCGTCCCTGGAGGTGTTTAAGAGCAGGCTGGATGAGGCTCTGTCCAGCCTGATGTAGTGTGGGGTGTCCTGCCCATGGCAGGGGGTTTGGAACTAGATGATCCTTGTGGTCCCTTCCAACCCTGAATGAAACTATGAAACTATGAATACAATACAACAGGGAGACAACAGTCCTGGAGGTTTCTGGAGTGTATGAAGGGTAACTTCCAGACACAACTGGTGAGGGAGACAACCATGGACCTGGTCCTGCTCCTTGTGAACAGGGAAGAGCTTGTAGGGGAAGTAAAGGTTGGATAGTGTTTAGGGCTCAGCGATCCTGAGATGATTGAGTTCTCTATCCCAGGGGAAACAAGGAGAGGGTTTAGTAAAACTGCTTCCTTGAACTTCCATAGGGCAAACTTTGGCCTGTTCAGGAGTCTGATTAACAAAGTCCCTTGGGAGGCCACCCTAAAGGACATAGAAGTCCAGGAAGTCTGGACATACTTCAAGAGGGAAGTCTTAAAGGCACAGGTGCAGGCTGTCCCTGTGCACTGAAAAATGAGTTGGCAGGGAAGGCAGCTGGTCTGGCTGAATAGAGACCTTTGGCTGGACCTCAAGAGCAAAAGGAGAGTCTATGGCCTTTGGAAGAGGGGACAGGTCTCTCATGAGGACTACAAAGATGTAGTGAAGCTATGCAGGGAGAAAGCTAGGAGAGCAAAAGCACAGCTAGAGCTCAACCTAGCTGTAGCTGTTAAGGATAATAAAAAATGTTTCTATAAATTCATTTACAGCAAAATGAGGACTATGGAAAATGTCCATCCTTTGTTGGATGCAGAGGTGACTTAAGATGAGGAGAAGGCTGAGGTGCTCAATGCCTGCTTTGCCTCAGTCTGTAGCAGTGGATCCAGCAGTTCCCTGGAAACGCAGTCTCATGACCTAGGAGTTAGGGAAGGGAATCAGGATGAGGTCATCACAATAAATGAGGAAGTGGTCAGTGAGCTGATACGCTGCATAGACACACACAGGTCTATGGGGCTGGATGGGCTACACCCAAGGGTGCTGAGGGAGGTGGCAGATGTGCTCACCAAACCACTTTCCATTATTTATCTGAAGTCCTGGCAGACTGGGGAGGTCCCAATGGACTGGAGGATAGTGAATGTAACACCCATCTACAAGAAAGGAAGAAAAGAGGATTCAGGAAACTATCAGTCTGACCTTGCTACCAGGGAAGGTCATGCAGCAGATCATCTCAAGAGACATTGCATGCCACATAGAGGACAATCAGGGGATCAGGCCCACTCAGCATGGGCTTATGAAGGGCAGGTCCTGCCTGATAACCTGATCTCTTTCTATAACAGGATGACCTGACTGTTGGATGAGGGAAAGGATGTGGATAATTTCTACCTAGACTTTCAAAAAGCATTTGACACTGTTTCCCACAGAATTCTTGTGGACAAACTGGCTGCTTGTGGCTTGGATGAGCACACACTCTGCTGGATAGAGCACTGGCCCAAAGAGTGGTGGTCAATGGAGTTAAATCCAGCTGGTGGCTGGTCACAGGTGGTGTTCCTCAGAGCTCAGTGTTGGGACCACTTCTGTTTAATATCTTTACTGATGACCTTGATGAAGACATCGAGTGTGTCATCAGTAAGTTTGCAGATGACACCAAGTTGGGTGGGAGAGTTGATCTGCATGAAAGTAGGGAGGCTCTACAGAGAGACTTGAATAGATTAGATCAATGGCCAACGTTAATGAGATGAGCTTCACCCTTAGAGGAAAGAAGTTTTTCCTCATGTTGCAGAGAAACTTCCTAGTTCTAGTTTGTGCTCATTGCCCCTTGCCCTATTGCTGTGCACCATTGAAAGAGTCTGGCCACACTGTCTTGATGCCCACCCTTCAGCTATTTTTAAGCATTTATAAGATTCCCTCTCAGTGTTCTCTTCTCCAGGCTAAATAGCCCCAGTTGTCTCAGCCTGTCCTTATAAGAAAGATCTTCCAGTTCCTTCACCATCTTTCTAGCCCATCACTGAACTCTCTCCAGTAGTTCCCTGTCTCTCTTGGACTGATGAGCCCAGACCTGGATACAGTATTCCAGATGTGGCCTCACTATGGCAGAGTAGAGAGGGAGGAGAACCTCCCTCAACCTGTTGATCACACTTAATACACCCAAGTTACAGCAAATAACTTAGCAGGAAGTGATAGTCTAGCCCAAGTTATCCAGCAGGAGGTCTGTGGTATTTGTAAAGCCAAGATGCAGAGCAGATTTCTGCAATTTCACTCTGATCAAATGTTATCATATGTTATTGAATGTTATCATAGAACATTCTGGATAACCAGATTTCCCTGGCTAAAAATTAAGGCAAAAAAAGGCAAAATGGAGATAGACAAGACAGCAATACTGTGTATTATCACAAACACAGACAAAATGCAACTTGTTTGAGTCTGTAGCACAGGCTTTTATTTGTCTTATCCTAAATAGCTCTTTCATCTCTGTTAGTAAGGATTCATCTAACTATTTCTGGCTATATATGGATTGTTCTGAACAGATAACTTATTTACTGGAATTCAATAGCCATTTCAAGATGTCATCTGCAATAAGGGCTTTATTAACACTGTCCCAGGCAGAAACATGTTCTAAAGTAAAAAACTAAAGTGTGCGTTGAGGAAGCAGGACAGAGACCCTGGAGCAGAAGATCTCTCACTGTGAGCCTCAGATTCAACTCATAGGCTACAGACTTCTGTTATGAAAATTTCTTGGCATTGTTTCAATTCTTTTCTTGCCAGAAGGTCATGCAGCAAGATTCAGTGGTGAAACACTGTGCACACAACTGTTGTCTTCCCAGGTCCCTGAAGAAACACCTGCTGTTACAATCAATATTAACCTGCACTTGGGCCAAGGTAGAGAATATATACAGAACCAGGGAGAAGATCATCACTACTCTGAAAGAGTTACAAACATACAGGGTGTGTAATACAGATATAAACAGACTGATCTGTTAATGGAGTATACCAACTGGCTGGGCACTAATATGAAGGAGGATGGCCTGTCTCCCTGTGAGGGACTAACAGCTTGTCTCTCCTGATGTGACTCAACAAAGATAAAATCACTTGCTGCTTGCCCAGACAATAGCTGATGTGTGTTGGGCAGAGCCACTGGAACGACTCTTGGAAGGTGCAAAGATAACATCGCTCACTGGGCCACAGCTGGCCTCACAACAATGGACCGAGGCCACCTTCAGGAATATGCATGAAACAAGATAATCTCCACTCATCAAGTACCCTGGGAAGGGAGGATGGTGAGACAATGGATTCACCACCTGGTCCCTGATGTGTAATGAGTGTGTGGGCTGGTAGATGGAGAAGGAAGAGAAGGAGGCCTCCCCCCTCCATCCAGACCCCTGCCCAAACACACAGGAATACACAGAAAGATTTCCTGGAGAACGATACCTGGATACTTACCTGAGGATGATTTCCTGGCCCCTGATTTCCTGAGGGACAATACTTAGACACATAGCTAAAGACTAAAAAACTGTATAAAAGACTTGAGCAACTACTGGCGTGGAAGAAGAAAAATGGAGATGAAGGAAAACACAGAAGAAGTACCATGCCGCTGAGAAATAAAGCACGAGAGAAGGAAAAGCCTGGGACAATGCTGCTCCAAAGAAAAGAGGCCATGGAACCTGGAAAAAGCAGGCTGCACCCTCTCTCTGTGTCCTAAGTTCTGCCTGCTGCAACTCATGGAGCTGAAGAGGCTGCCCAGAGGACCACCTCTCTTCTCCAGCCAAAGCCTCAGCACTGTTTCTCTACAGACCCAACACCTCCTGCAGCACCTTTCCTTCACAGACTCAAACTGTCTTGGGGGTGGTGAGGGGTGTGGTAATATAACTCCTCTTCTCTCTCTCTTCTCTCTGTTTTCTCTCTCTCCCCTTCTGATCCATCCACTTCATTTGTGTAATAAATAGTCTAGCTGTTGATATTTTGGCCTCGTTTGTGCTTCTGATTTCACATCACGGGAATGTTTTAAAAGAACTGAGTCTCTTTCCCTCTCCGGACCAAGACACTCCCTCAACTATTAAGGCATAGATGGCCTACACTCTTCTACTCTTGACACAGTGTATCATGGAGAGATCCAACTCTGTCCACAGAATAGTCAAGAAAGAAGGAACACACGTTTAAAAATTGCTTCTCCTGTCCTCAGTGCCAAAACATGGCTCAACAGCTCTGCTTTTCACAGCTTAAAATTAAATTAGGCTTAAAGAATGAAGGAAAGACAACAACTGAAATTAAACATGCTTGTTCTCTAAGCCAAATGCACTGAAGTATGTGCCCTGCACAAGACATTATGAGAATGTATTGCATACAGGGCCCAGAGGTGACAAAGATGTCCCAGGCAACCACCAACAGAACAAGAGGACACACAGTCTCAAGCTGTGCCAGGGGAGGTTTAGGCTGGATGTTAGGAAGAAGTTCTTCCCAAAGAGATTGACCATTGGAGTGTGCAGCCCAGGGAGGTGGTGGAGTCACCATCACTGGAGGTGTTTAAGAAGAGACTGGATGAGGCAATTGGTGCCATTGTTTAGTTCATTAAATGGTATTGGGTGATAGGTTGGACTCAGTGATCTCAAAGGTATTTTCCAACCTGGTTAATTCTATTCTATTCTATTCTATTCTATTCTATTCTATTCTATTCTATTCTATTCTATAGATATATCAAAGTATGGTGAGGTTGGAGTGTGAAGAGCATAAATTGGAAAGGACTTTCCAGAAGTACACTATATACACTACCATGCAGCAAACTCACAGAATAAATACCTCTAAAGCCCAAGCTATTATTAATCTTCATGGTGCTGTTGACTGCAGAAAAATTAATCTGGTATTCTTTGATAGTCATCTGGGTTCAAAGAACAAATGCAAGATAAGCCTAGATCAGGAAGAGAAATTCCAAATTCATCTGTAAGTGACCAAGAAATATAACTTACAAGGAAGCAACAGAAAAGAGGGGTGAAAAGAAAGCACGCATCACACCAGCGGCATTCCCCATTGACCCCAGGGACACACAAACTGGAGAGTCCATTTCTAGCTTCTGAAAGAGGCACTTTGTCTTTTCTGGCAGAAAACATAGTATGGTATTTACAGAAAAGTCTTGGATTTAATCTGGTGATTGTAAGAACTTCTGGCAATTAAAGAAAGACAGAAAGAAGAGGAGGAAGAGAAAGAGTGGTGAAGGAGGTTAGGAAGGAAGAAAGAGGAGAAGCATATACAAGAAGTAAAGTAAGGGAGGAGTAAAGAGCTGGCATCAAGAGAAAGAGTCAAGGGTGTTTTGCAAAATGAAAGCACTTTGCATAGAATGCATTTTTCAAATCAGGCAAGAGGATCTACAAAAGGAAAGCCTGACTTCAACATGTGGGGAAACAATGTTATTTATATTTGTGGAGCCTGAAAACCAACCTTGTGCAAAGACATCACATACTGTGACATCTTTTACAACTACTTTCATGACCTGCAAGTTCGGTGGGTCTTGAGCAGTCAGTCACTAGATAGGAAGCAGGAAGGCTGTTATTTCAGAATGTATCTGGCAAACTATAGGAGAGGTTACCCATCTGTACAAAGTATGGGGAAAGCTATTTTATTAAGTATACTGCTCAGAATACAGCAGAACACGTACTTCAGTGGAAAGGAAGCCTTGTACAAGCACAGAATCTTAAAAGAGAGTTCCGCTTCTCCAGCAGAATCAAAGTAAGCTCACCAGTGGGAAAAACACCATTCACTTCCACCCTTCTCTCATGCCCCAGATGCTGAGAAATGTAGTTGCCCATGTAATGTCCTGAGTCTTCAAGTAAAAACAAAAAGAAATAAAGACACAGGAGCCACCGTGGAAAATCAGCATTTTCCCCATTTTAAGGACTGTGATTAAAGTGACTCATATCTCTCTTCCACTAAGTTTATGGAGTAAAACAGCAATTTCACTGTCTGCATATAGAGGAAAGACAGTAGCCTGTTCTCTTCCACTCACTTCTGCCCTATTTGGAAAAGGGGCATAGATCTCTCTTCTGCACCTCCAGCACCACCAGGAGAAGGATTAACTGACAGAGAGACCAAGTTGTCCAGTGGACTCTGTCCTGCTGCTACTCCCTCTGCAGCTGGAACACTGTAGTGTGTGGAGAAGATCAACTGATACCAGCAGCATGCATCCCACAGACATTCACTCATTGGACCTCTGCTTCAGCTGATGCCTCTCAACCGCATGACATTTGGCAGAGACATAATGTACCCTTCCAGAGCACTCAGCGTGTGCTCCATTCCTCACCCTCCTTTGGCTTTCAAGGGCCATTATGTAGCTTAGAGTGTTTTGTGAATGCAGCTTCCTTTACATCTGCTGGTGATGCAAAAGCATCAAAAACCAACACAAATTCCTCTTTAATGTGTATTGCAGCCGCAGCAGCCAGCAACTGTTTCACCCTGTCAGAGCAAGGAGCATTTTGAAGATGCTCATTCTTTTGCTCATTAGCAAAAGAAATCAGTTAGAGCTGGAGGGGAGCAGGAGAGAACAAAAAAGATTTTGATTGCCTCAAGGGCAAAGGTAAACTGCATTCACGGGAAAAAACAAGCAGGTCAATAGTAATCATAGAATTGTTGGGGTTGGAAGAGACCTCAAGGATCCTCAAGGAGTTCCAAACCCCCTAGCATGGGCAGGGACACCTTAAATTAGATCAGGTTGCTCAGAGGCACATCCAGCCTGGCCTTAAGACCCTCCGGAGATGAAGCTTCCACCACTTCCCTGGGCAACCTGTGCCAGTGTCTCACCACCCTCACGGGGAAGAACTTCCTAACATCCAATCTGAATCTAACCATTTCTAGTTTTGCTCCATTGACCCCAGTCCTATCACTCCCTGACATCCTTAAAAGTCCCTCCCCAGCTTTCTTGGATTTTGAAGTTCTAGGTGTTAAATTCTTATGATAAAGCCATAGCTTAAAATTTTGCTTAATTACATCCTTGTACATAGTTTTTTTGTGGAGTTTTTACGTACTCTTCTGAGGTATCTAGGGCTTTGGACAGTGAGAAATGTAATACTGAATGATACACATTGAATCTAGTCTCTTCTGACATGCTGTGTGTTCCTATCCTGTGAAAAGAAAAGTTTTCCTGAAGGAACCTCTCTCTGATCTGTAGAAAGTTGACATTTTCGACCTCAGTAAAACAGGGTGGGGAAAAAACAAACCAGTGTGTAAAATATGCCCTTGAAATGAAGAATAAAAAGACACAATCAATTCTGCAAGTAAAAGACATAGCAAGTGAAATCAGGTATGACATGTGAGAATAAGCAACATAGAATCTTCTTGCAAAGTCTGTAGATGAATGCTAGATAACTCTGTGCCTCAACACAACATAAACATACACTGCAAGCACTTACAAAAGAACTCAGCAGCTAATGCATGTTGAATTTGTGTTAGCTGGGCAACTTCATTCTTCAGCACAAGACACGTAGAGCACACTAGATGTCTGGTAAGAGTTTTCAAAGGTAGAGAGCCAACGACAAATTCTTTGTGTTCCCATTCTTAACATGTTCTTCACCATGAGAGTGGTGAAGCCCTGGAATGGGTTGTCCAGGGAGGTGGTTGAGGCCCCATCCTCAGAGGTATTTAAGACCAGGCTGGATGAGGCTCTGGCCAGCTTGATCTAGTGTGGGGTGTCCCTGCCCATGGCAGGGGGGTTGGAACTAGATGATCCTTATGGTCCTTTCCAACCCTGACTGATTCTATGCTTCTATGATGTTGAAGTTACAATTCCAGGAACATTAATGTTAAAAGTCATCCTCTGTGTCTTGAAAAGACTAAAATTTTATATAGATTTGGAAGCAATTTCATCATTTACTTAAAATCTTATGCTTCAGTGTATACCTTTCAAATGACCCTCAGTCTCCAGGTCAGTTCTGCAAGGCCTGTTCCTACCACCTTAATGCTGCAGCAGCAAAGTCGTCATGCTGCTTCAGGTTAAGTAAACCAGAGGTTACAGTCATGGTGCAGAGCTCAATGCTCTGAAACCTCCTGACAAAGTAACAATGGACACCACAGGCTCCTAAAGATTTCCTATTGCATAGTCTTGATCCCCCACATTCAGCTGACCTATTGCCACACAAAACAAGAAGACATGTCATTGTTTATTGATCTTGCCCTATTTTCACCAGGAAATTGTTACTGAAATTGTTACCAGGCTGTCAATGGCTCCATGTCCCAGTGGAGGCCTGCGACAAGCGGAGTCCCTCAGGGATCAGGCCTGGCACCAGGCTTGTTCAACATCTTTGTCAGTGACATGGACAGTGGCATTGAGTGCACCCTCAGCAAGTTTGCTGATGACACCAAGCTGTGTGGTGCAGCAGACACGCTGGAGGGAAGGGAGGCCATCCAGAGGGACCTTGACAGGCTGGAGAGGTGGGCACAAGCCAACCTCATGAAGTTCAATAAGACCAAGTGCAGGGTCCTGCATCTGGGTCGAGGCAATCCCAGGCACAAATCCAGGCTGGGCAGTGACTGGCTGGAAAGTAGCCCTGAGGAGAGGGACTTGGGGGTGCTGGTGGACGAAAAGCTCAACATGAGCTCTCAATGTGCACTTGCAGCCCGCAAGGCCAATCAGATCCTGGGCTGCATCAGGAGAAGTGTGGCTAGCAGGTCGAGGGAGGTGATTCTCCCCTTCGACTCAGCCCTGGTGAGACCCCACCTGGAGTACTGTGTCCAGTTGTGGAGCCCCTATTACAAGAGGGATGTGGAGGTGCTGGAACGTGTCCAGAGAAAGGCCACAAGGATGATCAGAGGGCTGGAGCACCTCTCCTATGAGGACAGACTGAAGGAGTTGGGGCTGTTCAGTCTGGAGAAGAGAAGGCTTCCAGGTGACCTCATTGTGGCCTTCCAGTATCTGAAGGGGGCCTACAGGAAGGCTGGGGAAGGACTTCTCAGGATCTCAGGTAGTGATAGGACTAGGGGGAAGGGAATGAAGCTGGAGGTGGGGAGATTCAGGCTAGATGTGAGGAGGAGGTTCTTCACCGTGAGAGTGGTGAGACCCTGGAATGGGTTGTCCAGCGAGGTGGTCGAGGCCCCGTCCCTGGAGGTGTTTAAGAGCAGGCTGGATGAGGCTCTGTCCAGCCTGATGTAGTGTGGGGTGTCCCTGCCCATGGCAGGGGGTTTGGAACTAGATGATCCTTGTGGTCCCTTCCAACCCTGAATGAAACTATGAAACTATGAAACTATGAAATTGTTACGTGTGTTGTGCAGCAGACACACTGGAGGGAAGGGAGGCCATCCAGAGGGACCTTGACAGGCTGGAGAGGTGGGCACAAGCCAAACTCATGACGTTCAATAAGAGCAAGTGCAGGCTCCTGCATCTGGGTGGAGGCAATCCCAGGCACAAATCCAGGCTGGGCAGTGACTGGCTGGAAAGTAGCCCTGAGGAGAGAGACTTGGGGGTGCTGGTGGACAAGAAGCTCAACATGAGCTCCCAATGTGCACTTGCAGCCCGCAAAGCCAATCAGATCCTGGGCTGCATCAGGAGAAGTGTGGCTAGTGGGTCAAGGTAGGTGATCCTCTCCCTCTACTCAGCTCTGGTGAGACCCCACCTGGAGTACTGTGTCCAGTTCTGGAGCCCCTATTACAAGAGGGATGTGGAGGTGCTGGAAGGTGTCCAGAGAAGGGCCACGAGGATGATCAGAGGGCTGGAGCACCTCTCCTGTGAGGACAGACTGGAAGAGTTGTGGCTGTTCAGTAGTAATAGGACTAGGGGGAATGCAATGAAGCTGGAGGTGGGGAGATTCAGGCTGGAGGTGAGGAGGAATTTCTTCACCATGAGAGTGGTGAAGCCCTGGAATGGGTTGTCCAGGGAGGTGGTTGAGGCCCCGTCCCTGGAGGTGTTTAAGAGCAGGCTGGATGAGGCTCTGTCCAGCCTGATCTGGTGTGGGATGCCCCTGCCCATGGCAGGGGGGTTTGGAACTAGATGATCCTTGTGGTCCCTTCCAACCCTGACTGATTCTATGATTCTATGATTTTAACCACTGGACCAAAAGCAACACAAATGTCACCTGGAGCAGAATGGGGCTGTTTCATACAGAAATCCTTGCTGTCAGTTATGCTTGTGGTATTGGTTTCTCAGGTGGCTTAAAGCTGAGGCTGTTCTGCAGATTCCCTGAAGGGTTTTCTTGTCAGTGTCATTATTCTTTATTACTTTGAAAGCTGATTAGACAAAATCCAACTCATCTGTTATCTCACCATTTTGAGGGTTTAAGATTAATGGCTGTGATAATAGCCTGCTGTGCAAGTCAAGGCAAGAAAATTTGGAGACTTCAATACCTTCCATAAATCCACATATGGCTGCCTTTTTGATGCAATGAATGCAAATGTTGAACACAGCCAGGATGAAGTTATGGCGTCCTTGAAGACCTGTCCGTCTTCAGCTTTCAGCTGAAATGGCAACTTTTGGAAAAGTGTTGATGGGACTTCAGACTCAGGGGGAAAAAAAAAAAAAGGAAAAAATATATGAAGGGGAAAGGAAGGAAATGTGTTGCATTTGAAACCTCTGTAGTCTTTCCTTGGACAGAAGAGGCTGCATTACATCTCTGCCCTATTATGAGAACTCATTTCTGATTGCTCCATGAGCTGTTAGGTAAGCAGCATTCTCAAGAGTTAGAGCTAGAGCAGCAGATCATGAATAGGGACGCCCAGGCAGCCATCACTATGGGAAGACCAAGTGCCTCCACAAGTTGCCAGAGCTGTATGCCTTTGGGTGAGGGATGGAGGAAAGGGGGCTTATGAAAGGTCTGATTTTCAGCTCTGAACAGGTACATCACCAGCTGGTTGGTAAACCAGTTATGCACCTTTGTCCTGCACAAACATATCAGGAAGATTGCAGCCAGTCAGAGTGACCTGATGCCCAGTCATAGAATCATAGAATGGTCTGGGTTGGATGGGACCTCCAGAGGTCTCATCCCTCTGCAGTAAGCAGGGACATCCTCAACCGGATCAGGTTTCCCAGAGCCCTCTCAAATCTCACCTTGAATATGTCCAGGAGTAGGCCCCCAACCATCTCCTTGGGCAACCTGTTCCAGTGTTCCACCATCCTCATTGTAAAGAACCTGTTTCTGTCATCCAATCTAAATCTGTTTTTCTCCAGTTTGAAGTCATTGTCCCTCATTCTATCACCACAGGCTTTTTAAACAGTCTCTCTCCATCCTTGTAGGCACCCTTCAAGTACTGGAAGGCTGCTATTAGGTCTCCCCAGAGCCTCCTCTTCTCCAGGCTGAGTCAGCTGCAGTTTAATGTGGAGGATCTGCCCAAAAGCAGCTTAGCAACAGGTCTAACATTTACTCCTCCCCTGTGACACTTCCCTGTAGGGGAAAACCCCATAGCGCCTGCTGAATTGTAAAATTCCTTGGGACCTGGATAGAAAAATAGTTATTACCTTGACCAGTGGGCAAAGCTTAACAAATATGTATGGTCTTCACAAATTACCTTTTCACATATTTATTTATTCTTATTCTCTGACTTTAAACATGATACAATGTTTGAGATAGAAATTGCACAGGAAAATGAGTTGTTAATGTTGAAGAAGTTGAATGAGGAAATATTACACAACTTTGCCATTTCTACTACACACTTCTATGCAGTTTACACAAATGCAATACAAAAAGTCTCAACTGTCTAAGCACACTGTGTCTGAAACAGAAACAAAAAATAGGACAAATAGAGAAGATTTTGGATGATGGCTCTTACTAAATAAACTCCATCAGAAAACAAGCAAAATTCTCTAGAAACAGCTCACCAACTGCAGTGTGAGAATCAATAACATCATCTAGCAGTAAGGTACAATCTACTAACATTAAGTAATTTTTGTTTTTTTTTTTTAATAGGGTTTCTCAGCTCTTTTAGACAGAAAAAAATGAATAGAATAGAATAGAATAGAATAGAATAGAATAGAATAGAATAGAATAGAATAGACCAGACCAGGTTGGAAGATACCTTCGAGATCATCAAAACCAACCTATCATCCAGCACCACCTAATCAACTAAATGATGGCACCAAGCACCCTATCAAGTCTCCTTCTAGACACCTCCAATGATGGTGCCTCCACCACCTCCCCAGGCAGCCCATTCCAATGGGCAATCACTCACTCTGTGTAGAATTTCTTCCTAACATCCAGCCTAAACCTCCCATGGCACAGCTTGAGACTGTGTTCCCTTGTTCTTTTGCTCGTTGCCTGGGAGAAGAGACCAATGCCCTCCTGGCTACAACCTCCCTTCAGGTAGTTGTAGAAAGCAAGAAGGTCTCCCCTGAGCATCCTCTTGTCCAAGCTAATCAACCCCAGCTCCCTCAGCCTCTCCTCACAGGGCTGTGCTCCAGACCCCTCCCCAGCCTTGTTGCCCTTCTCTGGACATGTTCCAGCAGGTCAACATCTTTATTAAATTGAGGAGCCTAGAACGGGACACAGGACTCAAGGTGTGGCCTAACCAGTGCAGAGTACAGGTGCACAATGACTTCCGTGCTCCTGCTGGCCACACTGTTCCTGATACAGGCCAGGATGCCATTGGCCCTCCTGGTACCTCCAGGTCCCTCTCCGCCTGGCTGCTCTCCAGCCACTCTGATCCCAGCCTGTAGCTCTGCATGGGGTTGCTGAATATTCTTCCTTTATGCTCAGATGCTGAGCTCAACCCTTTTACCTCATTTTATAAAGGCTAAACCACAAAGTATGCATAGAGGATGGTTACTCCTAGCAGCAGCTCCAGTGAGAGAAGGTTACAAAGTATTTACTCTGGCTTTGGCCATTTATTCAATTAGACAGGTAAACAGACTATGAAAATGTTATTATACATGCCTCTTCTAGTGCTTTGTTAAATTAGCTCTTTTGACATCTGCATAAAGCAAAGATCAGTTTCTACTCATTAGAACCCTGGGGATGGATCATTTATGATTAGGCTTGGATTATTTTTAAGCTTTTTAAGACTCCCACTTGGAATGAAATAAAACTGAATTACTTAAATTTGTGTCTTTCCAATCTGGTGAAATTGCTACCTTACAGCTGTGGTGAAACTCCTCTCTATATATGCTGGTAGAACTCATGGGATGTAGAATATCTATAATAATTGAAAGACAAAAGAGTCTTTTTAAAAGGAGGAGCTGGAAAGTGAAGGAAGAACAGGAATGTTGAAACAGGAAGGCAGATACCTTGTCCATCATAAACCTTAATTCCCACCTTGAGTACTGTGTCCAGTTCTGGGCCCCTCAATTTAAGAAGGACATTAACACTTGAATGTGTCCAGAGAAGAGCAACAAGACTGGGGAGGAGTCTCGAGCACAGCCCTGTGAGGAGAGGCTGAGTGAGCTGGGGTTGCTCAGCCTTGAGAATAGGAGGCTCAGGGGAGACCTTCTTGCTCTCTACAACTACCTGAAGGGAGGTTGTAGCCAGGTGGGGCTTGGTCTCTTCTCCCAGGCAACCAGCACCAGAACAAGAGGACACAGTCTCAAGCTGTGCCAGGGGAAGTTTAGTCTTGAGGTGAGGAGAAAGTTCTTCACAGAGAGTTGTTAGCCGTTGGAATGTGCTATCCAGGGAGGTGGTGGAGTCACCATCCTTGGAGGTGTTCAAGGGGGGATTGGATGTGGCACTTGGTGCCATGGTCTAGTAGTCATGAGGTCTTGAGTGACAGTTTGGACTTGATGATCTTTGAGGTCTTTTTCAACCTTGTTGATTCTATGATTCTCTGATTTAAATGTGTTTGTACACATTGTACAAGAGTACGATTGCAGTCTAGGGAGTATCAGTTATTACAATTTCCAGGCACACTTAGTATCTCCTTGCTTTCACATGGGTGGTTCCATCTCCAAAAGAAATTAAATCAGAATAAAATAATAAGCCATTGCCAAATACCTTAAAGGACAAGAACTGAATCTTCTAAATAGGTCAGTGACTGCGTGCTTAACCATCTGTGCAAGATTTGCATCACTTTGGCATGGAGGATGTTGTGCCGGATCTTATGCTGGCAGAAGATTGGAAGTTTTGCATTCAAGGGCAGAGACATTCTTGGCTCTGGGAGGGTGTTATTTTGTCAAGGCCATTGCCAGGGCTTCAATACTTTCAGTCCTACTACCTAGTGTCTTTAAGATGGTTGCTTTGGAATCTAATGTCTACCACACATGACAATACAGGTCTATTTTGGGAAAACTCAGTTTGTATTTGCACTGCCTTTCGAGTTACAGCTAAACTATGTATTAAGCTAGACTTCTATCAGTGCCCAGAATTCACTGATACCGGTACTCCGTATTACTTTAATTGAAGCCACATCTGTGCACTTCTATTCAATGACAGTGAAAAAAACACAACAACATTATTTGCAGGCATTATTTAGCATGTTCATATTGCCAGCAGGCCCTTTAAGCTCCTTCTAAGATACCTTTTGGGAAACCCTGAGCAGTTTTTCTATCACTGGTCAGTGGTCTCTTTATCTAGTAATCCCTACCTCAGCAGAATTCATTCATAATTTCCTAGTCTCAGATAGATCATGAATATCATTTCAGTCCTTTATAAACTAAGAAAGGGACAGACTCCTTTCATTACTATAGTTCAGACCTTTGACAACTGAATCTGCAAGAAGTTTGTCTAAGTGCCGAGTTCTGCACATTGGCCACAACAACCCCGTGCAGTTCTACAGGCTGGGGTCAGAGTGGCTGGAGAGCGGTCAGGTAGAGAGGGACCTGGGGGTACTGGTTCACAGTAGGCTGAACATGAGCCAGCAGTGTGCTCAGGTGGCCACGAAGGCAAATGGCATCCTGGCCTATATCAGAAACAGTGTGGCCAGCAGGGGCAGGGAGGTCATTCTGCCCCTGTGTTAGCAATGGTTAGGCCACACCTTGAGTCCTGTGTCCAGTCCTGGGCCCCTCAGTTTAGGAAAGATGTTAAGCTGCTGGAAGGCATCCAGAGAAGGACAACAAAGCTGGGGAGGGGTCTGGAGCACAGCGCTGTGAGGAGAGACTGAGGAAGCTGAGGTTGCTTAGCCTGGAGAAGAGGAGGCTCAGAGGAGACCTTCTTGCTGTCTACAGCTCCCTGAAGGGAGGTTGTAGCCAGGAGGAGGTTGGTCTCTTCTCTGAGGCAACCAGCACCAGAATAAGAGGAGACACAGTCACCTGCTGCACCAGGGGAAGTTCAGGCTGGATGTTAGGAAGAAGTTCTTCACAGAAAGAGTGATTGGCCATTGGAGTGGGCTGCCCAGGGAGGCGGTGGAGTCATCATCATTGGACGTGTTCAGGAGGAGACTGGATGGGGTGCTTGGTGCCATGGTTTAGTTGTTTAGATGGTGTTGGATGATGGGTTGGACTCAATAATCTCACAGGTCTCTTCCAACCTGGTTAATTCTATTCTATTCTAACAGATGGCTACATTATGCCATAGGCCACAGGAAGGGTCTTTTCTTTTTGGGTTCAATGATCCCAGTACACTAAATGCACTACACAGAAAAAATGGAGAATCATCTTCCAGGCCCCTGTCCCTAACCCCAAATATAGCTCTCAGCTAACCCAGGTTTCTCATGTGAAATATGTATTTCATCTGAACTCTTTGGCCTTCCTAAGAGGCACACGAGCTACCTTACATATGGCGCTGACTTACACCCTTCTGTCCTTGTTAGTTACACAAGCCTTGCATTTCATTTACAGATACACAGATACACACACTACTGTGTGCATAAGTTAAACACATTTACAAAACCATCTGCTGTTTGTATCTCATAGTTTCATAGTTTCATTCAGGGTTGGAAGGGACCACACGGATCATCTAGTTCCAACCCCCCTGCCATGGGCAGGGACACCCCACACTACATCAGGCTGGACAGAGCCTCATCCAGCCTGCTCTTAAACACCCCCAGGGACGGGGCCTCGACCACCTCCCTGGACAACCCATTCCAGGGTCTCACCACTCTCACGGTGAAGAAACTCCTCCTCACATCTAGCCTGAATCTCCCCACCTCCAGCTTCATTCCATTCCCCCTAGTCCTATCACTACCTGACATCCTGAGAAGTCCCTCCCCAGCCTTTCTGTAGGTCCCCTTCAGATACTGGAAGGCCACAATCAGGTCACCTCGGAGCCTTCTCTTCTGCAGACTGAACAGCCCCAACTCCTTCAGTCTGTCCTCATAGGAGAGGTGCTCCAGCCCTCTGATCATCCTTGTGGCCCTTCTCTGGACACGTTCCAGCACCTCCACATCCCTCTTGTAATAGGGGCTCCAGAACTGGACACAGTACTCCAGGTGGCATCTCACCAGGGCTGAGTAGAGGGGGAGGATCACCTCCCTCGACCTGCTAGCCACACTTCTCCTGATGCAGCTCAGGATCTGATTGGCCTTGTGGGCTGCAAGTGCACATTGAGAGCTCATGTTGAGCTTCTCATCCACCAGCACCCCCAAGTCTCTCTCCTCAGGGCTACCCTCCAGCCAGTCACTGCCCAGCCTGTATTTGTGCCTGGGATTGCCTCGACCCAGATGCAGGACCCTGCACTTGGTCTTATTGAACTTCATGAAGTTGGCTTGTGCCCACCTCTCCAGCCTGTCAAGGTCCCTCTGGATGGCCTCCCTTCCCTCCAGCGTGTCTGCTGCACCACACAGCTTGGTATGGACCATGTCAGAACCACCTATGCTTCAAACAATTTCAGGCACTAACTCAAGTGCTCCACTCCACAGTTAATAAGGCTCAGCAGAGCTAGGAACACGTGCACTGAGAACTGAGAGTTCGCATAATGCCTTTGTAACAATAACACCAACTAGATTTTCACTTTCAATTGCACCTTTCTATTTGTGCTCATTTAACCCTCATATCTAATGTTACCTGAAGCAGTCAGTCTGTGATCAGGCTGCAGTCAGTTCAGCTAGGAGGAAAGTAAGCAATAAGAAAAAAAGAGGCAGAACAGTTCACTTTATTAAACTATCACTTCAAATTGAATTTTCTGTTACATTTCTTGCACTGTCAAAATCAGATAGAATTTTATCTTATCTTCTTACAGTGACTTCTTCAGTTTTTTGGTTCTCAGTAGAGGTAAAATGTGTCAGCAAACCACTGTTCTTTTCTCCATTGGAAGTGTAAGTGGGGCAGGTTAAGCAGTAACTGTTAAAGTTTTGGATGATGTCTCTCTTTTTTTTTCTGCCACAATCTTTTAAAGTTACATCACTATTATTTAAAGTAGTGGAGAAATATTTACCTTTTTATTAAAACTGTTCAGAGAAGGAAAAAAAAAAAAAAATCCAGAAACTAAGAGACTGGTGGAATAAGTCAAGTGTATGGGTTTTTTTTTTTTTTGCTGCTATTGTTCTGACAAAGAACTAGGAAAAGCAGAAGTTTGGCTAAAGCTTCATAGCTTTCAAGTATGAAATAAACACAGTCTGGGAAGAAAACAAAGAAACCAAAACCAAGCCAATAAGCACTGCTGAAAAGTAATCTAAAAAAACCCAAAACCAAACAAAACAACCAACCAAGCAAAGTGGTACTAGAGAACATCTGTGCATGATCTTCAGAAAAGAATGAGGATTTGTTATCCTTTCTTATTTGTCTCTACCTTCCCCCTCAAATACAACTTTCTAACCCCCTGAACCTTATGTCACTATGGCCCCTGCTATAGCAATAAATCACAGATGCATAGAGACCTTTAAGACCATTGAGTCCAGCCTTCAACCCAACACCACCAAGGACATTGAGCCATGTCCCAAAAATGTCTCCACAAGACCTGGTAAATAGAATGATTTGTGTAAACATGCTATTCTGCTGCTCAACTGCTCTGTATCATGACAGGAGAGTCAAGTTGATAGATCCTGAAGCCTAATACTATTTTTCCTTCTAACACCTTTCTTGTAGACACTGCTTGTAGACACTCCTATGTCTAAATTTGTCCTAAACATAAGGGTTTGGTATTTTTAATTATGTAATTACATTTACTTCAGCCTCATTCAAATTGAGGGAAGGAACTGGATAAGGAAACACTCTGGGGTCTTGCTATATAGTAGCCACACCTTGAGTACCGTGTCCAGTTCTGGACTCCTCAATTTAAGAGGGACATAGACACTCTTGAACATGTCCAGAGAAGGGGAACGAGGCTGGAGAGAGGTCTAGAGCACAAGCCCTATGAGGAGAGGCTGAGGGAGCTGGGGTTGCTTAGCCTAAAGAAGAGGAGGCTCAGGTGAGACCTTATTGCTGTCTACAACTACCTGGAGGGAGGTTGTAGCCAGATGGGGGTTGGTCTCTTTTGCCTGGCAACAGGCACCAGAACAAGAGGACACAGTCTCAAGCTGCACCAGGGGAGGTTTAGGTTGGATGTTAGGAAGAAGTTCTTCTGAGGAAGAGTAATTTGCCATTGGAATGTGCTCCCCAGGGAGGCAGTGGAGTCACCATCCCTGGAGGTGTTCAAAAAAGGATTGGACGTGGCACTTGAAGCCATGGTTTAGTTAGTCATGAGGTGTTAGGTATTAGGTAATAGGTTGGATTTGATGGTCTCTGACGTCTTTTCCAACCTTGTTGATTCTATGATTCTATGATCAAAGGGCATGGAAAAACCAGCTGCTTCTCTTATGCAAACCATGACAGCAGTAACTAGAAAGTTGACTGAGTCATAGAATCAATGTCAACTCAGGGTGGTTATAAAATGTAGGAGTGACTACTGGGTAGACTTTCCCTTAGACAAAGTTTAAAACCTATTATTATTCATCTAGACAACTGTGTCTTGATCTTCATGATGATTGTATACACTTTCTGCAGTCAGGCTGCAAATACAGGCAGTGTTCCTCAGTTTATAGAAATCTGTAAGACCCACAGTAGGGAGGAAACCATCAAACAGTGATCCACAAAATGATCATAAGATAACAAATTCATACACCCCTGTGAGCATAAGCAAACTGGGACAGATTTTTTTAAAATTCAGCACTGTTTTTCTCCTTTGGAAATTAGAACCATGATGGCAGCAACACACCAGTTGCTGCTTCAATATTTAAGCAAAAATTTGATTATTATAGGATTTTTGAAGACTTAAACACTTATCTGCAAAATAATGATCAACAGTAGCTAGATTAAATTATCACCTTTCCACATAACTCTTTATGCTAAGGGGACCATCCACATACAAAAGCCTTTACATCCAAAAACTTCCAGTGCTGCACCAGGGCAGGTTTAGGCTGGATGTTGGGAAGAAGTTCTTCCCAGAAAGAGAGATTGGCCATTGGAATATGTTGCTCAGGGAGGTGGCGGAATCACCATCACTGGAGGTGTTTAGGAAGAGACTGGATGAGGCACTTGGTGCCATGATTTAGTTGATTAGATGGTGCTGGGTGATAGTTTGGACTTGATGATCCCAAAGGTCTTTTCCAACCTGGTTAATTCTATCCTATCCTATCCTATCCTATCCTATCCTATCCTATCCTATCCTATCCTATCCTATCCTATCCTATCCTATCCTATCCTATCCTATCCTATCCTATCCTATCCTATCCTATCCTATCCTATCTCCTCTGTGTCCAGGAGCTCTGTGTACCAACAAAGAGAAAAGCAGGTAAGAATGCTAGGAGGCCTGCCTGGATGGGCAAGGAGCTACTGGACACACTATTACTTAAAAGGAAACTCTACAGGAAGTGGAGAGAAGGACAGGTAGAACAGGGGGAATATAAGGAAGCTGCCCGAGCAGCGAGAGTCCTGGTTAGGAAAGCCAAAGCAGAGTTTGAATTGAATCTAGCCAGGGAGATTAGAGGGAACACTAAGAACTTTTACAGGTATATTAATGGGAAGAAGAAGACTAGGGAAGGTGTGGGCCCCCTCAGAAAGGAAAATGGTGACATGGTCACAAGTGATGAGGAAAAGGCTGAGGTACTTAATAACTTCTTTACCTCAGTCTTCACGGCAAGGGCCTCTAGCCACACTCCTGACGTTATGGAAGTCAAAGCCAGGGATGGGGAGGAAGAACTGCCCATTGTAAGTGCAGATCAGGTTCGTGATCATCTGAAGAACCTGAAAGTGTTCAAGTCCATGGGACCCGACGGGATACACCCACGGGTACTGAGAGAACTGGCAGATGAGGTTGCTAAACCCCTCTCTATTATATTTCAAAAGTCATGGTAATCTGGTGAAGTCCCCACGGACTGGAAAAGGGGAAACATTGCCCCCATCTTCAAAAAGGGTAAGAAGGAGGAACCAGGGAACTACAGGCCAGTCAGTCTCACCTCTGTGCCTGGAAAGATCATGGAGCAGATCCTCCTGGAGTCACTACTCGCTCAAAAGAATAGTGAAGAGGTGATTGGGAACAGTCAGCATGGCTTTGTCAAGGGCAAATCCTGCCTGACCAACCTGGTGGCCTTCTATGAGCAGGTGACAACATTAATAGATGAGGGGCGAGCAACTGATGTCATTTACCTGGACCTGAGCAAAGCCTTCGACACTGTCCCGCACCACATCCTGGTCTCCAAACTGGTGACACATGGGTTTGATGGGTGGACCACTAGATGGATAAGGAACTGGCTTGATGGCCGCACCCAAAGAGTGGCTGTCAATGGCTCCATGTCCCAGTGGAGGCCAGTGACAAGCGGAGTCCCTCAGGGATCAGTCCTGGGACCTGTCTTGTTCAACATCTTTGTGGGTGACATGGACAGTGGCATTGAGTGCACCCTCAGCAAGTTTGCTGATGACACCAAGCTGTGTGGTGCAGCAGACACGCTGGAGGGAAGGGAGGCCATCCAGAGGGACCTTGACAGGCTGGAGAGGTGGGCACAAGCCAACCTCATGAAGTTCAATAAGACCAAGTGCAGGGTCCTGCATCTGGGTCGAAGCAATCCCAGGCACAAATACAGGCTGGGCAGTGACTGGCTGGAAAGTAGCCCTGAGGAGAGAGACTTGGGGGTACTGGTGGACAAAAAGCTCAACATGAGCTCTCAATGTGCACTTGCAGCCCGCAAAGCCAATCAGATCCTGGGCTGCATCAGGAGAAGTGTGGCTAGCAGGTCGAGGGAGGTGATCCTCCCCCTCTACTCAGCCCTGGTGAGACCCCATCTGGAGTACTGTGTCCAGTTCTGGAGTCCCTATTACAAGAGGGATGTGGAGGTGCTGGAACGTGTCCAGAGAAGGGCCACGAGGATGATCAGAGGGCTGGAGCACCTCTCCTGAGAGCAGACTGAAGGAGTTGGGGCTGTTCAGTCTGCAGAAGAGAAGGCTCCGAGGTGACCTCATTGTGGCCTTCCAGTATCTGAAGGGGGCCTACAGGAAGGCTGGGGAAGGACTTCTCAGGATGTCAGGTAGTGATAGGACTAGGGGGAATGGAATGAAGCTGGAGGTGGGGAGATTCAGGCTGGATGTGAGGAGGAGGTTCTTCACCATGAGAGTGGTGAGACCCTGGAATGGGTTGTCCAGGGAGGTGGTCGAAGCCCCGTCCCTGGGGGTGTTTAAGAGCAAGCTGGATGAGGCTCTGTCCAGCCTGATGTAGTGTGGGGTTTCCCTGCCCATGGCAGGGGGGTTGGAACTAGATGATCCTTGTGGTCCCTTCCAACCCTGAATGAAACTATGAAACTATGAAACTATCCTATCCTATCCTATCCCGTTCCATTCTATTCTATTCTATTCTATTCTATTCTATTCTATTCTATTCTATTCTATTCTGGTTTATAGCCTTTTCTGAGATGACAGTAGACATCTGAGTAGGAAAAAGGTGCAGAGACTCATGAGATCATTCTACTGCCTCTGTATATTACCACTTTCCGGATCAGATTCCACGTACTTTCCCAGAAGTAGCAGCGAAGTTTTGTACATCTGTCATCGCAAACTCTTTTTGCTGATGTATGGAAAGAGTGTATAGACACGCTGTAAAGACACCCTCCCTGTGTGGAAGTGCAGGAAAGGTTTCTTAACTCCTCAAAAGGAACACAGGCACAAGAGATTATTTTTTTGTAAGCAGGTTGCAAGAGACAAAACTTCATACAGAAAAGTCATCTTATAATAAAAGCACAGCAGAAACCATTTCTAAGACCATGTCTCTACACTGTCATTACCAAGTAAATTAAAAAGATGGAACAAGCTCACATTTAAGGAGGTCAAAGGTCTGACATTTTTCAATCAGTGAACCAAGTACACTCTTCTATTAAAAGAGGAACCCTACAGTTCACATAGGGGGAACATAGTGGATGGAGGAAAAGGCTGAGATACTCCATGCCTTCCCTAGAATACATAGAATACATAGAATAAACCAGGTTGGAAGAGATGTTCAAGATCGTCGCGTCCAACCCATCAACCAATCCAACCCACCTAAACAACTAACCCATGGCACCAAGCACCCCATCAAGTCTCCTCCTGAACACCTCCAATGATGGTGCCTCCACCACCTCCCCAGGCAGCCCATTCCAATGGGCAATCACTCTCTCTGTATAGAACTTCCTCCTAACATCCAACCTAAACCTCCCCTGGCGCAGCCTGAGACTGTGTTCTCTTGTTCTGGTACTGGCTGCCTAGGAGAAGAGACCAACATCTACCTGTCTACAACTTCCCTTCAGTCAGTTGTAGCGAGTAATAAGGTCACCCCTGAGTCTCCTCCTCTCCGGGCTAAGCAGCCCCAGCTCCTTCAGTCTCTCCTCATAGGGCTTGTGTTCCAAACCCCTCACCAACTTCGTTGCCCTTCTCTGGACTCGTTCCAGCAAGTCAACATCCTTCCTAAACTGAGGGGCCCAGAACTGGACACAGTACTCGAGGTGTGGCCCAACCAGGGCAGTGTACAGGGGCAGAATGACCTCCCTGCTCCTGCTGGCCACACTGTTCTTAATGCAGGCCAGGATGCCATTGGCCCTCTTGGCTGCCTGGGCACACTGCAGGCTCATGTTCAGCCTACCATCCACCAGTCCCTCTCTGCCTGGCTGCTCTCCAGCCACTCTGACCCCAGCCTGTAGCTCTGCATGGGGTTGTTGTGGCCAATGTGCAGAACCCAGCACTTGGATATGTTCAATCTCATGCCCTTGGACTCTGCCCATCTGTTCAGCCTGTCAAGGTCCCTCTGCAGAGCCTCTCAACCCTCCAGCAGATCAACTCCTGCCCCCACCTTGGTGTTGTCAGCAAATTTACTGATGATGGACTCAATGCCCTCATCTAGATCATCAATAAAGATGTTAAAGAGCATGGGGCCCAGCACTGATCCCTGGGGCACACCACTAGTGACTGGCTGCCAGCTGGATGTGGCACCATTCACCACCACTCTCTGGGCTCGGCCCTCCAGCCAGTTCCTAACCCATCGCAGTGTGCTCCCATCCAAGCCATGGGCTGACAGCTTGGCCAGGAGTTTGCTATGGGGGATGGTGTCAAAGGCCTTGCTGAGGTCCAGGTAGACTGCATCCACAGGCCTCCCCACATCCACCAGGCAGAATCCTTGAGTCAGTTGTTAGTAGTAGGACCAGCTGTTCACTGAATACCCAGCTCCCTGTGCTGGAAGATATGGATAGGGAGCAGAATGAAGCTTGCATAATCCAAGGTGAGATGTTTAGTGACCTGCTGCACCACTTAGACATACACAAGTATTTGGGGCCAGATGACATACACCCCAATA
This sequence comes from Melanerpes aurifrons, assembly GCA_011125475.1. Lineage (NCBI taxonomy): Eukaryota > Metazoa > Chordata > Aves > Piciformes > Picidae > Melanerpes > Melanerpes aurifrons. The sequence goes on along the minus strand of WWNC01000059.1, from coordinate 747,865 downwards.
GTACTGAGAGATGGTGGAAGTGCTCACCAGCCACTTTACGTCATTTATCAGCAGTCCTGAGTAACTAAGGACGTCCTAATTGACTGGACATTGGCAAATGTGACACCTATCTACAAGAAGGGCCAGAAGGTCATTGAGCAGAAAATCTTAACTGAATGCAGCACTTATAGGGCAATCAGGTGATTTGGCCCAGACAGCATAGGTTCATGAAGGGCAGGTCCTGTCTGATGAACCTGATCTCCTTCTACAACAAGGTGACCTGCTTAATGAATGAAGGAAAGGCTGTGGATGTACTACAAAGCATAGTGGTCAACAGTTTGATGTCCAGATAGAAACAGGTGACACGTGGTGTCCCTCAAGGATCTGTACTGGGGCCAGTGCTGTTCAATATCTTCATCAACTATATAGAAAACAAGATTGAATTCACCCTCAGTAAGTCTTCACCTTCAGTAAGTCTGCAGATGATACCAAACTGAGTGGTGTAGTTAATAAGCATGAAGGACAGGATGCTATCCAGAGGGTCCAGGACAGTTCTTTGCAATGAGGGTGGTAAAATACTGCAACATGTTGCCCAGGAATGTGGTTGAGTCTCCATCCCTGGGACTTGATGTGGCCCTGGGCAGCCTGATTGAGTTGGAGGTGTCCCTGTTCCTACTCACTTCAGGCAGGCTGCAAAAGATGACTTTTGAAGGTCCCTTCCAACCCAATGTAATCTGTGAATCTGTGTGAATTTGTTGTTTCCCTGGATTTTAGTATGCCATTGATACTGCCTCCCACAGCATCCTCCTGGAGATACTGGCTGCTCATGGCTTGGAGTTTAAAAATGGATGGATGGATGGATGGATGGATGGATGGATGGATGGATGGATGGATGGATGGGTCCAAATAGTGGTGGTGAAGGGAGTTAAATCCAGTTGGTGGCTCATCACACGTAATGTTCCCCAGGGGTTAGTTTTGGGACCAGTTATGTTTAACATCTTTATCAATGATCTAGATGGAGGGATTGAGTGCTCCCTCAGTAAATTTGCAGATGACACCAAATTGAGTGGGAATATTGATCTGCATGAGGGTAGAAAGACTGCAAAGAGATCTAGAGAGGCTGGATTTATGGGTTGAGACCCATCATGATGTATATGATTTAACAGGACAAAGTGCTGGGTCCTGCCCTTCAGTCACTACAAGGCCATACAATGCCACAGGCTTGGGGCAGAGTGTCTGGAAAGGTGAGCACTGGATCAGCAGGCAGCTGAGCTTGAGCCAGTAGTGTGATCAAGTGGCCAAGGAAGCCAAGAGCATCCTAGCCTGTATGGAGTGATCAGTAGGAATAGGGAAGTGATTCTGCTCCTGTGGTCGTCACTGGTGAGACTGCATCTCAAATACAATATTCAGTTTTGAGACCTTCACTACATCAAGGACATTGAGGTGCTGGAGGGGGTCCTGAGAAGGGCAATGAAGCTAGTGAAGGGTCTGGACAAGAAATCTTCTGAGGAGTGGCTGAGGGAATTGAGATTGTTTAGTCTGGGGAAGAGGAGACTGAGGGGGGTATCTTATTTCTCTCTATGAGTATCTGAAAGGAAGCCGTAGAGAGTTGGGCATTGATAACTCCTCCCCAGTAACAAGTGACAGAACAAGAGGAAATGGCCTCAGGTTGTACTAGGGGAGGTTTATATTGCATTTTAGAAGATTGTTCTTCGCTGAAGAGGCTCCCCAGGGAGGTGGCTGAATCACCTGGATATGGTGCTAAGGACCAAGGCTTAACATCACACTTGGTAGAGTTAGGTTACAGTTGGATCTGATGATCTTAAAGGTCTTTTCCAAACTAAATGATTTGATAGCTCTGTGTTGCTTACCCTTTCTGATTAACAGTCAATAAAAGTCTTTTTAAACCCACTGAAAAGTTCAATGAAAACAGAAGGAGTCTCCCCAATGACCACTCCCCTATTCCCTATAGCAGAGTAGAGTGAACCATGGTAGAGTTGCTGTGACTCCCAGTTATGGGAGAACCTTCCATCCTAATTTTATTGAGGGGGGATTTGCAAACAAAAAGCAACAGTGTTCCTGTGTTTTTCTCTATTTAGGCCTAACAGCCCACCATCTTGTACATGAAAATGCCAGTACATCTATGCTGTAAGCTTCATGCTCAGGAATGTTCTCTGAATTTAGGATGTTTGAGTCATGAAAAGATAAACATAGAATCAGTTATAAAGTATGGCTGCAGAGAATTTCAGAGAACTCCTCCAATTGCAACCCTTTGCCCCAAAGCCAAGAACATCTTTCAGAGTTTTAAATCCATGTATTTATTGTGATCTGTTAAACTGGACTTGTAAACCACAATAAAGGGAAAAATAAAGCTTTTTCTGTTTGAAAGCATTGCAGATAGTGCAGGGTAGGTTCATGGGCAGTGCAGCTGCCAAAAGATTGAATACACACTGTCTTGATAGACCATTGGTGAAGAAAGGCAAGAATACCAAGTATCTGATGGATACTAAACCCTCTTTACAGGTTTTCTTGCTTACTGCCCTCATTACAGACATCAAAAATTTCCTAATGAAAAAAAAAAATTAATTTGTTTTTCAAGTCTCTATCTATAATTTTTACATTATTACTTTTTCTGCACGTCTCTTATATCTGTTTCCAGCTTCCTGTATACCCACTAGATAAAGGAAAAGATTCCTAAGCATAAAATTGATGCACTCTGTTGACAGAAAAAATAGATCTCTTCAGATAAATGGCTTTTAAAAGGACAGAGCCTATGGATCTATACACTCAGCTTCTACTTCTCTGATCTCTATCAGCCTGCAGGAGAGGATAATTGTTTCAGGGTATTTCATGCTCTCTCCCTCCTGAGAGATAGTTTAGTGCATCTTAAATCACCTGTATCTAAATATATTTTAGATATTAGTCTTATTTCTTCTTAAATCATTTAGAAAACTATATTCCTTAATTTCCCTAGGTAGCTTCTTTTACTCACCATCTACCCTTAGTGTGAAATGTTCTACCCAATGCCTCACCAGGTCTTTTTTGTTCTCTTTAGCTGAAAGTTACTTTTAACTATCCCCATGTAGAGGCCATGCAGAATGGCTTACTGCTGTCCTCCATGGAAGTATTTTAGTTTTAAACAGCAACTGCTCATCTCTCTTCAGCCTTATATTACTAAGATGAGCACAGCTAATTCATTCAACCTTCCCTCACAGGGCCTGTTTCATAAATCAGTTATCAGTGCTGGTGTTCCCTCCTGTACTCTCCAGTTTGCAACCAGCACTCCTCTAGTCCAGTGTTTACACTGAGACACAGTGCCCAAGTCTCAGCAGTCCCCAGAAGTGGGGCATCATTTCCTCCCATGCCTGATATGCGATGTTCCTTTTAATAGATGTCTTTATTACAAGTACCTTCCCTATCTCCCTCCTCCCCAGGGGCACAGCTTGTGCACACTCAGTCTGTCATCTACTGCATCTCTGTTACCTGCCTTGATGGTTATTTATTTTCCTTAAATGTAGTACTCTGCATTTGCCCTTCCTGGATTTCATCTTGCTGATACTTTGTGCTTTCTCCAATTTATAAAAAACATATTTAATTTTAAACCCATGATCCATCGTGTCTCAGCTCTTCCCTGCTCCACACCATCTGTATTAGCACGTCTCCATTTTACCATTTAAGTCATTAAACAACATGTTATCTTGCTACAATTAATCCTCAAGACATCACTTGCAACATCTTCCCAATATAAGGCAGCAAACAGGTCCACAGGCCATAAGTCTGTATCATGTTCTGCTATGCAGCTTAGGTGAATGTCTCATAGCCCTGTGTCAGGAATCAATATACCATATCTTCTGTTTCTCTCATGCCCAGAAAACCTGTCAGGAAAAAGCTTTAGATTAGACCTGATAATATCATTACTGGAACAATTAGCAGGCTTCAGACATAGCCCACAGCTGTCTGCAGGGAGTTTTGGAGTGAGCGTATTACCAATTACTTCCAAATTGATCTGTTTGCTGGAGTAGCTTTGCTTTGTTTATCTGTGTGTTTATGGGTTGCTTATGATCAACCTCAGTTCTTCTCTTGCGACTGAAAAGGAAAGCTCAAGACTAAACTGCAGGTATGTCCCTGCAATAAGGAATTTCTGTCCTTATGGGACATCTCCCTCCTGCATCTGCAAAATCTTACCATTGCTGTCAGTAGCAACATGTGATTCATGTTGCTACTAGTACATCAATTTCAGCTGGTACCTTCCCACTTTTTGGTTGTGTATCCTCCCCACTTACCTGGTAATTCTAAACCTGTATTACAGTGCAAGGGTAGACACAGCCACGCACATAAAATCAAGAAAGTGAAGAAAAGGTAGAGATAAGGAGATAATGATCAAAGATATCATTAACTAGTACAGATTCCTGAATTATACCACTGAGAATTAAAACTACCTTGAAAGTGACCGACCATTGTGTCTAAAACACCTTCCAACTTGTAAATTCTCCTGCCACCTAGAAGATGGCCAAAAGATCAGGCCCAGCCAGCATGGAGTCAGGACGGGTCCTGCCTCTCCAATCTGATCTTCTTCTATGCCCAGGTGACCACCTGGTGGATGTGAGGCAGGCTGTGGATGTAGTCTGCCTGAACTTCAGCAAAGCCTTTGACACCATCCCCCACAGCAAACTCCTGCCAAAGCTGGCAGCTCACTCTGGGTAGATTCACTCTGAAATGGGTCAGGAACTGGCTGGAGGGCCTGGCCCAGAGAGTGGTGGTGAATGGTGCCACATCCAGCTGACAGCCAGGCACTAGTGGTGTGCCCCAGGGATCAGTGCTGGGCCCCATCCTGTTCAATATCTTTATTGGTAATCTGGATGAGGGCATTGAGTCCATCATCAGTAAATTTGCAGATGGCACCGAGTGGGGGCAGGAGTTGATCTGTTAGAAGGTAGGAGAGCTCTGCAGAGGGACCTTGCCAGGCTGGAAGTGCTGGGTTCTACACTTTGGCCACAACAACCCCAAGCAACTGTAGTTACTCAGGACTGCTGGTAAATGATGTAAAGTGGCTGGTGAGCACTTCCACCATCTCTCAGTACTCCTGGGTGTATGTCACCTGGCCCCAAATACTTGGGTGTGTCTAAAACACACACTAAACATCTCATTGTGGATTATGCAAGCTGTATTCTGCTCCCCATGCAGGCTGGACTGATGGGCAGAGTCCAAGGGCATGAAATTTAACACATCTAAGTGCTGGGTTCTACACATTGGCCACAGCAACCCCATGCAGTGCTACAGGCTGGGCTCAGACTGGCTGGAGAGCAGTCAGGCAGAAAAGGACCTGGGGGCAGTGGTTGATAGTAGGCTGAACATGAACCAGCAGTTTGCCCAGGTGGCCAAGGAGGCCAATGGCATCCTGGCTTGTGTGGAAGACTTGTCTCTCTTAATGTAAATCAACAAAGATAAAGTGAATCCTGTCTACCAATCCTGGATGCAAATCAGCTTGTGATTGCATCGTGATAACATGGGACTACAACAATGGACCCAAGGACCCAGCCATCACACCTTTAGGGCAAGATAATCTCCACCTGTTTCCTGAACCTTGTCTGGATGGAGATTTCCCCCCCGCCTCCAGCCAGGTTCTTGCCTAAACACACAGATTTCCTGCCACTGGAATACTAAAAACTGTATAAAAGACTGGAACAACTACTGGTTTGTGGAGAGAAACAGAGGAGAAAAACGGGGAGAAAAACGGAGATGAAGGAAAACACAGGAGACGGGCCAGGCCGCTGAGAAGAGAAAGCCAGGACAATGCTGCTCCGGAGAAAAGAAGCTGCCCGGAGGACCACAGCTCCAGCCAAATCCTCAGCACCCCTTCTCTACAGACCCAGGCTGCCCAGAGGAGCCTCAGCACTGTTCCTGTATCAACCCAACATCTCCCCAGAGGACCACAGCTGTTCTCCAGCAAAAGCCTCACCAGCGTTTCTCTCTGCAAACCCAACATCTGCAGCACCTTGCCTCCACAGACTTTAACTGTCTTGGGGGGGGATGAGGGGTGTGGTAATATAATTCCTTTCCTCTTCTATCTCTCGTCCCTCTCTCTCTCTCTCTCTTTGCTCCCTCTCCCCTTTCTTATGTCCACTTTATTTATGTAATAAATAGCCTAGCTGTTGATACTTTGGCCTCGTTTGTGCCTTTAATTTCACAACACAGGAATATTTAAAAGAACTGTGTCTCCGGACCGAGACATCTAATGTCTCCGGACCGTGACAGCTTGTATCAGGAATAGTGTGGCCAGCAGAAGCAGGGTGGTTATTCTTCCCCTATACCTTGAGTACTGTGTCCAGTTCTGGGCTCCTAAATTCAAGAGAGATGTTGAGATACTGGAATACGTTGAGAGAAGGGCAACGAAACTGGTAAGGGGCCTGGAGTACAGCCCTGTGAGGAGAGGCTGAAGGAGCTGGGGTTGTTTAACCTTGAGAAGAGGAGGCTCAGGGGAGACCTTCTTGCTCTCTACAGCTACCTGAAGGGAGGTTATAGCCAGGTGGGGGTTGGTCTCTTCTCCCAGGCAACCAGCAACAGAACAAGGGGACACAGTCTCAAGCTGTGCCAGGGGAGGTTTAGGCTGGATGTTAGGAAGAAGTTCTTCCCAGCAAGAGAGATTGGCCATTGGAATGTGCTGCCCAGGGAGGCGGTGGAGTTGCTGTCCTTGGAGATCTTCAAGAAAAGACTGAATGAAGCACTTACTGCCATGGTCTAGTTGATTGGATAGGGCTGAGTGATAGGTTGGACTGGATGATCTTGGAGGTTTCTTCCAGCCTGGATGATTCTGTGATTCTAATAATTCAATCTCTGGACCAGAATTTAAAAATCCACAGGACTTCAGTAATAACATTCTGATCTCCCACCACCAAGATCAGCAAAAGAAGTGTCTGAAGTATATTGGATGGGTTGATAACATCACTTTCCAACACACATAGTCAAGCATTTTTTCTGCAGCCTCTGTGTGTTGCTCAAAGTGCAGGATAAAAAGGTAGATAAACGTCCACTCCAGTGACTAGTGTGAATCAGTGGTGTTCTGCAGAATCTAAGATACAAGTGAGATACCTGAGACTTGGTCTCTATCCCACACCTGCCTGAGGGGAAGTTTTCTGCTCTTTCCTTTCTCCTCCCAGCCCTCCTGATTTCAATCATTTGAGCACAGCCCTTAACCTCAGCAATCTCAGAGCACAGCAATGCAGTTGTCACAGGAGCATGTTTCTCTGCTTCTCTGTGGCTCCCATCATTTTGATTCAATTACACTTTGGTGCATAGATAAGAAGCAACAGCAGAAATTGGATTCTAATTCTGTCACTTATGACAGAACTGCTATTTGCTGCATTGTGTGCACCAAGCAGCCTTGCTTCATTGCAGTTCCTTTTTATGATGATCTAGGACAAGCTTTATGAGCAAAACAACTAAATTCCTATTCTCTCATCTTTCTTTATGATCTGAAAGAAAATTGGCACTTGATATGTCTAAAATAAGTTCCATAATGGCAGCAAAACTGCTTAAATACATTCAGTGTGCTGAAAATATCAGATAAATGGCAGGCTTGGCTCATGTTAACAAGCTGTGCACTTTTTGTGTTCTTTTCATCTGTGACAAAATTTAGCATTTACCAGCCATTAAGGTTGCATTGTGCAAGTCAAAAATACAGATATATTCTGAGAGAATTTTAATCATATAATCACTGTATGAGACATTCAGATACTGTACGCTTGGGTTATTACTTTTTTTTTTCTATGATCCTGCTCCTATAAAAACATGCACATAGACAAAACCCATGAATTCTAAGAGACAAGACTTTGTGTTCATCAAAACAGCTGTTTTGAAAATGCTATTAATGGCACTATTAGGGACCACCCCATCTAAAAAGGGTAATATCCAAAAGCAGTGATAAAAGATAGGCATGGTGGGATGCTGTCAAGGTCCAGGAATCTACAAATGGTATCAGAGGTGATTAAAGAAACTACATTACAGCAGCCGGCACAAGCAGGCACTGGTACTACATTCTTCAATTACTGACATTCAGAACAAAACCAGCCTGAAGTGAGCATGGCAGCTGTCCCCTTGTGCAGTTACGGCTTCTGGTTATCTGCCTATTCGGATACTCAGCATGATAGCATATAATATCATGGCCTCCTTCCTGGGGACCTGGGTCACAGGGCAGGAGTTTGCTATTCCAGGACACCACACAAGGGGAGCAGCAAAACAGGACCTTAAAAGGGCTCATACAGTCTAAATACAAGGAAAACAACAGGAGATAGAGCTGTGGGAGGACAGGGGGTGGCATACATGAGCTTGTTCAGCTCCTCAGCCACCCAGCTGCCTGCCACTGCACAAACTATTACATTCTTTAGTACAGCACGCATGAAAAAACATGAGAAAGAACAGAGCAGTGCAAGGTGAGCAGAAAAATACTATGCCTCCTGGCAGCCATCTTCAGTCATTTAAAATTTTATCCTTATGAAGAGCAAAGTTTCATCTCTGTTAATCACTGTATGAAAAACATGGAGGTAGCATCGTAGGATGCACACTTCGGGGTGGCTTCAGTTTTAACTGTCCCACTACAAGTTATCTGTGGGGTTTTAGGCCTGCCAGTGCAAGATGGAGTTATTTCTGAAAATCGAAGTAGAAGAACACCTTTATAATACTAGCCATATTTGATATTAAAAAAGAAAAGAGAAAAATAAAGTAATTTATTCTTTTCAGTCCAATGTAAATGTAGAGAAGCTTCACAAAATTCCTGGTTTTCAGTGCTCTCAATCTCCTCCCCTAAAGCAAGGAGGCCAGATATTAAAAAATTGCCAGAGAAGAGATAACTCTTACAGCTTTTCTTCAGAGCACCTAAGAGGCCAGTTACTTTATCTAAAATGGGAACAGAGTTCCTCAGGAAGGCTTTCCACAAAGTTCTGGCTGTTTACTGAGCTTAAATGTGGGGCTTTCACAACCTGGCATCTGCAACAAAAGTAAGAACCAACGGCAAATACCTGCTCAGGCGCAGAGGAAGAGAAAACCAGAAGCACTGGATCCCTGTTCTGGCTGTGAGTTTGCTGGGGTTTTGGACTATGATTCTGTAACTGTGTGTTCCATTCGGAGATCTGATCTTAACTGATCAATCATGACAACATCTTAATACTATGACAAGCAAGTATTCTGAGACTCTGAAAAATTACAAGTGAAGTAGAAGTGATAAGAAATTCCTTCTCTGCTGTGATTTCAGAAGTTGTCTTTGTTTCCAGGGTTGACATGAGAAGACAAGGAGACACATTTTCCCTTCCTTAGGAGTACTTTTTCTTGGATCTTTGTCACAGCACTGCAGCGTGCCTTTGTTTTTAGCCAATGACATGGGTTATATCAGGCGTTAGCTTTATCTTAATTTTCTTTAAATGGAATTATTTTTTCACCATAAGAATTCCTAAGAAGAATTCATAAGAAGTCTGCTCACATTATTACAAATGTCAGTGAACATCCATGAGTCACTGCTCATTTGCTCAGGCTATTGGCCTCTGGCTACCTCAATTCTTGACGTTACTAGCCACTTGACAATATATGCTCCCATTCCTAGTGCATTTGTAGAATCACTGCTCTGTCTGACTCTCATGGCTAACAAACTTACATCTCATTTGGTAGCTTCATGAAAACGTTTTGAATTGCAAAGGGAGGATTTAAGGACTTAAGGATTTAAGGACTTATGGGCAACAAAGCTGGTGAGGGGTTTGGAGCACAAGCCCTAGGAGGAGAGGCTGAAGGGGCTGGGGTTGCTAAGCCTGGAGAAGAAGAGGTTCAGGGGAGACCTTATTGCTCTCTACAACTACCTGTAGGGAGGTTGTAGCCAGGAGGGGGTTGCTCTCTTCTCCCAAGCAACCAGCACCAGAATAAGGGGACACAGTCTCAAGCTGCACCAGGGGAGGTTTAGGCTGGATGTTAGGAAAAAGTTCTTCCCAGCAAGAGAGATTGGCCATTGGAATGTGCTGCCCAGGGTGGTGGTGGAGTCACCGCTAAACACTGGAGGTGTTTAGGAAGAGCCTGGATGAGGCACTTGGTGCCATGGTTTAGTTGATTAGATGGTGTTGGGTGATAGGTTGGACTCAATGATCTCAAAGGTCTTTTCCACCCTGGTCTATTCTATTCTATTCTATTCTATTCTATTCTATTCTATTCTACTCTGTTCTGTTCTATTCTATTCTACTCTACTCTGTTCCATTCTGTTCCGTTCCATTCCATTCCGTTCTATTTTTGTCATGAAGGATGTATTTAAACCCTCCTACTTTAACCCAGAACAAGCCCAAAGAAAGGCAGAACTAGATGATATTTACAAGAAACACACCTGAAATGAACATTCTGCTTTTTTTTTTTCTGTCTATAGCCAGAAGAATAAGGAAACAGATGGGATAAAGTTACGTATTGATTTATAATTTCATTTGAGATTCAGGCTGCTCCAAAACAAGGAAAACAGATGTACCACCTTTTTTAATTCTTCTTTTGGGACACAGTCTCAAGCTGTACCAGGGAAAGTTTAGATTGGAGGTGAGGAGCAAGTTCTTCACTGAGAGAGTCATTTGTCATTGGAATGTGCTGCCCAGGGAGATGGTGGAGTCACCGTCCCTGGAGGTGTTCAAGAGGGGACTGGATGTGGCACTTGGTGCCATGGTTCAGTCATGAGGTCTGTGGTGACAGGTTGGACTTGATCTTTGAGGTCTCTTCCAACCTTGGTGATTCTGTGATTCTGTAATTTTGTCTGAAATTTGTGGATTAAGACAAGGCTGAAAGAAGACATGAAATTCTAACTTGAATGAAAAGCTGTGCTGTAAACTCTTAGTCCACTAGAGTCAGACATGTACCAGGCATTTATTTGAAGTAGACTCCAAAACCTGAGATTTGTCTACTCTTTCTTTGCCTCAGGATGAAATCTGAATGAACAAGCAGATCAGTGATCAGAATTTGGTGAAATTAATCAAAGAATTTACCCTGAAAAACTTCCAGCAGATATTGTCAGAAAGTTTCCTAAAATCATCACGGCCTTGATAAGCTTTGCCACTTGACTTGGGGAGAGTTAGGGCCACTCACACTCTTTACTTAACTCTTGTTTCTTTAATTCATTGGTTATAAAGATGCATGGTCACACTTGCCTCTTGCTTTCCTTCAAGTCATTCCATTGACAGCAATCTTTAACTCATTACCAGCCTAGAATCTGACCTTTTGCAACAAGGAAAATGTAACAGATAACCTTTGCTATTTTCTTTCTGAAAGGCATCACTTCATGTTTTCTTCTGAACCCTTTCATGTGTTACCATCACACTCCATTTCATACAGTCATGACTGAGTTGCTTTCTGCATTACATTTCTATGAACAGAGAACTCTTCTTCAGCCCCAGTACGTGTGGGTAGACTGGGTGTAGGAAAAGATTTTGAAGTGTAAGAAAGGCATTTGTTTCTAAGAATAGATGTCCCACAGAACATTTATTTTACTGAGCTCACCATAAAGAAAGAAAAAAAGAAAAAAAAAAAGGTGGAAAAAAAAAACTATACACAAAATCTAAGTCCAAATCTGGATGTGAGTTGAGGTTGGCTCCTAGTAAAATTTTGCTTTCATTTCAGATTTCTAAGTAAAACTCTGTCACAACTGCTGTCACTCTTTGCTTCCAGTTGCTCACCCCAAGAGGAGTTCAGAATTATCCACACATGCATGATGCGCAGCAAATCCGCTGATTTAGAGGCTGCTGTGGAATCTTGAACAATTTGCATTTTGTTTACACTTGAACATATTTTCCAGGTACGTTCAACGAGACCAAGTGCAAGGTCCTGCAGCTGGATCAGGGCAATCCCAAGTGCTGATTTAGGCTGGGCGGCAACGGGCTGGAAAGCAGCCCTGAAGAGAAGGACCTGGGGGTACTGGTGGATGAGAAGCTCAACATGAGCTCTCAATGTGCACTTGCAGCCCAGAAAGCCAATCTAATCCTGGCTTGCATCAAGAGAAGCATAGCCAGCAGGTCGAGGGAGGTGATTCTCCCCCTCTACTATACTCTGATGAGACCCCACCTGGAGTACTGCATCCAGTTCTGGAACCTCTGTTACAGGAAGGATCTGGAGGTGCTGGAAGGTGTCCAGAGAAGGGCCATGAGGATGAGCAGAGAGCTGGAGCTGCTCTCCTGTGGAGACAGACTGAGTGAGTTGGGGCTGTTCAGTTTGGAGAGGAGAAGGCTCCAAGGAGACCTAATTGTGGCCTTCCAGTATCTGAAGGGGGCTACAAGAAAGCTGGGGAGGGACTTTTAGGGTGTCAGAGAGTGATAGGACTAGGGGGAGTGGAACAAAACTAGAAATGGGTAGATTCAGATTGGATGTTAAGAAGTTCTTCCCAATGAGGGTGGTGAGACACTGGCACAGGTTGCCCAGGAAGGTGGTGGAAGCCTCATCCCTGGAGGTTTTTTCAGGCCAGGCTGGATGTGGCTCTGAGCAACCTTATGTAGTGTGAGGTGTCCCTGCCCATGGCAGGGGGGTTGGGACTGGATGATCCTTGAGGTCCCTTCCAACCCTAACAATTCTATGATTCTGAACTCACCTGCCCCCTCAAAGGAGGGTGTGTGATTAGCAGTGGCACAATCCCAAGGCAAGCAGTGGCAGACCACCATTCCCACAACCAGGATTCTGGGTCATGTCAAAGGACTTCGGATGTGGACACATATACACTTCCCCAGCACATCACAGACAAATACATGTATAGAAATCCTTACATCTGCATACATGAAGCCAAAGAGACTGGGAGAAGGCATGAGATCTCAGCCAGCATTGTGGCAAACAGCTACGAGTTACTGCTTCAGAGTGGCTGGAGAGCGGCCAGGTAGAAAGGCACCTGGGGGTACTGGTCGATGGTAGGCTGAACATGAGCCTGCAGTGTGCCCAGGCAGCCAAGAGGGCCAATGGCATCCTGGCCTGCATCAAGAACAGTGTGGCCAGCAGGAGCAGGGAGGTCATTCTGCCCCTGTACACTGCACTGGTTAGGCCACACCTTGAGTCCTGTGTCCAGTTCTGGCCCCTCAGTTTAGGAAGGATGTTGACTTGCTGGAACGAGTCCAGAGAAGGGCAACAAAGTTGGTGAGGGGCTTGGAACACAAGCCCTATGAGGAGCTCTCTGCAGCTACCTGAGGGGAGGTTGTAGACAGGCAGGTGTTGGTCTCTTCTCCCAAGCAACCAGCACCAGAACAAGAGGACACAGTCTCCAGCTGCACCAGGGGAGGTTTAGGTTGGATGTTGGGAAGAAGTTCTATACAGAGAGAGTGATTGACCATTGGAATGGGCTGCCTGGGGAGGTGGTGGAGTCACCATCATTGGAGGTGTTCAGGAGGAGACTTGATAGGGTGCTTGGTGCCATGGTTTAGTTGTTTAGGTGGTTTGGATTGGTTGATGGGTTGGATGCGATGATCTTGAAGGTCTCTTCCAACCTGTTCTGTTCTATTCTATTCTACTCTATTCTATTCTATTCTATTCTATTCTATTCTATTCTATTCTATTTTTTTGTTTGGTTGGTTTTTTTAGGTTAAAGGTTTTTTTCTTAATATTTCACATCAAGACCTTGGAGCAAGAAACATGTGAAAGGAAGAAATTATAGAACTGGCCCATATTCCAGAAGTAATTATAAGACACCAGGCAGTGCTGGAAAAGAAGGAGGGAGATGAACAAAATGCATTGAAACAACCTATTGTTCTTTTTTAATACAGGAAATGCTAATCATAAAAGATGTTGAGCCCTCTGAAACATGTTACTAGTAATTTGAATGGGTTATGGTAGCCATTATTGCCGTTGTATTACTAATGTTCTCAAACTCCCTTTCTCATCTTTATTTAAATATTTGAATTCTCGTTAATCTCACAAAATATTCATGTCCTGGTTTTGAAGAGACATACAACCTAAACAATTATAGAGGAGAGATTATAAACCTGGATTTAGAATCATAGAATCATAGAATCAATAAGGCTGGGAAAGACCTCAAAGATCATCAAGTCCAACCTGTAACCCAACACCTCATGTCTACTAGACCATGGCACCAAGTGCCACGTCCAATCCCCTCTTGAACATCTCCAGGGATGGTGACTCCACCATCTCCCTGGGCAGCACATTCCAATGGCTAACAACTCTCTCTATAAAGAGAACTCTCTCTGTGGACTCTCTTGTGAACTCCTGTCTTATAACCACATTCTACCAACACAAGGTGAAACATATGGTTCAGCAGAGAAACAACAACAAAGCTCAAGGGAAATGGGTTAGATCTTCAGCTAATCTAAACTTCAGCTTCATATGGTAAGCCTTCACATGACTTAGTACTTTTCATAATGTTCATAATGCTTAGCTAACTTTATGCACATGAGTTTCCAGCTTGTGGCTTGAGTAACATTCACAAGTAATCCATGATGGAAAATTTCAGAATTGCAATGTTTTTCTGCATTTGTATTGAGCACACTTGGTGTCATTTCTAGAGACTTAAGCAAGACAACACACTTCTCATGTAAGAAGTAGTTTTTTGGTTAACACCTGGTGTCTGCAATGTCTTTCTGGCAAATGTGATTGTATTTGCTTGAATTTTGGCAACACAGTAAAGGACAAAAGACTGAGAATGAAGGTGAGCATGCCAGATACAGCTGACTTTCATCAAAACTTTTATCTGAAGAGATATTCAGCAGAATTGCTGAAAGGCCTTCACTTGCAGTACAAGTGCAGGTAGGTGTGAAGGAAACCAATGTGTTACCCTTTGTCCAGGCATGTACCACCACTGATGAAAGTTAGAATATAATAGAACAGAATTAACCAGGTTGGAAGAGACCTTCGAGATCTTTGGGTCCAACCTATCACCCAATACCATCTAATCAACTAAACCATGGCACCAAGTGACTCATCCAGGCTACTCCTAAACACCTCCAGTGATGGCAACTCCACCACTTTCCTGGGCAGCACATTCCAATGGCCAATCTCTCTATGAAGAATTTCTTCCTAACATCCAGCCTAAATCTCCCCTGGCACAGCTTGAGACTGTGTCCTCCTGTTCTGGTGTTGGTTGCCTGGGAGAAGAGATCAGCCCCCACCTGTCTACAGTTGAAATAACAAAGTCCAGATCCTAGTCAAAATTCATGATACCCTTGCTAAGCATGAAAAGGCATGACATGTCAGAAACAGAGACTCAGGACTATATCCAGTGCTCCATCTCCACTGCTTATTCCATTGGCACGTGGCAGCCATTAAGTCCTCAACAGGCACAACTTGATTCATAGTCACGTTTATAGCATGGTGGTTATAACACACCATCACCTAAATTATCTGAGGGACATTTTTTACCTGCTCTGTCTGACATTCAAAATCACCTGTGACACAGCGTAAAACACAACACTGCCCAGAAGGCTTCCTCTTTGAAACAGAAGCAGTAATTTCACTCAGTTAATTACAGGAGACAATGTAATTGTTAGTGCACAGACTTATAGACTAAATATACAAGTGTACTTCCTCCCTCTAATTGCAGAGATTTTTCTTCCTCAAGTATCCATCACTTCTCCCTCTTTTTTTGTTCTGTTACCATAGGGTGTCCATAATCCCATCTCTGGCTACAAAAAGTCAGTAGGCTTACTCTGAATTCTCAACTGCAGACATTTTGCTGCATGTCTGTTGACAAAAATCTAGATTTGCCAGTGTGCTATAGATGTTGAAAGTGTTAACCTTTTGATTGTTTGAGCTTTTTTCTTTTCTCTGTTCTAGGTCCAGTTCTTTGAAATCAATTAGTAGTTTTGAACTCTTCCTTTTAATACTTCCCACATCAGATACATTGATACTACCTCATTTTCTGAAAGAGCTCAGTATTCAGTCTTGGAAAACAGAACCTTCAGGATAACTAGTCACTAATCTTCAGTCTTTGTTTTACTCCCTAGACCCTCAGCCACAAATCTCTTATTCAGAGAGAGAAAGACTGGATTTGTTCCTTTGATTACATATTCATTTACTAATTAAGGGAAAAAAAAGGAGAAACAAGACATAAGAAAATAAAAAAAATTGGAGCAATGATCTGTGAGTCAAACTTACACTGAGCCTGAAAGGAATGATTGTCTGGGCTTGGGTCTCTACTGAATCTAATTCAGTGCAGACTGATGAAGAACACCCTCACTATTGCCTACAGGAATATTTCTAAAGGAATTTCAACCCAAAACTCATGTTTGAGAAGGAGGAGAAAGTTAATGAGTCATAAGTTTTTAATACTTCAACTTTGATTGTGTATTTGCAGGATGATCTTTCTTTCTCTTGCTTTGAATTAATGGACGAAAATGAACTGTCACTGTCCTTGACAGCACCCCACGGAACTCTTAAGAAACACCTTTTCCATTTAATATCTTTATCAGCTATTACCTATTTTTCATTATTTACACAAATTCATAGAATCATAGAATCACTCAGGGTTGGAAGGGACCACAAGGATCATCTAGTTCCAACCCCCCTGCCATGGGCAGGGACACCTCACAATGGTAAACTAATGTAGATCATTCCTTTTCAAAAATAACCAGTAGAGTCGAATGGAATGGAATGGAATGGAATGGAATGGAATGGAATGGAATGGAATGGAATGGAATGGAATGGAATGGAATGGAATGGAATGGAATGGAATGGAACGGAACAGGTTAGAAGAGACCTTCAAGATCATCACGTCCAACCCATCATCCAACACCACCTAATCAACTAACCCATGCAACCAAGCACCCTATCAAGTCTCCTCCTGAACATCTCCAGTGATGGTGACTCCACCACCTCCTCAGGCAGCCCATTTCAACGGGCAATCACTCTCTCGGTGTAAAACTTCCTCCTAACCTCCAGCCTAAACCTCCCCTGGTGCAGCCTGAGAATGTGTCCTCTTGTTCTGGTGCTGGGTGCCTGGGAGAAGAGACCAACCTGTGTGGGTCTGCATGCTGGAGAGCCTGTAGTACCAAACATCAAGAAAACAGCATCTGCCTGCTTCTGACTTTTAAAGAAGAGCCACTGGTCAGGGGATCACCATCATTTCCCTCCATTTGCAAACTTTCCACAAAGCAAAATATTAGAGAGGAAAATTCAAAAAATTCTGTGCAATAGCTGGGAGGACTTAATCCTCCACAAACAGATCTGCACAAGTCACCAACTGGCAAATCATCTGCAGAAGAATTAGTAGGAAGCTGAGTGCGTTTGAAGCAGATGCTCTGAGTATTAATGGACAAACTCCTACTTGCAGCTGTCAAATCAGAATCCAGTGTGGAAGAAATGAGGGTGCCCAGAAGATGAGGCCTTTTCAGAAGGGGGCAGGATATGGAGAGCAAATGGATAATGAAGGAAATGGAAAACAGGGAGAAGTGGAAGAGATTTTTGAAGTTGTCCTGCAAAGTGGAGTTGTTGTGAGAACACAAAAGGAAGGAACTTCAATATTTTCAAGAAGAAATAAAATTATGGAATGGAATGGAATGGAATGGAATGGAATGGAATGGAATGGAATGGAATGGAATGGAATGGAATAGAACAGACCAGTTTGGAAGAGACCTTCAAGATCATGTCCAACCTATCATCAACGCCACCTAATCAACGAAACCATGCAACCAAGCCTCCTCCTGAACACCTCCAATGATGGTGACTCCACCACCTCCTCGGGCAGCCCATTCCAATGGACAATCACTCTCTCTGTATAGAACTTTCTCCTAACCTCCAGCCTAAACCTACTGTGGCATGTGCTGCCCAGGGAGGTGGTGGAGTCACCATCACTGGAGGTGTTCAAGAAGAGACTGGATGAGGCACTTAGTGCCAGGTTGGAGTTGATGATCTCAAAGGCCTTTTCCAACCTGGTTAATTCTATTCTATTCTACTCTATTCTATTCTATTCTATTCTATTCTATTCTATTCTATTCTATTCTATTCTATTCTGACTCTGTTGTGTTTTGTAAGTACATGTAGGCATGCTTTCTCTTAAATAACCATCCTACAATGAAATACTTGAGTTCATCAGACCTGGGGTAGAAGCAAGGTGATGTTCTGAAATGCCAGTGAAACCAGTGCGCTGCAGTTGATTGATAGATTGATTTATTTACTTTCTTTGGCTATATCCCTGATATTATTTCCATCCCTTGAACTCCAAAATATACATGTCATGTTGAAACATCCAGACAGGAGGAACTCTGTGAACCTAGAAAATTACCTAGGAGCAGTGGGAAACAAAAGCATAATCGCTAGCAAAGAGCAAACCCTATCTATTGTATTTCATGTGAAGAGTACTAAAGCACATTAATCAGAGGATGAGTAAGATTTCCAGTGTTTCTGTTTTTTGTCTTGCCTTCATCTGATGAAATATCATGTGGAACTTAATAAGGGTAAAATAATACACATTGTGAGGCATAGTGTGAACTCATCCTCAGCTGCCTGGCTCCTGCAATATAAGAATACAGTTTGCTTCTGAAGTTTTAAAGAATCTTCTGAATCCCTAGCAAAAGATTATTATCTTTTCCAAACTTCTGAACATTGCATGGACATAAAAATATATCCTCACTTTATATATAACTACTGACCTCATTAGAATTAGACTGCCTTTTATCTAACACAAAGAAAAATTGCATTTAGTGCATTTCTAACTCATTGGACTTTCTGTTCACTCTTTAGCTGTACACATTTTTTTTTTACCTGTATTTTTCATTACTCACAGTAGGTCTATTTTTACAAGAGTATTTTGACAACTTTTTAACTGCAAATGCTCATTGATTTTCTGGCAGTCCTCTCCAGAATTTTTAGCAGGATATGCTTCCCTGGCATGGCACCAGAAGAACTCAACGTTTGCTCTTCCAGCAGTTTAACTCAATGTAAGAATATCTTGGCTGGCAGGGTGTCTAATCATTTAAATTACCCAGTCCTCAGCAGGTTAATTCATGCAACTCAGCAGGTTAATTTGTGAAACTACATTGACTTCAGTGGATCAAAAGCAAATAACATGTTGTGGACTCTCCCCACTTTGCTTACCATTCCATCAGGACTCTCCTGTTGGTTAGATCACAAGGCCTTCTGCTGAGACAATATGATGTGTTCAGTGTGATTAAACTATTACTACACTCATACACTTATTCCTCCCACCACTGATGATTTCTTGCTGGAATAATCAAAGGGAGTCAAATTTCTACTGAGTACCTATTGATTTAGTCCCATAAGCCCATTTAGGTCTAATACTGTATCAACACATGATTCATCTGTATTCAAGTTATCTTCAAACACAAGTTAATGAACTTAACCAAAGCATCAGCCCTGAAAAGCTTCCAGTAGATACTGTTAGAAAGATTCCTAAATCACCCTGGCCTTAAAAAGCTTTGCTAGTTGACTCAGGAAGAGTTAGGTCAATCACACTCTTCTATGACTCTTTAGTGTCTTCAATGTGCTGGTCACAAAGAATTTGACCTTTCTCAATGCAGAAAACATGCAGAAAGCATGCAACATGCTACTCATGCTACAAATGCAGCTCTGGTTTTGTTTAAAATGCCATCAAGAAGTGCACTGTTTTATCTGATTACAGTCTCACTATGGTTCTGGTATTTAATGCCAGAGTAACAACACAGACTCCTATTCCATATTTGCTTTAAGCTTCACCATAAAATGAAAGTATTGAGCAAGGAACACATAGCACTGTTTTAAATATCAAGGTGTTTTTTAAATTCACTTCTTTAAACCAGCCTGGAGACGTGCTTAAAACCACTCATATTTCAGTATTAAGAGTGCTTATTTTAGATTAAAACTGTTTCCCTAGGTGTCTGGCACCACTGTTACTAAACCAGTTGCTGTGTTAGAATAAAAGGATTCACCATCTTCCTGTAGACAGGTTTAGCCCCTTGACAAACATGCAGTACTGCATTTCAGCTGTGGGCTGTTAACAAGGCAGGGAGAGCACATCTAGCCCAAATTTAATTTTATTTTTTTTATTATTAGTCATCAGTGAATAATTCACAGCAGCCTTAGTGAATATCATTTCTTTTTCTGTTCTGTAATCAGCCTATATTCTTCCTGGAATATTTGTTGCCCCCCAAATTATTTGTCAAATGCAGTATCAGCTTGTAGATTTCTCAAAAGTAGCTTCTCGCAAGTAGTTGATACACAGAATTCAAATGCAATGATGAGTTTCAGGCACACAGGGCTCAGGACAACTTTCTTATTCTGTTAATAGCAAAACCGTAACTGTAAGACAGAGACCCCACCTGGCGTACTGCGTCCAGTTCTGGAGCCTCTATTACAAGAGGGATCTGGAGGCGCTGGAAGGCGTCCAGAGAAGGGCCATGAGGACGATCAGAGGGCTGGAGCACCTCTCCTATGAGGACAGACTGAAGGAGTCGGGGTTTTTCAGTCTGGCTCCGAAGTGACCTTATTGTGGCCTTCCAGTATCTGAAGACGGCCTACAGGAAGGCTGGGGAGGGACTTCTCAGGATCTCAGGGAGTGATAGGACTAGGGGGAATGGAATGAAGCTGGAGGCAGGGAGATTCAGGCTGAATGTGAGGAGGAAGTTCTTCCCCATGAGAATGGTGAAGCCCTGGAATGGTTTGTCCAGGGAGGTGGTTGAGGCCCCGTCCCTGGAGGTGTTTAAGAGCAGCCTGGATGTGGCTCTGTCCAGCCTGATGTAGCGTGGGGTGTTCCTGCCCATGGCAGGGGATTGGAACTAGATGATCCTTGTGGTCCCTTCCAACCCTGACTGATTCTATCATTTCATTAATCAGATAGGGATTTACTTGGGACACTAAGAGAATTTCGGTTTGCAGCTTCCAGACAGTCAATATAGTTTAGGACTCTTATCAGCCCAGAACTGATTAAATCTTCATTTTTTTCACATATATATTCATAGAGGATCATGGTCCTTATGGAATTTCCTTTTCCTAATATGTTAGGATATCTGCAGAAACAAAGTAAGCCCAGAGAAGAATATTAAATTTATCTGTGTAAACAACTTCAGGAAACAAAAGACAGAGAGTTTACTCAGTTCACTCAGCAGCTGAACTCTGTTACACATTGCTGAACCTTTTCCTGCAAACAAGCCAGAGGTTTAAGCAAAACCAGAAAGATTTCCTCAAAATACTATCTGCAGAAACACCCTACTTTTTTTTACAGAATGATATTATATTAATTTGTCATAAGGCTGTTCAATATTGGATTTCCTCCACTTACTTGTCTCCATTCTAAAATACATCTAAACTTTTGTCATCAGGCACTTTTTTGGTTGTTGTTCTATGGGCGCATTTCTGGTTTTGTTTTTCTCTTCTGTTCCACTCCTAGCCAAACCAATTAGCTTATGTACTCCCAGCTTCTAGTTCTTCATGACATATTTCCTATGTCTTGGTAGTACTTTGGGACATATAGAATGGAATGAGATGGGATGGGATGGGATGGGATGGGATGGGATGGGATGGGATGGGATGGGATGGGATAGAACAGAACAGAACAGAACAGAATAGAATAGAATAGAATAGAATAGAATAGAATAGAATAGAATAGAATAGAATAGAATAGAATAGAATAGAATAGAATAGAATAGAATAGAATAGGACCAGGTTGGAAGAGACCTTTGAGATCATCATGTCCAACCTATCATCCAACACCATCTAATCAACTAAACCATGGCACCAAGCACCCCATCAAGTCTCCTCCTAAATGCCTCCAGTGATGGCCACTCCATCACCTCCCTGGGCAGCACATTCCAATGGGCAGTCCCTCCCTCTATGAAGAATTTCTTCCTAACATTCATCTTAAACCTCCCCTGGTGCAGCTTGAGACTGTGTCCTCTTGTTCTGGTGCTGGTTGTCTGGGAGAAGAGACCAGCCCCTGCCTGTCTACCACCTCCCTTCAGGTAGTTGTAGACATCAATAAGGTCTCCTCTGAGCCTCTCTTCTCCAGGCTAAGCAACCCCAGCTCCCTCAACTTCTCCTCATAGGGCTTGTGTTCCTAATCACTTACCAACTTTGTTGCCCTTAAGTAATTTAAGTAATGTATGGGGCTAAGCTATAATTCTGTTTTCCTCCCTACACATTTATTCATGTTAGGTTCATAAACCTTTTTATTTTGGTCAAATAATTCAGTCTTATATTGAAGATCACCCCTCCAGGGCAAAAACTCCTGTAAGGCACTAGAATGTCTTTCCCTTTTTGTTGAAATTCATCAGCTAAAATACTATCTCCCCAAGTGATGTTCTCAAGGAGTGTCCTGCTGTGTGCAGAAGGCTTCAGTCAGATGTGAAAATGTCTAAGTCATGTTCAATATGTTACAATTATGTCTCCATTTTTGTCTCTTTGCAGTCATTCCTGGAGGTTTACAGAACACTGGTTAGCCACTCCATCTGTAAGAGTTACAGCTGTTATTTGCTTATTCTCTTGGTTTGCAAACAAGAAAGAAAAACCTTGACTTTCTCCCTTCTCATCACAGAGCTCATAGGTGTTTAAAGCAGCTCATCACAAAGATGCTTCAAGAATCTCTGATGGTACAAAAGTGCTGCTCTGTTTTCTGAGAGATGTTTCCCTCTCAGCAACACCATTCCATCTCCATGTGGCAGGCTGGAGTCTGTATTTGACAGCAAGAAATTGAAACTCTGTTAAGGACTTCAAGTGTGGAACAGAGCTGGAAAGCACATCATAATTTCAAAGCCCAGGATTACATCATAAACCCTGAGCTATCTTTACACTTCCTTTACTTAGGATATACTTTATCCAGTGCTATCCAGCACCATGTTAAAAATACTTGAGCTTGCTCCAAGGCAGCCCATTTGCACAATAGAAATAATTTGGCATCAGTGCTTGGGAATTTCAGGACAGGAATTTCAGGGAGTCTGTGCTTTTAAAAATAGCCCTTATGGATAGGAGACTATGATTTTATTGATCAGATACACAAATTTTTTTCAGTTCTTAGGTTGCCTCTGGAGCGTTTGTTGGAACACACGTCTGATTTAATTGTCGTTTCTTCTGTGCTGCCTTGCCAGCAGAGCATCTAGTATCACATTCTTTAAAGGCTTTCTGGAACAACAGCCAAAAATTCCAGTTCATCTATTTCCTTCTAAAACCACAACCTTGGGTGCATGCCATTCTCACTGGTACTTTGTCTCACGTGTCAGCGTTTTGCAGACATTTCCCTTCTGCCAACGCAATCTGATATGTGAGCCTAGTCTTGCCAAATTTCAGCAGTATTTAGCCTTCTAAGACATTTGCTTGTAGCACAGATTTGTCTCTGAAACCATGTTAAAGGATACTTAGCTGTAATTTAGACTATATTGTTTATACCCATGCTGGGTAGCCTACTCTTGAGTTCAGATGCATAGACACAAACTGCTGAGTGTGTCCTTGACACAGAAGACTCTTATCTCTATTCATGCACACACCCTTATCAGAGTGTTCGACTCGGGAAGTGGATAGCGTGGCTGACACGGAAGACCAGATGCTACAGTAGCAGAGGGAATGAGGTGTGTGATCTCTCCCATGGCTTCTGGGTAACTCAGCACTATGCCTAGGCACAACAGAGTGTGTTTGATTTGTTTTGGTCTGTTTGTTTTATCATTATGTCATATCTTGAGGGAAATGTCAGCAAGAAGCATCTTTAAAGGAATCCATTATGTTACATGTGCACAGCACACACACATACACACATGCCTGCCGGTGATCTAATATTGTGTAGAGAAAGCAAGATATTGGAGAGATGAGCAGCCTGCTGCTCAATATTATGACCACAGAGGGTTCAGTAACAGCTGTGGCTATGACACCTGGCTGGGACCTAGAAAGGGGACTGTGCAAATACAGACCCCAATATGTTGTTTCTTCTGATGAAAGGTAGAGAGGAAGCTCTGCATGAGGTCTGGATCCTCAGAGAGACTCATGTCTTTTACAAGGCGTCATCCCTGACAAGCTGCATCTTCCAGTGTTCATCTTCAGACAGTGCCCAGAGGTACAAGCAAGCCCAAGGACCTTCAGGAATGCAGCTGTTGTGGCTGCCACTAGCAAGCCAAGTCCTACCCAATTCAGTTTTACTTGTACCAGAAATCCTTATTAAAGTCAATAATTTAAGTAAGACTATCCCAGCTGCTTTGAGTAAGGGTTTGGAATATCAGCTCTTTAAACAACAAACAGAAGGGTTAAGGCCACACTGCCTCTGTGCTTCTTGGAGATGAGGCAGTTTGCCAATTTTGCAGCCCTCAGTAAACTTGACAGAATTGTTTAGCTGGACAAATTTAGTGAATTATCTCTTACACAGGTGGTGTTGTGGCCTTTCCTTAGTTTGCTTATTCAGTCTTTTCTGTTTTTCACAGCATCCTTGTAATTTTACTTTGGTAAGCACCTAGGTTTTGTCACTCTACTCCCTCGGCTTTTACCTCCACCTCTATCATAGAATCAGTCAGGGTTGGAAGGGACCACAAGGATCATCTAGTTCCAACCCCCCTGCCATGGGTAGGGACACCCCACACTAGAGCAGGCTGGCCAGAGCCTCATCCAGCCTGCTCTTAAACACCCCCAGGGACGGCACCCCAACCACTTCCCTGGACAACCCATTCCAGGGTTTCATCATTCTCATGGGGAAGAACTTCCTCCTCACCTCCAGCATGAATCTCCCCACTTCCAGTTTCATTCCATTCCCCCTAGTCCTATCACTACCTGAGATCCTCAGAAGTCCCTCCCCAGCCTTCTTGTAGCCCCCTTCAGATACTGGAAGGCCACAATTAGGTCACCTCAGATCTTTCTCTTCTCCAGACTGAACAACTCCTTCAGTCTGTCCTTATAGGAGAGGTGCTCCAGCCCTCTGATCATCCTCATGGCCCTTCTCTGGACACCTTCACAGTATCACAGTATCACTAAGGTTGGAAGAGACCTCGAGGATCATCAACCTGTCTCCACAGACCTCATGACTAGACAATGGCACCAAGTGCCACGTCCAATCTCATCTGGAACACCTCCAGGGATGGTGACTCCACCACTTCCCTGGGCAGCCCATTCCAATGACGAATGACTCACTCGGTGAAGAATTTTCTCCTCACCTCCAGCCTAAACCTCCCCCAGTGCAGCTTGAGACTGTGTCCCCTTGTTCTGGTGCTGGTTGCCAGGGAGCAGAGACAAACCCCTTCCCGGCTACAATCACCTTTCAGGTAGTTGGGCAATGAGGTCACTCCTGAGCCTCCTCTTCTCCAGGCTAAACAATCCCAGCTCCCTCAGCCTCTCCTCACAGGGCTTGTGCTCAAGGCCTCTCCCCAGCCTTGTTGCCCTGCTCTGGACAAGTTCAAGTGTCTCAATGTCCTTCTTAAACTGAGGGGCCCAGAACTGGACACAGGACTCAAGGTGTGGCCTAACCAATGCAGAGTACAGGAGCACAATGGCTTCCCTGCTCCTGCTGGCCACACTATTCCTAATGCAGGCCAGGATGCCATTGGCCCTCTTGGCCACCTGGGTACACTGGAGGCTCATGTTTAGGTAGCTGTTAATCAGCACCCCCGGGTCCCTCTCTGTTTGGCAGCTCTCCAGCCACTCTGACCCCAGCCTGTAGCACTGCATGGGGTTGTTGTGGCCAAAGTGCAGCACCTAGCACTTGGACTTGTTGAATGCCATCCCGTTGGATTCTGCCCATCTGTCCAGTCGGTCGAGGTCCCTCTGCAGAGTCTTTCTACCCTCTAACTGACTAACATCTGCTCCTAACTTGGTGTCATCTGCAAATTTGCTGATGACTGACTCGATCCCCTCATCCAGATCATCAATGAAGATGTTAAAGAGGATGGGGCCCAGCACTGATCCCTGGGGAACACCACTGGTGACTGGCTGCCAGCTGGATGTGACACCATTCACCACCACTCTCTGGGCTCAGCCCTCCAGCCAGTTCCTAACCCAGCACAGAGTGTAGTGGTCCAAGCCACGAGCTGACAGCTTAGTCAGCAGTTTGCTGTGGGGGACGGTGTCAAAGGCCTTGCTGAAGTCCAGGTAGACCACATCCACAGGCCTCCCCACATCCACCAGGCGGGTCACCTGATCATAGAAGGAGATCAGGTTGGAGAGGCAGGACCTGCCCCTCCTAAATCCATGTTGGCTGGACCTGAGCCCTTGGCCATCCTTCAGGTGCGCAGTTATTGCCACCAGGATAATCTGCTCCATCACTTTCCCTGGCACTGAGGTCAGGCTGACCGGCCTGGAGTTTCCAGGTTCCTCCATCCGACCCTTCTTGTGGATGGGGACCACAGTGGCCAGTTTCAGTTGTCTGGGACCTCACCTGTGAGCCAGGACTGGTGGAAAATGATGGAGAGCGGCTTGGCCGGCTCATCTGCCAGCTCTCTCAGCACCCTAGGATGGATCCCATCCAGTCCCATGGACTTGTGAGTGTCCAAGTGGCTCAGCAGGTCCCGAACTAATTCCTCATGGATTTCTGGGGCACTACACTGCTCCCTGACCCCATCTCCCAGCTCAGGAGGCCACTCGTCCTGAACTCCTGCCTTGCTGTTAAAAATTGAGGCAAAGAAGGTGTTGAGGACCTCAGCCTTTTCCTCGTATTCAGTCACCGTGTTTCCCTCCAGGTCCAATAAGGAGTGCAGGTTTTCTTACCCTTCTTTTTAGTGTTAATGTATTTGTAAAAATGCTTTTTATTGTCTTTGACAGAGGTGGCCAGCTTCAGTTCCAGCTGGGCCTTTGCCTCTCTGATTTTTTTTCTACATAATCTAACAACTTCCTTGAACATACCTCGAGAAGCCTTCCTCTCCTTCCAAAGGTGATACAGCCTCTTCTTCCCCCTTAAATCCTCCAGGAGCTGCTTGCTCATCCAGGCCGGTCGCCTTCCCCGCCGGCTTGCCTTTCGGCACATGGGAACTGCCAGTTCCTGTGCCTTCAAGAGCTCCTCTTTGAAGTAGGCCCAACCAGTCTGGACCCCTCGGTTCTTGAGGGCTGCTATCCAGGGAATTTTACAAATAAGTTTCTTAAACAGGCTGAAGTTTGCACTCTGGAAGTCCAAGGTGAAGGTTCTGTTGGTGCTCCTCCCTATCTCTCTGCATATTGAAAACTTCACTATCTCGTGGTCACTGCACCCTAGACAGCCTCCCACAATCACATCTCCCACCAGCTCTTCTCTATTAGAGAACAGCAGGTCAAGCTGAGCCTGTCCCCTGGTAGGCTCGCTTGACAGCTGCATCAGGAAGCAGTCCTCCATGTACTCCAGGAATCTTCTGGACTGCCTCCTCTCTGCTGAATTAAGTTTCCAGCAGATATTTGGCAGGTTGAAGTCGCCCACAAGGACAAGATCTGATGATCTTGAGACAGCCTCCAATTGTTTGTAGAAACAGCCTCTTCATCCTGGTTGGGTGGTCTGTAACAGACTCCAACCAGGACGTCAGATTTGTTAGGTTGCCCTCTGATTTTAACCCACAGGCTCTCAATCCCTTCATTTTCCACCTCAAGTTCTGTGGCAGAGAGTGACTCCCTAATATACAAAGCCACCCCTCCTCCTCTTCTCCCTCACCTGTCTCTCCTAAAGAGCCTGTAACCCCCCAGTGCAGCACTCCAATCGTGTGTGTTAACCCACCATGTTTCTGAGATGGCAACTACATCATAGTCACCCTGGTGGACCAGGACTTCCAGCTCCTCTTGCTTATTGCCCATGCTGTGTGCATTGGTGTACATGCACTTCAGCTGGGCTCCCGACTTCCCAATTGCCCCTAATTTGTGCCCTACTCTTTCATCTGCAGAGGGACTGATTTCCTCACCCATCCCCTCCCAACCTAGTTTAAAGCCCTAAAGTCATGCATTAAGAACAGTGTGGCGAGCAGGAGCAGGGAGGTCATTCTGCCCCTGTACACTGCACTGGTTAGGCCACACCTCGAGTACTGTGTCCAGTTCTGGGCCCCTCAGTTTAGGAAGGATGTTGACTTGCTGGAACGAGTCCAGAGAAGGGCAACGAAGTTAGTGAGGGGCTTGGAACACAAGCCCTATGAGGAGAGACTGAAGGAGCTGGGGCTGCTTAGCCTGGAGAGGAGGAGACTCAGGGGTGACCTCATTACTCTCTACAACTACCTGAAGGCGGGTTGTAAACAGGCAGATGATGGTCTCTTCTCCCAGGCAGCCAGCACCAGAACAAGAGGACACAGTCTCAGGCTGTGCCAGGGGAAGTTCAGGCTGGAGGTCAGGAGGAAGTTTTACACGGAGAGAGTGATTGCCCATTGGAATGGACTGCCCGGGGAGGTGGTGGAGTTGCCGTCACTGGAGGTGTTCAGGAGGAGACTTGACAGGGTGCTTGGTTACATGGGTTAGTTGATTAGGTGGTGTTGGATGATAGGTTGGACGCGATGATCTTGAAGGTCTCTTCCAACCTGGTCTATTCTATTCTATTCTATTCTATTCTATTCTATTCTATTCTATTCTATTCTATTCTATTCTATTCTTTGCTACAAGTTGTAGGTCTGGGACAGATTAATGTATCTCAAAAGTGAGAACAATGGGGACCCTTGTGGGGAAAAAAAAAAAACAACCAAACAGCAAGAAAAACATGACTAAGTTGTCAAAATATATGTCACGAACAAAGTATGTGGCAGGTGCGGATCTCATAAAGGTTTTCCCGATATACCAAACCACCTCAGACAAGGAGCAATAATAACAGTTGATCAGGTTGCTCACACTAACAGAGAGAACAGTGTTTTCACCTGCAAGTAAATCCCTCCTTTCTCATTCTGGAAACAGGCCTCACAGTGAGAGTACATCCATGCCTGCTTCTGGCACCACTGTACAGTTCCAGTGATGGAAAGAAGCTGTGGTGAAATACTAGTAATATTTTTCCCCACTTATAGGTACCTAGAATGCCTTAAGAAATTCCCCAGGTGGAATCAGTTTCACAGGGCAGACTACAGAGTAGAAAGAATGGAATGGAATGGAATGGAATGGAATGGAATGGAATGGAATGGAATGGAATGGAATGGAATGGAATGGAATGGAACAAACCTTCAAGATTATTGAGTCCAACCTATCATCCAACACCATCTAATCAACTAAACTATGAAACCAAGCACCCTATCAATCTCCTCCTGAACACCTCCAATGATGGTGACTCCACTACCTCCCTGGGCATCACATTCCAATGGCAAATCACTCTTTCTGTGTAGAACTTCTTCCTAATGTCCAGTCTGAACCTCCCCTGGTGCAGTTTGAGACTGTGTCCTCTTGTTCTAGTGCTGGTTGCCTGGGAGAAGAGACCAGCTCCTGCCTGTCTACAACCTCCCTTCAGGTAGTTGTAGAGAGCAATAAGGTCTCCTCTGAGCCTCCTCCTCTCCAGGCTAAGCAACCCCAGCTCCTTCAGCCTCTCAGATGAACTGTGTGGCACTGTCTGGCAATGTCACAAGATGCCCTGCTTGCCCTTCTACCCAAAGGAGACCAAAGATATGAAGTGGTTCACTGAATATTTTTGTGACAGACTCTTTCAGCGTCCTTTGACAGTATCAGGCTTTCTCTGAGTTTATACTGCCAGAAGAATCAAAATGGAAGTTTTATTTAGGGAGAAAGAACTGTTGCAGCCTCTTCTCTGAGGCAGTAAAGTAAAACACAGCCCTCATTGGTGAAAATCAACTTCAAAGTGGCTATTTGGATTCAACAGCAGGCCTGCCTACAGGAGGATATTTGCAGGCATAGGCCTGGAGTAGCCAGTGCACTGTCTATTCACACCAGATGAGCACTACAGTGATGTGAAATTTCTCAAACATAATACCCTACTTAACATTCTTAATGCTGGTTTAGATATCTGAAAGTACTTTCAAATGTCTTCTGGCTGGGGAAAAAATGTGGAGGACAGAAAGAAAGGAACATCCAGATAATGTTTATCTTTTCTTTTTTAATGACAATTCAAATGAAAAGCACTGCATTTTGAAGTGTTTGAGACTGCATTAAGATCAACTGAAGCATCTGTTTATTCCTAGGAAAAATAGTTTATTCCTAGTGAGTAAAAAAAAAAAAAAAAAAAAAAATTTAATTTGACCTGAATGGTTTCTTTTTTCCCCAAATTCTCATTTTTCAATGATTATGCAATGAAAAAAATTAATTTGTTCCAGGCTGACCTGAGGTAACTGCCTCACCCTCACTCCCCCACTCACCAAGGATAAAGAGGTAGTGTCTGGTACCCTGCACCTCAGCCAGTGACTCAGGCATTTTGAGAAATGTGAGCAGCTGAAAAAAGGGGCAGATCAATGCGAGTTTAAGGAATCACAGTCTGGCAAGCCCAAGGAGCTTCTCCCGCAGAGCAAAGGGGGCAGAGAAACACAGACATGAACAGGAGCACAGCTGCTCCCAAGTAAGCCAAATTTCTCAGACGAAAAAGCCTTGCAGAAGGTCACCGTGATGCACACAGGACAATTGTTCTGCAATCCAGAAAGCAAACAAACCAACCCTACTCCAAAGAAATAACAACAAGCCAAGCAAGTGGATTTTTCTACTGCACTGTTCATTGCTGACAGGTTTCCACTGGCTTTAACTGTGATGCTCAGCCACTGATCAAGGATGAATAGTTTCTGTGGTCACCATTTCCCAGTAGCCAATGCCAGCAGCATTGCTGTGCTCCTGGTTACCCAAGGTGACAACTGATTACACCCACTTGCACATATCTGCCCAGTCCTATTTCAGCTCATTATTTAACACAAAGATGAGCAGAGAGGACATTCCTACTGCAGCAGCTAGCATGAGAAAAAAGGGAAAGTAAGAATGGAATGGAATGGAATGGAATGGAATGGAATGGAATGGAATGGAATGGAATGGAATGGAATAGAATAGAATAGAATAGAATAGAATAGAATAGAATAGAATAGAATAGAATAGAATAGAATTAACCAGGATGGAAAAGACCTTTGAGATCATTGAGTCCAACCTATCACCCAACACCACCTAATCAACTAAACCATGGCACAAAGCACCCCATCCAGTCCCTTCCTAAACACCTCCAGTGATGGTGACTCCACCACCTCCCTGAGCAGCACATTCCAATGGCAAATCACTCTTTTCTATGAAGAATTTCTTCCTAACATCCAGTCTAAACCTCCCCTGGTGCAGCTTGAGACTGTGTCCTCTTGTTCTTTTGCTCATTGCCTGGGAGAAGAGACCAACCCCCACCTGGCTACAACCTCCCTTCAGGGAGTTGTAGACAGCAAGAAGGGCTCCTCTGAGCCTCCTCTTCTCCAGGCTAAGCAACCCGAGCTCCCTCAACCTCTCCTCACAGGGCTGTGCTCCAAACCCCTCCCCAGCTTTGTTGCCCTTCCCTGGACATGTTCCAGCAACTCAACATCTTTCCTAAACTGAGGGGGAAGGAGAAGTGTAGAAGGCAGCTAGTCATTTGGTTAAAGATGAAAAAAAGTCAAGAATCTGTCAAAAAGTTTATGCTACCAGCAGCCTTGAAAGAGGGACTGCAGTGTTGCTAAAAAGCAGGATGCGCTCTTCAATTCCATTATTAGACCAAAGCAGCTGTGCTCTTTTCTACATGCATATTTATGCAAATAAAGCAGAAAAATTAATGACACAACTTTCCAAATGATACATGTATGCGCTTTGGTGTAGTTTATATCCCTTTTCAGATTGACTTTCTGAAAATATTCCAGCTTCTTAGGGATTTAAATGTCTTCTTTAAAAAAGCCTTCTAAGTGTTTAAGTACTTTGGTACATCAGGGGTATTGTGGAGGACTTCATTAACAGGAGTATCTGAACAAGCAGCAAAACACAAACAGCAAAGAACACTAATTCATAATCTTTTGTTATTGTTGGTCATGCTGAATAGAGCTAAAGTCAGTAGAGTCAAAATTATTACACTACCTGGGGAGTGTTAGGCTGATGGTTGCACTCAGCAATCTTAGACATCTCTTCCAACTAAAACAATTTTGAGAGCAGCACTGAAGGAAAGGATGTGGGGCTACTGGTGGATGAGAATTTCAACATGAGCCAGCTTTGAGCACTTGCAGCCCAGAAAGCCAATTGTATCCTGAGCTGCATCAAGAGAAGCATAGCCAGAAAGTCGAGGGAGGTGATTCTCCCACTCTGCTCTCCTGTGGTGAGACTCCACCTGGAGTACTGTGTCCAGTTCTGGAGCCTCTGTTACAGGAAGGATTTGGAGGTGTGGGAAGGTATCCAGAGAAGGGCCATGAGGATGATCAGAGGGCTTGATGATCTTTGAGGTCTCTTCCAACCTTGGTGATATTGTGATACTGTGATACTGGAGCACCTCTACTATGAGGACACACTGAGGGAATTCAAACTATTCACTCTGGAGAAGAGAAGGCTCTGAGGAGATCTAATTGTGGCCTTCCTGTATCTGAAGGGGGCTACAAGAAAGCTCGGAAGGGACTTTTTAGTATGCCAGGGAGTGATAGGACTGGGGAGAATGGAGCAAAACTAGAAATGAGTAGATTCAGATTGGGTGTTAGGAAGAAGTTCTTCCCCATGAGGGTAGTGAGGCACTGGCACAGGTTGCCCAGGGAGGTGGTGGAAGCCTCATCCCTGGAGGTTTTTAAGGCCAGGCTGGATGTGGCTATGAGCAGCCTGCTGTAGTGTGAGGTGTTCCTGCCCATGGCAGGGGGTTGGAACTAAATGATCCTTGAGGTCCCTTCCAACCCTAACAATTCTATGATTCTTCCTATTCTGTACTGTTCAGGTTTCTGACTATGACCACTCACTATAACTTGCTGAAAAAACAGCTCCAGGCAAGAAAGGTTAACAACAGTAGTCCCACATCTGGTACTGCAAGACCACTAAAAAACATAAAAAGCAGCGATTTCAATCTGGTCATAGATGAACCACAACTGGAAAAAAGAAAAATAGAAGAACTTAATTATATCCCTGTATTCATTGATAAGCTTAAGTTCTGCCAGGGGAGGTTTAGATTGGATATTGGGGAAATTTTCTTTACTGAAAGAGTGAATAGAATAGAATAGAATAGAATAGAATAGAATAGAATAGAATAGAATAGAATAGAATAGGAATAGGAATAGGAATAGGAATAGAATAGAATAGAATAGAATAGAATAGAATAGAATAGAATAGAATAGAATAGAGTAGAATAGAATAGAAATTAATCAGGTTGGAAGAGACCTTTGAGATCATCATGTCCAACCTATCAGAGGCACTGGAACAAGTTAACCAGGGAGGTGGTGGAGTCACCATCCCACGAGGTGTCCAAGAAGTGTGTAGATGTGGTGCTACAGGATGTAGTTTAATGGTCATGGCAGCTGGGTCACTGTTGAACACAATTATATTCAAGGTCTTTTCCAACCTCAAAGACTCAATGATTCTATGATTTGTTGTCTAATTTTCAGAGCTGTTTCAGTGGTCTCACAGAATCACAGAATTGTCAGAATTGGAAAGGACCTCAAGGATCATCTAGTTCCAACCCTCCTGCCATGGGCAGGGACCTTATCCAATAGATCAGATTGCTCAGAGCCACATCCAGCTTGGCCTTAAAAAATTCCAGGGATGAGGCTTCCACCACCTCTTTGGGCAACGTGTTCCAGTGTCTCACCATCCCTCATGGGGAAGAATTTCTTCCTGATGTCTAATTTAAATCTACTCTCTGGTATCTTGGATCCATTCCCCCTAGTCCTATCACTACCTGATACCCTACAAAGTCCCTCCCCAGCTTTCTTGTAGACCTCTCCTCAGATACTGGAAGGTCTTGTCAGAGCCTTCTTTTCTCCAAACTGAACAACCCCAACTCTCTCAGCCTGTCCTCATAGGAGAGGTGCTCCAGCCCTCTGATCATTCTTGTGGCCCTTCTCTGGACACCTTCCAGCACCTCCAGATCTTTCTTGCAATAGAGGCTCCAGAACTGGACACAGTACTCCAGGTGGTATCTCACGAGAGCAGTGCAGAGTGTCCTTCTCTGAAGACTTGTCCCTGTGCTACCTGATCTAGGCATATCTGTTTTGCAGGGGGGTTGGACTAGATGATCTCCAGCGGTTCCTTCTAATCCCTATCATTCTATGACTCTATGACAAGTCTGAACAAACTTTCTGAATAAATTTGCTGAAACACTTGCTTTTTAAAACTAGTGTCACCTATGCACCAAAGCCAGTGAAAGACCTGCTTTTATAGTAAAGCTTCAAATGAATGACAGCTAAGGTCATATAGGAAAGCATCTGTTTCTTATATATTCCCCCACAAAAACTAGTAATTGCTGA
This sequence comes from Melanerpes aurifrons, assembly GCA_011125475.1. Taxonomy (NCBI): domain Eukaryota; kingdom Metazoa; phylum Chordata; class Aves; order Piciformes; family Picidae; genus Melanerpes; species Melanerpes aurifrons. The sequence goes on along the minus strand of WWNC01000059.1, from coordinate 713,717 downwards.
ACTGCACAGCAGAGAGGTTATGTGCTTACCAGGTTTATTCAAATATGTCAGAAAGGATGCAAATACAATGCCTGTGGAGTTCTACAGATCTCAAGTGAGTTCATTGTCACAGCCTCAAAGCTAACTCCTATGGTTCTGAGGGGGGAAAAATATTACTCTGCACTCTGTGAAATTTATTATATTCAAAGCCAAATCACCCAGCCAATAATTCCTTAGTATTGACAGAGCAGACTTTGAATACCTGTGTAAATATGGTCTATTCCTGGAAAAATAAAAAGAAAAACACACCCAAAACATAAGGCAAGAGATACAAGGAAGTTGATTTGGTGGCAGAAGAAGATACGAAGAAATAAAAACAGAAGACCAGCAGAAAAAGGAAGAAGAAAAGGAGAAACAGACAACTTATTAACTGCTAAATGTGGTATGAGCTGAGCTTTACACAAAGCAGCTGGCATAGTCAGTCAGTCTTCACCACCACCACTCAGCCATTTGTATTTTGTCACCTGGGAACCAATTTTGGAACCACATACCAATGCAGAGAGTGTAATATGAGAATATAAGGGAAATACTAGCTTTGTAGGTAATTTGGATGATGATACCAGTAGGCAAGTATGATGAGGTGCTAACATGATAGTCATAAAGATGTGAGTAAGAGAAATAACAATGCAGCTGCACCAGACCTTGGTAAGACTTCACTTTGAAGACTGTTTACACCTCTGGTGACCTCCCCTCAAAAAACAACCAAACAACAACAACAAAAAAGAATTTAACTAGGAAATATACAGTTCATACATTTTTTGACGTGGTGACCACCTCTTTGATGCAGCACGAGCAAAATCATTTCCTTCTACACAGATTTGGTGCATACTAAATGAAGAAAAGGAAACTCAGTATATGATGTTTCTTCACAAATAGCTCTGAAGATGGAAAGAAGGTTAACATTCACAGAGGAGCTCTTTAACTTAAAGAATAGGGCTAGAACTATTCTGTGAAGAAGCTACCAAAAGATTTCTAACTACCCAGGAGTGCAGGTCTCGAGCTGTACTTTCACGTGGGACAGCAAACAGCAGGACACAGGACTGCATTCAAACAAGGCTGAATCAGCCGGAGAGAGATGACGGTAGTCCCACGGGCAGAAAACACATTCACGTCTGCGGGCATTTCCTGTGTCAGTAGGCATCCTGCAACTCGCATGGGCTTCTTCCTCTCTAATGGACACCATGCCTGTGGGAAAAAGCTTCCACTGAGCTCCTGAGGAGCGTTCAGAGAACTGACACATGGTGCTGATGGTGCCCCTGCCCCGATTGGGATATTGAGACCTGAGAGTTAGAGAGGCTCCCGACTACCCAAGATGAAACCCAGTGACCGGCACTGAGGCAAGGATGGCACGGCACATTCTGCAGCCCATCAGAGGCACACGAACGTCCACCTATGCTCTGACCCGATTGCTCACAGCATACGGGTGTTCCGTCATTAAAGCAACCTGAGAGAGCCCATGGCTTGCCGAGGAGGGATCTGGGGCCCCACGTGTCGAAAAATGACTCGGTTTGAAGTAGCAGCGCCTGAGGAAGGCACCAAACGCAGCCAGCGCTGGCTTTGCCGACGAGCACGCTACGACGGCGACGGACACTGCTCCTCACAGCCGAGGAGGACGGGGGACACCCGGGCCCGCAGCCCCTCAGAGAACGGAGCAAGTAAGGGCTGTCCCCCCGACACTGAGAAACTTCGCTTCTCCGGCGCCGTCAGACAGCCCCGCTACAACACCCGGCAAGAGGTGCCCATCGGGGCTGTCCCGGGACATTTCCCCGTGAGAACAAGCAGGAGAGCACGGAGACAGCAGGCGATCCCCCGAGAACCCTCCTTCCCCCCGGGGGCGGTCGGCGGGGGCGGTGGCGGCGACTACAAGTTCCGGCTGCCCGGGGAGGAGCTGGCGCGGGGCCGCCGCTCGTCGTCCCTCCCGGTGGGAGCGCAGCGCAGCCCAGCGACCGCCCGCAGCCCCGCCGCGAGCGCCCGCCACGGCCACCCGGCAACTTTTCTCGCCTCCGGATCCGGGGAGAGAGCAGCGCACCGAGGGCTGCGGAGGGAAGCTGGGCTGAAAAAGGGAGCCTCGCACGGGAGCCAGGCCGGGGGCTGCGAAGGGGAGCCTTGCGAGGGAGCTGGGGACGGGAGCGCGGTACAGCAGGCGTTGCGGCGGAAAGCCGGGCACGACAGTCTCGCAGGACACCCCCTTGCTCTGCTTAGGGCAGACGGGCACAGCGAGTGTCCGGGCAGCGGGTGAACCTCGGCGGCCGCTGCGGGGGGCGGTGCAGAGTGCCGCTTCGGGGCCGGGCCTCTCCAGCCCCGGAGGGTCCGTGGGGGCGGGCCGGGGGGCCGAGCCTCACCCACCCACCCTCCATCCCCGGGGCGTGGGAGCGGCAGCGGCGGCCCGATGGGCGGCGGAGGGGGCGGCTCTGCGCGGGGGTCGCCCGCCGCGGCTGATGCCGCTGCCGGCCGCCCGCGGGGCGGCTGAGGCGGGTGGCGGGGCCGGGGGAGGTGGTGGTGGCGGCGGCGGCGGGCGGCTCCCGGCCATGTGTCGGCCGGGGGTGCGCGGGCTCCTGGGCCGGGCGTGTCTGCTGCTGCTGCCGCCCTGCGCCCTAGTGCTGGCGGCGGTGCCCGGCTCCGCGTCCCACCCGCAGCCCTGCCAGATCCTGCGGCGCATCGGGCACACCGTTAGAGTGGGGGCCACCCACCTGCAGCCCCGCGCCGCCGCTTGGCCCGGGGAGCTTGCGGGCGGACGGCGAGCGGGCGGCAGCCTCGAGGGGGGCAGCGCGGCGGGGCCGCGGGGCCGGCGACCGGGGGCCGGAGTGGAGCGGCAGCCGCCCCCCTCGCCGCGGGACGCGTTACTGCTCGCTGTGGCGAACCTCAACAGCATGGTTGGGCTGCTGCCCTACAACCTTTCCCTGGAGGTGGTGATGGCGATCGAGGCGGGGCTGGGCGACCTGCCCCTCTTCCCCTTCTCTTCCCCCAGCGCCTCCTGGAGCAACGACCCCGTCTCCTTCCTGCAGAGCCTCTGCCACACCGTGGTGGTTCAAGGGGTCTCCGCCATCCTTGCCTTCCCGCAGAGCCGCGGGGAGATGCTGGAGTTGGACTTCGTTTCGGCGGCGCTGCGCATCCCGGTGGTCAGCATCGTCCTGGGCGAGTTCCCCCGGCGGAGCCCGGTAAAGGCGCCGGCGGGACTGTTGGGATGGGAGGCGAGAGGCAGTGCCACCAACGTCAGCGGCACCGGCTCCGCAACCCTCGGGTATCGTGCGGGGAAGGTTCGGGTTCCGGCAAGCTGCCGGCTGGGCACGGTCGTGGGAGTTGGGCGGAGGTCGGAGTGCGGAGAGACTCTGCCTAAGTCCTGCCCGGGGATAAGCACCCCGTCGCGGAGTGCCGCCGAAATTCGTATTTCTGGTCTTTTCCTTACTCTTACATCCTCTCCCGTGTTCTTACGAGCGCAGGGGTGGAGAGCGATGATCATGGTCTCTGTGGAAAGGCAGAGCTCGGTGGCAAAGCTAAGTTGTGAGCCTGGAGTCATACGGCGCGTTAATAGTTGAGTGGAGAAAAGGGGGTCCTCACACTGGTGAGAACCTGAGTTTCGGGAGGTCCTTAGGTTGTGTTTTGGATACATACAGCTTCACAGACTAAAAGAAGGTTGTCAACAAAACAAAAAACCACAAAACAACCAAACAAAAACACCACAACAAACAAGTCAAACAAAAAGTGTTTATTTATTAGTGATCCAAATGCTCTGCGCTGTGTGTGGGCGCAGTAGCTGTTCACCAGATGACGTTTTCGCGGGGGGGTTGTTCACTCTTGACTTTGCATTTAGCTATCTAAAGCATTAGAATTTTCTGCATCATTGCAGGACCAGAATTTTGCTACATCTAATTGCCTAGCTAAAGTGCTGGAAACTCAAATCTTGTGTCTATTTGCCTAGCTAAAATAGTAGAAACTAAATTCAGTGTGTTTGACTGTTGTAGGCACAAATAACAGTAGTATCCAAGGGGAAGCTGAACTTTCTGTCATACAGAGATAGCAAAATAGTGTTACAGGCTCTGTGGGAAAAACAGTGATAGTTTAGTGTTTTGTAAATGTGTACTGGATGCCCATGATCAGCATCAGGCAAAAGAGATGGAAGAAAATGCTGTATTCTGTGTGGCCCATACAAGGGAAGTCATGAGTAAAATGGCAGAAGCTGCCATTTAGTCAGAAGTAGTTGGTTTATGTAAAAGGAGCTCAACTTTGTGCTGATAATGTAATAATAAGAATAATAAAAATGCTGCTAACAGAATTTGCTTTGCAAAAGCAAATTTAACTTCCAGCCTTGATCACTGTTAGACTTCTGTGTTAGTTTTTGAGGGGATTTTGTTAGATTGTGACAGAAATGGTTGGAAGAGAAACTCTCTGCCAGGCAGCTCCTACTCTGTAATGGAAGGTGTGAGTGCTACATGCCAGACTGAACTCAGCTACTTTTCTGTACCTCAGCAAAACCCACACAGCTCGGGTTTCCTTAGACTGATGCAGAATCTCAAGGGTAATTGGTGTCACTGAACACTGTTATTGATACATATTTGGTCCCAATAGCATCCAAGTTTGCTTTTATATCTACCAGCCTTCCAGCTACACTTGCAGTTATATTGAGGTCAACAGCTAAATCTCCTTGAAGACCAGACCCTGAACCCACTATTACCTTGCTCTGTGTATTAAAATCAGAATTATTCTCTCTTCCATGTAAGATGGGTCTAGTTTATCCAAAACTGCCTGAGTACACAAGATATGATAAATGCATATGGCAGAGACTTAGAGACATTGCTCCTTTCCACAGGTTCTGCTTAGTTTTCATGTTACTCTCAGTGCAGAGCCAACTGGATCAATCTGTGCAAATCAGGACTTTGTTTTAGAGCACACATTTAAGTGTCATTGTCTTCAGTAACACCAATGCCTGACACTGAACCTGTGCTGAATAGAGCCTTCTTTTTCACCTGAGCTAAAACCAGTCAGATTTCAAGGCTCTGCGGATTTAAAAACAATCTTGGCCTTTCTCAAAGGCCAGCAGTTAATACAAGCATATCTGTCTCTCAAGCTCGACCTGTAAGGGCTGACATCTTTCTGAACATCCTTTTTTTTCGTATTTTCACATAATAAATCCCATTTTAAGGCTAACTCTGGAAGCAGTGCTCCAGCAACCTTAGCTCGCATACATCCCAGAGTTACCGGATTTCCAATATTATTTTTGACCTGAGGCATGCCAGAGATGTTTGCCCCAGCAGCCTCTAGAGTCTTACCACCTTGCTGCAGGCAGGGATTCTGTGTCACTTGGTGCAGTGCTAGCACTGGCATGAAATGGACGTGCTATGGACCTCCCCCCTTTCTGGCCCTGGAGCTACAGACTGGCTGCTTCTACTGACTGGCAATTTTAGAGGAGGCAAGTGTGAATGACAACTTTGTAGGTGAGACGGATTTTTCTGATAGGCTCAGCATGAAGTTTTTCCAAGCAGAAAACTCAGTAAGTGAGATCTAACCCCACTTCTGAAATGTGAAGTAACAGCCTCCTTGGGGGTCACCCTTCCCACTGAAGCTTTGGCAGAGCAATCCTTCCTCCCTCCAACACACCACAACACTCCTCGGGGGGAGCTGCCTGCAGTTAGCTTTCTGGCTTTAGCGAGAACAGAAGAAGCAAGCTCAAAACTTTTTTGCCCTTGAAGATCATTTCCTGCTGTCTGCTGTCTGAGGAGCAGGGCAAACATGCTAACAAACTCAATGTTCACTGGATGCTGCCTGAAGCTGCTTTTCCTCAGCGTTCAGATGTTTTGTTAGAATGGTTTTAAAGTAGCAGTGCCAAACAAGGTCTCTTCTTCCACCTTATGCCAGAGCAGGAATGTACACCTAAAATGTTTGCTCTGTTGCTGAAAGTTAACATTATTACTGCATACAGAAGTTTATAATGATAGTCATTGTGATTGAAAAACACTATGATCTTTGAATAAAACTTTCCTAACATGGCAAAAAAAAAAAAAAAAAAAGGCAGTACTTAAAATGAAAAAGGAAAACAGAGATCCAGAGTTTAAATACATTTCAATAATGCCAGCTGTTGCCCCAGTGACATTTGGTAATACACTTCAAACATGTAACATGGGGAGGAAATCCACAGTGTCACAGCTGGGCAGCTATAGTCAGACGGCTTCCTAGAGTGCTGTAGAAAATGTGGTTGTTTATCTTTAGAAGTCTCTTTCTCATTAAATTGTACACTTAAAAAAATACTAAAAAATAATAGAGCAGTCTTTCCTCCATGGCATTAAGTATCACCAGACAACAGCCATGACAAAAGTGTGGTACAGCATTCGTCTTGTCACAAGTAATAGCTTTAGCTGGAGGTTCAGCATTGTGTGTGGCAAAATGCATATGTGTCTTCAAGGTGTGTATACTCCTCTAATTTTCATTTATATATGTGATTTAATGACTGACATAAGCTGACAGTAAATCTAGATGCTGCTGTGGCCTGGAATACTATTTACTTTTCCTAGTTTACTGTTGCTCCAGTAAATTTTCACACTCTGGGTAAGCAAAAGTAACAATTTAACACTATCATTCAAAAAGCCAAAAAAAAACCCCTGGATTTCATTACTACTAACACAAATGCACCGAAGCTTTGACAGCTCATTATTTTGGAGACTGTAGCTCAAAAGCACTGATGCCACTGAGGCAAGCCTTGTCACGTTATCTGTTTGTGTGAAGAAACACACCTTAATTTTCATTCCAAGACTGCCAACATCATTAACAATTTTTCCAGGGGTGGAACAAGGTGGAAAAGATACAGGGAATGTGAACCATAAATACAGTGATATCACTTCTAGTGCTACAGGTCAGAGCCAGGAGTGTGGGAAGAACAGTCCATAATATCCATTTTGTAAGTGATACTATCAGAAACATCATGTTTGCAGCAGCATTCTCTGAACTTCAGAACTTAGGGAGCATTTCCAGTGTGTTTCAGATAAATCAGTAGCTCTGATATCTTTTAATGTGGAAAGGAATCTTCTCAGAGCAACAAAACAGCATGAAGTAAATCTGAATCATCGCTCCCTGCGTAGCCAGTCCATCCTTTATCTGTTTTCCAGCATTGCTGATTATCACTGTGACTTCTGAGGGGGTCATAAGAATAAATGAATCAAGACAGAGTTCTAGGTTAAACAGTGAATTTCCTGGTAAAGTAGCACGCTCAGTCTCACAACAGATGCTATAAAAAGAAACTGACCAGTAACATTTTTTTGTTCGTTGGTTTGTTTTTAAAGGCATTCATCTGTCTTTTGAAAACAGCTTTGTAGTTCGTATGTATCAAACCACCCTCGATGGGGAATTTCCCTTTAGAAAACAACCAGAAACACCACTGTGTGCTTGGCATCCTCACCAGTCACACTGACCTGCAGGATGCTGGCTGTGCTGAGCACCAATGGGAACAGCCAGAAATTACAGCAAGAAAATGGAGATGTGAAAAGCTTCTGTCCAACTAAATGCCCAAAGACGCTTTTCCCCCTCCTCTGAGACAGAACTGCATTTCTGCAGAAAAGTGGTTTTGATCAGCCAAAAAAAATATTTATTTTTTTAAAAAATCTCATTTTCCAAGAGAGACTCCAAAAAAAACATCCTTAGCTGCAGGCTCTGGTAATGCAGGCTGTCATTGCTAATCTCATTTAGTCCAAATGTTGAAGTTTCTACTAGTTACTGTGTGTATGAGGAATATGTATTCACTCTTTCCCTGAGATCTCCAACCCTCTTCACCTCTCTCTGCATAAATAGCACAGCACATTGTGGTGGGTTGAAAATTCCCCCCCAGACATTAAATTTGCCAGCCCAGCCCAGCTGGAAGCAGATGAAGCTGTATTCACAAGCAAAACTACACTCTACAATCAAATGCAAATAATGTATACCAATATATAATGTTTACAATATTTACAGATATTTACAATTATTGAACAGCCCAAGAACCTCCCCGGCCCAAAACCAGGGGAGTTAATAATAGCTTTTCCACTCCCTGCCCACTTCCTTACCCATCTTGGACACAAAGGGACAAGAGAAAAGAGCAGAGAGACATTAGAACTTCACCCAGACAATGCAGCCAGGGTCAAGCAGAAGCAAGTTAGTGTCTCCCAGAGCAAAGAAGCTGAAAAAGATTGTTTTGTACAACTAGTTTAAGTCCTTATGTCTCCAACGGGATTGTTTAGAACTGTCATTACTTTCATTTTTACATCCAATAGTGATTTATTTACATTTTGCTACTTTCTGTTCAAGATCTGGAGGTCTTGAACTTTGTTCAAGATCCTGGAGGTGTTTAGGAGGAGACTTGTTGGAGTGCTTTGTGCCGTGGTTTAGTTGATTAGATGGTGTTGGATGATAGGTTGGATGCGATGATCTTAAAGGTCTCTTCCAACCTGGTCTATTCTATTCTATTCTATTCTATTCTATTCTATTCTATTCTATTCTATTCTATTCTATTCTATTCTATTCTATTCTATTCTATCCTATTCTATGTCTATGTCTATGTCTATGTCTATTTCTATTTCTATTTCTATTTCTATTTCTTTCTCTTCTATCTGTGGAAAGTTTTAAAGGTACAGCCTAAAACTGCTACATACATACCTATTGTGCACTTCACAGGGATTTAGGAGAGAAGGATGGAAACTGAGAGGATGTACAAGCAAACATCCAGCTGCTTGTCTTTCATCTAAAGGTCTCTGTGCACTTTTGGTTGGAGTAAGCTTTTGAAACCTGCACAGTTCAGGACTCTGATCTGTTGTGAAGTGAGAGTCCTTTCAGATTGACAGCTAATGTAAAAAAAGCTTTGTGTAACTAATAGTTTTGCTCTAAGGCCTGCCATCCTGTAGAGTCATTAATTGTTTTGAACACAGATTTCAGAGGCAGAAATGACATTTTGCTGGCATCAGAACAATTATGCAGTACTTGCTGGCTCAGCCCATCTCCTGCCTCGTGCATGCTTTTCCCCATGGTCCTCAGTCTGTTACTTACAGAGTGTTTTTCACTTGTGCTTCTGTACTGCACTGAACATTGCCAGCTCTGAGAGTATCACAGTTCTCATACTTCACTTATATTGTCTGCTGAAGCCAGGCTACCTTACCTTCAAATTGATAAATTATGTGTGTTGAAGGAAAAGGAATCATTCTTTATATATTCTTGTCTGTGGTCAGAAAGACCTCAAGTTTTGTGAAAGAGATGTTGGCTTAACATATGGGAGTTGTATTTGCATCTTCTGTATTTTGTGATTTTTCAGCTTGTTTAATGCTCAGAGTCTACCTTCTCTGTGTGTTGCATGCTTGATAATACAAGAAGTCATCCTTGTCCCCTAAACTGTCAGAGTCATTACTTTTTAAAGAACCACTGAAGGCATCCAGTCATGTAAACCAGAACATTGCAGCCTACCTACCCATGGGGACCTCTTTAAGGATAGTTCTTCTATCAACAAGCTTTGTATACTTAGAAGCATGGTGCAATGAAAGGGGGGGGAAAAATACCCTTGTCTCTTCATGTTACAGTGGAAGAATTCAGTTCATCATTCAAATAGATAAGTAAATAAATAGATTATTTTTTCAGAATGAAAGGAAATGCTGACAGTATTTTTGCTTTCACTTCTCTGCTCTAGATACATTAAGATAGAAGAAGCCAGAGCTCTGCTGGGGTCATGTTTAAGTGAAACCTCCTGTGTTCTAGCTTGTACTCACTGCAGCTTGTCCTATCACTGGGCATCACTGAAAAGTGCCCAGCCCCGTCCTCATGACCTCCACCCTTTAGATATTGATAAATATTTATAAGATGCCCTCTCAGTCTTCTATTTTCCAGGCTAAAGAGCCCCAGATCTCTCTGCCCTAGCTTTGCCAAATAGCACCTTTCAGTACTATAACCAGCCCCTCTGCTTTGGAAGAAAGCCCCTCAGAAACACACTGAATTTGCTATGTTTCCACTGGGATTTCGAAATTAAGGGATCTTACAACTTAGAATATTTTAGCATAATATATAGTAAATGTACATGGCATTTCGAGATAGGAGAAGTTGTGTTTTACCAGGTGTTTCATTGCTTATGAAGGAGCACATTTTTTAAGGTGAAAAAGTGTTTTCAAGCATATTAATTCAAGACTTGGAAATTGTTTGTAATATCAGAAAGTTATCTAGCATTTCTTACCACCCAGGTCTCAGTGAAATCTTACAGCAGGCTTCTTTTTTAAACACCTCTAAGTTCCTTCCACACTGAGCTTAGACACCATAGAAGTGTTCTTACTTTATAATATTTATAATGTGAATTATGAGGTTTGGTTTGCACAACAGCCATTCACAGCTCTATTCATCATCCATAGCTATCTGTAAAGTTTTCTCTTCCTGGCAGCAACTTGAGGGAAATGTTGGACATGTCACAGATCAAATGTTTGCTTATTTCAAAGTTTGAAACTGGATAGTGCAGCGTTATTTGACATAACATAGACCAGAAATTCTTTGAGTGGCTTCAAGTCAAGAGTGAGCAATCTATCCCAAATAGAGCAAGGAATTGCTGCCCAGATTTAGAAGGTGCACTGAGCCTATAATTATTTAAGGTATCTGACTCTGGGAATCCTTAGATAACATTATGCCAGTGATCACTTTGTTCTTGAAGTACATCCAGTTCTGTCATATTTTGTCATATCACTTAGTCAGCTTTATGAATTCTGTTGTGTTTTCAGCTATATCAATTCCATTTGAAAAGTATGGTGAAGAGTTAATGTTTGGGAAAGGGGTGGAGGTAAGGTGATACTCGTGGTTAAATACTGTGCCTGTAGATATGCCCTTCATAAACAGAAAACAAGTGCCCATATTGAATTGATATGAAAACTCAAAAGCAGAGTTACTGGCTTCATAATTTGATGTGCATTTGTGTGTTAGTCTCCTTTCCTTGCTGGATTTATGATACCATATTACACTATGGAAAAAATACGTGGCTAGTGACATAACAAGAACAGAACGAGAGGACACAGTCTCAGGCGGCACCAGGGGAGGTTTAGGCTGGATGTTAGGAAGAAATTCTTCACAGAAAGAGAGATTGGCCATTGGAATGTGCTGCCCAGGGAGGTGGTGGAGTCAGCATCACTGGAGGAGTTTAGCAAGAGCCTGGTGCTTGGTGCCATGGTTTAGTTGATTAGATGGTGTTGGGTGATAGGTTGGACTTGATGATCTCAGAGGTCTTTTCCAACCTGGTTAATTCTATTCTATTCTATTCTATTCTATTCTATTCTATTCTATTCTATTCTATTCTATTCTATTCTATTCTATTCTATTCTATTCTATTCTATTCTATTCTATTCTATTCTATTCTATTCTATTCTATTCTATTCTGTCCTGTCCTGTCCTGTCCTGTCCTGTCCTGTCCTGTCCTGTCCTGTCCTGTCCTGTTCTGTTCTGTTCTATTCTATAATTCTCATTCCTCATCCCTTGCTGCTTCTCTGGTACAGAAAAAGCTTTGTTAACATTGACTTTGATACCATATGTGATGTTTTATTTTGTGTTTTCTTGCCATTCTGGGTCTTCCTTGCTGCATAAGATGGAAGAAGTCTTTCATAATTCACTGCACAAACTCATGTCAATAACAAGCTATTAATCTATGGCAGGGTTAAATTGTTGGTTATTACTTTACTGAATTGCATGCATTATCAGAAGAATCCCAAAGAATACTTAGCTTTATTCAGTAAGTAACAACTAAAATTTAACTAGAAAAGGCAGATTTAAAGACAATTTGCCAGCAGATACTACATTGTACCAGGTTATTACCAAAGAAAACACTCTTTAGAAATACATGTTGGGGTGTTAAGTTTAATTCTGTTCAAGAATTTGTCCCAAAAAATCAAAAAAAGCATCCCATCTTTCCACTAAAATGGAAGCAGAGCTGTGGAAATTATAAAGCAGACACGGATCTTGTCATGCCAGGCATTATTCAAGTCAATGCTCACAACTTAATTCAAAGGCTCTTGATAGATGTTCTCATCTAGGGTATGTTTAATGAGTTACTTACTACTTAAACCCATGAAATATTGAAAATGTACAGTATTGGAACTTGAGGCTATGCTGGATTTAGTTACAGTTCTAAGCTATCAAATAAAATGTTTATCTCGTGTTCTATTTGTGGCTGAGGGAGCTGCACTTGTTCAGCCTGGAGAAAAGGAGGCTCAAGGGAGACCTTACTGCTTTTCTACAGCTACTTAAAAGGAGTTGTAGCGAGGGTGGGAGTTGTCCTCTTCTCCTAAGTAACAAGCAATGGGACAAGAGGAAATGGCCTCAAGTTGTGCCAGGAGAGGCTTAGATTAGACATTGTTGAAAATTTATTTCCCAAAAGGGTTGTCAAGCCCTGAAACAGGCTACCCAGGGAAGTAATGGTGTCACCATCACTGGAGATATTTAAAAGACACAGGGATGTGGTGCTTAGGGACATGGTTTAGTGGTGGAATTGGTAGTGTTACATTAATGGTTGGGCTTGATGATCTTAAAGGTCTTTCCTCAGAAAGAACTCTGTGTTTTTCTTCCATGTAAAAGAAATCCAGGCATAGCACAGCTAGAATTTGTATATTTACTGTAATTATCAGACATTATCTGGAAAAAGCAGAGATTCTTTTTTTAAAAAATATCTAATTTTGTCTTTCAAAAAAAAAAAAATAATCAGGCTATAAATCCATGTGTTTGTAGATCTTAGTGAGGGGCTCTTAGAGAAGGTAAGGATCACCTTTTCACTGTGACTGAACAAGAGAGTGCACCGAATCTCACTGCAGTACCAATAGTTATGCATTGCAGAGTTTGTTCTGAATAGCTGCAACAGAGCAGAGAAGGAGAGGGAAGAAAATGAAACAAAGCAGCAAGAAAATTACAAACGTAAATGTCAGTAACATAGGGAGAGAGGAGAAAATAAACTGAAATGAGAAAGAAGGGAAGAGGTGCCCTTCTCTGATTTTTTTGACTTTTTGTGATTCCAGAAGCATAAAAAAACAAGGAAACTGAATTCTGTATGAAAGCACTGTACAAAGAGCTAGGGTCACTAAGGACAGGCTTGCCCTGGTCAGGGTTGTCTTGATCAATGCTTCCCAGAAGATTAGTGCAAAGTAAAGATTGACAAAGGTAGATAGCACTTTGTTGCTACTGCTGGAGGGGCTGCTTGCAAAGCATATGAGGTTTTGGTGTGCAAACCCTTTTTGCTCCTTGGTGCTGAGAATTACAGGAAGAGAGATGCACCTGGACATCTCAGGACACAGTCTTACCTGATGCTTGTGCACCTGGTGTCAGACATCTTCTGCTCATCGTTTCAGAGTACCAGGAGAGAGACCAAGGTCATTTGGATACACTCACTGTGGTACTGATAGGTACCCAGAAGGGATTTCCTAATAAATGGGAGTAAGTTCATACACAGTGGCTTTAGGATTGCTGCTTTGGGCATCAGCAACTGTTCTTCTGGTCTGGCACTGAAGGCCTCCACGTTTTGCCCAAACACCTTGTCAATCAGCAAAATTCCTTCTCATCATCATGGGGAGAGGATGTGTAGATGGTGGAAGCAACAGCAGAACTGGGAGAAAGATTTAAGCTTGAGTAGGCAGCAATGATAGATGATTCATTTATTAAGCAAGTCACACTCAAGCAAAGCCATTTGTGCAAGGAACTCCTCATCACTGTGACTAAGTTCACAATCTGGCCCCAAGTGCTTCACAGCTGTCACATCAAGCAACTAACATTGCTCCTGGTAAAATTATGGACAACTACATGAAGAACTGAGAAAGGGACTTGACAGCAAGGCTCAACACAAACCACAATAAACTAAGTAATTGTTTCATGCCAGCTTTGTGGGGCAATGCAATCGGGTGTTTATATACAGTTAGCCTTGGGACTTGACTGTGACTGTAGACAGGCTTTCAAAATATATATCTCTGAAGAGATGTGTGATGTTCACCACTCAGTCTGAAGCTTACTGTGTAACTTCCCCACAACATAGTATAATACAGCCCATTCATGGAGCTTCCTCTGTCCCTGTAGCATACATATATATTTATACCTTGATGGTATAAGCAGAGAGCACCTGTGTACTGCTGCCATGCTAAGCAGCCATTGCTGTCTCTGCAAGGAATGCAAGTGCATTGTCAGCAGGTTGAGAGATGTTGCTGAACCTCTTGTATGCACCCTGCTGCACCATCTCCCTTGCAATGGATTGCATGCACCCATGCAGGCAGGAGTGGTGAGTTGGGAAAGCCCTCAGGAGCTGACTGGAAGGTTTCCACTTGGCAGCGGTTTGAAAAGCTCTGGTGCACAGCATGCTGGCTAATTAACATTTTTTTTCTTTCCTGAAATGTTTCAGTCACCTGAATCTTCATAGCTGCAGGCAGCAGATGGGGAGGTGGAGAAAGGAGGGGGAGAAGAGTGAACGTGAGCACAAGTGCACCCTCATCTGCCACTGAAGCACAGTAAACAAGGAAATTACTGTGATTGTTGGATTATTATTATTATTATTCTATTGGAGAAATCAAATGTTAGGGAATTCAGAAGCAGGCACGATTCCCCCTTTTCTTGCTATGGTATTTTTATTACTTTTTCTTTACCATCTTTCATCTGCGGTGATAGTTCCTGTTTTGCAGTGTGGAAAGTATTTGAAATGCTTTATGAAAATCCATGAATATGCTGTACAGGCATATTATAAACTCTTAGTATTTCCCTAAAGGCAAGCTATTCCACTTGTAACTTTTATATATTTTTTTTTTAAATCCTTTTAAGACTGTGAAGGAAATGATTGCCCATGCTGTTTGTAAGACATTTTACAAGCTGTCTCACTTAAGACACAATTAAAAGGCAAGATGGATCTCCAAGCATAAACTGAGATTTTAAAAGTTAAGTTTTGCGTTTGTTGCAAGGAAATAACTATTAGACATAGCAATTAATAACCAGAACAAGCAGCTGTATCGTGCAGCAGGCTCTCTCAATGATGCTACTGATAAAGCAGTTGCATTAGACTCCTCTTAATAGTGTACTCACTCAAACCAGCTTAATAGAACCTTTTCCCCCTTTTTCAACTCAGAAGAAAAGTCATCATTATGACTTCAGAGTTTGGTAATTTTCCAGTGCTATTTTAGATGAGAGAATAATCTATTTGTCATGTTCTCAGTGTGAAGGGGGCTTGCTCATATATATCTGTTAAACTGTTAAACTCTGTTGGAGAACAGTTGTTTTTGAGATTTTACTGTACTGAATGTGTGCATCAAAACATGGGACACTGGATATGAACTTTATTTGGAGCTGATAGCTGCTGTCTTTCTAGGGTGCACTGGAACTGTGTTAGCTGTGATTTAGATATTCTTAGTATGCTAATACCATGGAGCTGATTTTATTCCTGCAATGGAAGGGCAACAAGGTGGAAGAATTATGTGTCTGGGTTTTCTCTATTTATATTGTGTGTGATAGGTGATAAACTACAGAGCTCTGAGGGGACAAATAACAGCCTTGAGGCAAACATAGATAAATAGTTAGAGCAAAAAACATTGGTTATTTTTTAAGCTTTGGAACATGAAAGCTTTAGACATCATTGCACCATGATGCACTTGCCAGACAGGAGTTTCCAGGTGTTTGTACTTAGTTCACAAAATCACAGCATTAGTGAGGCTTCAATAGACCTCTGAGATCATCAAGTCCAGCCTATGACCTAACACAACCACATGGACTAGACTGTGTCACTAAGTGCCACATCCAATCTTTCCCAGAGTACAAAACCAAGTAGTGCAATGAAGGAATGCACTGCCCATCTGCTGTATCTTTCCCCAGTTATCCAACAAGCATACAACCTGCACCCATAATATTTAGTGGTGCTTCCTTGCTCCAGGATTGCAGAAAGAGGTGGTGTGCTGCTGTATGATCCCCACATCCCCACTTTGTTGCCAATGGCACTGTTTGGTGTAGCAGGTGAACAATCTGCTGCCATTACCAGCTGCCTTCTGACTGACTGCACAGACGGACAGCTCATGCCAGACTCCCACTGGCTTCTATAAAATTGTCTACTGCAGAGCTAATGGGGAGGAAATGATCAAACAAGGCATCAGTGTTTGTTCCTCAGAGATTTGAGGGAGGGAAAAAAAGCATCTGTTAATCACCTCTTTAAAAGTTCATATCACAATGTATCTGTATAGAAACAGGTTGGTACAGTTAATGATACTCTTGTGGCCTCTGATTTGGAATCTTACATCAGCAGTCAACATAGGGAAGACAAAATGATGATTATTAAGTCACCCTTATGATCACCTTTCCGTACACATGCATTATTTACATAATACAGGGTACTTACACACTTGTTAATTAAAACCTGGGTTTGTTTTTCACTCATTTATACTCCTAAGATCTCTAGAGCATGTAATCTTTCCAACAGCATTTATTTCAGTTTCATTATTCCATATTTTGTTTAATGTTATCTTTCATTGTTTAAATATGAAATCCTCCACTGCAGAATGCTTGTGGGAATGGATTCCTTTGCATTGAGAATTTGTTTTGAAAGGGAGAGATGAGTGATCAGTCTGTTTGAAATATTGATGCCCAGGATCCAAGGGATACTCAACATTTTTTTTCAGGCTCTACCAATTTTTACGTACTCTTTCCATTTTAAGTGTGTCATGCTAATTACAGCATTTCTGGATCTTGCCCTTTGGCTTCTGTCCTGAAGTCCTGTCTTCCACTGTAGGGTAACATAGATCTGAAATTCACAGAATCTTGACTCCAGAAAAAGACCGCAAAGCTCTATTGTGATACAAATCATCAGCAACATAAATTACTCATCACTCACTGTTCATCACATTCTCTGAAGAGCACCAAAAATAAGACACTTATTTATAAATAGCTCAGCCTGCTAGATCCCAGTTAAACTCAAAAATTTTGGAGCTTCCCACCATTTTGACAGTGCATATAAATATGTAACATGCAGTTATGTGGAAGTTAGCAGCGCTTCGAAGTCCTCCTCGGGTACACCACAGCCCTTTCCCCAGGTTTACCTCAAAAGAACAAACTGCAAATTGAGACCTGTGGTGGAATGAGGCGAACCACACGATTAGCATAAGAAAGTGAGTTTGCTCGATAGAGAATGGGAGCTCGTTGCCCACCTCATGCTGCTCTTGTATTCCTCCTCAGAAGTATACTTTAAGAGGAAAAGGGAGTGAGAATTCACAGTGAATAATACATCTGATAATTGCAGACATTTTCTTTTCCTGCCTGAAAACGACCCAAAATTTCTGGAACAAGCACCAACAATACAAGCATTAGGAATAGCTCCATCCCAGAGCCCTTCCAAAAAAAAAAAAAAAAAAAAAGTGTATGAAAGTGGTTTCCTTTTTACTTCACTGGCTTTGAGCAGGGACCAGCTTAAAAATACCATTTTGGTTATTTGACTAATCCCTGTGATTATTTTTGTTTCCTTCTTTTCCCATCTGATAAACACAGGAATTGGGAGATATACATAGAAGCTGGAACTTGCAAATACTGCAAGTGTTCAGTTTTGCTATTCATTTTCTGCAAGCATTTATCTTAGTGTAATTTGATTACTGGAACATTGATGAAAAGCAAATGTTGAGGAGAACACGAACAGCTGAAGCATGTAATTTCATTCATGTAAGTATCCATGTGTTGTTTCTGATGCAACTGCCATCATTTAAACAACAACAAAAAAACCCCCAACAAACCAATATATTCTGACTTCCTGTTCATCTAAGTGTGGTATGACTTTGCTTAGGATGAGGAGCTAGCCCAGCAGGCTTTGTGGCTTCTTGTTGCAATATTTGTAAGTGAAGTTAACACTTCCATCAGCTTTAACCTTTAATTTTACCTGACTTTTACGTGTTTGCACTGGAGAGTTCCCTTTAATTAAAAAATCTATAGAAAGCCAGACACTGACAAAGATGAAGGATAGTTCAGACAATTCATCCTTTCATGGGTCTGTATTATGCCTGCCTTACGACAGCAAATGCTTGTCTTCTGAGAGTCATACAAAATTATTAGAATCTTTAATTAGAGAATAATAAACAGCAAAATAGCTTATTGTTGTCAGTAAGAGAGGAAGAAATGAGTATGTGTCAGACCATTGAACTGGGGACTCAAGTAGGAAATTCAGTCTCCTCCAATGTAGTTAAAAAACTATGCGAAAATATACTGAGCTGGGTACTGGAATAGTGTGGCCAGCAGGGAAGACATTGTGCCCCTGTACTCAGCACTGATCAGGCCACACCATGAGTCCTGTGTCCAGTTCTGGGCTCCTCAGTTTAAGAAGGACATTGAGACACTTGAACGTGTCCAGAGAAGGGCAGCGAGTTTGGGGAGGGGTTTGGAGCACAGCCCTATGAGGAGAGGCTGAGGGAGCTGGGATTGTTTAGCCTGGAGAAGAGGAGGCTCAGGGGAGACCTTCTTGCTGTCTACCTGAAGGGATGTTCCAGGGGAGGTTTAGGCTGGAGGTGAGGAGAAAGTTCTTCACAGATAGAATTGTTAGCTGTTGGAATGTGCTGCCCAGGGAGGTGGTGGAGTCACTGTCCCTGGAGGTGTTCAGGAGAGGATTGGACGTGGCATTTGGTGCCATGGTTTAGTCATGAGGTCTGTGGTGACAGGTTGAACTTGATGATCTTTGAGGTCTTTTCCAACCTTATTGATGCTATGATTCTACCAGTCCAGTCATGGAGAATTCCAGCTGAATTTTCTTTCCTTGTCAGAAGTTTCCTCCAGAAGCTTAAAAGGTGCCCAAGGCTGTCAAAACCAGCAGCATTCCATCATCTGTCTGTAAGCAGAGTGCTGAGGCGTGTGCGCGTTTGACCGCTGCTCAATGTAATGACAGTGTGGTTGCCATTGGAGCTGTTGTGTGGTGCTGCAGCATCCATCCTTTTTTAAAAGTGCTAGTGGTGAGAGGAAGAAAGAGCCAACTCAGAAAGCAAGTTCCTGGCCATGCATGATTTTCTTTTATTGTTTGTTTGGTTTTTGCAGAGGGCTATGTCTGACCTGTGTGGTGTTTCTGATTGCATGTCATGGGCCAGGAGTCCAATGCTGCCCTCGTGGTGGGGTAATTCCCCTTCCCTTCTGTGGTGGTTTTAGGCTATGCCTTAAAAATTTAATTATAGATTTTGAGCAGAAAAGTACAAAAAGATAAATAAATCACTATTGGGTGTAAAAAAGAAAACAAAATATTATTCTAAACAAATTCGTTGGGTAAATATGTAGAATAAGACAGGCTGTACCATAACAGTTTTGTCCTTTTACTGGTCTTTTGCTGTTTTACTTCGCTTGGGAGAGATTAACCTGCTTGTCAGTTGGCCTTGGCTGAGCTGTTAAGTCTAACCCACTGCTTTCTCTCTGCTCCTTTCTCCCTTGGGACAGGGCAGGAAGCAGTGAAATGGCTTCCCTGGTCTCTGACCAGGGTGCTTTTCATGTTGTTTGATAACTGTGAATATCTGTATAATATTGTAAATACTGCATATTTTTTACATATTCATTGCATTCCATTGTAGAGTGTAGTTCTTGCTTGTAAATACAGCTTTATTTGCTTCTAACTGAGTTAGTCTGGCAAATGCTGGGGGGGAACTTCCACCACACCTTCACCTTGATCTTAGAGGCTGTTGTTCCCAGCAGCAGCCTGGTGTGTCCCTGTCCCTGTTTAAGAGTCCACATATAGAATCATAGAATCAATAAGGTTGGAAAAGACCTCAAAGATCATCAAGTCCAACCTGTCACCCAAGACTTCATGACTGGAAAAACCATGGCTTCAAGTGCCACATCCAATCCCTTCTTGAACACCTCCAGGGACAGTGACTCCACCACCTCCCTGAGCAGCCCATTCCAATGACTAACAACTCTCTCTGTGAAGAACTTTCTCTCACCTCCAGCCTAAATTTCCCCTGGTGCAGTTTGTGACTGTGTCATCTTGTTCTAGCGCTGATTGCCTGGGAGAAGAGGCCAACGTGTCAATCAATGTGCTCAAGCACACATAAAATCTTTATTCATTTTAACAGTGGTCTACAAGTGCTGCTTACCTTTCAGAATAGAAAAGCAAACATTCCACAGAAGGTCCTGCTTGCTGTGAGTGTCGCTCTTTGTCTTTTATTAGCACAGCCAGATGGCTGTTTCACTACAATTTATTAATAATACATCCTGGTGTTCTGTGTGGTACCTGGCAATGGATTTTAAGAAGGGAATTTTACAGAATATTTTACTTCCCTTGCCCAGATAGTGCAGTGCAGCCTCCATGCCAAAGCACTACAGCAACAAAATTCAGAGCTTGGGGATTTTTACTTTCCATAATTCCATGCCACTGAAATGTATAACAGTATAATGTTGGAAAACCACCCAAGATTCCCACTCAAGTGCTAACATGTAAAGAAATGAAATGGGGAAAGACAAAAGCCATGCACTCTTCTATTTATTCAGGGAATATACTTTTTCTTGTATGTGTGATGTTTTTTAATTACAGGTCCTTTCTCCCAGCAGCAGTACCTTTCCTGTAGAGAGCAGCTTTGACTGCATGTTCTTGCCAAACTCATAGGAGTGGTGTAGTCTGTCATCCCTTCCTTTCAGGTTGTCTGGGGGAATCAGATACTCCTCTGCAACACTTCCTCTTGTTCAGGGAGTTAAAAAGAATCACGGCACCAAAAATAGTTGATGTGAATTCCTCATCCCCAGGCTTCTTTCACGAGACTCTGCAGAGTCATCGTGGATTATGTGCATGGAGATGGATAGACGCAAACAGCTTGCTGAGATCAGTAAGACATGAAGCTTTCGTGTTTTATCACAAGCACTTATCCATGTTGAACTCCCAGGGCATGCTTCATTTTTTTTGGTTCTTACCCCTCCCTTTAGGAGGATACAATCACCCACTCAAGGAGCAGAAATAGTGCATGACTAACTGTATCACAGAACAAATGATTAACACTAAGTAGTTGGTGCTAGCTGTTTGCAAACAATCCACGTGCAAACAATTATGCTGAAGCAATTTTGTGAACACCTAACTCAATGTATTTTGCATAACTCAAGACTAGCTTCTGGATCATTAGATTCACAACTTCTGTCTTGTTTGTTAAATTCATAAATCTCATTATTTCTACTCATACATAGAGCTGGCAGTTGAGTGCTAGACTCAACTATCTCTTAGTCTGTAAGGCTGGACTGGCAAAGGCTGTGGGAAGGATGGTGGCTCTGACGGATGAGGGGTGGTTCAATACAAGTTACAGATGCTGTGCTTTGAGTTTATAAGCCATGAAATGCAGAGGAGGGCAGCTGCACTCAGGCAGGTCCATTAATACATCTCATGACTTTGAGTTTGCTGCTGTGCAAATAAAGATGCTCTTTGCCCCAGCTGCACCCAGCCTGGCCACAGATAGCTTGGTATGGCTGGCCAAGCACATCAAAATGCTTTTAAAGGTCATTATCAGGAGCAGAGGGCCTCTTTGTCAGCTGTGATCTCTTACCAGCTGTTTGCTGATAGCAGGGTTGAAGAGCTGACCTGAAGAAAGCACAGCCTACCTAACATGTCATTACACAGGCTAGAGCAGGAAGAGCTGTGCTGTGAGGAAGAACATGTCTTGCAGTCAGTAGGAAGCTCAAGCACAGACAAGGGTAATGGTTAATGACTTGATGTCCAGATAGAAATGGTGACAAGTGGTGTCCCTCAAGGGTCTATTGAGACCACTGCAGTTCCCTATCTTCAATAGTATAGACAGTGAGAGTGAGTGCACCCTCAGCAAGTTTGCTGATGATAGCAAACTGAGTGGTGTGGTTTATAAGTCTGAAGGACAGGATGCCATCCAGGTGGATCTGAGCAGGGCATTTGGAAGTACTGGTGGATGAGAAGCTGGACATGAGCCAACAATGTGTACTTGCAACCCAGAAGGCAAATTGCATCCTGGACAGCATCAAAAGTGTGGCCAGCAGATAGAGAGCGGTGATTCTGCCGCTCTTCTCTGCTCTGGGGAGACATCATCTGCAGTGCTGTGTCTGTCTGTGGTACCCCCAACATAAGAGGCATATATTGCTGCTGGAGCAGCACCAGAGAAGGGCCACAAAGACAATCAGAGGGCTGGAGCATCTCTGCTATGAAGACAGGCTGAAAGAATTAGGTCTGTTCAGTCTGGAGAAGGGAAGGCTCCAGGGCCTTCTAACTACATTTCAGTATCTGAAAGGGACTTACAGGAAAGCTGGGGAAGGACTGTTTAGAAAGGTTTGTGGTGACAGAATGAGGGAGCAATGGTTTGAAACTGGAGCTGGGTAGATTTAGGTTGGACATAAGGAGGAAGTTCTTTACAATGAGAATGGTGAAATACTGGAACAGGTTGCCCTGGGATGTGGTGGAGGCCCTGTCCCTGGAGACATTAAAGATCAGATTTGGTGTGGCCCTGGGCAGCCAGGTCTGGTTGGAGATGTCCCTGCTGACTTCACCAGGATTCAACAAGATGACTCCTGAAGGTCCCTTCCAACTCAATACAGTCTGTGAATTTGTGAAGAGCTAATGCTTTCATTTGGTTCAGTGTATTTGAGAGCCATTCAGATTGCAGAAATGTGAAGCCCCAGCATATCCTAGAACTCAAAGCTCTTAAAAAACAAATTAAAGACCCAGTATACTTGAGTAATTGGTGCTTTGCAATCAGTGTAGTAGTCTTCCAGCTGTCAGAGTTTGTTGCAAACCCTATATAACTTTAAGCAGGAGATACATTATTTTATGAGAGGGGGGATATGGAGGCAGTGGAAATTTAAAGGAAGAAAGAGATAATGTAGAGCCGGTGTCTGAAGGAAAACTATGTTAGTAAAGGCCATTCCCCTCATTTCCATGCTGCAGATCATTTTTCCCATCAGTAACATCCAGCCTGTTAAATTGTTGCTGTTACTTTCATTACTTTCTCATAAATGAAGCCAACCCCTATTAACCTGCCACAACAGTTTTTTTCCCTTTCTCCCTCCAGAAACAAAAGGTAGCAGAATGACTAGAGTTTTGCATAAACAGGTAGAATAAAGAACTTTACACACAATGTCATAATTAATTTGATGTTTAGTTCCATCACAATAGTTAGTCCAGCTGCTCCTCAGTAATGTTTTCTACAAGGGTAAAAAGTATATTAAACTAGCCCCCACCCAAATGCTTTGCTAGTATGAGCAGTGTGATGTTTTGTCTGGCTATGTATAACAGAATCATAGAATAGAGTGGAATGGAATGGAATGGAATGGAATGGAATGGAATGGAATAGAATAGAATAGAATAGAATAGAATAGAATAGAATAGAATAGAATAGAATAGAATAGAATAGAATTAACCAGGATGGAAAAGACCTTTGAGATCATTGAGTCCAACCTATCACCCAACACCATCTAATCAACTAAACCATGGCACAAAGCACCCCATCCAGTCCCTTCCTAAACACCTCCAGTGATGGTGACTCCACCACCTTCCTGGGCAGCAGATTCCAGTGGCCAATCTCTCTCTCTGGGATGAACTTCTTCCTAACATCCAGCCTAAACCTTCCCTTGTGCAGCTTGAGACTGTGTCCTCTTGTTCTGGTGCTCGTTGCCTGGGAGAAGAGAACAACTCCCACCTGGCTACAACCTCCCTTCAGGTAGTTGTAGACAGCAATAAGGTCTCCTCTGAGCCTCCTCTTCTCCAGGCTAAGCAACTCCAGCTCCTCAGCCTCTCCTCAGGGGCCAGTGTTCCTGATACAGGCCAGGATACCATTGGCCTTCTTGGCCACCTGGGCACACTGCTGGCTCATGTTGAGCCTACTATCGACCAGTACCCCCATGTTGGAAGGGACCTCAAGGATCATTTGATCCAACCTTCATAGGTGCTAGTGTAGTTTAAATAAGATGGCCCAGCACCCTGTCAAGCTGAGTCTCAAAACTGTTGAATGGTGAATTTCCTACTTCCCTTGGGAGATTATTCCTGTATCTAACTATCCAATAGCTATCATGGTGAAAAATTTTCTTCTGGAATCTAATCAGAATCTCCCCAGGAGTAGCTCTTACCCAATACCCATTGTCTTTTCCATGTGATTCCTTCTAAAAAGGGACTGTCCATCTTCTTGGCAGCCATCCTTGATGTAATGGTGTAGGGACCTGGGGGTACTAGTTGATAGTATGCTCAACATGAGCCAGCAGTGTGTCCAGGTGGCCAAGAGGGCAAATGGCATCCTGGCCTGGATCAGGAACAGTGTGGCCAGCAAGAGCAGGGAAGTCATTGTGCTCCTGTATTCAGCACTGGTTAGGCCACAGTCTAAGTCCTGTGTCCAGTCCTTTCCAGGGAGGAGTTTGGAGCACAACCCTATGAGGAGAGGCTGAGGGAGCTGGGGTTGCTTAGCCTGGAGAAGAGGAGGCTCAGGGCAGACCTTCTTGCTGTCTACACCTACCTGAAGGGAGGTTGTAGCCAGGTGGGAGTTGGTCTCTTCTCCCTGACAACCAGCCTGGAGGACAAGAGGACACAGTCTCAAGCTGTGCCAGGGGAAGTTTAGGCTGGATGTTAGGAAGAAGTTCTTCCCAGAAAGAGAGATTGGCCATTGAAATGTGCTGCTCAGGGAGGTGGTGAAGTCATCATCACTGGAGGTGTTTATGAAGAGGCTGAATGAGGCACTTGGTTGCATGGTTTAGTTGATTGGATGGTGTTGGGTGATAGGTTGCACTTGATGATCTCAAAGGTCTTTTCCAACCTGGTCTATTCTTCTATTCTATTCTATTCTATTCTATTCTATTCTATTCTATTCTATTCTATTCTACATGGTAACAAGGTCTCCCCTAAACCTCATCTCAAGATTGAACAAACCCAATTTTCTCAATCTTTCCTCGTATGGCAGGTCCTCTAGTTCTTTGATCATTCTCCTGGCCCTTTTCTGGACACTTTTCAGTCAGACCGCATCTTTTTGTCTTAGCAGGGACCAACTCTGAACGCCATACTCTAGGTGAGGTCTGACAAGCACTGAGTAGAGTGGGAGTGCTATTGAGTTTACCATTAACAGGGAAAGACCTTGTGTTACTTGAGTGCAATATGGATTTTTGAACTTCTTTTAAGCAGTGTATGCAAGTCTCCAGCCTGACCAATGATGTGGTGCCATCCCCTGCTGCAGAGCTGGTCTCTGGGCTGTGCAGCGAGCACCAGCAGCACAGAAAAGAAAAAAGGGAAAAAGGGAGAGAAGGCTGTGAGCCCAAAAGCCCTCACTTTACAGTAGAGCTGCCGTACCCAGACAGTTATGGAGATCTCTCGCCACCAGCTAGAGGTTTATCCATAATGGTAGTTTGATACAGTTGCAGCAGGAAAGGGTTTCAGGTTCATCAAGACCAAGTGCAGGATCCTGCATCTGGGTGGAGGCAATCCCAGGCACAAATCCAGGCTGGGCAGTGTTTGGCTGGAAAGTAGCCCTGAGGAGAGAGGCTTGGGGGTGCTGGTGGACAAGAAGCTCAACATGAGCTCTCAGTGTGCACTTGCAGCCCAGAAAGCCAATCAGATCCTGGGCTGCATCAGGAGAAGTGTGGCCACCAGGTCAAGGGAGGTGATTCTCCCCCTCTACTCAGCTCTGGTGAGACCCCACCTGGAGCACTGCCTCCAGTTCTGGAGCCCCTATTACAAGAGGAATCTGGAGGTGCTGGAAGGTGTCCAGAGAAGGGCCATGAGGATGATCGGGGGGCTGGAGCACCTCTCCTATGAGGACAGACTGAAGGAGTTGGGGCTGTTCAGTGTGGAGAAGAGAAGGCTTCCAGGTGACTTCATTGTGGCCTTCCAGTGTCGGAAGGGGGCCTACAAGAAGGCTGGGGAGGGACTTCTGAGGATGTCAGGTAGTGATAGGACTAGGGGGAATGGAATGAAGCTGGAGGTGGGGAGATTCATGCTGGATGTGAGGAGGAAGTTCTTCCCCATGAGAGTGGTGAAGCCCTGGAATGTGTTGTCCAGGGAGGTCCCTGGAGGTGTTTAAGACCAGGCTGGACGAGGCCCTGGCCAGCCAGCTCTAGTGTGAGCATGGCAGGGGGATTGGAACTAGATGATCCATGTGGTCCCTTCCAGCCCTGACTGATTCTGTGATTTATGGGGGAAAGCTGATGAGTTTTGCCTGACTCTGATAGTGGGATGATCTGCATATGCCAGAAGCAGAGCTGAAGGAAAAGAGAATTGTATTTATTTATTTATTTGTCTTTTGATTAAGCCTAGTTTCTGGTGAGTGATGGTGTCAGGCAGTGATACAAACCTTCCATACAGCCAGATGGGCCTGTTAAGCATGGCATGCTGCTTTTCCCAGGGTGCATGGTCACAATACTTACCTTCAGTCTGTGACTACTACCACATATTACATACCCATGGACAGACACATTGCTTGAAGCTTGTGAAGTACCAGTTACTACTGCTCCAATGAGTCCAAGATCAGCACAAAGGAGAGAATTTGTAAGTTGTGTTTGTATTTTATACTGATTCACAAGCTCTATGCAGTCACTTTATTGCTGGTCTAAATGTCCATGCAGCGTTCAGAGTAAAAGCAAACCTGGTAGCAGTAATCTCTGCAAATGTTTGTGCATAGTAGAGAGGTGATGGCATTATGTTTTTCTGTCAAGAAATTAGATGAAAGCAGATGGCTGAGTCACAGCTAGGAGCTGTAGGTACAGGCTGGGGTCAGAGTGGCTAGAGAGCAGCCAGAGAGAAAGGGATCTAGGGGTACTGGTTGACAGCAGCTGAACATGAGCCAGCAGTGTGTCCAGGTGGCCAAGAAGGCCAATGGCATCCTGGCCTGCATCAGAAATAGTGTGGCCAGCAGGAGCAGGGAGGTCATTCTGCCCTGTGCTCAGTGCTGGTTGGGCCACACCTTGAGTCCTGTGTCCAGTTCTGGGCCCCTCAATTTAAGGATATTGAGACACTTGAATGTGTCCAGAGAAGGGCAACAAAGCTGGGGAGGGGTCTGGAGCACAGCCCTGTGAGGAGAGGCTGGGGGAGCTGGGGTTGCTTAGCCTGGAGAAGGGGAGACTCAGGGGAGACCTTATTGCTCTCTGCAACTACCTGAAGGGAGGTTGTAGCCAGGTGGGGGTTGGTCTCTTCTCCCAGACAACCAGCACCAGAACAAGAGGACACAGTCTCAAGCTGTGCCAGGGGAGGTTTAGGCTGGATGTTGGGAAGAAGTTCTTCTTAGGAAGAGAGATTGGCCCTTGGGTTGTGCTGCCCAGGGAGGTGATGGAGTCACCATCACTGGAGGTGTTTAGGAAGGGACTGGATGGGGTGCTTGGTGCCATGGTTTAGTAGTCATGAGGTCTTGGATGACAGGTTGGGCTTGATGATCTTTGAGGTCTTTTCCAACCTTATTGATTCTATGATTCTATGATCTTGCACATTATACACCAAAGGGAAAAACTGGCATTGCTGGTGACATTCTCCCAAGCCTCATCACAATATGTGCTGTAAACCACTTTCTGCTCTGGGAAATACCTACTACAGTAAGCCCTCATTTCAGTGCTACGTACCCAGAGCTCTTTTGGAATACAATGGATAATTAATAAGTTGCTTATGCACTTCAGACTAATGAGGAAATCACAGTATGCTATGTGGTACTGATGCAACATCAGTAGGATGGGTAACACTAGCCTGGGAACTAGGTGGGAAACACTAGGCTCCACACACTGGAAAGGCAGACCAGTGCACTGTCAGCAGTGTAGGAATACCAATGTCCAAATTATTTAGCAATAGCCCATAGAATAAATGGATATTTGTTACTTTCCATATTAATGTAGCTATCAAGGCAGCTCTGTCTTGCAGCACAGGAAGGAACAGGAGATAGGAGCTCTAGATTCCACTGGCAAAATCTTGGTATTGTCTCCAAGATGTGTGACTTAACCTCTTTATTTCATTTGGTTACTTTTCCCCTTCTGTTCCCTCCCTGTGTAAAGAGCGTAAAATATTTATCTTGCTATGAGCCTTATTATGGATAGAGAGTTGTTTCACAAAGGGGCAAGTAGCCTGGCCACTGGTGGTGGTCTGTACCCCCGGGGCACTGTGGAGGAGTTTTCCCCATTTTTACAGCGCAAGGTTTGCCCCCGAAAAGGAGCACAAGAGGAGGCAGAAATTTCAAACTGGATCACTTGGTTTCTATATTTGACAGCCAGCAAGGGCCCCTTCCTCCTCCTCCTCCTCCTGTCCCTGTGTGCCTTGGTAACAGTCTCTGTGCAGTCATACGCTTTTGTGGGTAGCTGATAGATGCTTTAATGGAAACTAAAATGCTTCTGTCTTTGGGGAGTAGGCACCTCCTGGATCATGCCTTGTTTTGTGTTTTGAATGTCCAGAAAAGCAATTGCAAACACTGTTTAAAAACGTCAGACTTTCGCTATTGTCTTTTGGGGGGTTTTGTTTGGTTGGTTGTCTTTTTTAACAGCAATGTATGCACTCAGGATGGGGAAGATAAAATAGGGGAGCAGCAAATAAAGGATTTGTAGTGAATATTAGCCACTAGGCTTTGTTGCATTTTCAAAAGTCAGTTTCTTCTGTTAATAAAACAGGAACTCTGCAGCTGGTGGGCTGACAAACATCAGACCTTCTAGTTCATTAATTTTTCCCTCCTGAAGCAACAGTTGATGTTGAATGGCACTTAACCCTTGAACTGCTCCTTATGCAAACAAAATTCGTCCTGCTGAAGAGAGTAGCTCCACCACCTGGCAGATAGTCAAAGATGTGTAGTGGCACAAGGATGTCCATGCAGGATGAAACCTTCCTGCCCCAGATGTGCAGGAAGAGATCTTTCTGCTCTAGCCATGCAGAATGAGACTCCCCTACCCAAGCTGTGCAGGATGAGACCCTCCTGCTCTAGCTGTTGGAGCAGTATCATGGACTTTGGGCAGGCAGCAAGTGGCATTTTGTGACCATTCAGCATGGCAAGTCCTGATGATTGGCTGCCTCTGTTGGCTCCCTCCCCCCACTGCATGCAGAGTGTGTTTGTTTTCAAAAGAGGTGTTTGATTTTTTAATCTTACTTTCCCCTGTTTGCCCCCTGCTCTGAGAGCAAATTGTAACTCTTCTTTCTAATTTCCCATCTCCCTAATTAAATCCTTGGTGTATTAAATAGGAAAATTCAAGTGGAGATGTTTAAATTTGCTTTCTGATTTTAAGTCAAGCAAGTACACACAAAAATTCACTTCAGAGCCATGATTTAAATGTCTAGCCTCAAAAATGTGAACTACTGACTTAATCTGCCCTGATGTCATTCAGTAGAGCTAAAAGATCAGTCTTTGCAAGCTTAATTCTCAGCTTGCTTCATATGAAAAATCAATATAAAGCAAAATGCACCTCTAGGGAAAATGAATCCTGTGGAATATGCCCAGAACAAGGCCCAGTAGAAGAGGATGCAATAATGAGGTGGTGCTGGCTTTTTGAAGATTGAGATGTGGTTCATCATTAATTTGTCCCACTGTGTGTTGCCATATATAGCTATCATTTTAGTGACTGCTCCGTGAGTACCTTCTTTCAGCACAACCTCTATTTCTCTGACAGGCAGGGACCCACAGAGATGAGGTAAACTGGCTTGGTCAGTGGTCATTGTCCTTGAGGAGCAGCACTGCTATGACAGGGACTCAATTAATGAGGTGGGAATCACAAAAACACAGTGATCTTTATTTTTCCCTGAAACCCCTGCCCTCAAATTAGGTGTAAAAACTGATTAAATTATTGACAGCTTCTGTTCAGTTGTGAATTCTACCAGGATGCTTCTGGACAACTTTAGTACAACTTAGAGAATTCAGGAAATGGAAAAGCCTAAGCCACAAAGTAGCTTCACCCCACTTACAAAATCAGAGGCAAACCAGGAACCTTAGGGAAAGCTGATGGGAACGCCAGGTTGTGCTCACGAGGATGGAGCAGGAATTTGGCATCGGTCCCTAGGTCTCTCCTCAGTGACAGGCTCCAGAACTGCAGGTTTATAACCCAATTTGTGATTGATGCAGCATGAACATTGTAACAAAGGATGAGGAAAAGGCAGAGATACTTAACACCTTCTTTGCCTCAATTTTTGCTAGAAGGACAGAACGTCTTCCTGACAGCTGGCCTGCAGAGCTGGCAGAAGGAACCAGGGAACTGCACAGTTTCCCTATGTTCCATGAGGAGGTGGTTGGAACTCTCCTTAGCAGCTTGGATCCCCACAAGTCCATGGGACCAGATGGGATTCATCCTAGGGTGCTGAGAGAGCTGGCAGACGAGCTGGCCAAGCCACTCTCCATAATTTTCCAGCAGTCCTGGCTCACTGGCGAGGTCTCAGAGGACTGGAAGCTGGCCAACGTGGTGCCCATCCATAAGAAGGGCCGGTTGGATGAGCCAGGGAATTACAGGCCTGTCAGTCTGACCTCAGTACCAGGCAAGATCATGGAACAGGTCATCCTGAGTGCAATAACACAGCACTTAGAGGATGGCCAAGGGATCAGGCCTAGCCAACATGGATTTAGGAAGGGCAGGTCCTGCCTGACCAACCTGATCTCCTTCTATGATCAGGTGACCCGCCTGGTAGATGTGGGGAGGCCTGTTGATGTAGTCTTCCTGGACCTCAGCAAGGCCTTTGACACTGTACCCCATAGCAAACTGCTGGCCAAGCTGTCAGCCCATGGCTTGGACGGGAGCACACTGCGATGGGTTAGGAACTGGCTGGATGGCCGAGCCCAGAGAGTGGTGGTGAATGGTGCCACATCCAGCTGGCGGCCAGTCACTAGTGGTGTGCCCCAAGGATCAGTGTTGGGCCCTGTGCTCTTTAACATCTTTATTGATGATCTGGATGAGGGCATTGAGTCCATCATCAGTAAATTTGCTGACGACACCAAGCTGGGGGCAAGAGTTTCATAGTTTCATAGTTTCATAGTTTCATTCAGGGTTGGAAGGGACCACAAGGATCATCTAGTTCCAACCCCCCTGCCATGGGCAGGGAAAGCCCACACTAGATCAGGCTGGACAGAGCCTCATCCAGCCTGCTCTTAAACACCCCCAGGGACAGGGCCTCGACCACCTCCCTGGACAACCCATTCCATTCCTGGAGGGTAGAGAGGCTCTGCAGAGGGACCTTGACAGGCTGGACAGATGGGCAGAATCCAATGGCATGAGATTTAACACATCCAAGTGCAGGGTTCTGCACATTGGCCACAACAACCCCATGCAGTGCTACAGGCTGGGGTCAGAGTGGCTGGAGAGCAGCCAGGCAGAGAGGGACCTGGGGGTACTGGTCGATGGTAGGCTGAACATGAGCCTGCAGTGTGCCCAGGCAGCCAAGAGGGCCAATGGCATCCTGGCCTGCATCAGGAACAGTGTGGCCAGCAGGAGTAGGGAGGTCATTCTGCCCCTGTACACTGCACTGGTTAGGCCACACCTCGAGTCCTGTGTCCAGTTCTGGGCCCCTCAGTTTAGGAAGGATGTTGACTTGCTGGAACGAGTCCAGAAAAGAGCAACAAAGTTGGTGAGGGGTTTGGAACACAAGCCCTATGAGGAAAGACTGAGGGAGCTGGGGTTGCTCAGCCTGGAGAAGAGGAGACTCAGGGGTGACCTTATCACTCTCTACAACTACCTGAATGGAGGTTGTAGACAGGTGGATGATGGTCTCTTCTCCCAGGCACCCAGTACCAGAACAAGAGGACACAGTCTCAGGCTGCGCCAGGGGAGGTTCAGGTTGGATGTTAGGAAAAAGTTCTATACAGAGAGAGTGATTGCCCATTGGAATGGGCTGCCCAGGGAGGTGGTGGAGTCGCCGTCATTGAAGGTGTTCAGGAGGAGACTTGATGGGTTGCTTAGTGCCATGGGTTAGCTGTTTGGGTGGGTTGGATTGGTTGATGGGTTGGACACGATGATCTTGAAGGTCTCTTCCAACCTGGTTTGGTTTATTCTAATAAAGGTTTATTCTAATGATCCAAAGGACCTGCCAGAATCAAAGTGTCTGCAGACACGGCTGCTACGAGGGGAAACTCGTGAGCAGCAGCACTGCAAGAAAGCCACAGCTTCATGGCAGGCAGGGAGCAGGACCTCAGGCAGGCAGGGTCTGGGAGAAGCCAGGTCCGAGTGGAGCAAGCAAGATGAAGGCGGGAGCCAGAGCAGGAGCGAGCGGGAGCACTGATCGCTTTCTGGCCACTCTGTTGAAGGTGTTTCTAGACAAAGTGTCCAAGGCCAGTGTACAATGGGCGTGATGCACCCTGCTAATCATAGCTCCCAAACCCAGCAATCCTCCCCCACCGGTGAGTACCTGTGAGGGACCTCTGCCCCAGCGCTGTTTACCTGTCCCTGGACGAGGGAGAAGGCAATTTGGTGCCTTTGTCTTTCCCCATTCAAACCTCCGCTGATGGAGATGGGGGAAGAGGGGTTTGGAGCACTCTGTAACAAGCAGCTAGTGCCCTGAAAGGAATGTGGTGAGATCTCACAGCATCCAAGGCTGTCCTGAGCCTGGATGTGCTGTCTGCAGAAGCACAGCCCCAAACTCCACATGTGAATGTTGGTTTACAGCATTGTCTAAGGATGGACGAGGAAGGTGCCTTTGTTGAATTGCCACCTCCTTCCTTGTTTGTCTCTAAGACCACAGGATCACAGGATCAGGATCACACAGGATGTTAGGGGTTGGAAGGGACCTCTGAAGATCATTAAATTCAACACCTCCTGCCAGAGCAGGACCATAGAATCCAGCACAGGTCACACAGGAACACATCCAGATGGGTTTGGAAAGTCTCCAGAGAAGGAGACTCCACAGCCTCTCTGGGCAGCCTGTTCCAATGCTCTGTGACCTTCACAGTGAAGAAGTTCCTCCTCATGTTGAGGTGGAACCTCCTGTGCTGTAGTTTATATCCATTACCCCTTGTCCTATCACAGGGTGCTACTGAGAAGAGCCTGTCCCCTCCCTCTTGACACCCAGCCCTCAGATATTTATAAACATTTATTAAATCCCCTCTCAGTCTTCTCTTCTCCAGACTTACAAGCCCCAAATGACCTAGTTTCACTCAGTTGAGCTGTGAACACCAGAAAGGGTTGCTCAGCGTGTTGGTGGGCACATAGTCATTTGTGGAAAAAATGTGGCACAGGGGCACAGCTACTGAGCGTAAAGGGAATGTGAATGCTTTAGGAAGAGTTGAAGACACTTTCAAGCCATGATAAAATTGGACTGGTAAGTGAAACTGGTGATCCTTGTTGCAGGTGTTAATGGTGAATAAAATCTAACTGGATTAAATGCTGTGTGGGTATGATGGATACATACCAGAATCACAGTATCACAGAACATTAGAGGTTGGAAGGGACCTCAAGATGTCACCAAGTTCAACCCCCCCCTGCCAAAGCAGGATCACCCAGGGTAGTCCACACAGGAATGCATCCAGATAGGTTTAGAAAATATCCAGAGAAGGAGACTCCACAACCTCTCCGGGCAGCCTGTTCCAGGGCTCTATCACCCTCACTGTAAAGAAGTTTTTCTGTGATACTGTGATACTGTGAAATCTTCCATGTTCAAGCTTGAACCTGTTGTTCCTTGTCTTATTACTGTGCACCACCAAAAAGAGCTTGGCCCCCTCCACTTGACACCCAGCCCTCAGATATTTATACACATTGATCAGATCCCCTCTCAGTCTTCTCAAGGTGAAACAGCGCCGGGGCTCTCAGCCTCTCTTCATAGGGGAGATGCTCAAGTCCCCCGAGCATCCTCGTGGCTCTCCATTGACTCTCTCCAGCAGGTCTCTGTCTCTCTTGAACTGGGGAACCCAAAACTGGACACAGGATTGCAAGATGTAGTCTCACCAGGGCAGAGTAGAAGGGGAGAAGAACCTCCCTAGACCTGATGGACATGCCCTTCTTGATGGACCCCAGGACACCATTTGCTCTCTTGCTCACAAGGGCACATTGCTGTCCCAGGCAGAACTTGCTGTCCACCAGCACTCCAAGGTCTTTCTCTGTGGAGCTGCTTTCCAGCAGGGCAACTCCTAAGCTGTCCTGGTGCCTGTTGTTGTTCCTCCCCAGATGCAGGATGCTTCACTTGTCCTTATTGAACTCGATGAGGTTTGCCTGCACCCAGCTCTCAGCCTGTCCAGAAAGGACAATAGCTTCCTTTGTAAAATGGGATCAAA
Source organism: Melanerpes aurifrons (assembly GCA_011125475.1). Lineage (NCBI taxonomy): Eukaryota > Metazoa > Chordata > Aves > Piciformes > Picidae > Melanerpes > Melanerpes aurifrons. The sequence goes on along the minus strand of WWNC01000059.1, from coordinate 679,629 downwards.
CCTCTTTTACCTCTATAATATGAATCAATCTCCATAACCCCCTCTATTCATATTCTATATTTTCTTTCCAGAATTACTTTCTTCAGACAGAATTTTGATCAAGTCTCAAAAGCTAGGTAACACAGAAAATATACTCACAGACTGTTGAGATTGTAGGGCAGGGGGTTGGGGGGAGGAAACAAAAATAAGAGGCATTTTCTAATGATATGTCCAACATGTCCATCTTGCTGATGGGAAAGTGGAAGCTGCTGTAAGAGGGCAAGGTTGTGAATGCTGTCACAAGAGCCCTTTAAACTGAGGAGCCTGGCAAGAGTGACATGCAGAAAGGGACCTGGGGGTAGTGGTTGACAGCCAGCTGAATATGAGCCAGCAGTGTGCCCAGGTGGCCAAGAAGGCCAATGGCATCCTGGCCTGCAGCAGAGATACTGTGGCCAGCAGGAGCAGGGATGTCATTGTGCCTCTCTACTCAGCACCAGTTGGGCCACACCTTGAGTCCTGTGTCCACTTCTGGGCCCCTCAATGTAAGAAGGACGTTGAGATACTTGAACATGTCCAGAGAAGGGCAACAAGGCTGAGGAGAGGCCTTGAACACAAACCCTATGAGGGGAGGCAGAGGGAGCTGGGGTTGCTTAGCCTGGAGAAGAGGAGGCTCAGAGGAGACCTTACTGCTCTCTACGGCTACCTGAAGCCAGGTGGGGGTTGGTCTCTTCTCCCAGGCAACCAGCACCAGAACAAGAGGACACAGTCTCAAGCTGTGCCAGGGGAGGTTTAGGCTGGAGTTGAGGAGAGAGTTCTTCCCAGAAAGAGTAATTGGCCATTGGAATGTGCTGCCCAGGGAGGTGGTGGAGTCACCATCCCTGGAGATGTTCAAAAAAGGATTGGATGTGGCACTTGGAGCCATGGTTTAGTTAGTCATGAGGTGTTAGGTATTAGGTGACAGGTTGGACTTGATGATCTTTGAGGTCTTTTCCAACCTTGTTGATTCTATGATTTCTATGATTCTATGCTAAGGAGCCTGGTGTGGAGCGTGCTTGGCAGTATGCATTGTAATTGCAAGCTTGGTTGCCACATCCTCTGTCAGCTCTTGCACTGTGTTAAGGGTAGTCCTCAAGAGCAAGGCATCAGAGCAAACACCACATGCAGTTAATCTCAGCTTTACAAACCCTCTCTATTTGCAAAACCAAGAATTTATTGTTAGTCTAATTAAGGTCCTAACAGTCTTGTCAAGGTAATGTTACTGGTCTTAATGATGCTAACACAGTCAAATTATCCAAGTACTGCAGATCATTCTCAGTGGTAATGTGGTTGAGATTCTCCTATCTCTTTTCTCAGATGTTGGGCTTACTGTTCTGTGCACGTCTGGGCCCTGAGGTCAGCACCACGCATCTTCTGTGCTAGACAAATTAAGTGTGTGTGCATGTGTTTTCAAGAAGTGGGGGTTGTTAATGGCAAGTCATCTGTGCCCCAAGATCTCTGTGTACCCCAAGATCTCATAAGGAGCATTATGTTGATGGTGGGAGTTTCTTCCTCCTGGGTTTGCTTTTGAACAGTGTTTTGTGTTTAGTAATGCTATGCCTATCTCTGCTGTACTTATGTGCCCATTCCCCATTCATCTGCAGTTCCAGCTTCTGTTTGTGGTATCTGATACATTTAACATATTGGATACTTTTTCTTTGCTCTCCCTAAACCAAATTTTACTCAGCTCCCAAGGTTGCAGTCTCCTAGTGACCACTGTTAAACTGTGAATTTCAGCCCTGGTGCCTTTGCTGCCATTCTTGGCTTGCAGTCTTAAGGCTGCTTCTGTCATCCTGTGATTAATGCTTTTGGGGATAGGATAGGATAGGATAGGATAGGATAGGATAGGATAGGATAGGATAGGATAGGATAGGATAGGATAGGATAGGATAGAATAAACCAGGTTGGAAGAGACCTTCAAGATCATCACATCCGACCTATCATCCAACACCATCTAATCAACTAAACCATGGCACCAAGTGCCTCATCCAGTCTCTTCCTAAACACCTCCAGTGATGGTGACTCTACCACCTCCCTGGGCAGCCCATTCCAATGGGAATCACTCTTTCCTATTGGATCCTTGATACAGCCCTGTGTGGTTCTTGTGGCAGCCTTTGAACTGTGATTTTTTGATGATCCAAGCAACATATTGTTACTGTAGCCAGAGAACACCTATATCCTTAATCTGGGGTTGTTAGAAATCACTCTAAAAGACTAGTAAGAGTTCTTGCATTAGCAGTCAAGCACATAGAATGCTCTCATAGAATCAATAAGGTTGGAAAAGACCTCAAAGATCACCAAGTCCAACCTGTCACCCAACACCTCATGACTACTAGGCCATGACACCAAGTGCCACATCCAATCACCTCTTGACCACCTCCAGTGATGGTGACTCCACCACCTCCATGGGCAGCCCATTCCAATGGCTAACAACTCTCTTTCTGGGAAGAACTTTCTCCTTACCTCAAGCCTAAACCTCCTCTAGTGGAGCTTGAGACTGTGTCCTCTTGTTCTGGTGCTGGTTGCCTGGGAGAAGAGACCAACCCCCTCCTGGCTACAACCTCCCTTCAGGTAGTTGCAGAGAGCAATAAGCTACTAAAACAGTTTTATTCAAGTTAGTAACACTGATGTGCAATCATAATTTTTTTACAGCAACAGGGTATTCCTGGATCACATCTCAGAAGTTTCCAGGACCAAGGAGATAGATCTCAGCAAGCCCAAAGTGCATGTCCTGTTCCCAGTTGCTGTCACAGTTTTGGCTCTGCTGCTGTCAAAAGCCAAACTGCTACCTGCCCTCATTAACTAAAATCTGGGGAAACAGCCCTTACCTGTGAATTGTCAAAATAACACAGGTGTATAAACTCAGACTGAGCATTTTGGAGTTGCTTTAGAACACAGCTCTTCTCACTGGTGGCCAGCATGTGAAAAGCACTGATGTTTGTGAGGTGCTTCTCAACAGAAGAGCACACAGACACCCCTAGACAGTCTGCTGAACAGCTTGGAGTTAGTTGAATGCCATGTCTTCTTAAGGGAGGAATTAGATTCTGCTAAAGGTTGTCTTCCAAACATTCAGGCTTATAGTGACATTACAAGGAATCCCAAAATTATATACCTTTGTGGAACAGCATCTTCTGCAAGTGTGGGAAGACTTGTAATGGGTATAGCTGCAGCATGAATGCCAAATGAGAAAGCCTTCTCACAAACATGACAGTCTAGATGAGGCCAGCTGTAAGGAAATGTGTTACTGGGAAATGGCATTAGAGAGAAAGCCTGGAGTAGAGATAGCCAGGATCTCCTTGCTCCTGCTGGCAAGTGTTCACTTCCTTGTGACAACCTGATTCCGTAACAGTGTTCAGCTTCTAGAAAATACTACCATGCCGTAACAAACTGCCTGTCGTGGCTAGTGTTCACACTCAGTATCTCCCAAACATTTGCCAGGGCTTTGCAGACATTGACGATACTGCTGTGGCACTGGGAAGCAAAAGTCACAGACATGGACCTGGGCACCTCTTTTTCCCACAGGAGCAGAGGTTGTTTTCCAGAGTTTTTGCATTGCTGTTTTGATGATGGAGAAAAGGCTATCATGGAGAATTAATGCAGCTCTCCCTGAACTGTTTCGATTAGCAACCACCTGTCTTTTTGTTTTTAACTGTAATGATAAATTTTAGGGAAGGAAAAACTACTTTGGCTCCTAGCATCTGTGTGAATTATTCTTTGTCAAACTTTAAATGCTGTTTTGTATGGGTTTTTTTTTTCCCTCCTGGAGTAAAGAACACCTTGACATTTTTGAGGCAGTATTACTTATGATAATTTAAAAGTGACTATGAAGATATAATGGATCTTACTTTCCCAAAACAGCTGAAAATTCCTATTTTATATTGCTTCTTTGACCTTGTACAGAGCTGTGCATATTTAGATAAGTTTGGAGTATTTGTATGTAGACAGTAGAGGTTCTAAGCAACCTCAAGTCATGACAGTCTGAACTAAGGCAAGACTTAATCTAACCCCTGTGGTTTTGTGGTTTTTAAAATCAACAGTCAGTGCCTTTTTAGGATCTGCTTATAAGCACCGTCCTGGACAGATGCCAGGCTTCTTTTGCTGCAGGAATCAGAACTAAGTCTAAGCTAACATTTTTCTCTCAGAGGCTTTTAAACCACCTGCAAAAAACAGTCTGTAGCCTAAGGTTTTACCCTGTTCCACACTGCAGTCTTGGTCTAACAGGAGTTATGTGAAGACAGGAAAAAGAGAAATCAGTTAAGTCATCCTTCTCACCTTGAACCAGAGCAAGTCTGGAATCTTTTTCTCCAGGGAACTAAAAAGGCTAAATACATAAAAACCTGCTACTGGTAGTTTTAATCATACTGATGATGCTGTTTAAACAGATGCTTAAGTGTTTTTCTGGATGAAGTCCTAGGAGACAAATCTGATGCTTACCAAAATCCATAGCAAGGCTCTGGGTTGGGGGGCAGGGGAAGGTTAACTGGGACCAGGAGAGAGCCCAAAAGCAGCACAACATCTGGGCCCAGCTGCTGGCACTCTTCACAGGGGAGTGGAGGGATTTGTGTCTGCTTTGCACACTGTCTGTATCTCTGCAGAAGCCACAGAATGAATCTGCCCTATGAGGAGAGGCTGAAGGAGCTGGGATAGTTTAGCCTGGAGAAGAGGAGGCTCAAAGGAGACCTTATTGCTGTCTACAACTACCTGAAGGGAGGTTGTAGCCAGGTGGGGGTTGGTCTTTCTTCACAGAAAGAGAGATTGGCCATTGGAATGTGCTGCCCAGGGAGGTGGTGGAGTCATCATCACTGGAGGTATTTAAGAGGGGACTGGATGAGGCACTTGGTGCCATGGTTTAGTTGATTAGATGGTATTGGGTGATAGGTTGGACTCAATGATCTTGGAGGTCTTTTCCAGCCTGGTTAATTCTGTATTCTGTATCTGAGAAGAAAACCAGTGTGCCCAGGTGGCCAAGAGGGCCAATGGCATCCTGGCCTGCGTTAGGAATAGTGTGGCCAGCAGGAGCAGGGAAGTCATTGTGCCCCTGTACTCTGCATTGGTTAGGCCACACCTTGAGTCCTGTGTCCAGTTCTGGGTACCTCAGTTTAAGAAGGACATTGAAACACTTGAGCATGTCCAGAGAAGGGCAAGAAGGCTGGGGAGAGGCCTTGAACACAGCCCTGTGAGGAGAGGCTGAGGGAGCTGGGATTGTTTAGCCTGGAGAAGAGGAGGCTCAGGGGTGACCTCGTTGCCCTCTACAACTACCTGAAAGGTGGTTGTAGCCGGGAAGGGGTTGGTCTCTTCTCCCAGGCAACCAGCAAGAGAACAAGAGGACACAGTCTCAAGCTGCACCAGGGGAGGTTTAGGCTCGAGGTGAGGAGGAAGTTCTTCACTGAGCGAGTCATTCATCATTGGAATGGGCTGCCCAGGGAGGTGGTTGAGTCACCGTCCCTGGAGGCATTCAAGAGGGGATTGGACGTGGCACTTGGTGCCATGGTCTAGTCATGGGGTCTGTGTTGATAGGTTGGACTCGATTATCCTCGAGGTCCTTTCCAACCTTAGTTATACTGTGATACTGTGATGTTTCCTGCTCTGCTTTGGGAAGCTATGGGTGTGTAGCCTTTTGGCCTCAGTCTTCCTTGCAGGCAGAGTAGGTTTCTCACTGTACCCGGGAGGTGAACATGCTGGAGCACACCTTCCTTCTGCTGCGCACACCGCCTAGCAATTGGGAATGCAGTATTGTGGGCAGTTCAGCATCTGGTTGGGCAGGGTGGCAGAGCCTCTTCCTCTGATGCTCTTCCCTTGCTCTGTCAGCTGCCAACACAAAATCCTCCTTGAAACGTTTCAGTTTCAGCAGTAAGGCAGCTATTAAAAATGTAGAATAAGATTTCAATGTATCTTCTTTCACAATATGAAAGGAAGGAGCAATACCTGTGCTTGTAGCCTTTAGGGAACTGGAGGTTTAAGCCTAAATTTAGTCAACCATGGAAGAGCTTTCAGTTTCTGAAGTTGTGGCATCAGTTTGCTCGCAGCTGCCATTTTGCTCTGTTTGTAAAGCTGTGAGTCCCTGCAGTCATACTGTAAGCCAAAAGGGTTTCCCCCCACCCCCCTTCAGTGGAGCTCTCACTGATCAAATTATATAGCCTTATTTCTCTTTTGTGTTTTTTACCCTGAATACCTGTGTGATCACTGGCTTTGTCCCCAAGAGTCGGAGAGCAATAGTGTTTTCTGTGTAGTATTTACTTCTACATAGTCAGCAAGAGAATATTCACATACATGCTTTTAAATCTGCTAACGAAGTTATCATGATGTCAAATAAAATGTCACTGTGACCATGCCTAATTAGCATTACAAATTGGGATGAAGAGATGAATGGCCAGATCCTTCAGGGTGTAAGTCAGCCCAGCTCCAGGCATTTGTGCTCACAAGATTTACAGGGACCATGGATGGGTGTACAGAATGCTGAAATGGAGTCTTGCAAAATACTGCATTAACAAAATGCAAATCATGTTTCAGTTGTTAAATGAACCTGCTATCTCAGGTGTCTCAAGTAATGAAGCCACAAAACTGCTCTGGTTGGGATAAAAAAAGCAAATAAGTCGTTACAGTCTCTGCTGATGTGCAAGAGTGAAGCACATCAGACCATGTAAAGCTTAATATTCCATGAATGGCTTGGTCCAAAGCCCGCTGAAAGTCAGTGGACAGGCTGTCAGTACATGATCCAAAGGTGATTAGTCAGAAATTAAGGATTCTAGGCTCGTTCTTTATCCAGTAAGTATTGAAATCAGTTGATCATGGCTGGTTTATAAAACAGGAGCTAACGACATGCAGTAAAACTTTAAGCTCTCATAGGCACAGAAAATGTTTTTACTATAGTGGCACTGTGTAAATTCAAACAGATTATTAAAAATAGTTCACCATTAACATTCAAATGACATTTAATTGTCTGTTTATGTGGTTTGAAGCAGAAAAACAAAAACAACTGGATGCAAGTCATGCCATCCTTAATGACAATTTAAAGCCAGATTTAAACAGTGCAACAAAATTTCCATATGAACTTTAATTGTAAGTTTAGCTGAAATAGTCAACCTTTACTAATTTCCAGAGTCAGGTAATGAATGAGTTTGCATAAGAGCTTTAATAAGGATGGATGGGCACACTTCAGCACACTGATAACTGTCTCATAAATCTTCTGTTCCATGATAAGTAGAAAGTTATGCACATCTAGACTATAATTTAAGTTGTCTGAAGCCTTTGCTATGAAATTACACTGTCGCAGTGACTGCTGTTGAATGACTGAATATGCAGTTTAGGGAAGTTCCTCATTAAAAAGCAGAAATTCTCTCTTAAAAAAAAATAAATAAAAAAAAATCGATAAAAATATCTAAAAGCATGAAGAAGGCTGTAATATTAAAGATGGCAGTCACATTGACATGTAACTTCTGTGTAATTTGTTGGGAGGCCTGTATGTTCAACTGCATGGAATCTTAGAGTTGTTTAGGTTGGAGAGGACTTTTCAAGATCCGGCCCAACCATTTACCCAGCACTGCAAAGTCCACCACAAACCACCTCGCTGAATGCCACTTAGACACATCCAGGGATGGTGACTCCACTACTTCCCTGGGAAGCCTGTTCTAGTTCTTCACAATGCTTTTGGTGAAGAATTTTTTTCTTAATATCCACCCTGAACCTCCCCTATTCTATTCTATTCTATGCTATGCTATTCCATTCCATTCCATTCCATTCCATTCCATTCCATTCCATTCCATTCCATTCCCCTGGCATAAGCAGAGGCTATGTCTTGTACCATCCTACACATAACAAACCTTTAAAAAAAAAAAAAAAAGTATTAAACCAAAACATCTCCACATCCTTTCCTAAAATAATAATCTTTTGCACATAAAATTGGTGAAGTCGGTGAGCTGTCCACTAGATAAGGCCAGACGGAGTTCCTTTTTGAAAGAATAGAATAGAAATAGAATAGAATAGAATAGAATAGAATAGAATAGAATAGAATAGAATAGAACAGAATTAACCAGGTTGGAAGAGATCTTTGAGATCATTGAGTCCAACCTATCACCCAACACCATCTAATCAACTAAACCATGGCACCAAGCACCCCATCCAGTCTCTTCCTAAACACCTCCAGTGATGGTGACTCCACCACCTCCCTGGGCACCACATTCCAAAGGCCAGTCTCACTTTCTTCCTAACATCCAGTCTGAACCTCCCATGGCACAGCTTGAGACTGTCCCCCCTTGTTCTGGTGCTGGCCGCCCAGGAGAAGAGACCAACCCCCACCTGGCTACAACCTCCCTTCAGGCAGTTGTAGACAGCAAGAAGGTCTCCTCTGAGCCTCCTCTTCTCCAGGCTAAGCAACCCCAGCTCCCTCAGCCTCTCCTCATAGGGCTTGGCCTCCAAACCCCTCACCAGCTTGTGTGGAATGATGTGGCCCATCAAGCATCCCCTTCCCTGAATCCCAGTACAAAGCACACATTAATAGCTTTCCCTCCCTAATGTGTGCAGGAATGTTTGCATAGAGGGCTGAGAATCACCAGAAAGTTAAGCAGAAGACAAATGGCTAGTGACTGAACTTTATGTGTATTGCTACATGAAAAAAAATTCTGAAGACCAGCCCCAATGCACTTAATAAATGGGAGCCTGTGATTGCTACATTTTCAGGGCAGAACATTTGCCTTTCAAGCACATTAATTTAACAGCTAATAAACACAGTGGTGATAAGTGCTCAGACAGATGCACCTGTGGGCTTTTGAAAATGACAGCTGAAGCAGAGATGGTTGTGCAACAAGAAGCAGTTTTAAATGCTGGCTCAGTCTAAGCCAGATTGTCCCAAATCCTTCTCTAGTCAGTGAGGAGCACCACCTCGGTACAAGAACAATCTGTTGGCCCATATTGACACCACTAAATATGTTGCACGTAAGTTAGGACCAAAGCTAGAGCTCCTGAGGACTAAGCCTGTAGCTGCGGTGCTTTAGGACAGTCTAGCCCTGTACCTGAGAATATCACATCAGATGGAAACTGCTTTCACTTGTACTGCTGAGTATAATTATGTCAAATTTTTCAGCCCTGAGGCCTGATTCATTTTCTGCAGACTATGTGTGCTTGGTGCTATGTTTGCTCTGGGCCCACCATAGTGCACAGTGACCCTAAAGTGTGACTTTTACCTTTTGTATATTGTTATCAGTTCAGAGACTTTTAATACTGGAAGAACTGTGCTGCAGACAAGACAAAGCTGTCTTGCACATGTGAAACTGTGCATATGCCCTGGGTTCAGCATGATAACACAGAGGTCTTCAAAGGTCTAAGCCTGCTGGGTAAGATGGAGAGACAGTTTTCATGCATTCTAACCCATGCTGCCTACTGAGAGTGATCCCCAAAATGTGCTAGGACCTAGACTGCCAGTGTATAGTATGAGAAAGCTAGAGTGGCATGTGCCAAAACCAGACCAGGGACAAACTAAGCAGTACAAATGCTTCAGTTTGTGTCTTGGGGCTGTTTTATTCAAGAATATGGACAAGACTGTTGGCACGATAGGAAACAAGGGCAGGTATAGAGCAGGAAGTCAGTGGAGCTGTGCTGATTCACAGCAGGTGAGGAGTTGGTTCATGTGGCTGCTTTGAAGTACTTGTATGAGGCCTTTTGCTTCTAACCTTTGGGTAAAGGTGGATAATGAAATACTGGGACAGCTGGTGAAACCTCGGCACAGGTTGTCTGGAGAGGTGGGAGAAGCCCCATCCCTTCCAACGTTCATGGACAAGTTGGATGGGACTCGGAGCATACTGCTTTAGTCAATGATCACTGCAGGGGAGGTTGGACTAGACGGCTTTTAAAGGGCCTTTCCAGCCTCAAGCATTCTGTGAGTGTAGGAACAGTAGCACCACTGAGGAGGTGGTGGAGTCACCATCACTGGAGGTGTTCAGGAGGAGACTTGATAGGGTGCTTGGTTGCATAGTTTAGTGGATTAGGTGGTGTTGGATGATAGGTTGGACACAATGATCTTGAAGGTCTCTTCCAACATGGTCCTATTCTATTCTATTCTATTCTATTCTATTCTATTCTATTCTATTCTATTCTATTCTCTCTCGCTCGTCACCAGATAGTTGTTTTACTGCATCCAAATGATTTTTCTTTATACCTGCACCTTATCTGTAATAGCTTTGGTACAGTGCTTGGCATATTATACTTCTGAATATACTGAAGGTGTCTGTTTTTCCTCATATGGATATGTTCGTGTTGCATGCTATCATTTATGAAAGCAAAATGTTCTGTGTCTGGTGCATAACTCATTTCTTCTCTAGTACTGAAATTGTCTAAGCCAGTAAACTTCCAGTGTTTTGCTGATTGTAGGCAGATCACTGTGTAAAAAGTGTTCATACTTTTATGTGATCTTGTACAGGGAGGATACAAGGAGAATTCTGTCTATTCTGTTTGCAGTGAGAGCCAAACTAGAGTTGATTTACCTGATCAACTCATAACCTCAGAAAAAAAGAGTTTGTTGCGATTCAGATGGCAGAGACTAATTTATTCAAATCAGCTTCCAAACCCCAGATACTGTGCACAATGTTGTGGTTGTTTGGTTTTGGTTTTGGTTTTGGTTTCTGACTTAATCATGCATTTTAATTAGCTGGCAATATTTTCCAGCATAAAACTCACAGAATCTGCATAGCTTGGCCTGTGCATTCAGTAACTAGTTCTTTATTGAAAAATCGGTGCTCTTGCATCTTATTGGCAGTACATGATGTCACTGGTTGTGGACAGTGATGTATTTTATTACCTTAGGCTCTTCCAACCTGGTCTGGTCTATTCTATTCTATTCTATTCTATTCTATTCTATTCTATTCTATTCTATTCTATTCTATTCTATTCTATTCTATTCTATTCTATTCTATTCTAATTCATTTGTCTGTCTGAAAAAAAGACCACAGGTACCAAACCAAGAGATAACAGAAAATGCTGAGAGCATCTTCAGTTACAATATTCTCTATATCAAACACTGAATTTAAATCATCTGCTCTGGAAAACAGATGGAGAGTTCATTTAACTGCAAGTTAACACAATGAAGGCTTGCTGCTTTATAAGTGGTGTTTAGCTCTCCAATTGTTTGGGTTGGTTTTTTTTTTCTTTCTACCCCTTCCATCTCTGATAGAGAGCCCAGGGTTTTGTTTCAGTAAAACTACCATAAATTCATTTCATTTTCTTATTATTCTCCATTCAGAAGGACATTTCTAAGATCCATACATAATGAACAGTAAAATACTATTAAAATCAAATACCAACTTTAAGCACAGTAAAGGGTCAACCTTTCTTATATCAGATACATACTAGCTGCTGCAAATCTAAGAGAATAAAGAATACACCTCAAGTGTGTAGTAAGGTAATTGATAGAAAGATAAAGTTCAGATGCCTGTGTAGGATAAGATAATTTGAGGGGCATGAACACAGACAGTTATTGACATAAGGTCACAACAAAGATCTCACAAACCAAAAGATACACTGAAACAGGCATCATAATTCACATGTTTTTTAACAGTGTCATGGCTGAAATCAAGTATCAGTGTAAAGTAAGAGAAATTTTTTAGCAAGACTCTGCTGAAGATTCAAAAACCAGCTAAAACCAAAAGTGAGAACAGTATATGATGTTCTAGCTGAAGATATGAGTATGTGATGTGCTAGCTGAAGATCTGATGGAAGTATTTAGGTATTTAGAGGAAAGAATAATTTAGTGGAAAAATGCCAGAAATGGCTTGGGCTTGGTTTTGGGGTTGGGGTTGTTTCATTGTTTGTTTGTTGTTGTCTTTGTTTCCTTTTCTTTACTAAGTCTGGGACCACAGAATGGAGAAGGTACAAGAGAAAGGGACATATGTTTATGAATCACATAATAAGAAAAGGAGAAGTACTTTCCAAGCGCAATGCTGTTGGTAAACATACTAAGTTCTGTTATATCACCAATGGTGTAGAAAAAAATATTATGGAATGCTAATTTATCAAATATTTTCCAGCTAAGAAATCACACTCTGCATATCTTAGACTCTTATGTACTCAGTAACTTGTGCTTTGCCAAAGAATAAATCTCCTCATAGTTTATTGGCAGCCTATGATAGGCATCGACTGCAGATTGTGATCTGTTTAATTAGGTTACTCATGCATCTGTCTTATAAAAAGCTCCCAACTAGAAAAACAAACAAGCCTAACTAAATAAATAAATAGAAACAAGCTAACAAGTTAAAGAACTGAGAGCTCTTCTTTGTTTTTCTTATTATTTACCAAAGAACTTGTCAGTATCTATTGAATTTGAACATTAACACCAGGACTGAACCCGACCAATAAGGGTATAACTTCTCATACACCTGTTAGAAGAGCAGGGAAATCTTTGCTGGAGAATACCAAGAAATACAAAAGTACAAATGGACTGAAAGAAATACAGAGACTTGGAAACAGACTCATTAGTGACTACTGAAGCAGTTTGGGCCCCTCAGTTTAGGAAAGATGTTGCTGGAAGGTGTCCAGAGAAGGGCAACAAAGCTGGGGAGCGGTTTGGAGCATAGCCCTGTGAGGAGAGGCTGAGGGAGCTGGGGTCGCTTAGCCTGGAGAAAAGGAGGCTCAGAAGAGACCTTATTATTATCTACAACTACCTGAAGGGAGGTTGTAGCCAGGTGGGGGTTGGGCTCTTCTCCCAGGCAACCAGCATCAGAACAAGAGGACACAGCCTCAAGCTGCACCAGGGGAGGTTTAGGCTGGATGTTAGGAAGCAATTCTTCATTGAAAGAGAGATTGTCCATTGGAATGTGCTGCTCAGGGAGGTGGTGGAGTCACCATCACTGGAGGTGTTCAGGAAGCGACTGAATGGGGTGCTTGGTGCCATGGTTTAATTGATTAGGTGATGTTGGATGATGGGTTGGACTCCATGGTCTCAAAGGTCTCTTCCAACCTGGTCTGGTCTGGTCTGGTCAGGTCTGATCTGGTCTGGTCTATTCTATTCTATTCTATTCTATTCTATTCTATTCTATTCTATTCTATTCTATTCTATTCTATTCTATTCTATTCTATTCTATTCTATTCTATTCTATTCTATTCTATTCTATTCTATTCTATTCTAAGTAGACTCAAACTGTAGCTGAGGAGGCTCATGAATGAATGTTCATTTAAACTGTGTGAGTATAAGCTTGCCTGTTTCTCAGACAGTTCTTGTAGTTGACAGGTGATTACTTTGAAATGGGTGAATAAAAATTAAGCAAACTCATTAGCTTTGGGTCTGGGATTTTTCTGATCAGCTGTCTTTCATATTTTTACCTGCAGAATCCCCTTCACCTGCAGATGAGTTTAGAAAACTCATTGAGTTCTGATGCTGATGTCACTTTCTCAATTCTTGCAATGAACAACTGGTATAATTTCAGCCTGATGCTATGCCAGGAGGAGTGGAACATCACAGATTTCCTCTTCCTCACTCAGCAGAGCTCCAAGTTTCACCTGGGATCCATTATAAACATTACAGCTAACCTCACTTCAGCCAGTGACCTTCTGAACTACTTACAGTTTTACCTGGAGAGCATCAAAGACACAACATCTACCATGGTGATGTTTGGATGTGACATGGAAAAAACAACGGAGGATTTTGAAATAACGACCCAGTTTGGTGTGATGCCTCCAGAACTTCACTGGATTATTGGGGATTCACAGAATGTGGAAGAACTGAGGACAGAAGGTTTGCCACTCGGTCTCATTGCTCATGGCAAGACAACACAGTCAGTCTTTGAGCATTATGTGCAAGATGCAATGGAGCTGGTAGCAAGAGCTGTAGCAGCAGCCACCATGATTCAACCTGAACTAGCTCTTATTCCAAGTACAATGAATTGCATGGACACAGATGAAAGGAATATCACTTCAGGGCAGTATTTGTCAAAGTAAGTTCTTCTTGCTTTTTTTTTTTTTTCCCCTAGATAATATTTGTGATAAACAAGGAAAATACTTTCCCTTTTCTACCATTCTCAGTGGTTCACCCATCACACTGTTAATCCTTGATCATACACATTTGTTCCAGTATTTCCTCCTGCTTTGTTACTTCTGGGCAAATAATGAAACTTCAGCTTGATTACAGAGAGAGATTAAAAATTGTAGAAGATACAGTTCCACAGAAGTAGAGATCATGTAGTAAATATAGGCTACATTGGTTGCAAACTCTGTGATTAAAGTGTCTTGTATTTATGTTTATGCACGTAGGGGAGAAGTGCCAGGACTAGTGTCAAATTCTCTGAGGTTTTGAGATACATTAGTGAACATAAAACAAGGTAAGAATACTTGCATCACCAAAGCACTCAAGGGAATATAAAAGCAGACGTCTAACCCTTGCTAGTATGCTTCCATGGAAAAGAAGCAAAACAGTTGCACCATGGCCACCTGAGAGGCTACTGCTGCCAATGAGAGCACTCAGAAATTCAAGGTGCTCTCTCTGTTGGTTGGTGTGGGAAGATTCTGTTTCAACTTCTGCTAAAATTATTTCTGTAGACCACTGCAGATCCCAGTTCTGAAGTTGTGCCCAAAGCTGCTTGGGGATTCACATGTACAAATCATCTAGTTTTAAATATATGAGAGGAAAAATTGCATGATTCTTGCTGAAAACAAAGAAAGAAGTCTTTGCCAAGTCATGGTCTAAGCCTGGCCAGCCAACAAAAACACACCACTTGCTCACACCTACACACATGAATGGGATGTGGAGAAGAAAACAGAACAAAAGGCTTGAGGGTTGAGACGAAGAACAGGGAGGGCTCACTCAACAATTACGGTCATGGGCAAAAGACAGACTGGGGAAACAAAACCAATTTAATTTAAACAAAACTACCACCTGAGTCAGAGTAGGATAGTGATAAATACAGCTGCATCTGAAAAACAGCTTATTCTCACTCCTTTCTTCTTCCTGGGCCTGGTTCTGCTCTTTCTTCCCTGCCAGCATCACAAAGGTGCAAGGAATAGGAACTGTGGTCAGTCCCTGTCTATCTGGTGTTGTTTCTGCCACTCCTTCCTCCTCAGGGGGAAAAATCCTGAGAGTCTTCCCCATGAATTTCTCCCACCAGTGTGGGTCTCTTCCACAAGCTGCAGTCCTCCCAGTAGCAAACCACTCCAGCATGGGTTTCCCTCAGAGTTACTGACTTCCTTGGGCAAAGTGCTGTGCTCTGAGGTGGGATCCTTCATGGGCTGCAGACAGGACTTTTCTCCACCATCCATCTCTAAGGACCCCAAGCCCTCAGCCTGCCATCTCACCACTGACCAAAGGGGAACATGAACCAGCAGTGTGCCCAGGTGGCCAAGAAGGCCAATGACATCCTGGCCTAGATCAGGAATAGTGTGGCCAGCAGGAACAGGGAAGTCATTGTGCCCCTGTACTCAGCACTGGTTAGGCCACACCTTGAGTCCTGTGTCCAGTTCTGGGCCCCTCAGTTTAAGAAAGATGTTGAGTTGCTAAAAGGTGTCCAGAGAAGGGCAACAAAGCTGGGGAGGGGTCTGGAGCACAGCCCTGTGAGGAGAGGCTGAGGGAGTTGGGGTTGCTTAGCCTGGAGAAGAGGAGACTCAGGGGAGATCTTCTTGCTGCCTGCAACTTCCTGAAGGAAGGTTGTAGCCATGTGGGGGTTGGTCTCTTCTCCCAGGCAACCAGCACCAGAACAAGACGACACAGTCTCAAGCTGCACCAGGGAAGTTTAGGCTGGATGTTAGGAAGAAGTTCTTACAGAAAAAGAGATTGGCCATTGGAATGTGGTGCCCAGGGAGGTGGTGGAGTCACCATCACTGGAGGTATTTAGGAAGAGTCTGGATGAGGCACTTGGTGTCATGGTTTTGTTGAATAGATGGTGTTGGGTGCTAGGTTGGACTCGATCTCAAAAGTCTTTTCCAACATGGTTAATTCTATTCTATTCTATTCTATTCTATTCTATTCTATTCTATTCTATTCTATTCTATTCTATTCTATTCTATTCTATTCTTTCTCCAGTGTGCCTCTCACATTCTTTCCCCCTGACTTTAATGTTCACATGGTTGTTTCTCTCTTGTCCTGCTCCCCTCCTAAACAGAAGAGCTCCCAAAACAAAAAGCCGCCCCAACCTCTATTTACCCACTCTTAAATGTGTTATCTCAGAGGCACTGATTGCTCAGACTTGTCCAGAGGTGGGTTTTACTCTGGAAACTGCTAGAAGCTTCTTACAGGAGCTGCTCCAGAAGCCCTCTTCCCCAGGACCAAAGCTCAGCCAGGCACAACCCAAGACACCAAGCATGTGAATTCATCAGCTAGCTTTCCCAAAACCACACCTGGTTTTCAGCCTACAGATTTTGCTGAATGGAGTTAGAAGTTCTTGAAGGCTTTTTGTACGCTCACAGATATTTTTTTTTTATTATATCTGAGATGTACCTTAACAACACAGCTCAAAACACAACAATCTGAGACAGTAACAGTTTTTTGGTCAGCACTCTTCCATAACTTGGGGGTCAAAACTTTCTTGTTTCCAAATTTCAGAATAAACATTGCACTGGATTGTAGTATCCCCACTGACATGTGACTTTAATTTTGTCTTGTGGACATTTCACTGGAGCATATCTAAGTATGCATATCTAAGTACATATACTGGCCTTCCAATATCTGAAGGTGGCCTTCCAGCATCTGAAGGGCGCCTACAGGAAGGCTGGGAAGGGACTTCTCAGGATCTGAGGTAGTGATAGGACTAGGGGGAATGGAATGAAGCTGGAGGTGGGGAGATTCAGGCTAGATGTGAGGAAGAGGTTCTTCACCATGAGAGTGGTGAAACCCTGGAATGGGTTGTCCAGGGAGGTGGTCGAGGCCCCATCCCTGGAGGTGTTTAAGAGCAGGCTGGCTGAGGCTCTGGCCAGCCTGATGTAGTGTGGGGTGTCCCTGCCCATGGCAGGGGGATTGGAACTAAATGATCCTTGTGGTCCCTTCCAACCCTGAATGATACTATGATACTAAGTGCCTGAAAAGTGAAACTCAGCAAGAGGCTGATGTTAAAATAACAAATACTTGAGGACAGTAGTTTTATGAGCAGAGTTTTTGAGCCTTAAGGAGGGGACAAATTAAAAGGGAAACATAATTAAAGCCTGTGGTGGTTTGAGCCTTAACTGAGGCTTAAAAGCTCAGATGGGGGCAAGGCTGAGAATCCCTCCCTGTTTCCCCCTTTCCTCTTCCCCAGTAGAGAGAGGGAAAAAAGAATTTTTCTTTAAACAGTACATACATGTATATAAATTTATGTAACAATGACAGGCAGGGTTCACAAGGGTAAGGAATGAGGATGGATGGGAAAAGGAAAATATGAACTACAGAACCAGTCCTGTGCAAAGTGTGGAAGCAGCATGGAGGACCATGTAGCAGGGGAGCTGCAAACCAGCAGCAGCTCTCTTTGGTCCCCACAAAGCAGAAGGAAGAGAGAGGGCAATGGATGCAATATCCTCCCTCTTATACCCCTGCTGGAAAAGGTGGGGGGGAGTGGGACAGACCAAGTCAGTTTCCCAGGGCAGAAAACACCCTTCAGGCAGGGCAAAAAAACTCTTCACAAGCCCTCCGCCCTGTTTTCAGGATGCCACACAGCCCTTGAAAAGATTCCTGAAAAATGTGTCCACGTCACTGCTTTCTACAGGAAACTCTTGAGTTCTCTCCTGAAAAGTTACTGCTGTAATTTCTGTTCTGGAAGACATTATGAAGTCTTACATCTGTGAAATTTCTTGTCCCTTCATGTCAGTAAAGGTTTTGTAGAAAAGAAAAACATTGCCACATGCTTAGTGAGTTTATCCCTGAGCATCATGTTAGATAAACCCTTGTCCTGAATCACTGCAGCTATTTTTATCATGTGTGTGAGACAGATACCTGATGGCCAGTACTGATTAATTTTGAGTTAACATTGTGACTGATGAGTCTGAATGGGCAGGGTGCCCCTGCCCATGGCAGAGGGGTTGGAACTAGATGATCCTTGTGGTCCCTTCCAACCCTGAATGAAACTATGAAATAATAATTTCTGAGGCATGAAGCACTGATGAGTCGCTTAACTGTGACCAACCTTGTGGATTACATGAGTGCTTTAGGAAAGTGGTGCACCTCCAAATAGGAAACTTTCATCTGATGACACTTAGGGTTGACTAATGTGAGTGTTTTTCTGTCTGAATGAAGCCATCTGTCTTGATAGCTAGCTTCAGAGATGCGGTGGGTAGGGATGAAGAAGGCACCATGGCACAGACCTTTGCCTCCCTTAACTGCAGTGTGCAGTTGAAGAGCAGTCTCACAAGCTGGCACAGCTGACACCTGAGCTTTCATTGCCAACACTGAAAACATGTAAATGTCTCCCAAATGCAGAATAATGATTGTGAACAAGAACAAGATCTGGTCCATGACAACCTGAAGATTATGCTGTTGTAAGTCTCCATCCTTTGTTCCTTTTAGGATGAGAACAATTCCCTGATCTCTTCCTGCCTGTTTCTGGAAGTGCCTTGTTGATGGAGCAAGCCATTAAAATCCCACAGCCTCATCTTGTCTTAAAGCTTTCACTAGTCTTGCAGATTTAAATCTGCTTCTTAGGTAATTTCAGCAGCATGCTGTTTGCTTGCCCATTTTATTTCTTACCTCCAGTAAATTTTCCATGGAAGATGTAAAATGACCAAGTCACCTAGCTTGAAAGAAAATGAAATTGTTCAATTGAATCATTCTTAAAGGTGCTACAAAGATGTGACTGCTGGAGTCTGGTAGTACTGCTAAAGCTCTGATGATCAGTCTTTACAACAAATCACATGAAAAACAAAGCTGAAATGAGCAAATTACACACTTTGGACTCATCAGTCAAATGGAAGTGACACTAGGAAAGCTTTGATACGTCTATTGCAGCCTATTGTTGTGATTATCAGCTCCCACGTATTGGCGTGGCATAACATCAAGAAAGTTCATTCAGTCAGATCCTTTTTTCTCTTTTCTAAAGTTATGGAGTAAAAGTGTTCTAGGTGAGATCCCTGGCATGGGTTTCACTAGTTTCGCATTTACAAGTGATTAGCAGACACAGCCGCTTGCATATAAAACAAAGTGCTGTTAAAATGTATCTCCCACGTGGTTCCCCTCATTTATTTTGATTAATGTTCTGTCACAACTGAAAATATAGGACATGCAAATCAGCTGCAAAAGTAAGCCACTAACTTCATAAGGTAGTGAAGTCATACATTTAAATGCTGCTAAATCTCTCAGGTAACTGCTTCTAACACAATTCAACCACAGCACAGGTACAGAGGGCTTGATCCACCCTCATGGGCACAGTTATTTCTGCAGTGAAAGTCACAGAACAGAGCGCATTAAATTCCACTGTTCTCGTTTTCCCAGCAGAAAATAGGTCTGATGCATTCACAGCTTCATCTGGTTGTTGCTGGTCTGTTTCATCTGAATGCTGTTGATCTGCAGCATTTTGATATCCAGGTCCTGCTGTAGTAGCAACGTGAAGCCAGCATCATTAGGACTTTGGTAGCTTATTCCACCTAAGGACTTGTATCCATGAATTTTGGCATTTTGTGAACTGTTAACACCATGTTCCATACTTGAATAATCCTTTCAAAGGTTTACATACAGACCCATCTATACATACAATGGTTTCACTGTGCACAGTATCACAGTATCACCAAGGTTAGAAGAGACTTCAAAGATCATCAAGTCCAACCTGTCACCACGGACCTCATGACTAGACCATGGCACCAAGTGCCATGCCCAATCCCCTCTTGAACACCTCCCTGGGCAGCACATTCCAGTGGCTAGCAACTCTCTCTGGGAAGAACTTTCTCCTCACCTCGAGCCTAAACTTCCCCTGGTGCAGCTTGAGACTGTGTCCTCTTGTTCTGATGCTGGTTGTCTGGGAGAAGAGACCAACCCCCTCCTGGCTACAACCTCCCTTCAGGTAGTTGTAGAGAGCAAGAAGGTCTCCCCTGAGCCTCCTCTTCTCCAGGCTAAACAATCCCAGCTCCCTCAGCCTCTCCTCATAGGGCTGTGCTCAAGGCCTCTCCCCAGCCTTCTTGCCCTTCTCTGGACATGTTCAAGTGTCTCAATGTCCTTCTTAAACTGAGGGGCCCAGAACTGGACACAGGACTCAAGGTGTGGCCTAACCAATGCAGAGTACAGGGGCACAATGACTTCCCTGCTCCTGCTGGCCACACTATTCCTAATGCAGGCCAGGATGCCATTGGCCCTCTTGGCCACCTAGGCACACTGCTGGCTCATGTTTAGGCGGCTGTCAATCAGTCCCATCAAGTCCCTTTCTGTTTGGCAGCTCTCCAGCCACTCTGACCCCAGCCTGTAGCTCTAAATGGGGTTGTTGTGGCCAAGGTGCAGCACCCAGGACTTGGATTTGTTGAATGCCATCCTGTTGGACTCTGCCCATCTGTCCAGTAGGTCGAGGTCCCTCTGCAGAGCCCTTCTGTTAATGCTATAGTGATGGCTTTGACATATAAGCCCAGCAAGGCTTGCAAGGAAGAAGTTGCATGATTTTTCACAAAGACTAAGGTGGAAACCAGGTAAGTTTGTGGGCACATAAACTTTTCTTTAAATGTTTAAGATTGCCTTCCCTATAAGCTTTGTCTTGATAGTATTTACATACACAAACATCCAAGTACACCATCCAGTGTGAAACACAAGGTAGGAGGAAAGGATTAGTCAGATAGTGGCAGACACCACTAATTAGCAAAGTAATGGTATCTTTTAGCTAAAACCAGACTAAATGTAAAGTATCATAAAAGTGAGATCCACATTCCTGTGTCTGTCCCATTTATAAACACCTGTGTATGGTTTTAGACATTGTTTTCAGGACCAAGTTAACACATGTATAGATAAACTGCATTTGTCAGTGCTGGCAGTATCTGCTTTCTCCAGACACAACCTGCTCAAAATAGACTGCATAAGAAGAATTTGGAAGCCATCTCAGAGAAGGTTGTCACACACACAACCACACTCAAAACCATATTATTGGGGTTTTGTTAATTTACCCTTTGCTGAGGACAAAAGCTGGTGGATCTTGAGACAATGGTTTTAACTACTGATACTCCCTCAAGGAGTATCAGAAGTCATCAGAACAGAAGGTAGAGGTGGGGCAGAGGTATGCATGCACACGTATTTTCTGTGGAGTTGTCCTTTTCAAATCAACTAAGGTTATTTTTTTATCCACCCTAACTATTGATAAACAAGGAGCACTACTTAAAGTTTGTGTCTTGCTTATCAAGGCTGGAATGATTGCTATAGTCTTTATACTTCATCCAGTACTTGTTTCCATCGAATTTCCAGGGCTAATAAAAGGCATTGCATTCTACTATGGCAGTGAAATAGCCTGTATTCTGACTGCCTCATACTGAAAAAGACATACCTGACATACCTCACACGATATTAGCACCACTTTAAATGAGTTGTTTTCAGTAGGATCACTGTACTAATACTCAGAAATTCTTGTAAGTTGCCTTCTACAGTCTCTGCAAAATACATAGCAGCTTGCTTATTAACAAAGAGGATTTTCTCCTTAGATACAGGTGCTGGAACATGTCCAGAGAAGGACCATGAGGATGATTAGAGGGCTGGAGAACCTAGATAGATAGATAGACTGAGGCAGTTGGGGCTATTCAGTCTGGAGAAGAAAAGGCTGAGGGACCCTTATTGTGGCCTTCCAGTGTCTGAAGGGGGCTACAAGAAAGCTGGGGAGGGACTTTTTAGGGTGTCAGGGAGTGATAAGACTGGGGGGAATGGAAAAAAACTAGAAATGAGTAGATTCAGATTGGATATTAGGAAGTTCTTCCCCATGAGGGTGGTGAGACGCTGGCACAGGTTGTCCAGGGAGGTGGTGGAAGCTTCATCCCTGGAGGTTTTTTCAGGCCAGGCTGCATGTGGCTCTGAGCAACCTGCTGTAGTGTGAGGTGTCCCTGCCCATGGCAGGGGGGCTGGAACTAGATGATTCTTGTGGTCCCTTCCCACCCTGACAGTACTGTGATTCTAGATAACACTTCCTTCCTGCTCAATTTCTTCCTCCTTTTTCCATGTCATTTTAGCCTCCTTGATAATGATTTACCAGAAGCTGAATTTAACATATCAGAGAGAAGACAACTACCAGCAAAAACTACCTCCCAGTAGATGGGAAATACTTTGTTGTGAATATCTGAAATAGCAAAATGCCAGAAATATCTCTTTCTTTCTTTCTTTCTTTTTTTGTTTTAATTCCCTTTTTAAAGAATTTTAATTGATTGACCACTTGGAAAACCTAGTACCTAGGGCAAGCATCTTTCACTGAGTTCTTTTCTTCATGCAGAAGTGGCTAACGGTGATTTACTAATGCAAAATTTGGCTTTTCAAATCCAGATTGATTCACTTCAAAATGCTTGGAAGCTGTTGACAGCACTTCAGTAGCCTCTCTTACGTAATCTAGATCTTACTGAAATTGCAGAATTTTTCTTGGAAGGACATTTCATACATAATTCCACTTTCCCCCTTTTCATACATATTTTTGTGAGGACACTGTGGATTTTATGAGGTAGATGTAGCTGAAAATTTGGTGTTCTCTCACTCATTATTTTTTTTTCCCCTGTAAACATAAAGAAGTCTCTGCAGGAGCTTTCATTTATGTAAGATATGCAGGAGAGCATTCCCAAGTACTTTAGTCATAAATTAAGTGGCGTGCTCATGGTGCTGTAGGAAAGCTATTAATGATCCAGATGTTCAAAATCCCACATCTATTCCCTTAAATACATGGTGTTTGCACCAGCTTTACCGTGATGACTTCAACTGTCTGCTTCTGATTAACCTGCTTTCTTCCTCCAACAGGTTTTTAGCCAACACAACCTTTGACGGTCTCAGTGGCCACATCAAGGTGAAAGGTTCTTCCATTATCAGCTCAGAAAACAACTTCTTCATCTGGAATCTACAACATGACCCTGTTGGGAACCCAATGTGGACTCGTCTTGGAAGCTGGCAAGAAGGAAAGATAGTCATGGACTATGGGATATGGCCAGAACAGGCCCAGAGACATAAAAATCACATGCAACACCCCACCCGGCTGCACCTCAGAGTGGTAACTCTCATTGAGCATCCATTTGTCTTTACAAGAGATGTAGATGATGAAGGTCTTTGCCCAGCAGGGCAGCTCTGTCTGGATCCTTTGACCAATGATTCAGCCATGCTGGATAACCTGTTTGAAACTCTTCAAGGAGGGAATGACACTGTTCCCATTGAGCTGAAGAAATGCTGCTATGGCTACTGCATCGACCTGCTGGAGAAACTAGCTGAGGATATGAATTTTGATTTTGACTTGTACATTGTTGGTGATGGAAAATATGGAGCTTGGAAGAATGGCCACTGGACAGGGCTGGTGGGAGACCTTCTTGCTGGCACGGCTCACATGGCAGTAACATCATTCAGCATTAACACTGCCCGTAGCCAAGTGATTGATTTCACCAGCCCTTTCTTTTCAACCAGCTTGGGCATCTTGGTGAGGACCAAAGACACAGCAGCTCCTATTGGAGCCTTTATGTGGCCACTTCACTGGACTATGTGGCTGGGGATATTTGTTGCTCTACACATCACAGCTATATTCCTTACCTTATATGAGTGGAAAAGTCCTTTTGGTATGACCCCCAAGGGAAGGAATAGGAACAAAGTCTTCTCCTTCTCCTCTGCCCTGAATGTCTGCTATGCTATCTTGTTTGGAAGAACAGCTGCTATCAAACCTCCCAAGTGCTGGACTGGAAGGTTTTTAATGAATCTCTGGGCTATTTTCTGTCTGTTTTGTTTGTCGACATACACAGCCAACCTAGCTGCTGTCATGGTAGGAGAGAAGATCTATGAAGAGCTTTCTGGAATACACGACCCAAAGGTAAAGCATGTCTGCTGCTATTAACTCAGCTTTCTCTGCTTCCCAGTCAAAACTCACTGCTGCATCATTTATGGTCTCTAAAGATAAATAAATAAATAACTCAGAAAGCAACCTGTGTGCAGAACAGTTGTAGTACAACTAGCTGCCATACCTGACAGCACTTTAGTGCAAAAGTTCAATGAGAGAGAATCTTCAAACATCCATAGAAGCCTAGAGGGGATTTCAAAGACTGAGGGTGAGGAGGAAGGTGAAGGATTTCAATGTTTCCCACTGCAGGGAAGAAAAGTGGCTTCTATATGCAGATTAAGGGTTTGATTTCAGTTCAGCTGTAGCTGTTTTGATCAGCTGGATGATTTGCATCATCCTGAGATCTACTCAAACAACCACACAGCACAATGAGGAAAACACTGATGTTCTGAGTAGGATTCTGGAAGTGTTTCACGGGCCGTAATGGTGCTTACGAAGTCACTGCTGACAAAATGATAAATTAAATGGAGCAGAACTGAAATACTGAGAAAGATCCTACTTCCTGCATCTAAACAGTGGAATTCACTTTACAAGTAGTCAGGCATCTGATTTGCAGTGTTGTTTCTGCTGGGGAACTGTCATGGGAGGAAAAGAATTATGTTGCACACAACCCACCTGCAAATAGTTCAGACTGCCTAGTAATTTTGGTAAGGCAAGGAAAAATGCAGAAGCAGGACTACCTCCACCCACTGTCTCCCCTACTCCCAAGATGGGGATGAGGGGATTCAGTTCAAATTTTGAGCCATTTTATAAGTCTATTCTGATTTTTTTTGCTGCTAAATAACAATCAGGAAAATGTGTGTGCAGGATAGTTTTACATGGCTTCAGGTGACAGAAAAGCAGGAGTCCTCAGCACCTGACAGTTGCCCTAGAGGTCAAGGTGCCACAAGCAAATTTCCTGTGTGTGGAACTTTGACCAGTGAAGGTGTGATTGTAATTTCCACAGCTTTTCACTCAAGACCTAACTGCTGGTAACTAGCTCTGAAATCATCCACCAATAATTTGTCTCATGTAAATGAGAGTTGATAAAACATTTTGGCACCAGGAAAAGTAATTTTAATAACTCAAGAATTGAGTGTTTGTTTTGGCTTTCATATATTGTATAAAGTTTACATGTGTCCCTCCAGACAGCAAAGGCCAGCCTCTATCTGTTCCATTAAGGAAAACTTGCATTGAGATTAATGACCACACAGTTTTGCCTTGGTGAGTGTGACTTCTGACTCGCTTCCAATAATGTTCTCAGTTGTTTCTACCAAGATAATTTAAACAAAGAACAATACTTTTTATGGTGGCCTGAGGGCAAACTAAAATTGATCTATGGCTGAAAGCTAACTGCAAATAATAATAATAATAATAATGTGCTCTTCCCTCCCAGTGAAAAAAATACAATAAATGTTAACATTAGTAGCTTCATCAATTTAAACTGTAAAAGTCCAGGAATCATGTATTTGTTTTATTCTAAGCATTTTGTATAAGCAAATGAGAGCTTTCAGCTGTATTCCCCAGCTCCAGGCACAGCTGTGGCACAGTAATTATTACAAGAGCCATAACCCTGGCTTGAAAATCAGGTTATTCCTCCACTCTTTGCATGGGTATCACATCAGATTAGATCCTAGTTTTCTGCGTCACTATTGTAACCATACACATGGAGATCCTAAGACAAATACTGAAACGATTTTGCAGTTGCAAGAAAATGAAATCATTCTAAAGAGGCACTGTAAATTTTGGCTATTGGGTTACAAAAGTGAGCACAGAGTTCTGCAACGCACAGGTGCTGCAAACACAAGACTTGGTCTTGAACAAAAACATCAAAGACTGATGGTTAGTACCCTCAATATAGAATAGAATATAGAATATAGAATAAACCAGGTTGGAAGAGACCTTCGAGATCATCGTGTCCAACCCTTCAACCAATCCAACCCACCTAAACAACTAACCCATGGCACCAAGCACCCCATCAAGTCTCCTCCTGAACATGTCCTCCCTACTCTAATCATGAGGTCTGTGGTGACAGGTTGGACTTGATGATCTTTGAGGTCTCTTCCAACCTTAGTGATACTGAATACTGAATACCTCCAATGATGGTGACTCCACCACCTCCTCAGGCAGCCCATTCCAATGGGCAATCACTCTCTCTGTGTAGAACTTCTTCCTAACATCCAACCTAAACCTCCCCTGGCGCAGCCTGAGACTGTGTCCTCTTGTTCTGGTACTGGCTGCCTGGAAGAAAAGACCAACATCCGCCTGTCTACAACCTCCCTTTAGGTAGTTGTAGAGTGTAATAATGTCACCACTGAGTCTCCTCTTCTCCAGGCTGATCAATTCCAGCTCCCTCAGTCTTTTGTCATAGGGCTTGATGCCATTAAATCAGTATCATTATAAACCTAGAATAGAATAGAATAGAATAGAATAGAATAGAATAGAATAGAATAGAATAGAATAGAATAGAATAGAATAGAATAGAATAGAATAGAATAGAATAGAATAGAATAGAATAGAATAGAATAGAATAGAATAGAAAAATTAACCAGGTTGGAAAAGACCTTTGAGATCATGGAGTCCAACCTATCACCCAACACCATCTAATCAGCTAAACCATGGCACCAAGTGCCTCATCCACTCTCTTCCTAAACACCTTCCTAAACACCTCCACCACCACCCTGGGCAGCACATTCCAATGGCCAATCTCTCTTTCTGGGAAGAATTTCTTCCTAACATCCAGCCTAAACCTCTCTTGGCACAGCTTGAGACTGTGTCCTCTTGTTCTGGTGCTGGTTGCCTGGGAGAAGAGATCAAACCCCACCTGGCTACAACCTCCCTTCAGGTAATTATAGAGAGCAAGAGGGTCTCCCCTGAGCCTCCATTCTCCAAGCTAAGCAACCCCAGTTCCCTCAGCTTCTTCTCACAGGGCTGTGCTGAAGACCTCTCCCCAGCCTTGTTGCCCTTCTCTGGACATGTTCAAGAGTCTTAATGTCCTTCTTAAATTGAGGGGCCTAAAACTGGACACAGTACTCAAGGTGTGGCCTAACCAGTGCAGTGTAAAGGGACACAGTGACTTCCCTGCTCCTGCTGGCCACACTATTCCTGATGCCTTCCTAGGAAGGCACTTCTCTGCATCCTCGTTTAGATCTAAGCTTCTGAGTAATTAGTAGTTTCCAATGTGGTGATAAGACAAGGTGAAGCACAGTAGGAAAATACACCCTGGTTTAACCTTTTCTCACACAAAGCCTGAGCTGTGCCCATTCGAAGCAGCCTCTAAACCTTAAACTAAGATTTAGGAAATGTTTGTGCTGCAACAATTGCAGAGGGAAATGCAACACTTCGTAGTTAGTTGTTTAAAGCATTTTTTTCATTTGATTTCAACATTTTATGTTTGTTTGCCTTTCTTTTTTTTTCCCCAGATCTGCTTAGCTCTTTTATTTATTTGTTTTTCAGTGGTGGAGACTCAAAAAGAAGGCAGCAGGATGCAGATGCAATCTTTATAATTTTAATATACTTTTAAACATTCTCTCGTGTTGCTCCCAGGATACATATTCCTTTGCACTATGCTTTTGGAATGCATTTAAAACACAGAGTCCAAAGCAGAGGGCCAACCTTCTTGAGGTGGCCTAAGATGTAACTTCTTCAGCCTGCCAGCCACAATCAATAAATCCCATCTTAGAGTGAAAACAGACAGGAAGGAAGACAAGTTGAGAAATCAAAAGGGTTTTTTTCAAGATTATAAACCTGGGGTCTAATGTTAGTGTTGCCAGGAATAGCTATGCTCTCTCTTCTGGTTCAAAAAAAGATAAGGTTGAATATTGCCTGAATAAATAGCATCATAGCATCTGCCTTCCTACAAGGGATGATGAGCTAGTTGAGAGTGTGTGGGTTAAAATTAAAGGCAGGACAGGGGAAGGAGATATTACTGTGGGGGTCTCCTACAGGCCACCTGACCAGCAGATCCAAGCAGATGAGGCCCTCCATAGGCAAATAGAAGCGGCTTCCAGGTCACAAGCCCTGGTCCTCATGGGTGATTTCAACCACCCGGACATCTGCTGGAGGGACAACACAGCAAGGCACCAGCAATCCAGGATGTTCCTGGACTGCATAGAAGACAACTTCCTCCTCCAAATGGTAGAGGAACCAACAAGAAATGGTGCTATGCTGGACCTTGTTCTCACCAACAGGGAAGGGCTGGTAAGCAATGTGAGGCTCATAGACGGCCTTGGCTGCAGTGACCATGAAGCAGTTGAATTTAACATCCTCAGGGCAATCAGGAGGAAGTATTCCAAGCTCACGACCCTAGACTTTAGGCGTGCAGATTTTGATCGCTTCAGGGATCTGCTAGCCAAAGTGTCGTGGGACAAAGCCCTGGAGGGAAGAGGGACCCAGGACAGCTGGTCAATATTCAAGGACCACCTCCTCTGTGTCCAGGAGCTCTGTGTACCAACAAAGAGAAAAGCAGGTAAGAATGCTAGGAGGCCTGCCTGGATGGGCAAGGAGCTACTGGACACACTATTACTTAAAATTAAACTCTACAGGAAGTGGAGAGAAGGACAGGTAGAACAGGGGGAATATAAGGAAGCTGCCCGAGCAGCGAGAGTCCTGGTTAGGAAAGCCAAAGCAGAGTTTGAATTGAATCTAGCCAGGGAGATTAGAGGGAACACTAAGAACTTTTACAGGTATATTAATGGGAAGAAGAAGACTAGGGAAGGTGTGGGCCCCCTCAGAAAGGAAACTGGTGACATGGTCACAAGTGATGAGGAAAAGGCTGAGGTACTTAATAACTTCTTTACCTCAGTCTTCACTGCAAGGGCCTCTAGCCACACTCCTGACGTTATGGAAGTCAAAGCCAGGGACGGGGAGGAAGAACTGCCCATTGTAAGTGCAGATCAGGTTCGTGATCATCTGAAGAACCTGAAAGTGTTCAAGTCCATGGGACCCGACGGGATACACCCACGGGTGCTGAGAGAACTGGCAGATGAGGTTGCTAAACCCCTCTCTATTATATTTCAAAAGTCATGGCAATCTGGTGAAGTCCCCACGGACTGGAAAAGGGGAAACATTGCCCCCATCTTCAAAAAGGGTAAGAAGGAGGAACCAGGGAACTACAGGCCAGTCAGTCTCACCTCTGTGCCTGGAAAGATCATGGAGCAGATCCTCCTGGAGTCACTACTCGCTCAAAAGAATAGTGAAGAGGTGATTGGGAACAGTCAGCATGGCTTTGCCAAGGGCAAATCCTGCCTGACCAACCTGGTGGCCTTCTATGAGCAGGTGACAACATTAATAGATGAGGGGCGAGCAACTGATGTCATTTACCTGGACCTGAGCAAAGCCTTCGACACTGTCCCGCACCACATCCTGGTCTCCAAACTGGTGACACATGGGTTTGATGGGTGGACCACTAGATGGATAAGGAACTGGCTTGATGGCCGCAGCCAAAGAGTGGCTGTCAATGGCTCCATGTCCCAGTGGAGGCCAGGGACAAGCGGAGTCCCTCAGGGATCAGTCCTGGGACCTGTCTTGTTCAACATCTTTGTGGGTGACATGGACAGTGGCATTGAGTGCACCCTCAGCAAGTTTGCTGATGACACCAAGCTGTGTG
Source organism: Melanerpes aurifrons (assembly GCA_011125475.1). NCBI lineage: Eukaryota > Metazoa > Chordata > Aves > Piciformes > Picidae > Melanerpes > Melanerpes aurifrons. Next base: position 650,127 of record WWNC01000059.1, on the reverse strand, counting down.
GTGCAGCAGACACGCTGGAGGGAAGGGAGGCCATCCAGAGGGACCTTGACAGGCTGGAGAGATGGGCACAAGCCAACCTCATGAAGTTCAGTAAGAGCAAGTGCAGGGTCCTGCATCTGGGTGGAGGCAATCCCAGGCACAAATCCAGGCTGGGCAGTGACTGGCTGGAAAGTAGCCCTGAGGAGAGAGACTTGGGGGTGCTGGTGGACAAAAAGCTCAACATGAGCTCTCAATGTGCACTTGCAGCCCGCAAAGCCAATCAGATCCTGGGCTGCATCAGGAGAAGTGTGGCTAGCAGGTCGAGGGAGGTGATCCTCCCCTCTACTCAGCCCTGGTGAGACCCCATCTGGAGTACTGTGTCCAGTTCTGGAGTCCCTATTACAAGAGGGATGTGGAGGTGCTGGAACGTGTCCAGAGAAGGGCCACGAGGATGATCAGAGGGCTGGAGCACCTCTCCTATGAGAGCAGACTGAAGGAGTTGGGGCTGTTCAGTCTGCAGAAGAGAAGGCTCCGAGGTGACCTAATTGTGGCCTTCCAGTATCTGAAGGGGGCCTACAGGAAGGCTGGGGAAGGACTTCTCAGGATCTCAGGTAGTGATAGGACTAGGGGGAATGGAATGAAGCTGGAGGTGGGGAGATTCAGGCTGGATGTGAGGAGGAGTTTCTTCACCATGAGAGTGGTGAGACCCTGGAATGGGTTGTCCAGCGAGGTGGTCGAAGCCCCGTCCCTGGGGGTGTTTAAGAGCAAGCTGGATGAGGCTCTGTCCAGCCTGATCTAGTGTGGGGTTTCCCTGCCCATGGCAGGGGGGTTGGAACTAGATGATCCTTGTGGTCCCTTCCAACCCTGAATGAAACTATGAAACTATGAAACTATGAAAAATTCATGTTGCAGCAGTGATTTTAACTGGCTGAGCAGCACAGTGTTTTAGCAGGTGCTCCTTGCAACTCAGCTGAGGAAACATGGTCCTCCTATGCTGTTGGAATCTCAAAGGTACAGATATATATATACACACACACATGTATGTATGTATGTATTTATATTGTGCATATCAGGAATGCAAATAAAATTAGTTGCACTGCAACCACTAATCACAAGGCAAAGTGGAATGCAGGATTGGAGATATTTCGAGTGGACCTTTAAATGCAGTGATAATATAGAAGTAGAAGTAAGCAAATATAAAAATAGCAAGCTGCTGAAAGAAGGAGTGGCCAGTGAGGCAAGGCCGACCAGAGCAGAAGGCAAACTGTGGGAAGCCGGATAATTAAGTTCCTGGAATATGTCTTGAAACTGGAAACTTAGTGTGTATTTTCCATGTAAGACTCCTAACAAGGACAAGTCACTAAAGCTAAGCTTCTCAGTATCTGTGAGACTACTTTTACTAGGTCACATTTCACGTAGCTTTTTACAGCATGTACTACAACATAGCCAGTAAATTGCAGCAATATTAAAGCAGTGTCCTGCTACCTTAAAGTCTTACTCTTCTACAAGAATGGGCAATTTCAGACCACAGCTGCCCCCTCTCCCCCTATTTTTATAATCTTAAACATTTCAGACAATCATCCCTTGGCAGTGGGAAATTGCAAATAAGCTTTTGTATAAGTAACACTTCTAATAAGTGTCCAGCCTGCTGTTTGAGCACAAGAGGGTAGTTGCAGAATGAACACACTGGTTACTCTGGTGAAAGTTGCAGCACTGCTCTGATTTCCTCTTAGGAAGTTCTCTCCCGTGCATGGCAGAGTTTTAAAAGCCTATTTGCAGAAGAGATACAAAGGAAAAATATAGTATTTGAATCATTTACTCAGCACTGGTTAGGCCACACCTTGAGTCCTGTGTCCAGTTCTGGGCCCCTTAGTTTAGGAAGGATGTTGAGTTGCTGGAAGATGTCCAGAGAAGGGCAACAAAGCTGGGGAGGGGTTTTGAGCACAGCCCTGTGAGGAGAGGCTTAGGAAACTGGGGTTGCTTAGTCTTGAAGGAGACTCAGAGGGAGACCTTTTTGCTCTCTACAGCTACCTGTAGGGAGGTTGTAGCCAGGTGGGGGTTGGTCTCTTCTCCCCGACAACCAGCCTGGAGGACAAGAGGACACAGTCTCAAGCTGTGCCAGGGGAGGTTTAGGCTGGATGTTAGGAAGAAGTTCTTCCCAGAAAGAGAGATTGGCCAGTGGAATGTGCTGCTCAGGGAGGTGGTGGAGTCACCAACACTGGAGGTGTTTAGGAACACCATTCCATTCCATTCCATTCCATTCCATTCCATTCCATTCCATTCCATTCCATTCCATTCCATTCCATGATTCTGTGACTGACAGATGATAGCTGCATTACAGATCTACAAAAGCAAGCTGAGTATGCAGCCTCACAGGCATGGGTTAGGCAGAGAAGGGGCCCATTGATAAGCAAGGGGGTCTGGGGGCAAAAAAGAGCATTTGCTACCATTCTGCATCAGAAGCATGTATCTTTATGGCTGGTGTGCCTTGTAGCCAGTGTTGTGACAAATGCAGGTATTTTATACTTCAGTTCCCATTCTGATTCCCATAAAGCAGTGCTATCTGTAATCTAATCTAGAACTCAGTGATACAGGCAGGGAGAAGAAGAAATTATCTGTAAGTACATGGCAGTGTCATTGACTTCTTTTGCCCAGTAGGCCTGAAACTAATGCCCATATACAAAAGAACTCTTCATTAATAAATTAAGAAAAAACAAAATGTCTTGTATTATAGGACCTCATCAAGGAGTGGTGGTTTTTATTAGCAAGAGGATTTGAAACAGGGACTTTGCTTTCAGGCTTCCAATGCAAGAAACCATGATGGGCATTCCTATATGATCTGGTGTAGGAGGGTTGTTCTAGATGATCTTTCAAGGTCCCTTCCAGCCCCTAATATTCTGTGATTCTATGATTCAATGTAGTCAGGAGCATGTTGTGTAGACCAGATTATCTGAGAGAAAATAATTGTGGAAGCCCAGAGGACATAAGAAACGTTTCAAACATGCCAAGTAGAAAGCATACAACAAGAGAGGATGAAGAGCTAGACAGATTTTCCTTAAGGTTGTGCAAGGCTTGGACTTTCTTTCTGTTAGAAGTGTTGTTATTTCAACAATATCATGAGCTTTTCAGATGCTTTCCGACCACTGTCGCTGCTGTGGCAGCTGTCAGCTGCTCTTTGCCATCTTTAGGATGCACTTGAGTAGCTATACTTGTGAATTTACTACAGTTATATTTTGACATCTGTGCATCAATTTCCCTTCAAAATAACCTTTGACAATGGTGAAGTTCCTTTCCACATTGTATTTTGACAGAAAATATCAAACCCATTGACAATTACTTAACAAAAAGGGCTACACCTGTGAGTCCTACTTTCATCAATTTCATTGTGTTATCTCACCACACTTTACATGTCTGCAGTGGAGACATCACATGTGATTTACTCAGTCTAATGTGCTTTTACAGTTAGCTGGGAGAGGTAGGCACAATGGGCTGCTGTTGCAGGCACTTCAGGACGAGATTACCCAAGCCATTCCCTGAAAGCATTTACTTGTCTCCATCATGCATGAAGGGATACTAGCATGACACTGATGTCTCACAAAAAAAGGAATAGAATGGAAATAGAAATTAGAATAGAATAGAATAGAATAGAATAGAATAGAATAGAATAGAATAGAATAGAATAGAATAGAATAGAATAGAATTAACCAGATTGGAAAAGACCTCTGAGATCATCAAGTCCAACCTATCACCCAACACCATCTCATCAACTAAACCATGGCACCAAGTGCCTCATCCAGTTTCTTCTTAAACACCTCCGGTGATGGTGACTCCACCACCTCCCTGGTCAGCACATTCCAACGGCCAATCTCTCTTTCTGTGAAGAACTTCTTCCTAACATCCAGCCTAAATCCACTTGCACACACCTGGAATCACTCTGACAAGCCCCATCCAGCAAGTCCTTTCAGCAGCCTTGTTGTGCTTTGGGATTAGTCCTCCGAAGTCTCTGCTTCTTTTCCAATCCATTGTCTGAACAGCTGCTTTTAAGAGGTGTCTGTCTTTGGTTAATCCAAGCAATGCCCAATTGCAGGCATTTTGTTACTCAGGAAACCAATGTGAATTTTGTTTCAGTTGTGGCCTCAGTATAAGGATTGCTGAACCTGAGGGAAAATACCATTAAATGCAGGTTTTGTGAGGCTGCAAGATCTCATTCCTAATTTATGAAAATCTCAGTTAATTTAGAGGCCTTATGGCTCTTATTATATCAGCTAAGAGCTTCCTGATACATGTATTAAAACAGTCCAGAAGTACTAACTGGCAAATAACTGCAGATGAGCTTTAGGAATGCCAAACCACAGCAAAGGAAGGGTCCAGCCACTTCATAGGCCTTTTTCATCATTAAGAGGTGTGATTCAAATAGCCCTGCATTTAATGATACTTTCCCTCAAGTTCAGCAGTCTTTAGGCTGAGGCCATAACTGTTGTGTGTTTATTGATACGTTTTCTTCCTGCAAAAAAATAAAGTCTTGTGAAACTCACACTGAAGTAAATGCTCTTAAAGGCTGCCACGGTCTTTCACTGCAGCAGCCTAAGATGAACCATTGTAAGAAGTGCCACTTGCAATGCTATATATTAAATAAATAATGAAATAGCTTGTATTTAATTATGCATTAAATGCATTAAATTGCATAGCAGAAAACCAAGCAACAGACTCAGTGGAGTTAACAGAAATCTTATTGCTCCCATGGGATTTAGTCTCTGCGCTGGACTGCAGGGTTCTTTTCCTTCACAGTTAAAAAAGTTGGCTGCAGAAATCTATACATCATGTTTCTGTGCAGGAAGTCATTGGACATGGGAAGGTCAGGACTTACAGCATCACAGCCTGCTAATTAGTACATAGTGCTTTTCTGAGTATTAATGACTCAGTGAATGATCTGAACTCAAGAGGACTTTACGTGTCACAGAGACCGAAGGGAAAAAATCACAAAGGAGAAATGAAGCATCAGACTCCAGTCAGAATAAAGAACAGGTGTTGCAGGCAATCTCATACAGGAATGAAAGACACCTGAAATTAATTGAGGTGAGATCCTGGCTTCTTTAGCTTCCCCATGCAATTTGTGGTGCTTAACACTTGACTTGTTTGGCTTCACCTTCTTAAAAGTTTTTCTTGTGAAGTTACAGCTTTGGCTATCTAGGCTGCCTAGTTTTGATTCTTATCATTCTGATACCTAGTTTATATATACAACCACCCTGAAGGGTGGTTGTAGCCAGGAGGGGGTTGGCCTCTTCTCCCAGGCAACCAGCACCAGAACGAGGGGACACAGTCTCAAGCTGCGCCAGGGGAGGTTCAGACTCGAGGTGAGGAGGAAGTTCTTCACCGAGCGAGTCATTCGGCATTGGAACGGGTTGCCCAGGGAGGTGGTTGAGTCATTGACCCTGGAGGCGTTCAAGGGGAGATTGGACGTGGCACTTGGTGCCATGGTCTAGTCATGGGGTCTGTGTTGAAAGGTTGGACTCGATGATCCCCGAGGTCCTTTCCAACCTAAGTGATACTGTGATACTGTGATACTGTGTGATATTGGAAAACACACTGTTGGCGTCTCCAAGTCACGTTTCCTTTCCCACTGTGACCTGCTTTTTTGTGCCTTCTTGTCAACAATTATCTTTTTGGTGTCTTTGAATTTAACCACTTCTGCTCCATGTTTTCAGTGATGGAGCATAACCTACTGTCTTGGCAATTCTTTTACCTCACCAGATGAATTATTTGATCCAAAGAATGCAGGGGTATGGGTGGAAGGTGGAGGTATTGCTGTCTTCATTGCACATGATTCGGGTCATGAAGGTTGTTCTTTCAGCATTGGAATGAATGAATGTTTTGTAGTATTTCCCCAGCTGTATTCACATCAGCTCCCTACACTTAAGCTGCAATATACCTGTATGCTATGTCATTTTTTAAAAGAGAAAAGCAAGCCCACAACCAGAAATAGCAACTGCATCATAGATGGGGCTCAGACCCTTGCAAGAAATAATCCAAGCCAAGAAATATGAAGAGCTGTTACTGAAACAACTGTCAGAGAGAAGCAGAGAACAGTGAAATGTAATAAGGTTAATCTTACTACCAGACAGGTGGAAGATCATCATGCAGTTGACATAGAATAGAATAGAATAGAATAGAATAGAATAGAATAGAATAGAATAGACCAGACCAACTTGGAAGAGACTTTTGAGATCGAGTCCAACCTATCATAGAACACCATCTAATCAACTAAACCATGGCACCAAGCACCCCATCCAGACTCTTCCTAAACACCTCCAGTGATGGTGACTCCACCACCTCCCTGGGCAGCACATTCCAATAGCCAATCACTCTTTCTATGAAGAAATTCTTCCTAATATAATCATTATTGTTATTATTATAGTTATAATGTAATTATGCTATAATGATTATTAATAGTAATAGTTGTTGCTGTCATTGGTGGTTTTTTTTTAATTATTATTTTTCACAAAAGTCACAGCCATTATGCTCTATAAACAGAGAGCTGGCTAGCCTTGCTTGTGTTCCTAGTGACACAAGTCCTCAGTCAGCTCCCACACTGATCCCCTGGATTTCAGGGATGCCAAGGTGTCAAGCGCTCTAGGAAAAATAAAAGATAAAAAATTACCTGATTTACCTTCATGTGGTGCTTTTGAACCAAAAGCCAGTAGCAAGTAATGTATTTAAGAAATTAGAGCTCTGCTGGTAGAGACTTCCATGACAATTGGAAACTGCTTCATCCTGAGCCATGTGCAGCACAAAGTCATTGTTCTTCTTCTGGAAACCACAGAACACTAACCTTACCTTACAAGTTTAGACTGTGTCACTACAGAGCACCACCTTCCGCCCTGGTACCTGGGGGACAATTGCCATGTGGACAGGGGCAGGAGGACTTACAGTGTTGCCCCTAATCAACTAACAACACCAAAGCAGTCATAATTTGTAAGGAAAAAGATTTGAAGGCAAGAAAGCTACCTACACTTTCAAGTTACTGTCACAATAGGTTTCACCCTTCAGCCCTCACTTACTTGTAGAGAATTATGATGGCTTTTCATCAACAGACGTGAGATGTGGGATAGAAGGACAGGAGGGATTACTTAGCCAGAAATCTCCCATATATGTTTGTAATTTGAGCATGTATGTATTCAGCCAAACAGCTCTCCTTTTTTGCTTCTCACTTGAAAAGGACTTCACCTGCCTTAGAGCATAGGAACATGGTCAATGAAGTGGCTCAGTCTGGAGCTGTTTTGTGCTGCTGCAATATAGCTGGAAACAGAGATCTGTTGCCTCTTGTGAATCAGGTCCTGCTTTCCTTCAGTCTATCCATTTTTCCTACAACAACTTACTGCCTTACGGTTCTCAGCTCTCCTGGAATAAATCCCAGCTCAAAGATCCCTCTGACCAGAAAACTCCTTAAGTGCTATTAATAAACAGGGGATAAATACGCCCAAGTTCTTTTCTTACAGAGCTTTTTGCACTAAAACACTGCCCAGCAACTCAATCAGCGTGGCACACTGCAGAAATAAGACTACCTACCACAGACTTGGAGTCCCCAGACTCAGCCCTTAGATGCACAGCTTCTGCAGCACACAAAGGAGCAGAGCAAATCTTACAATTATTTTTTAGCACTCACACAGAGGTCAACACAGAGGCATTATATTTTTAAACAGAGACCTAAGTCACCAATTCTTTCCATTGTATGCTCCTGTTGCGGTGCGGGAGAATGAACTGTCAGCACCAGACTGTGCATGTGTTTCTAGATTGAAACTGCTTATTGACTTCAGTGCAGCTGTGAAGATTTATGCCAGCTAATGACTTGGCTGAGTTAGATTCAAGCTGACAGGATTTTAACAAAATTTGACATTATCCTGGCAAGCAAAAACCAGCACCACTGACACTTTTTGCAGCACGGGAGGGAAAGTGAGCTTCCAAATGCATTCTGCATACACCACCTCCTGGAGGCCCTGGGAACATCTCCACTTCTCAAGCCTCTGAACTCAGGGGATAGTTTCTCAGCAAAACCTGCGCTTCCAGAAGTTCACATGTGAATTCTAATCTGCTAGAATTTGAAATTCATGTGCTTCTCAATGAATAATTTTATTTCATCTCCCTCTGCACCCCATAAATATTCAGTAGCTAGTTTTCAAAAGCTCAAAAGCCCGTTAACCAAGTTATGTATTGTTTTGGTTTATTTTTATTATTGTTTTAGATTTCTGTTTGGTTTGTTCTTTTTTTTTTCCCACTGAAACTTTGCTTAACACTACCAATTGCATTTCTTTTATCAGTGGGTCATGAAAAAAATCTATCAGCAGCTAGAAGACCACTTAAGTGTGTTGGTTACATAAGGCGAAATAAAATTCTGTTGCCTCTTATGCAAAACACAGAACACTGATTGCACAACAGCAGATCTCTAAAAGCATGTCAGTTCTTCAGAGCAGACCAGACCTACTCCTCTCCAGAGATTAGCAACTGAAACTCAACAGTTTTTCAAGGTTCTGCAGCAGTTCCCTGGCAGAGACCGTGCTGACACTACCAGTCATTCTGTTGATACACAGGAATAGAATAGAATAGAATAGGATAAACCAGGTTGGAAGAGACCTTCAAGATCATCGCGTCCAACCCATCACCCAACACTACCTAATCAACTAAACCATGCAACCAAGCACCCTGTCAAGTCTCCTCCTGAATACCTCCAGTAATGGTGACTCCACCACCTCCTCAGGCAGCCCATTCCAATGGGCAATCACTCTCTCTGTGTAGAACTTTCTCCTAACCTCCAGCCTAAACCTCCCCTGGCACAGCCTGAGACTGTGTTCTCTTGTTCTGGTACTGGTTGCCTGGGAGAAGAGACCAACCTCTGCCTGTCTACAAGCCCCCTTAAGGTAGTTGTAGAGAGCAAGAAGGTCTCCCCTGAGTCTCCTCTTCTCCAGGCTAAGCAACCCCAGCTCCCTCAGCCTCTTCTCATAGGGCTTGTGTTCCAAGCCCCTCACCAACTTTGTTGCCCTTCTCTGGACACGCTCCAGCATGTCAACATCCTTCCTAAAACTGAGGGGCCCAGAAATGGACACATTACTCAAGGTGTGGCCTAACCAGTGCAGTGTACAGGGGCAGAATCACCTCCCTGCTCCTGCTGTCCACACTGTTCTTGATGCAGGCCAGGATTTCCATTAAACACCTCCCTTGATGTTACACCAAGTAACCAGCACTGTCATGGGGCAGAGCTACTGGAACCTGTTCATTTTTCCTCAGAAGTTGTTGTAAAAGCTAGGGAAATGTTTTCAGCTGTGATTGCCCTATCTGTACTCTATTAAAATTAAAAAATCAGTACTGCAGGTGGTGGCAAAAGCTGAATCCATGTTAAATCTGCATCTGTCACTGCAGGGTGCAGTCGCTGGCAGTACACTCCACTCTACAGTGGGTTGTGCTTTTCACATCTCCTTAAAAGAGTAATTCATGGAGTTGAATTTTGGAGAGGAGAGGCTAACTGAATGAATGGTGAAATCATTTTTAATGATTGGAGATGCCAATTAGAAATTGAGTTCCTGAAGCATTTTTCCTCCAACCAGCTATCAAGATCCACAGAACAGTTCTGAATCAGATTCAGGGAGGCTGTTACTGCACCCTGCCAATCAAGTAGTGGGAGAGCATTTCCTAGATTTCAGTCACTCCATTGCTTATAGAAAATAGCCATAATTTCAATTCTCAACAGTTGTTCTGTTTAGACCTTCCTTCTCTCTTCACAGCTCCTGGCAAGCTCAGACTCCATGGGATCAGAAGGCAATATTGTACTGCCTGCTTTTTTTTTTTGGAGCTGAGACCATCTTTTCACTGTATTTATATTCTGAACACCTGGGGTTCTTACACACTGCAGAAGTACATGACAACCAAGTGTGATGCAAACCTCCAAATGATAGCAGACATAACAATCAGGCAAAAAGTCTTTGAGGCAGATCTTCTAGCTGTGCAGCACAGAAAGGTCATACAGAAAACAGAACCTGCTAGAAAGATCTCAAAACCCAGCAGTACTGTTTTGGAGTATGTCAGGATTAACCGCTGGCAGCACCTCATGCATTTTCAGTTTTCAATCCCAGCTTGCATAAGATGTTTCTATTTCTGAGTGTTTTCAAGTCTGTGTCTAGGTGTTCTCAGCCTAACTGATGGAACTGATGGAACTGAATGCAGTGCAACTGTATTATATAAACTGGAATGTGCCAAATAATGCAAAACCCCTGACGTTCGAGGTTGTATTTTCCTGTTTCTGCTCCTGTGGTTTTATCACATCGATATTTTCATGCATAATTGGCACCCCAAGCCATAGATGTATGCAGATGCTCAATTCTTGTCAACATCTTCCCAAATAAAACAAATTCTTCACTTCCCACTCAGCAGATGTTTTAACAGCAGAAGACAGAAACCAAGAAGATCCAGAAGTAATGTGCCAAGTCAAGGGAGCTGGTAGCTGCAGTATTTGCATTTGGAAGTAAGCAGCACAAACATCACTTGTCTAATAGTACAATGCTCTACAAGGAACAGAAGACTGAGCAGTTGTAAAGCTTTTCCTGGTGCTGTTAGAGAAGCTGGATGGATATTCTGTGGAGCTCTTGATTTTCCTTAAACACTTAAATGACTTTCCTATCTCAGTGACCCATCATCCATTTCACCTCCTCAGCACTGGGAGGCAATCACATTAGCCCTTGTTTTCTTACATAGTGTAAGGAAACATTACCTCTTGTTTGTGTTCTTATTCATACTATGTTTTCTTAAACAGTGAGACCTGTTCTTGGAAATACTGGCACATGAATCCCACAGAAGGTATTATCCTTAGAGGTCACAAGGACAACATTAGTACCCCAATTCTAGAAAGGATACTCCCTTTCAAAGCTCTTTCTCATGCAACTTCATCCTTCACTTCCCAACTTCAGGAGGGGACTTGATAGGTTGCTTAGTTGCATGGTTTAGTTGGTTAGGTAGTGTTGGATGATAGGTTGCATGATGATCTCAAAGGTCTCTTCCAACCTGGTTTATTCTAGTCTAGTTGAGTCGAGTCTAGTCTAGTCTATTCAACTACATTTCCTTGTGCTCCTTACAAAGATCTTACAGGTCTTTTCCAACCAAAACAATTCTGTGATCCCATGATTTTATGAAGGTAGGTCATCTTCCTGAACCATCTGTCCCTGACCTATGCATCAAGATCCTCTGTTCTTGGCATTCCACAGCCCCGAATCTCATTCCATCACCCATCGGAACCTCTGAAGTCAGAGTACTGTTTCAAGATGAGCAGTGCTTGGCCTCCTCTGTCACTACATCCCTCTGCTGTGAGGGCTCTCATAACCACCTCTTGACCTTGTCCCAGGTACTGACACAGATCCAGATGGGAGGTAGCCATGTGTCTTACAACTTGATGTGCAACAACTTTTTCACTGCAGACTGGGGAGATGGTTTTAAAAATTGGTGATGTGCCTGAGTAGTATGACCATTCCTGGTTTACATCAGTGTTTCATACAAAACTCAGCTTATTAATATATCCCCAGTCTCTAGTACTTAAATTGCAAAAATTTATGTTGTTAGCTGCTAGAGCCTTCACCTCTTTTGGAGAGCCACTAACAAGCACCACTAAGCTATTCAACCCCTGAAAAGCACTGGATTTTAACTTGCCCATTGATAAAATTTATATCCACACTGTTGCACTGCCCAGACCCTTGGCATTGCCCTGCTTGTCCCGCTTGGCAGCTTGGCTGGCACAGTTTGCAGTTTGCTGTGGTGCTGTGCTGGCATTGCTAGCTAGCGTTCAAGAGGATGGTTGCATGCTAAACATTAGTAAGTCCTACATGTGACAGCAGTGCCTAGCTCCCATGCCCTGCATGGAAGAGGAAGCCTACTAGCTGAGGAGCAATTATAATTAGAAGCAATGACCCTTTTGAAAAAGCAAGTGATTTCCTTCAAACAGGAGGTCTGGCGGCTAAAGAGAAGAAGAAGGAGGGATATATCATCTGTAGCCATAACTATCCTTACCTCTTGTTCAATGAATTGTCAAGCTGGGACTTCACTGTCTATAGGTCAAGACAAACCTTGTTCTTTCTATATCTTACATCCTTAGACGTTTGAGTTTGGAGGGACCTTGTCAGGCTGGCACCTTGAGTGCCAAGAAAACTCGTGTCTGAAGATGGATCAGCAACTATTGCATTCTGGTGAGACCCCACCTGGAGCACTGCCTCCAGTTCTGGAGCCCCTATTACAGGAGGGATCTGGAGGTGCTGGAAGGTGTCCAGAGAAGGGCCATGAGGATGATCAGAGGGCTGGAGCACCTCTCCTATGAGGACAGACTGAAGGAGTTGGGGCTGTTCAGTCTGGAGAAGAGAAGGCTCCCAGGTGACCTAATTGTGGCCTTCCAGTATCTGAAAGGGGCCTACAGGAAGGCTGGGGAGGGACTTCTGAGGATATTATGTAGTGATAGGACTAAGGGAAATGGAATGAAGCTGGAGGTGGGGAGATTCATGCTGGATGTGAGGAGGAAGTTCTTCCCCATGAGAGTGGTGAAGCCCTGGAATGTGTTGTCCAGGGAGGTGGTTGAGGCCCCGTCCCTGGAGGTTTTTAAGAGCAGGTTGGATGAGGCTCTGTCCAGCTTGATCTAGTGTGGGGTGTCCCTGCCCATGGCAGGGGGTTTGGAACTAGATGATCCTTGTTGTCCCTTCCAACCCTGACTGATTCTATGATTCTGTGATTTATATTTAATCCTACTTGCATCACCAGGAAATCTCCAGGTACATATACAGTTCCTAGTGCCCATTTCCTGCTTTGTGATGACTATTTGCCTTTGACACTGGTTTAGCTTTGAATGAAAAAGCCAGTCTCAGTAGATCAGCACTGAAGGTAGTGCACCTCGTCCATTATCTGCTTTTGGCAATGTTTTGTGTTGTTAATCCACAGTTCACAGAACTGGAAGTAAACCTTTTCCTCATGTGGATTAGCAGCACTAAGGAGGAAATGGAAAGTCCCACAAGATGTAGAGGATTGAAACTCTATTAGATTTATCCTTTGTAAAAGGAGTCAAGAGTCATCAAATGCAAAGCTGCAGAGATAATTATGCTTAAGAAAAAGCATAATTACCAGAAGCAGGTAGAGCATCAGATGCAAAGGATCACTAGATAATTTCCCAAGGCTTCCCACCAGACATATGGTGTTGCTAGAGACAGGATATTAAGCCAGATGGACTTTTAATTTGATGCATGTTCAGTGTTGTCATCCTTCGTGGGGAATTTGACAATGTACCAAACACAGTGTAAAGCATGGACAGTCCTCAATAAAGGACTTGGGACAGAAAACTGCATGAAGGTGCAGTGTACCAGCCTATCCCATAGAGGCTTCAATATTTGTACAGATGTAGATGTTGGTGACAGATTGAGTGAGGGATACTTACCAGTGTAGTCAGGCATCTGCAGACTTGGATGTTGTACTGCAGCTGGCAGCACTAGGTGGGCCACAAATACCACAACAAACAATTAAGTTGCCTTGGAAGGTAGCTGTATGGCTCAGTGGATTTTCAGTCTCTTCACTGAAACTGCCAGAAATAAACCCTAAAAAAATAGTACTGTGACAAAGAGGGACATAGAGTGCATGGACCCCACTCCAAACTCATCCTTTAAACAGGGCATCCTCAATGTCTTGAGACTAGACCTAGATTTGAGTTGACAGGATAGTGCTGGAAATCTCCATGATGTATTGTCATAGCACAAATCTGTTATTTATGTCTTCTGGCACTTGAATGCTGCTTCCACACTTCCAGGCAAGAACATTTCCCCCTGCGCCCACAGTCCTTATGGCACAGCATGCACTACAACCAGCTCCTTATGGAGGCACACTCTGCACTGCTTGTCCCATTGTCATTCAGACCAGGACACCTCAAAAAAAAGTATGGAAAGACTCCCACCATGCTCACAGTCTTGCATTTACCTGCATCACTCATTCCCAGGGTTGCAATGCAGAGACCAGATCAGCATTGTTAAGGCACCTGCCCACCTTACAGATAACACCAAAATACAGTGTACTCATACCTTTCAGGACATCAAAATACCATTCAAAATACCTTTTCCCATTCCATTTCAGACTAAAATAGATGACTGTGTTGACATCCTACCTGTGTTATTCTTGAAGAAGCTCAAAGTGCTGTTTGGTCCATAAAATCATGAGAAGCGAGGGAAGGGTCTTCTGTATGGCTTTGTGTTGCCTTACATTCTGTTCTATATAGATGATAATGCTGTGACCCAGATGGACTGATGGAATTGCCTCTTTTATTGGTCTTTGCAAATCAGAGCGTGGCCATGATATGAGATGATCATTCAAGCTGCTGTTGGTGATGTGCACAACACTACAATCTTTAGTTGGAGACTGGATGGGGCGCTTGGTGCCATGGTTTAGTTGATTAGATGGTGTTGCATGATAGGTTGGACTCAGTGATCTCAAAGATCTTTTCCAACCTGGTTAATTCTATTCTATTCTAGTTTCTCTGTGGACAATAGCAGCAAAGACATCAGTGGTCTGTGGTATGGTGTCTAGACATCTAGAAATTAAATACTAGTGCTACTCTTTTGCAGAAGCCTAAATCTCATCCTTAAAGAGTCAGTGAAAGGCATTCTACCAAAACAAATCTGGACCATGGGGTCCTTCACTGACTGCCTGGAGCCCCAGAAAGTAGGTAGCAAACCTAGACCCTTTTTAAAAGATAGATAACCCAGCTATACACCTCGATTTGGAGGTTCAAGATGTCTCAAGGGAAATGTGTGTCACATGTGAAGGAAATCCTGGGGGTACACAAACAAACTAATAAGTCACCTGGCAAATGTTTTCAAGCTTTTTTTCTGTGATAAGGGAAAGCTGACTGCAGGAAAACACCAGAGGCAGGTCTCTGAATGCTGAGCACTTTGGACAAACTGTTCACACAAGCCCAAGGTACCAAATGTGAAGGAGGCAATTGATTCTGCTAACCTGTAGTTTCATCTCCTCAGCTCCACCACCCATCCCAAGGGTTTCGGTTTGGAACTGTGCGAGAAAGCAGCGCAGAAGACTACGTGAGGCAAAGCTTCCCAGAGATGCACGAGTACATGCGACGCTACAACGTCCCTGCAACCCCCGACGGAGTGGCATATCTAAAGTGAGCCTCTGCACACAGCAGCACAGTTGGTCCCTCAACCAGAGTGCACAGCAATGAGATGGTGATACGTTTCCCACTTTCGTTGTCACCTACCCCACAAAATAGTAACTGAAAGGAGTGTGGCAGATAGAGAAGAAAGCACGTAAACACCTGGAGGGAGTGACATGTGGAGAACAAGCTAGCATAGTACCAACTGGAGTGTTTTCAGGGGAAGCAGTGCTTCACAGTGACTGCTGGGGTGTCAACATGTAAATCCTGGCAGGTTTCTGTGCTTTGAAGCACTTCACTGAGCAATGGAATGCACTCATTAAAAAAACATCTCAGGCTAATCAAAAGCTGCGAGTGAGGCTCCTCATCATCTTCAGCATGCTGGGAGGAGAGGAGGTTCTCAGAGAGAAACCTTAAAAGAATCTGTCATTAAAATTAATAAAAGAAGCATTGTACTGGTAAAAAGTAATAAACACCAGGCTTTCTTGCTTTAGGGCATCATGCTATCACTGTGTTTCAGAAATATTTGTGCCAGATATCTAGGGTCACACAGTTGATTCACTCTGCCAGGAAACAGGAGAGGTGATAATAAGCCTGAAATAATTCATTCATTTTACACATAGAAGTTGTATAACAGATGGCCTGAGAATTTTCCAGCAGAAGTTGCTTCCCATTTACGTCTTTTTCCTGGAGCCATTCTAATCATAATTAAGATACATGGCAGTTTCTTTGGGTTAAACTGGAATCAATCCATTCAAATCCATGAAGTAATGGAACCTTATCACAAGGATGCCTGGACCTTTAAGGTTAAAAGAGTAGAGGGGACAGTCCCTGGATCAGATGAGAACAGGCACTGCAGCTGTTCTTCTATATGATCATTTTATGCAAGCATACTATTCATAAATGGTTAGTGAAATTCAGTCCTCCAGTCATGAAGACTGAACAGAGACAAAAGTTGCATTTTTGCTCTAAATTGCTAACTTTAACACAAAAAAAAACCCCAACCCCAAAACAAGACAGCACTAACATTTTAACACTATTTTAACATTTTCAATAAAGCTTTGTACTTTCAATTGTGCCAAAGTCTAATAAGTTGTAGTCTATTCCATCTTTCAGACCAGTAGTATTTTGTGGGAGCAAAGTCAGTCCTACACCTGCTGCCCTGCTCTAGATACACAAAGTTTGTATTTCATGCACAAATCTCTTCTTCAATATATAAATCAGTTTTAAATGCAAAATAGTAGTCCTCAGTGTCTGTTTTCAGTCACTTTCCAGAGAGCTGCATAGATAAATGAGTCTTAGACTCTGATGAGATTCTGTTTGTGACTTTGGTGTTAAATACAGGCATGATCCAGAGAAACTCGATGCCTTCATCATGGATAAAGCACTCTTAGATTATGAAGTATCAATAGATGCTGACTGCAAGCTTCTAACTGTGGGAAAACCCTTTGCCATAGAAGGTAACACCCAGTTTTGTATCATAGTGCCCTGTTGTCCATGTGTTACATTTGCTTTCCTGTGATTTGGTATTCTCAGCAGTAAAATTCTCGGTGATTAAGCAAAACAAAACCTTCACCCCTTTTTGTGGTTTTGGAGCTTTCAGGTCCCTTGTACCATCTGTTGCCATGCTCTGTATAGGAGCTATTCAAAAAGGTCAGACAGTCCCTTTCTAAACAAGTAGGAGTCACAGTTCATTTCACTACTTGCAGTGAAGTAAGGTAGCTTTTGGAAGGAGTCATGCCTGTTGTAGGCTCCCTTTCATTACAGGTGTTCAAGACTCAGTAAAATAATGTTCTAAATGCTGTTCTACAGTTTCATTCTCACCTGAAGCAGATAAATAATTTCATTTAATAATCCCATTTAAAAGGTCAGTTTAAGTTCCTCACTGACTCCAGCTAATTGAAGATAAGGGAGCCTGCCCTGCCTAGTGTGTGGCCTCCTTCAGCCCTTGTGTATTGGCAAGGACACATTGGAAGGCAGCATGGGAGCAAGGCTTATCTGAAAGCTGCCTCCAGCATTGGTGAGGACATCAACAGCTATTAGACTTCAGGAATGACTTTAGTGATGGATGGCCAGTGAAAATGATTGAAGCTCTGACTTTCCTTCCAAGGACAATCACTCTGGACGTTCCCATCACGCATTAAAACAGCCTTCTTCAGAAATGTTCAAACCTGATTGAGGAAGGCAATATCCTAAATGAAGGCCAGAGGAAGCTGGGCATTTTAATCATTTCAGCTACAAGTCACCAGCACTAGGCATTTTGTACAAAACTCCTTTTTGCTATACCTCATCAGTGTCTCCCATTTGAATTCACACCACTGACCTGAAAGCAATCCATTTTCTTCTTTTCCTTTTGTCGTGGGGGAGGAGGGAAGCACAGAGGACTGGTCAGGCTGCAGCAGGGTTTCCGTGTGTGCAGCTGCATACTATTTCACCATGTGTATGCAATTTGATAAACCTTCCATTTCAGAAAGGTCAGCTCTGCTGAAGCTTTCACAATTTTGAATCAAGTTAAGCAAATTGCAATACAGGGGAAAAAAAAAAAACAACCACAACACAAACTCTATGTTTTCACATAACCGGACTTCATGTCACCTAATTATGAAGCCCCGGAATATGCAGGCTATTCATAAATCCTAGCCATGCCTTCCCTGAAACCATTCCTTCAGTGTTACAGGCACAATCTACACAAATCAGCAGCAAGGGGGGCTATTGTGTTGTAGGTATGTATATCACCACGTAAATCTTCATCATTGCAATGCAAGGAATAGGATAGGATAGGATAGGATAGGATAGGATAGGATAGGATAGGATAGGATAGGATAGGATAGGATAGGATAGGATAGGATAGGATAGAAAAAATAGAATAGAATAGAATAGAATAGAATAGAATAGAATAGAATAGAATAGAATAGAATAGAATAGAATAGAATAGAATTAACCAGTTTGGAAAAGACCTTTGAGATCATCAAGTCCAACCTATCACCCAGCACCATATAATCAAATAAACCATGGCACCAAGTGCCTCATCCAGTCACTTCCTAAACAGCTCCAGTGATGGTGACTCCACCACCTCCCTAAGCAGCACATTCCAATGGCCAGTCTCTCTTTCTGGGAAGAATTTCTTCCTAACATCCAGCCTAAACCTCGCCTGGCACAGCTTGAGACTGTGTCCTCATGTTCAGGTGCTGGTTGCCTGGGAGAAAAGACCAAGCCCCACCTGGCTACAACCTCCCTTCAGGTAGTTGTCGATGGCAATAAAGTCTCCCCTGAGCCTCCTCTTCTCCAGGCTAAACCCCCCCAGCTTTCTCAGCCTCTCTTCATAGGTCTGTGCTCCAGACCCCTCCCCAGCTTTGTTGCCCAAGCTGCTGGCAAATTTACCACTCATACATGTAGGAGGTTTGTTGGTTTGTTGGTTTGTTTGTTTCCTTTCTTCCTGTGTTTTGTTTTAGTGTTGTGCTCTTTTGCATGCCCCCCCCCCTTTTTTTTTTTTAATTAAAGGAGACAATCTGAAATTCTGAATTCTGAGCTGAAAAAAACCACAAAACCAACAACAAAAAATCCAGTGGACTAGAAAGCAATCTCTGCATAACAGTTGGCAGGCATCTCTGCATGCAAGTGCATGTCTCTCAGGCATGAATTGCATTTGTTTTTTTAAGGTCAAAACACAGATTCTGCAAATGAAAGACCGTATTTGCAGTTACTGAATCTTTCCATTTGCACTAAGTTCTTCACCAGCATTTTAATGTGGTAAAAGACAACACAGTGGCTAAAACACTTATTTGTTACTGTCTGACAGTCCATGTCACTGCCAGAGCAGAACTACAGAAATGGAAAGAATAGCCCCAGGGCTTTAAATTGCTGTGTGACAATACAGGCTGTTCCCATATACATTTATATGCACACAGCTCATCATCATGGGAAGAAAATGTCACATCTGACACCACAGTCACATCCACTGATCTAAAAGTGTAAAGAGATCAGAGTGGCTTGCTTGACATTAAGGCCCTTGTGCTGCTAAAACAGAGTCAAAAAGAACTCCTAGCAAGGGTATGCAGAATGCTGTGTTTCTAGGGATAAGACAGATTCATTCATCTCTCTGTACCTCCGTCTTCAGTAAGGTATGTCCCAGTTTTACATATTTCTTTCGTGGCATTAATCATTTTAGCCTTGCATATCCTGTTTTATTCGTGCTCTTTATTTTCCACATCAAGAAGTTTCATCTCAACATTCTCATGCCTCATAAGCCAGCATCCAGGTTTCAGCTGCGTTGCAGAAACAGAAAGCCAACTTGATCTGCCACCTTGGCAGCTGATAGCTGGAATTAACATATTTTAGCAAAAAGTAGACAAGACAGAGAGAGATGATTGTGTTGTTTTTCCTTCTAGGATATGGTATTGGCCTTCCCCCCAACTCTCCACTCACCTCAAACATCTCTGAACTGATTAGCCAGTACAAGTCCCATGGTTTCATGGATGTTCTGCACGACAAATGGTACAAGGTTGTTCCATGTGGGAAAAGAAGCTTTGCTGTCACAGAGGTAAGCAATGGCCTTGGATCACATGAATGAGGATTTGCTCAAGTTGTCAGTTACAATATGCAGTAGACATGCACGTGTGACACAGATGGGCTGCAGCTGAAGGGAAGCATTACTCTTCAAAAGGAAGAGATGCTAAGCCCAGCAGCTCTCAGATCAGAGCACAAGGAGAGCATCAGCAAGGCTGTGCTGCTAAGTTAGGCATGCAGTGCACGTATCAGAGAGCACTTCTGGAAACAAATGGGCATGTAACATAGCATTAAAAAAAGTGATCTGGCACACTGCACAACAAATCTATCCAATTCCACTAAATTATGTGCATCACCATCTACAGGATCTGTCAGTGATTCTGGAACATCTCACAGGGGAGTCATAGCTGAAATAGGTATCAGAGAGACCTAGGAGAGAGTGGGAATTCAATAGCTGCCAAATTTCTAATATAACCCTGATCACTTCCTAGTATGGTGGCAACTGCTTGTACCAAATACAAGACTTCAGCCTAAGACAGGACTTTATCCATATTAAGTACAGAAGAGAAGCAGATCTTATGTCTTAAGCAGATCCTCAGGACATGGAAGTAAATCTGATATCAAATCAGGGGAGTTATGCTAGCTCGTGGCAGCTGAAGATGTAGGCCATTATTTATGTGAAAAAGACCCTTATCAGAATAGCAGTTTTTCATCAAGTTCCTTAGACTGTCAAGTAAAAAAAAAGGATAAAGTACTGAGGAATCAAAAGATCCAGTATGCCTGAAGCTTAAAGCATGCATATTTAGCTCAAGATCTTAAAAAATGTGTATTATATTCCCACTAATACAGAACACATAGCTGGAGGTATGATATCTCCTCAGAGATTTCAGACAAATATCAAACCAGCCCTACATGCTCTCCAAGGAAGTGGTAACGTGGACATTTTTCCTGGAAGAGAATCCTGGTTTCTTAGGGCTCTGACTCACATTCCTCAATGGTGACTCTTAGTATCTTGTCTACAAACCTCTTGGCTTTGGGTTCCACAATCATGGATTGGTCTTCAAGGCACCTGAGCTGAAAACAACTCATGGGACACACTTATCCCAGAGGGGGATAAGAATCCTGGGGCAGGAACTGGCAGGGCTCATTGATAGGGCTTTAAACTAGATTTGAAGGGGGAAGGGGTTAATAGTCTCCTGCTGGCTGGTGACAAACAGAGGGGCAGCTCACCAGCAGTAGAGAGAAGGAGAGATGGTAAGGGCTCTCAACTTGCTGCCCTGAGGCAAGCCACGAATGATCCACCAGGACATTCTGTGGAAACCGAGGGGATTTGGCACAAGAGGAGGACAGGGCCAGCCCAGCTGAAGTGCTTCTATGCGAATGCGCGCAGCTTGGGCAACAAACAGGATGAGTTAAGGGCCACTGTGCTGCTGGGATGCCACGACATAGTGGCTGTTACTGAAACTTGGTGGGATGAATCCCATGACTGGGATGTAGGCATAGATGGATATAAACTCTTTAGGAAGGATAGGCAGGGAAGGAGAGGAGGAGGTGTTGCCCTCTATGTCAATAACCAGCTGGAATCAGTGGAGCTCCACCTGGGGAGGGATGATGAGCTAGTTGAGAGTGTGTGGGTTAAAATTAAAGGCAGGACAGGGGAAGGAGACATTACTGTGGGGGTCTCCTACAGGCCACCTGACCAGCAGATCCAAGCAGATGAGGCCCTCCATAGGCAAATAGAAGCGGCTTCCAGGTCACAAGCCCTGGTCCTCATGGGTGATTTCAACCACCCTGACATCTGCTGCAGGGACAACACAGCAAGGCACCAGTAATCCAGGATGTTCCTGGAATGCATAGAAGACAACTTCCTCCTCCAAATGGTAGAGGAACCAATAAGAAATGGTGCTATGCTGGACCTTGTTCTCACCAACAGGGAAGGGCTGGTAAGCAATGTGAGACTCATAGATGGCCTTGGCTGCAGTTGAATTTAACATCCTCAGGGCAATCAGGAGGAAGTATTCCAAGCTTACGACCCTAGACTTTAGGCGTGCAGATTTTGATCGCTTCAGGGATCTGCTAGCCAAAGTGTTGTGGGACAAAGCCCTGGAGGGAAGAGGGACCCAGGACAGCTGGTCAATATTCAAGGACCACCTCCTCTGTGTCCAGGAGCTCTGTGTACCAACAAAGAGAAAAGCAGGAAAGAATGCTAGGAGGCCTGCCTGGATGGGAAAGGAGCTACTGGACACACTATTACTTAAAAGGAAACTCTACAGGAAGTGGAGAGAAGGACAGGTAGAACAGGGGGAGTATAAGGAAGCTGCCCGAGCAGCAAGAGTCCTGGTTAGGAAAGCCAAAGCAGAGTTTGAATTGAATCTAGCCAGGGAGATTAAAGGGAACACTAAGAACTTCTACAGGTATATTAATGGGAAGAAGAAGACTAGGGAAGGTGTGGGCCCCCTCAGAAAGGAAAATGGTGACATGGTCACAAGTGATGAGGAAACAACTGAGGTACTTAATAACTTCTTTACCTCAGTCTTCACTGCAAGGGCCTCTAGCCACACTCCTGATGTTATGGAAGTCAAAGCCAGGGACGGGGAGGAAGAACTGCCCATTGTAAGTGCAGATCAGGTTCGTGATCATCTGAAGAACCTGAAAGTGTTCAAGTCCATGGGACCCAACGGGATACACCCACAGGTACTGAGAGAACTGGCAGATGAGGTTGCTAAACCCCTCTCTATTCTATTTCAAAAGTCATGGCAATCTGGTGAAGTCCCCACAGACTGGAAAAGGGGAAACATTGCCCCCATCTTCAAAAAAGGTAAGAAGGAGGAACCAGGGAACTCCAGACCAGTCAGTCTCACCTCTGTGCCTGGAAAGATCATGGAGCAGATCCTCCTGGAGTCACTACTCACTCAAAAGAATAGTGAAGAGGTGATTGGGAGCAGTCAGCATGGCTTTGCCAAGGGCAAATCCTGCCTGACCAACCTGGTGGCCTTCTATGAGCAGGTGACAAAATTAATAGATGAGGGGCGAGCAACTGATGTCATTTACCTGGACCTGAGCAAAGCCTTCGACACTGTCCCGCACCACATCCTGGTCTCCAAACTGGTGACACATGAGTTTGATGGGTGGAGCACTAGATGGATAAGGAACTGGCTTGATGGCCACACCCAAAGAGTGGCTGTCAATGGGTCCATGTCCCAGTGGAGGCCAGTGACAAGCGGAGTCCCTCAGGGATCAGTCCTGGGACCTGTCTTGTTCAACATCTTTGTGGGTGACATGGACAGTGGCATTGAGTGCACCCTCAGCAAGTTTGCTGATGACACCAAGCTGTGTGGTGCAGCAGACACGCTGGAGGGAAGGGAGGCCATCCAGAGGGACCTTGACAGGCTGGAGAGATGGGCACAAGCCAACCTCATGAGGTTCAATAAGACCAAGTGCAGCATCCTGCATCTGAGTGGAGGCAATCCCAGGCACAAATCCAGGCTGGGCAGTGACTGGCTGGAGAGTAGCCCAGAGGAGAGAGACTTGGGGGTGCTGGTGGACAAGAAGCTCAACATGAGCTCTCAATGTGCTCTTGCAGCCCGCAAGGCCAATCAGATCCTGGGCTGCATCAGGAGAAGTGTGGCTAGCACGTCGAGGGAGGTGATCCTGCCCCTCTACTCAGCCCTGGTGAGACCCCATCTGGAGTACTGTGTCCAATTCTGGAGCCCCTATTACAAGATGGATGTGGAGGTGCTGGAACGTGTCCAGAGAAGGGCCACGAGGATGATCAGAGGGCTGGAGCACCTCTCCTATGAGGACAGACTGAAGGAGTTGGGGCTGTTCAGTCTGGAGAAGAGAAGGCTCCGAGGTGACCTCATTGTGGCCTTCCAGTATCTGAAGGGGGCCTATAAGAAGGCTGGGGAGGGACTTCTCAGGATCTCAGGGAGTGATAGAACTAGGGGGAATGGAATGAAGCTGGAGGTGGGGAGATTCAGGCTAGATGTGAGGAGGAGGTTCTTCACCATGAGAGTGGTGAAGCCCTGGAATGGGTTGTCCAGGGAGGTGGTCGAGGCCCCGTCCCTGGGGATGTTTAAGAGCAGGCTGGATGAGGCTCTGTCCAGCCTGATGTAGTGTGGGGTGTTCCTGCCCATGGCAGGGGGGTTGGAACTAGATGATCCTTGTGGTCCCTTCCAACCCTGAATGAAACTATGAAACTATGAAACTAAATGAATTCAACATCAGTATATTTGCAGATGACACCAAACTGGTGGCAGGAGTTGATTGTTAGAGGGTAGGAGAGCTCTGCAGAGGGACCTTGACAGGCTGATCAGATGGTCAGAGTCCAAGGGCATGAGATTGAACACATCCAAGTGCCAGGTTCTACACATTGGCCACAACAACCCCATGAAGTGCTACAGGCTGGGGTCAGAGTGGCTAGAGAGCGGCCAGGCAGAAAGGGACCTGGGGGTACTGGTTGACACTAGGCTGAACATGAGCCAGCAGTGTGCCCAGGCGGCCAAGAAGGCCAATGGCATCCTGGCCTGCATTAAGAATAGTGTGGCCAGCAGGAGCAGGGAAGTCATTGTCCCCTGTACTCAGCACTGGTTAGGCCACACCTTGAGTCATGTGTCCAGTTCTGGGCCCCTCAGTTTAGGAAGGATGTTGAGATGCTGGAAGGTGTCCAGAGAAGGGCCACAAAGCTGGGGAGGGGTTTGGAGCACAGCCCTCAGAGAAGAGGCTGAGAAAGCTGGGGTTGCTTAGCCTGGAGAAGAAGAGACTTAGGGGAGACCTTCTTGATCTCTACAACTACCTGAAGGGAGGTTGTAGCCAGGTGGAGGTTGGTCTCTTCTCCCAGGCAACTCATACCAGAACAAGAGGACACAGTCTCAAGCTGTGCCAGGGGAGGTTGCGGCTGGATGTTAGGAAGAAATTCTTCCCAGAAAGAGAGATTGGCCATTGGAATGTGGTGCCCAGGGAGGTAGTGGAGTCACCATCACTGGAGGTGTATAAGGAAGAGACTGGATGGGGTGCTTGGTGCCATAGTTTAGTTGATCAGATGGTGTTGGGTGACAGGTTGGACTTGATGATCTCAAAGGTCCAACCTGGTTAATTCTGTTCTAAATTACTAGAATACTGGCACTTTTTAGAGGTAGGAGAAAGAAAGTGTTTGATTGTGGTTTCTTTCATTGTTGGGGTATCTCTACCTCGCTTAATAAATTTTAAATATGGCATGAATGAAATAAATATTTTGTTTATCAGTCACAGAAGGAAATGCAATTTGGTTTTATTCAGCTTACTCTTCTTTTTCCTATTATTTAACTCCATGCAGTCAGTCACAGTAACATTCAGCAGATTCACTGAAGTGTGGACAATGTTCACAGCACAGAAGCAGATAATTTTCAGAACACTCTCAGCCTGTAAGTGGATATTCATTCCCATTGATTACATACAAAACTAGGACCCAGCCTTTGGATAGCTACAGTAAGGCTTTGTACTTTTCTATGTCTTTTTGGTAAATTTGGTCTGTGGCACATTGCACCTGTTGTAATGACCCCAAAATGGGAATATAAGCAGGTGAAATATTGATCAGTGAAATATTAATCCAGTCTCTTCTTAAACACTTCCAGCGATGGTGACTCCACCACCTCCCTTGGCAGCGCATTCCAATGGCCAATCTCTCTTCCTGTGAAGGATTTCCTTCTAACATCCAGCCTAACCTTCCCCTGGCACAGCTTGAGACCGTGTCCTCTTGTTCTGGTGCTGGTTGCCTGGGAGAAGAGACCAACCCCCACCTGGCTACAACCTCCCTTCAGGTAGTTGTAGAGTGCAAGAAGGTCTCCCCTGAGCCTTCTCTTCACCAGGCAAAGCAACGCCAGTTCCCTCAGCTGCTCCTCATAGGGTTTATGCTCCAGACCCCTCCCCAGCTTTGTTGCCCTTCTCTGGACACCTTCCAGCAACAAATTCTTATTCTTATGCACCTGCTACTCCTGCCCTCATAGGTTACTTTTTCTGCAGATTTGTTTTGAGATTCATCCTCCTACTCCCCTTTTTTTTCCCTTTTTTTCTAATCTTACACAAGGAAATTATATTTCCTGTGGCAGACCTCACTGCTAGCCCTTTCCATCTCTCTCAACAGCAGTACTTTGCTCATTCTAAATTGTGTTTGAAAAGAAAGTTGTCCTGGAAAGGCATGATCCAGACTAGGGATGGAAAATTTCCAGTGACTCATCAAGCTGAGAAACCAAATAAAGATGAGTTTGAAAAGCACAGAGGTCAGCAGGGCTTGACTCCACTGTTTTATATAAACCTCTTCAGCAAAAGCACTTGGCCAAGGCATCTTACTCAGGCCAGTGCTCATTCAGTCATTCATGGAGGATGCAGCTAATTCAAACTTGGAATGAACTGCTGCAGTGAAGTAATTGTGGTGCAGTGGTTGTTTGTGCTGATTGCTAGTCTCTAGCGACATCACTTGAGTGCTCTTGATTTAAAACTGTCATGGTCTGGTCTCAAAGGAAAATCTTTCATGCAAATTTGCTAAGTCCCTACTTAGGGCAGAGCGTAGTGCAGGAGGGAAGTGGAGTCAGCAAGGTTATATTTGCACATGTAGCATCTGGACATATAACATCTGGATATAATCAATGTAATTTGTTTTCAGGTTGCATACAATACACTTGGCCCTTCCTCTACCCTATTGTTATTCTCATTAATGCCACTTCACCAGAAGTGAGGTGAATAGACTAGACTAGACTAGAATAGAATAGAATAAACCAGGTTGGAAGAGACCTTCAAGATCATCGTGTCCATCTTATCATCCAGCACCATCTAATCAACTAAACCATGCAACCAAGCACCCTATCAAGTCTCCTCCTAAACACCTCTAATGATGGTGGGATTTCTAGGACTTCCTAAGACTTCTCAGGACATTTAGGTCCACACAAGCTCAGGAGAGAGAGAAAATTCTTTCTTTCTGCTGTCTTTTTGGGAATCAAAATACAGTGAACTGGCAGCTCTTCAGCTTCCTGCTCATGGTAGTTCAATAGCTGCAACACTGAGCCACAATGAAAGTAAGCAGAGTGGATGGCCTGAGCAGGCACGTTGCCTGACGCTTTGCAATGGTTTTGACTTTTCAGACCAGGTAATTCCATTTAAACATAAGGAAAAACTTTCCTTTGAGGCCGGTGGAGCACTGGAACAGGCTGCCCAGAGAGGCTGTGGAGTCTTCTTCTTTGGACGCTTTCAGAACCCTCCTGGACACATTCCTGTGCAAACTGATCTAGGACTAGACTAGACTAGACTAGACTAGAATTAACCAGGTTGGAAAAGACCTGTGAGATCATCAAGTCCACCCTATCACCCAACACTATCTAATCAACTAAACCATGGCACCAAGTGCCCCATCCAGTCTCTTCCTAAACACCTCCAGTGATGGTGACTCCTCTACCTCCCTGGGCACCACATTCCAATGGCCAATCTCTCTTTCTGGGAAGAACTGCCTAACATCCAGCCTAAACCTCCCCTAGCACAGCTTGAAACTGTGTCCTCTTGTTCTGGTACTGGTTGCCTGGGAGAAGAGACCAACCTCCACCTGGCTGCAACCTCCCTTCAGGGAGTTGTAGACATCACTAAGGTCTCCCCTGAGCTTCCTCTTCTCCAGGTTAAGCAACCCCAGCTTTCTCAGCCTCTCCTCACAGGGCTGTGCTCCAGACCCCTCCCCAGCTTTGTTGCCCTTCTCTGGACACCTTCCAGCATCTCAACACCTTTCCTAAACTGAGGGGCCCAGAATTGGACACAAGACTCAAGGTGTGGCCTAACCAGTGCTGAGTACAGGGGCACAATGACCTCCCTGCTCCTGCTGGCCACACTGTTCCTGATGCAGGCCAGGATGCCATTGGCCTTCTTGGCCTCCTGGGCACACCGCTGGCTCATGTTCAGCCTACTATCAACCACAGAAGGCACAGTGCCATGCACCACCTGACAGAGCTTAATCCATTTATGCATGTTGCTAGTGATGGGGATTGGTCCTTGACCACCTGCTTCCACCTGATCCAGATCTGGCACACAACAAAGACATAGTCCTTTTTTATCCAGTTATCACCTAGCAAATTGTGCCTTTCTGCTCTGAGTTCTTCCTAGTCTCCTTAAAGGTCAAAAGCTAGTTTCCTCTTTTGGTATTCCAATCACCTAACCACACAGAAGTCAGTTTTTCAGCCATTACCTTGAAGCTCTGGTTTATATGTTTGTCTCTGGTGCACTGCAGGTGTCAAGCGAAGGCTACTCCACACAGGGAAGAAATGGCCCTGTGCTTATAAATAAGGGCTGCACATCAGTCACCTTTTATGGTACCTTGTTACCAGTACAAGAAAAACAAAAACAAAGAACAGGAAAAAAGATTATGCTGCCAAGACAATTTTCTAAGTCTGAACATATTTAGGCTGGAGGTGAGGAGAAAGTTCTTCAGAGAGCGAGTTGATGGCCATTGGAATGTGCTGCCCAGGGAGGTGGTGGAGTCACTATCATTGGAGGTGTTTAGGAAGAGACTGGATGAGGCACTTGGTGCCATGGTTTAGTTGATTAAATGGTGTTGGGTGATAGGTTGGACTTGATGATCTGAGGTCCTTTCCAACCTCATTGATTCTATGATTCAGTTATGCTGCCTGAAGAAGAGACTTGGTCCTTGCCTACTGGAGGACTGGGGACATTATGAAGAAGAGTGTTACAGAATGATAAATATTACCTTCTAAAGGAGTTGCCAGTGGCATCTGGTTTTGCTTTGGGGGGGAAAGTACTTCCCCCAATGGCCCTGAAGAAAAGACTGTATTAATTCTGAGTCTGACAGCACAGTCAGGAGAAGCATGTCTTGAGTCTCCTGGAAATGAGTAACAGGTTTAGACTGACCTGTCGAAACTGGAATTAAAAAAACAACAGTTTTTTTTGTCTGAGGAGACAAAGCTGCTTTTCCCACTTCACCAGCCTGGAATATCACAGAAGCAAACATCTTCTCAGTACCTAATTTATGTGATTCATGTATTGTTTTTCTGCCCATTACAAAAGGGAGGATTTTTCCAGACCCGTGCAGAAAACCTCACAACAAAAAGGGGAAGGACTTGTCTTGCTAATGTGAGACAATGATTTATAGTGTCTTAAAATTTAGTACTTGAAACCCTAAACCCATGTTTACCAGTCTTTGATAAGGACCATCTCCCTAAAGACATTAAATATGTATTACTTCAATGCTGCTACTTCTTTACTTCTTTGAGAACACAGAAAGCCTTGAGAACAAATAATAACTAAATAGAATAAATAAGTAGAGTAAATAAATAGCAGTTTCTGCAGCAAGAACAAGTGCCACAGTCTGGAGTCAGAGACAAGTTTTAATACTCCTTAGTTACCCAAATAGTAGCGTTCATAATCAGTTGCACTTTGCAAACCTACTGAGATGCCCAAACTAGTTTAGAAAGCTGCCTTTCATCTCCACTTATCCCTAGTAAATCTGGAAATAATTCCTTCTTCACAGAGGTAGGGCAAAATTTAAATGCTTGATCTCAGCAAAGCTTTTCAAAATCCTCACAAGGGAAATTCTATCAAAAAGTCTTGGTTGCTATTAGAGTTAATGCACACATGATATCCCTATTTAATGCTTGGGTTCAGCAGTGTGTAACACCAACAACTGTCCTGTGTTTGCCAGCCTAGAAAGTATCCACAAAAATCTTTAGCAGCTTCTAATTAGTCAAAGCTGGACCACAGGTGTATTTGATGGCTTAGAGGACACAGTCTCAAGCTGCAACAGGGGAGGTTCAGGCTGGATGTTAGGAAGAAGTTCTTCACACAAAGAGAGATTGGCCACTGGAATGTGCTGCCCAGGGAGGTGGTGGAGTCACCATCCCTGGAGGTGTTTAGGGAGGGACTGGATGAGGCACTTGGTGCCATGGTTTAGTTGATTAGATGGTGTTGTGTGATAGGTTGGACTTGATGATCTCGAAGGTCTCTTCCAACCTGGTCCTATTCTATTCTATTCTATTCTATTCTATTCTATTCTATTCTATTCTATTCTATTCTATTCTATTCTATTCTATTCTATTCTATTCTATTCTATTCTATTCTATTTGTTGCTCTCAGTACAGCCAGGGAGAGTAATACTTTTGCAGTCTGCCATAGCAGGGAGTAAAGTGGGAGGTTTGCCCATGAAATTCAGTAATGAAATCACTAAATTCTGGGGTTCGATTCTGCTCTCTCATTCACAGAGAGCACAAATATCAAATTCTCTTGTCTGCATTCCCTTTCTTCTATTCAGGGTCCAAACAAGGTGCCTCTAAATACAAAGGAGACAGCAAGACATGTTTCAGTA
The DNA here is from genome assembly GCA_011125475.1 of Melanerpes aurifrons. Classification (NCBI taxonomy): domain Eukaryota; kingdom Metazoa; phylum Chordata; class Aves; order Piciformes; family Picidae; genus Melanerpes; species Melanerpes aurifrons. Next base: position 620,146 of record WWNC01000059.1, on the reverse strand, counting down.
GCAGATAGGGGTTGATAAATCAGAAAAGTCTCTCCAAGGATATATAAAAGAGTAGACTCCTGAACTTCTATTCCTCTATTTGTACTTTCAAAACCTGCCAATTTCCCAATTTGCAAATGGCAGATAACTCAGAAACTGTTGCCAGTGCAGTGCTTAGCACCCCTTATCTATAACTGTCACAGGATGGACTATGGTTGCTGATTGCTTCAGACCCACTACATTGGCATAATTGAGTTCCTTCTAAAATGCAGGGAGCTACCTCCTCAATCTATGATTACAAAGTGGGAGCAAAGTCTATACTTTTATCCTGTGTTAAGAGAGAGTACACCACTTTATGAGGGAAAGGGAAAAGGGAAAAAGGGAAAGAGCTGGGGTTGCTTAGCCTGGAGAAGAGGAGACCTTATTGATGTCTACAGCTACTTGAAGGGAGGTTGTAGCCAGGTGGGGGTTGGTCTCTTCTCCCAGGCAACCAGCACCAGAACAAGAGGACACAGTCTCAAGCTGTGCCACGGGAGGTTTAGGCTGGATGCTAGGAAGAAATTCTTTCCAAAAGAGAGATTGGCCAGTCGAATGTGGTGCCAGGAAGGTGGTGGAGTCACCATCACTGGAGGTGTTTAGAAAGAGACTGGATATGGTGCTTGGTGCCATGGTTTAGTTAACTAGATGGTGTAGGGCGATAGGTTGGACTCAATCATCTCAAAGGTACCTTCCAACCTGGTTAATTATTCTATTCTATTCTATTCTATTCTATTCTATTCTATTCTATTCTATTCTATTCTATTCTATTCTATTCTATTCTATTCGGAAGAGGGAAAATGGAGTGAGTCTAATGGTTAATGTGCCCCTGCACGACCTGTCTGTTCCCCCAATGCAGAAGTGTGGGAAAAGTAACACACAAAACTCACGGTTGAGATAAAGAGATGAGACTTTAATGTAACGTATCATTATCACAATGCCTAATTACTGTAGCTTAGCCTTCTTGGGTGGGTGGGGGTGGGGGGGCGGGAAGAGGGGGAAGGCAGTGAAATACAGGAAAGCAAAAAAACAGTATAAAATAGAAAACCAAAACCAGTCTGCTACCCAACTCCCACCTGTCTCGCCACCATGCCTACAGAAAGAGACAACACCCAAGAATCCAGAAGCAGCAACCAGAACAGGAATCCCCTCATATTGCAGTCTGAACTTCAAGCCCTGTGATACTTAGCTAGCACTTTCATTCTTGAAAGTGGCATGACTGAAGGGTGGTACAGAATACACAATACAGAATTAAGGAGATTGGAGAAGACCTTTGAGATCAAGTCCAACCTATAATCCAACACTATCTAATCAACTAAACCATGGCACCAAGTGCCTCATCCAGTCTCCTCTTAAACATCTCCAGTGATGATGACTCCACCCCCTCCCTGGGCAGCCCATTCCAATGGCCAATCTCTCTTTCTGGGAAGAATTTCTTCCTGACATCCAGCCTAAACCTCCCATGGCACAGCTTGAGACTGTGTCCTCTTGTTCTGGCGCTGGTTGCCTGGGAGAAGAGACCAACCTCCACCTGGCTACAACCTCCCTAAGGTAGTTGTAGAGGGCAACAAGGTCTCCCCTGAGCCTCCTCTTCTCCAGGCTAAGCAACCCTAGCTCCCTCAGCCTCTCCTCACAGGGCTGTGCTCCAGACCCCTCCCCAGCTTTGTTGCCCTTCTCTGGACACCTTCCAGCATCTCAACAGCTTTCCTAAACTTGGGGGCCCAGAACTGGACACAGGACTCTAGGTGTGGCCTAACCAGTGCAGTGTACAGGGGCAGAATGACCTCCCTGCTGCTAGCCACACTGTTCCTGATGCAGGCCAGGATGCCATTGGCCTTCTTGGCCACCTGAGTACACTACTGGCTCATGTTCAGCCTACTATCAACCAGTACCCCCAGGTTCCTCTTTGCCTGGCCGCTCTCCAGCCACTCTGACCCCAGCCTGTTGCACTGCATGGGGTTGTTGTGGCCAATGTCTAGAACTCAGCATTTAGATGTGTTAATCTCATGCCCTTGGACTATGAATGACAGCTTCAGATTCAACTCAGCCCATGACAGAAGGGAAAACAAAAAGGGGGAAAAAGTAGGTAAAAGCCATCAGTTGATTCTTCCTTGCCATCAAAGACCTGACACACACACACCAGATCCCTACCAGTTCAGCAGAAACGAAAACTGTGGTACAGAGAGTCCAGTTTATGACTGCTTTTTCCAAACAGATGTATGCACCTACAAACACATACATAAACTACAAAATCAGTGGCAGGACTTGCTGCTCTAATACTGATTTGCATGAAGCGGTGAAAATGAGCTGTACCTCTATTAGTTTCTTTTGTTATTTCACATGTGTACGTCTACAGTAATTAGGAACAGCTGATAAACTGCCTTTTTATAATAGTATGTAAATGTGCTGATAGTGCTATAAATAATCACTCTACACACTGTAAGAAACACTCTGCTAATTATTTCTCCCTTACCTCATTTCCCCACTTAACATAGTCTCAAAAATTTCCCTCTACTCTGCAGCCTTTATCAGGCAGCTATTTCAGTGCATTATCTTCTTTATTACTGGATGAAATATTATCAATGTTTTGTTTTGGCATTTCCTTTCCAAGGAAACGATGTCTTGTTTGGGGCAGTTTCAAAAACTATCCATTAAAAGTGAAAAACACATCTGAGATGCCAGTGCTGGCATTTCTTTCACCTGGTTCCAGGGTAGAAAACTGTTCTGCAGAGGTGACGTGACAGTGAGCCAGACCTCATCAGCATTAATCAGAGCAACTTTAATGAAGGCAAGGGAGTTATTTTCCTTGTAAGGAGTTGGCCAGGTGTTCTCTCTGCAGCAGTTCTGGAGTGGCACCAAACACCAGCTTCAAGGCTGCAGGAGGTATCTCATGCATGCAGGAATCCCCACTGCAATTGACACTGTCTCTTTTTTAATTATCATTTTGAAAGTTCTAGAATTCTATCAATTCATTAAACCTAATTCCTATTTTCAGAGCAATGTAAATGCTCCCTAACATACAGCAATTGAGCACTGGTGTATTGTGTCTCCTTACTGATCTCCACTTCCCTTCTGCTTTACTTCTCAAGTAGCTAAGCAAAATTCAGCTAAGCTGATTCACTGGTTCCTGACACTAAGGCAGTTTATGGCAATGCCTACTCATAGACTGTTATTCTAACTGTTATTTACTGTGTCCAGTTCTGGGCTGCTCAATTTAAGAAGGACATTGAGACTCTTGAACATGTCCAGAGAAGGCCAACAACTCTGGGGAGGGTCTGGAGCACAAGCTCTACAAGGAGAGGCTGAGGGAGCTGAGGTTGCTTAGCCTGGAGAAGAGGAGGTTCAGGGCAGACCTTATTGCCATCGACAACTACCTGAAGGGAGGTTGTAGCCAGGTGAGGGTTGGTCTCTTCTGCCAGGCAACCAGCACCAGAACAAGAGGACACAGTCTCATGCTGCACCAGGGAAGGTTTAGGCTAGCTGTTAGGAAGAATTTCTTCCCAGAAAGAGAGATTGGCCATTGGAATGTGCTGCTCAGGGAGGTGGTGGAGTCCCCATCACTGAAGGTGTTTAGGAAGAGACTGGATGAGGCACTTGGTGCCATGGTTTAGTTGATTAAATGGTGTTGGGTGATAGGTTGGACTTGATGATCTTGAAGGTCTTTTCCAACCTGGTCTATTCTATTCTATTCTATTCTATTCTATTCTATTCTATTCTATTCTATTCTATTCTATTCTATTCTATTCTATTCTATTCTATCTCTCAGCCCAGAGCAGAAGCAAGAAGCACAGACATATATTTACACATGTATTCTTCACAGAATCACAGAATCATTCAGATTGGAAAAGAGCCTGGGATCAAGTCCAACCATTAATCCTACTCTATAATTTTCACCCATTAACCATATCCCCAAGGCTCTACATGACCTTTAAACACATCTAGGGTTGGTGACTCAACATCCTCCCTGGGCAGCACATTCCAATGCTTGACCATTCTTTCTGTGAAAAAATATTTGCTAACGTCCAGTCTAAACCTACCCAGTCACAGCTTGTGGCCATTCCCTCTTGTTCTAACACTAATTACCTGGAAGAAGAGACCACCACCAACCTCTCCACATCATCCTTTCAGGTAGTTGTAGAGCATGATGTGATCTCTCCTTAGATTCCTCTTTTTCAAACTAAACAGCCCCAGCTCCTCAGTTACTCTCCAGGCCCTTCACCAGCTTCAAATGACTGAGAAAAATCTGTTCAGTGTATTCTTGCATCTACTGTTTACATCTCAAAGGAAGTGTTTCTACTTGCCCTTGACCATTCATTTTGGGAGGCACGTGAAGTGCATCAGTAATTGCCAAAAGCCCTTTTAACCAGTATGTCCAGCTAGCACAGCTAGAAGTCTTTCTGCTTCTTACAGATACTTAATGTATGCTGAATTCAGAGATGGGCCATACTTAGGTCTTGGCTCCAAAGACCTCTGAGAACAAAGTCAGACATGGGATCTCATTTTGCTTTTATGCTACTTGGCTTCACTGCCAATTCAAAGAAACAGACCAAGTAACACAGACGTCCAATCAGACACCTTGGGTATTGAATGGTTTAAAGCATTACCACCTGTGATTTTTATGTCACCCACCTGTTCTAACTGGAAGGACAAAGTATGTTCTTCCAGCAAGTAATTCTAATGCTGAGGAGGAAGTTATACTTCAAGGTTGAATTGATGCACTCTGAGCATCAGAGTACCCTTGTGCCAAGATTAACACCCTTCTACCCCAGTGTTGTGGTGTCCCACCTTCTTTTCCAGGCTTCAATAACTTTCTTTAGACATTGCTTTTGCACCTGCATTGTACCCTTCAACACCCTTTAAGCATTTGTTCACTGGTACAAAAATTCTCTTCTCATAAATTCTGCTTGAAGTCTTATGGGGCAAGCAGGTTTATTTTGGCAGAGAACCTCCAAAATCAGAGTTCATTGCCAGTGCCACATGCAAAAGTTCTCACTGTGCTAGATTGCTGAAGGCCTGTTCTGTTTACAACTCTGTGAGATGTTTTCTAATATCATTGGGTTTTAAAAAAATAGAAAGTCAATATGAAAAACAGAAGAGAGAAATACTGCTCATAATTGCCCAACAAAAGTACACAAAGACTCTTCCAAGCCCTCAACTTCCATGCACTTCATCACTCATCATTTCAAACTGTCACGGTCCGGAGACACAGTTCTTTTAAATATTCCCGTGTTTGTGAAATTAAAGGCACAAACGAGGCCAAAGTATCAACAGCTAGACTATTTATTACATAACTAAAGTGGACATAAGAAAGGGGAGAGGGAGAAGAGAGAGAGAGAGAGAGAGAGACGAGAGATAGAGATAGAAGAGGAAAGGAATTATATTACCACACCCCTCATCCCCCCCCCAAGACAGTTAAAGTCTGTGGAGGCAAGGTGCTGCAGATGTTGGGTCTGTAGAGAGAAACGCTGGTGAGACTTTTGCTGGAGAACAGCTGTGGTCCTCTGGGGAGATGTTGGGTTGATACAGGAACAGTGCTGAGGCTCCTCTGGGCAGCCTGGGTCTGCAGAGAAAGGGTGCTGAGGATTTGGCTGGAGCTGTGGTCCTCCGGGCAGCTTCTTTTCTCCGGAGCAGCATTGTCCCGGCTTCTCAGCGGCCTGGCCCGTCTCCTGTGTTTTCCTTCATCTCCGTTTTTTTCTCCTCCGTTTCTCTCCTCTGTTTCTCTCTCCTGTTTCTCTCTCTACAAACCAGTAGTTGCTCAAGTCTTAAATACAGTTTTTTAGTCCTCAGGCAGGTGTTGGTATGTAGTCAAATATTGGGAATTCCCGTGGCAGGAAATCTATGTGTGTTGGGCAAGAACCTGGCTGGAGGGGGGGGGGGAAATCTCCATCCAGACAAGGTTCAGGAAACAGGTGGAGATTATCTTGCCCTAAAGGTGTGATGGCTGGGTCCTTGGGTCCATTGTTGTAGTCCCATGTTATCACGATGCAATCACAAGCTGATTTGCATCCAGGATTGCTAGACAGGATTCACTTTATCTTTGTTGATTTACATTAAGAGAGACAAACTTGTCGTCTTCCACACCACCCCGTCAATCAAAGATAAAAGTGAGAGAGAAAGAAAAGAAAAGAAAGGAAAGGAAAGGAGAGAATTTTTTAAACAATTTTTACAATACATTTTGATCGCCTAATGGCACGAATCTGTTTTACATCGTCATTAGACACAAACTGCATATTGGACACTACATGTTGAATCACTGTATGCAACAGGGATTTATACAAGATTGACAATTATAACAAAATTAAACCAGGTAATTACACAAGGTGAAAGCATCCTTGTTCCTCCTGGAAGCCAGGAGAACAAACAAACCCATACCCCCCCCACCCCGTCAGTCCTTCAGTTTGGAATTGAAGTGAGAGCTTCCGTCCAGATCTGAATGTCTGCGGGGTTATGAAAAGCACAGTCCTTGAAGAGATGTCTTCTGTGATGCAAAACTTGAGAAGTCTTCCATATTGTAGCAAGACAAGTCCTTCTGACAATACATCAGGTAGTCTTCAGCGTTAGAACTTAAATTTAGCATTAGAACTTAAATAAGAAACACAACCTTGAAACATACAAAACAGGTATTTCCAGGTTACCATTCAGAGCCACCCTCTCAGGTGATAATTACTTTGAATGGGCCTGTAAGTATCGTTGATTGTTTCAGGTTCTCTCAAAGCCAAGCTAAGCACAAAAGCCTTTTTCCAAACCAAGTACAATTTTTTGGTGATCTCCTGATTCATGCTTCACCCCCCAATTCACCACTGAGAAGTGAAGCCCTTGGTTGCCCTGGGGTGCATACCCCTCCCCTCACCAAATGGTCCTACCAAGAGGGGAGCAGTGACCTCAGCCCTCTTTTTAGGCTCAGGCCAACATTGCACAATGATTTGTAGTTGTCTCGTGGCTACCCCATCAACCACTTCTTTTGGAATACCTTTCTCCCGACCCATCCCCACCAATATTGCCGGGTATTCAAGTGTTCCCTGCCCTAGCCAGGCGCCTATTAGGAATACGGCGCATCTGGCCCTGGGGGCTTGGTGGGTGAGTCATTTTCACATGTCTCAAGCCTCTAGTTTGAGGTTTTTTTATTTCCTCATGTATACTATACTGCCTAGCATAATCTAATAACTCCCTCCCCACATCTTGCCATGTCCTGGAAGAAAGTGGGGTATTAGCTATTTCTTTTTGAAGCTGGATACCTCTTATTTTAAGCAAGTCAGGAGACCCTGATCAAAGGAGTCATTCTGTTTGCATCCACCAGGAGGGACAGGGGAGATTCAAAATGATGTTTTAGTTCCCTTTCATAAATCATCTGCAGGCATGCAGCCTTTTGCACATTCTCCATTATCTGATTCATCCCTCCCTGCAGAATTAGGGGTTCACCCTCTCCTTTGATCAAACCCCCTGCCCAATAGGCAGCCCTCTGAGTAAGGCTTAGGGGTCCACTTCTGGTTTTTGTAGTTAGAAAAACATTATCACCCCAATAGCCCATGGCTTCAGCTTCTGTTAACAGAATCTGATCACCTCCAGTTTTTGAAACTCGCCAGACATATTCCACCTCAGATTCCTCAGCAGAGCGTGCAAATTCTGCACGAATTTTGGCTAATTCAGTGTAGGAGAAAGGCGTTTCTTTGGTTGTGATAGTGGGGGTAACCTCCCATGCTCATATAAAATTTCAGTTTTAATGAGAGGTCTGATATGCACAGCAGCTTCCGTAGCCGCTGTCAATTCTGCCTGAGGGCACATAGGGGCAGACTCCAAGTAATTCACACCCTCTTTTGAGTCCAAATACGAATTTTGCCTCCTCTCATTTTCCAATTGAATTTTAAGATCTGCCACTACGTCTTTCAAAGTGGCAACATGGCTTTGTAGTGACGAAACTAAGTCCTGCAAAGAGGAAATAGTTTTATTCTCCTGTTCATGCCATTCCTCTTTCTCCTTCACTGAGGCGGCTAAACAGGCACCTAAAACCGCACAAATAAAACCTTTGCCTTTCCCGGCTTTTGCTCTTGCATCTTTCTGCAGGGCCACAATTCTATCAGCCACACTCTGGAAATTATGCCAATTTCCACGGGCCCAGTCAAGTACCTGTACAGATGGGCGGGCACCGTGAACTTCTAAAAGGTTAAAAAGCCGCTCACTCCCGGCCATCTCTTTTGTTTCACAAAGCATTTCTTAATAGGGCACTAAGTTTCACGGGGAAGTCAGATCAAAACACTGTTTGTACCAGAAAAATCTTCCTGGAAAAACATACACTTTTAAAAGGATTACTCCAAAATAATCTTCTCCAGGAAAAATGCACAATAGATTTCTCAGGAGAGGTCACACACAAGAAAAACAACAACAGCAACCTGGGCTTCTCGGAAAGCCACACTTTACAAATATCACCAAAACTGGTTTTCCTAAAAGAGGGTACTGAGAATTCTCGGGAGGTCACACTATACAGTCAACATTTGTACCCCAGATAATCTTCCCCGGGAAAGCACACACATTTAAAGCAGGGTACAGAGGATTCTCGAGGAGGTCACACTATAAAACCAACAGTTGTACCCCAGATAAACTTCCCCGAGAAAGCACACACATTTAAACCTTTTGAGAACTCCCACACAGTCTCTCTGAAAATTTCGCTTCGTCCTTCTCCGGCCACTTCCCTCGCGGGCGAGTGGAAACGCGAATCTGGACTCCACTCTCGCTTCGTACTAAAAGTACGTCTCAGGCACACACACACATTTCGGGGTTCTCAGAAATGCAATAATTTTGCTGTGATACTTTTCACTGCACGGGAATCCTGCCGACTACGCCAGTTAAATGTCACGGTCCGGAGACACAGTTCTTTTAAATATTCCCGTGTTTGTGAAATTAAAGGCACAAACGAGGCCAAAGTATCAACAGCTAGGCTATTTATTACATAACTAAAGTGGACATAAGAAAGGGGAGAGGGAGAAGAGAGAGAGAGAGAGAGAGAGACGAGAGATAGAGATAGAAGAGGAAAGGAATTATATTACCACACCCCTCATCCCCCCCCCAAGACAGTTAAAGTCTGTGGAGGCAAGGTGCTGCAGATGTTGGGTTTGTAGAGAGAAACGCTGGTGAGGCTTTTGCTGGAGAACAGCTGTGGTCCTCTGGGGAGATGTTGGGTTGATACAGGAACAGTGCTGAGGCTCCTCTGGGCAGCCTGGGTCTGCAGAGAAAGGGTGCTGAGGATTTGGCTGGAGCTGTGGTCCTCCGGGCAGCTTCTTTTCTCCGGAGCAGCATTGTCCCGGCTTCTCAGCGGCCTGGCCCGTCTCCTGTGTTTTCCTTCATCTCCGTTTTTTTCTCCTCCGTTTCTCTCCTCTGTTTCTCTCTCCTGTTTCTCTCTCTACAAACCAGTAGTTGCTCAAGTCTTAAATACAGTTTTTTAGTCCTCAGGCAGGTGTTGGTATGTAGTCAAATATTGGGAATTCCCGTGGCAGGAAATCTATGTGTGTTGGGCAAGAACCTGGCTGGAGGGGGGGGGGGGAAATCTCCATCCAGACAAGGTTCAGGAAACAGGTGGAGATTATCTTGCCCTAAAGGTGTGATGGCTGGGTCCTTGGGTCCATTGTTGTAGTCCCATGTTATCACGATGCAATCACAAGCTGATTTGCATCCAGGATTGCTAGACAGGATTCACTTTATCTTTGTTGATTTACATTAAGAGAGACAAACTTGTCGTCTTCCACACAAACATACTGTGATTTCTCTTTCAGATAGATCCAGTTGCTTTTCTGGTTTGCAGAGCTATAGTCATACCTAGGCATGATCTCCACCAGTACACACTCAGCAAACTAACAACAAACTGAAGCAATATACATGTCAGTTGTCCAGGGTGAAGGCATGCCAGATATCATCTCCTGACATGCACAGAATTAACCAGGTTGGAAGACACCTCCAAGATCATCAAGTCCAACTGATCACCCAACCGTAACTAATCAACCAGCCATGGCACCAAGTGCCTCATCCAGACTTTTCTTAAACACTCCAGGGACACTGACCCCAACACCTCCCTGGTCAGCACATTCCTATGGCCAACCTATCTTCCTGTTTCTCCCCTGGCACAGCTTGAGACTGTGTCCTCTTGTTCTGGCGCTGGTTGCCTGGGAGAAGAGACCAACCCCCGCCTGTCTACAACCTCCCTAAGGTAGTTGTAGAGAGCAGTAAGGTCACCCCTAAGTCTCTTCTTCTCCAGGCTAAGCAACCCCAGCTCCCTCAGCCTCTCCTCACAGGGCTTGTGTTCCAAACCCATTTGTTGCCCTTCTCTGGACACGTTCCAGCAAGTCAACATCCTTCCTAAACTGAGGGGCCCAGAACTGGACGCAGGACTCAAGGTGTGGCCTAACCAGTGCAGTGTACAGGGGCAGAATGACCTCCCTGCTCCTGCTGGCCACACTGTTCCTGATGCAGGCCAGGATGCCATTGGCCCTCCTGTCCGCCGGGGCACACTGCTGGCTCATGTTCATCTTACCATCAACCAGCACCCCCAGGTCCCTCTCTGCCTGGCTGCTCTCTAGTCTCTCTGACCCCAGCCTGTAGCACTGCATGGGGTTGTTGTGGCCAGTGTGCAGAACCCGGCACTTGGATGTGTTCAATCTCATGCCGTTGGACTCTGCCCATCTGTCCAGCCTGTCGAGGTCCCTCTGCAGAGCCTCTCTACCCTCCAGCAGATCAACTCCTGTCCCCAGCTTGGTGTCATCAGCAAATTTACTGATGATGGACTCAATGCCCTCATCCAGATCATCAATAAAGATGTTAAAGAGGATGGGGCCCAGCACTGATCCTTGGGGCACACCACTAATGACTGGCTGCCAGCTGGATGTGGCACCATTCACCACCACTCTCTGGGCTCAGCCCTCCAGCCAGTTCCTAACCCATTGCAGTGTGCTCCTATCCAAGTCATGGGCTGACAGCTTGGCCAGCAGTTTGCTGTGGGGGACAGTGTCAAAGGCCTTGCTGAAGTCCAGGTAGACTGCATCCACAGGCCTCCCCACATCCACCAGGCGGGTCACCTGATCATAGAAGGAGATCAGGTTGATCAGGCAGGACCTGCCCTTCCTAAATCCATGCTGGCTGGGCCTGATCCCTTGGCCATCCTCTAAGTGCTGTGTGATTGCACTCAGGATGACCTGTTCCATGATCTTGCCTGGCACTGAGGTCAGGCTGACAGGCCTATAATTTCCTGGCTCATCCAACCGGCCCTTCTTGTGGGACTCACTTCTGGTAAGGGACTTGCTCTACTGTTCACTGATGGTATTCTGTCAAGCAGTATTTGCTTTTACAAATGCAAAGACACCACAAATACTGGATTCTCATACATGTTTGACACTTATTCTCATTAGGGACACAGCACAAAAGAAAAAAATTCCCTGGTCTTTGGCTGATTCTCATTCCCATGAGAGATCCTTTGCTCTGATTGAACACCAAGCATTCTGTAGAATAGAATAGCATAGCATAGCATAGCATAGCATAGCATAGCATAGCATAGCATAGCATAGAATAGAATAGAATAGACCAGGTTGGAAAAGACCTTCAAGATCATCAAGTCCAACCTATCACCCAACACCATCTAATCAACTAAACCATGGTACCAAGTGCCTCATCCAGTCCCTTCCTAAACACCTCCAGTGATTGTAACTCTACCACCTCCCTGGGCAGCACATAACAATGGGCAATCACTCTTTGTGTGAAGAACTTCTTCCTAACATCCAGCCTAAACCTCCCCTGGCACAGCTTGAGACTGTGTCCTCTTGTTCTGGTGCTGGTTGCCCCACCTTGCAACATCCTTCCTTCAGGTAGTTGTAGACAGCAATAAGGTCTCCCCTGAGACTTCTCTTCTCCAGGCTAAGCAACCCCAGCTCCCTCAGCCTCTCCTCACAGGGCTTGTGCTCTAAAAATGTCTTTGTTGTGTACAGTGGAGTGCAGTTTTTTGCCACTTGGGGCACATTTCCACGTGACAAAACAGAAGTATCTGTTAAAAATACACTAACAGCTTCCTTACTTCATTCACTTCCCCTTTCCATTTTATTCACAGACACTGCAAATGGGCATTAAGCATTTTTCTGGGCTCTTTGTGATGTTGTGTGTTGGCTTCGGCTTGTCCATTCTCACTACCATTGGGGAACACATTGTGTACAGACTGGTCCTACCACGAATCAAGAAAAAGTCCAAGATGAAGTACTGGCTCCATACAAGTCAGGTAAGTATTCAGGAGGAACCCTGTGAAAGTCATGTGGCTGATTCATAAGAAAAGTCTGAACAAGAACAAGGTGTAAAAGGTTGTAGGAGCACGGATGGCTGGTACTTGTAGTGTGACGCCAGCTCCTGGATTTTCAAGAGGCTGACTTAATGATGAAATGTGAAGTACAGAGGAAACAGTTGAAACACTCACAAGTACAGAACCTACAAAAGAGGCCTTCCTATTTGCACTTGTAACCTTACAACTCTTTTGGACACCAGTGTTATTATTCTGCATGAACCAGAACACTTGATCTCACTGTTAGAGGTTCTATGTTATTCTAGCAAAATAATGGAATAAAACTACTCTAGGTGCTTGCTGTAAAGCCAAAGGTTACTTGGCAGCAAAAGGCACAAGAAGGAAGATTTTCTAGTGGAATGGTGGAAAATGATAGTTTAGAAAATAATGACATTTGCCAAGATACACTTTTTTCCTGAGTTAATTTTAACACCTCACATTGTCTGCAAACTATTAATCAACCTTTCAGATTGCCCTTCCTGGGGAAACTAGGGGAAAATAAATCTGTTGTAATGACAAAGCACAGACATTGCTTATATCCTTGAATGCGCAAAACAATTTATGCTGGGGTCCATCACGCAAAGCCCAAATTGCTTACCTATTTGTGGAGCTATTCTCAACATTGCCTTTACCAATTTATTGTCTTCTTTTGCCTCTAGAGATTACATCGTGCCCTGAACAGCTCATTTATTGAGGACAAATGCCAGCCTAAGACAAAAACAGTAGAAAAGAGGTAGGTAGTTTTGCATGGCTTAGAAACACAAACTGCAGAAATCGCTTTGAAATGAAGGGTGTTGCGTTTGGACATCCACTTAAGGATCTAATACACCCCAAAAGGAAAGAAAAATAGATGGAAGTGGAAAAGAGAGACAGGCAGAAATGTATTAATTGTTTCCAAGAGAAAGTATTGGAATGGAATGGAATGGAATGGAATGGAATGGAATGGAATGGAATAGAATAGAATAGAATAGAATAGAATAGAATAGAATAGAATAGAATAGAATAGAATAGAATAGAATAGAATAGAATAGATAAGGTTGGAAAAGACCTCAGAGATCATCAAGTCCAACCTTTTACCCAACACCTCATGCCTACTAGACAATGGCATCAAGTGCCACGTCCAATCTCCTCTTGAACACCTCCATGGATGGTGACTCCGCCACCTCCCTGGGCAGCACTATCCAATGGCTACCAACTCTCTCAGTGGAGAACTTTCTCCTCATCTTGAGCCTAAACTTCCCCTGGTGCAGCTTGAGACTGTGTCCTCTTGTTCTGGTGCTGGTTGCCTGGGAGAAGAGACCAACCCCCTCAAGGCTACAACCACCCTTCAGACAGCAATAAGGTCTCCCCTGAGTCTCCTCTTTTCCAGGCTAAACAATGCCTGCTCCTTCACCCTCTCCTCATACGGTTTGTGCTCAAGGCCTCTCACCAGCCTTGTTGCCCTTCCCTGAATACATCCAAGAGTCTCAATGTCCTTCTTAAATTGAGGAGCCCAGAACTGGACACAGTACTCAAGGTGTGGCCTAACCAGTGCTGAGTACAGGGGCACAATGACCTCCCTGCTCCTGCTGGCAACACTATTCTTGATGCAGGCCAGGATGCCATCTGGATATTTTGTTCTTTCATGATTTTGCATACAGCTGATAAAAGTACTGCTAGTCTGAAGATGGGTTTTGAAGTTTTTACAGTTCCCTGTCCTTGTTTTTACATAATTCATTACTCACATGCTACAGAGTGAGTGACAAGTCAGGCAGTATATGTGTTAGAAACTTTTCCAGCTTTCCTATTTTTTCAGAATGAGAAATAAGAAAGCTGAAGAGAACCTACAGTCCTTTCAGAAACCTTGGTCTAAAACAACTCTGTCTGGAGGAAAAAAGTAGGTAACAACCTTGCCTTCTTTTCATAGCCTTTTTCTTCTGAAGATGAGACGATCTTACCTGTAGTTACCACGAACAAAAGGCATTGTATTAAAACATTATATTTGCTCAGTAACACAAAACTGTGTCTTTTTAAGGACACAGGCAGCAGACACGCTGGAGGGAAGGGAGGCCATCCAGAGGCACCTTGACAGGCTGGAGAGATGGGCACAAGCCAACCTCATGAGGTTCAACAAGACCAAGTGCAGGGTCCTGCATCTGGGTCGAGGCAATCCCAGGCACAAATACAGGCTGGGCAGTGACTGGCTGGAAAGCAGCCCTGAGGAGAGAGACTTAGGGGTGCTGGTGGACAAGAAGCTCAACATGAGCTCTCAGTGTGCACTTGCAGCCCGCAAAGCCAATCAGATCCTGGGCTGCATCAGGAGAAGTGTGGCTAGCAGGTCAAGGGAGGTGATTCTCCCCCTCTACTCAGCTCTGCTGAGACCCCACCTGGAGTACTGTGTCCAGTTCTGGAGCCCCTATTACAAGAGGGATCTGGAGGTGCTGGAAGGTGTCCAGAGAAGGGCCACAAGGATGATCAGAGGGCTGGAGCACCTCTCCTATGAGGACAGACTGAAGGAGTTGGGGCTGTTCAGTGTGGAGAAGAGAAGGCTCCCAGGTGACCTAATTGTGGCCTTCCAGTATCTGAAGGGGGCCTACAGGAAGGCTGGGGAAGGACTTCTGAGGATCTGAGGTAGTGATAGGACTAGGGGGAATGGAATGAAGCTGGAGGTGGGGAGATTCAGGCTGGATGTGAGGAGGAGGTTCTTCACCGTGAGAGTGGTGAAGCCCTGGAATGTGTTGTCCAGGGAGGTGGTTGGGGCGCCGTCCCTGGGGGTGTTTAAGAGCAGGCTGGATGAGGCTCTGTCCAGCCTGATGTAGTGTGGGGTGTCCCTGCCCATGGCAGGGGGGGTTGGAACTATATGATCCTTGTGGTCCCTTCCAACCCTGACTGATACTATGATAGTATGATACTATTCTTTTCTATAGCCACAGACTATAGAGAAAAAAAAAAGCATCTTCAAGGCTGTTGTTAGATACTTGGCAGGGCTGAAACCCACATGTGTAAATATATTTGTGTTTAGTCTGTAATTTCTACACTAATGCAAGGAGTAAACAGCTATAAGCTTCTGGATTGCCTAGATACAAAACAAATATATAATAGTGCTTGCAATTTACTTCCTCTGTTTGTTCCTTCATCTGCTGCCCCACATAATCCCACAGTGCAGCACCTCCTTGCACACAGCAGCTCCTCACTTTTGATCTTGAACAGCAGTAATAGGAACTGACTGGTGCAAAACATTTCCTCCTCCTACACCCTCAGTTACACCCTCCTCACTGGGTGATAGCACCCACATCTCCACAACCTAAGGCACTACTCAGCAGGAGGAAAAGCCTTCCCAAGGAGGAGGCTCTCTGTCTTTGATCACAGTATCACAGTACATTAGAGGTTGGAAGAGACTTCCAGAGATCATCAAGTCCAACCCCCCTGACAGAGCAGGAGCATGTAGGGTGGGCCACACAGGAATGCAGCCAGGTGGGTTTTGAAAGTCTCCAAAGAAGGAGACTCCACAACCTCCCTGGGCAGCCTGTTCCAGGGCTCTGTCACCCTCACTGTAAAGTTTCTCCTCATGTTGAGGTGAAATCTTCTGTGTTCAAGCTTGAACCTTTTGTTCCTTGTCTTATTACTGTGCACCACCAGAAAGAGCTTGGCCCCCTCCACCTGACACCCACCCCTCAGATATTTATACACATTGATCAGATCCCCTCTCAGTCTTCTCTTCTCAAGACTAAATAGCCCCAGGGCTCGCAGCCTCTCTTCATGGGGGAGATGCTCGAGTCCCCTAATCATCCTTGTAGCTCTCCATTGGATTCTCTCCAGCAGATCTCTGTCTCTCGTGAACTGAGGAGCCCAAACTGGACACAGGATTCCAGGTGTGGTCTCACCAGGGCAGAGTAGAGAGGTAGAAGAACTTCCCTATACCTGCTGGACACACTCTTCTTGATGCACCCAGAGGATACCACTTGCTCTCCATTTGCTGTAACCCCCCAGAGAATATCAGCTTAGAAAAAGACCTACACCAGTATTTTTTTTCAGGCTTGAGAGTGAAGATGTGCTGCTGCCAAAACCACTTTTGCCCACACAACATCCAGCCCATGTGTGTGTGTGTATGCACACCCACCGACCATCCTTTGTCTTCATATGGTCTGAACTGCTGTTTGCAAAGAATTACAGCAAATTTAACTGGAGACACCTAATAACATAATGTCCACCTTCTCATGTGGGAAAACTAAAAATACCAAGATACAAAAAAGAGGTAGAAAGAATTTGTATTATGCCACTGCTGCTCTCCTCAGGGAAGAAAAACTCCACTGTTATAGAATAGAATAGAATAGAATAGAATAGAATAGAATAGAATAGAATAGAATAGAATAGAATAGAATAGAATAGAATAGAATAGAATAGAATAGAATAGAATAGAATAGAATAGAATAGGAGTAGAATTAACCAGGTTGGAAGAGACCTTCGAGATCATCGAATCCAACCTATCACCCAACACCATCTAATCAACTAAACCATGGCACCAAGCACCCCATCCAGTCTCTTCCTAAACACCTCCAGTGATGGTGACTCCACCACCTCCCTGGGCAGCACATTCCAATGGCAAATAACTCTTTCTATGAAGAACTTCTTCCTAACATCCAGCCTAAAGCTCCCGTGGCACAGCTTGAGACTGTGTCCTCTTGTTCTGGTGCTGGTTGCCTGGGAGAAAAGACCAACCCCCACCTGGCTACAACCTCCCTTCAGGTAGCTGTCGATGGCAATAAGGTCTCCCCTGAGCCTTCTCTTCTCCAGGTTAAGCAACCCCAGCTCCCTCAGTCTCTCCTCACAGGGCTTGTGTTCCAAACCCCTCACCAGCTTTGTTGCTCTTCTCTGGTTTGGTTTGGTTTGGTTTTTTCAGGTTCTAACTTTTCCAAAAGCTAGGAGAGCTGCTCATCATGTGCAACCAAATTGTAAAGGTGTTCACTTACTTGCTCAAACGTGAGTGTGAACTCCAAACTCTGCCCTTTGTTAAAACAGCCTGCCCAGATCCCCAGGCAAAAGTGCCAGCAGCAGAAACTATGTCAGTTACTAACTGTTTATCAGAAAGCTGTGTTTTAATTTACAAGAGGAAATAAAATGTACCAGAAATAAAGGAGAAATGTTTTGACTGAGAAATATTTACAAAGCAAAGAGCTCAATCTTCTCTGAGACATATGCTTCTGCTCCAACTCAAGTTGGTTGCAGTAGTTGCCCAGGACCCTGGGTTCTCCAGAGCCACATGGCAGGGAGATACCTTTGGGCACCACAGTCCCCTGTCAGTAGTTCCATTCTTTGATAGGTGTGGAAATACAGCATGGTGGCTTTCTGCTCATGGCCCTGGAAACAATTTGCTAGTTTCTTCCTGCTCAGGCTAATCCTATTCCCTTCCTGAAACATGCTCAAGAAGCACTGATTTTTGTATCTCTTCAGGAGATTAACAGAATTGCATTACAAAACACATATCCAGTTTGGCACAAGACTTGAGAGTCTTCCTGTCCTTTATTTTGAAGTGTGAAAAAAATGCTGATCTACACAAAAACTTTACCAACACATGCCCTCTAGGCTTTCCCTGAGCCCTCCAGAATGGGACTCAGGCTGGGGCTGATGCTCCTGCCTAAAGCCTCCCTTTATCCCTTGATCACCGCCTCCCCTAAAGAAATTTCCACTTTCTAACTTCCTTCTCTGCAGGCAGATGAGAGAAGTATCTAGTCCCAGCTACAGACTCTTCCTGAAACCAAGTGTTTTCAGCAATCCCAATCCTGAAATGTTAATCTTCTTCCTTAACCTGCTGATTGGTAGCTCATACTAATGGGCATTTTGTCCAAGGATACCCACACGAGACCTCTGTAATGGAGAGTTTCATCCTCACTTTGTAAAATGAATGCACACAGATTTATCCAAAAGGCAAAGAAGGTAGGAAAGCCAAGCTCCTTTGTCACAACAGCAAACTGTGCTTCCTTGTGTTCCAGTTGGAGAAGGGGGGCCACAGGGTGCTCCTCGATTTGGGAAGAAACCCTAGGAAATGCCCTGATTTGGGAGGGATGCAGAGTGATGTTCCCAAGAAAAGGGGGGAAATTCTTTGGGATCAGTGTGTTTTGGCAAGACTTTACCACAGGGAAACAGGAAAGCCTTGAAAAAGTTCCCAAATGAGAATTTTCCCCCCAACACAAAAACTCCAATCTCTGTTTGTTCTGCCAGGAAACTTAGATCTGCACCTGCGTGGTCTTGATGTACCACCTCATCACATCCACTCCCCAAAGCACAAACAGCTACTCAACATTCCCCTTCATCTCCACACCCCGACTCTAGGCAGCCCCTTCCCTCCTCCATGGAAGCAAATGCTGAAGCTATCACTGAGAGCAGAAAAAGGACTGTAGTGCTGTAGTTACCTAAGGTCACTGGAACTACAAAAGCTTTCAGAAAGCTTTGAAGGTGGACTCACACTTTCCTGAACTGGAGTTGGAAGGACTGCAATTTCATAACAAAAAGGAAGTTTTGGGGAGGATGGATTTTAGGTTTCTGCTCTCTGCCATGGTTTAATCACAGAAATGTAGCCATGTATGTACATGGTTTGTGCTTCTCCAGAAAAACACGTTCTGAGGCTAAAGGAATATTTCTATGAGATTTGTATCAGCAGCAGGGTATTTTTCCAGTAGGATGGATGGCTGACAGGGGTGTGCTGCATACACACAAGGGCAGGCTCCAATCTTGTGTTGACTCACATCTCCGTTCAGGTCCCATGTAGGCAACAGCCAGCATGCTGTGTGGAATACAGGCCACCTGGGCAACTGTCACCGGAAAAAATACATCTGCACTGACGAAGGGCAAAACGAAGTGACGATCCGACAGCACCAGGACATCCCCCTGCCACAGGTGAAGAGAGAGGCTCCAGCATCCTTAACCACCAATGGGAAAGCAGAGTCCCTCAATACTGCTAGGACCTCGGTGATGCAAGAACTTACTGAGCTGGAGAAGCAGATTGAAATCATCAAGAAGGAGCTGCAGCTCGCCATGAACAGGAAATCTGAGCTGGAAGAGTATCAGAGGACAAACAGAACTGCAGAGCCCTAGGCCAGCACGCCCAGGCCCTTTCCCATTTTTTTCCCTTTTCTCCCCATCCTCTGTAAAATTTGTAACACACTTTTTGTAATGCCAGAAAGAGGTGCAAAAAGAAAGCAGGCAACATGCTCTTCATGAGAGCAGGATTGCAGCAGCCCTCAACCACTGCCACCCTCCTGACTCTTCCTAACAAGTCTCTCATTCTCCTGGCAAACATTCGCCATTCCTAAAGGACTGGAGAATAAGGAACATCCAAACATTAAGAGTTCCTGGCTTCTCCAGTTCACATTACAGTGAGATTCCCACCATCTTAGCCCTTTCTGTGCATCAATTCAAAAAACAACAAAAAAAGGGGATATGTAAAAAACCAGACATTTAAACTGCTCATTGGAAGCATGTTCTTTGTTGGTATGTTTTTGTTGTGGTATCTATGGGTCTAGTCTCAGTTCATGCTAAGGCTCCTTATGGTTGCCTCATTACAGCAGGTGCTAGTTCTGTGTTGGCAACCCCCTACCCTCCTGGCACAGGCTGTGGTTTCACAAGACAAATTCTTGGTGGCAATCCCAGTACACAGCATTCTCTCAGCTCTGTCAGCAAAAGCACAGATGTGGCTGCTCTGTGACAGTGATGAAGGAACTAACACAGCTTAAAAATAACTTGTCAAAAAACCAAAGCACCACCTCTGTCTGCTTCTGAGCCCCAGTTTGGCTTCCACTCCCACCCAGAGAGAAGCCATGCAAACAGCTGCACTGGCAGATGTGAGGGGATGGGTTTGCAGAGCAAGGAGGGGAGGGGTGGCAGTACTGTAAATCAGTATTTACCAGTGTGAATCTGCTTCTCTAATATTATTTATCTTCAGTTGGCAAGGTTCTTTCTCACAGCCCAGCTGATAGAGGGGCTCTGGTCCATTATTTATTCTGACACCAAGCTCCCATCAGAGTCAAGGGAGTCACCAAAGCCTCCTTGTGGACCAGGGCTCACTGTGAAGAATGAAAGTCGTGGTTTCAAAGACAATGTACTGAATGGAGCTCCCTCCCACACCTGGATAATGAGGGGAAGGAAGGGTAAGCTGTTCAGCATCTGAATAAATACTGCATCAACCCAACTGACTTTGTTATTTAAAAAGGATTTCTGTTGTGTGAGGGGTTTTTTGTTTGGTTTTTAAACACCTCCCAATACATCCCATATTACAAAGTAAAAGAATATTTGTGACACTATTAACTCTGGCCTCCCAGGTATTTCACTAAAGTAATTTTTATTCTCCCTATATCCTCACAGTCATCTGTGTGAATGTGGCCAGGGGTCATGTTCTCACCAGGCACAGTGTAAAGGTTACAGTAAGATCTGAAACTGTAGTTAGGGTCTGATAAAGGTGTTCTACTTTTTTGCATCTTTGTGGGGAAAAAGCCAAAACAGAACACTTGCAAACTAAAAGCTCTGCCTGGACCAATAAAAGCTGGTAGCAGTGGTACCCACACTAATTAGCCTGATCAAGAGGATGTCACAATTTTATTCCCTGTCCACTCCTTGTCCTCTGCTTTTGAGCAACATTTCTGCTTCTTTCAGTTGAGTCAGGTGCAGTGGTTTGAAAATTCCCCTCAACATTAGGATAATTAGGAAGGTGGGAGCCAGAGCCCTGCACATCAGATAGGTCTGAAAGACCTAGGAGGTCCCTACTTTCCTTCCTGAATAGGGACAGAGCAGGTTGGAAAAGACCTTTGAGGTCATCAAGTCCAACCTATTACCCAACACCATCTAAGCAACTAAACCATGGCACCAAGTGCCGCATCCAGTCTCTTCCTAAACACCTCCAGTGATTGTAACTCTACCACCTCCCTGGGCAGCACATTCCAATGGCCAATCTCTCTTTCTCGGAAGAACTTCTTCCTAACATCCAGCCTAAACTTCCCCTGGTGCAGCTTGAGACTGTGTCCTCTTGTTCTGGTGCTGGTTGCCTGGGAGAAGAGACCAACCCCCACCTGTCTATGACCTCCCTTCAGGTAGTTGTAGAAAGCAAGAAGGTCTCCCCTGAGCCTCCTCCAGGCTAAAATGAGCTTGATGACTACAAGTAAGTAACTTTGGTTGCTTTTGCTACCTTCCCTTACCCTCCCTCATTTAGATATTCATTTGTATAGCATCCAGTGACTTAACAACCTCCACCATCATTTGGTCAGATGAACACTTAGACAAACACTAAGAAAGAAATATTCCAGGCCAATTTTATCAGTGTGTTTATCAACAGTTTATTTTCTTATCTCCACATGCATGAGTCTAGAAGGTTTGCTTTTTGTTTTTCTTTTTTTCCCAAAAGAAGCACCTGAAAATGCTAATGTCATAAACAAAAGTTTTAGTTCAAAGTCCCCACCCAAACACTCAATCTTACAAACAAATCACATTTAAAAAATAAAATATAAGAGCAAAACAAAAAAGTGAACTACCAAATAATTAATGATAAGCCAAAATCTGTACTTCTGGTGGGTGCCTTAGAGGCAATTCCTATGTCAAATGCAGAACAGAGAGTGCTCCAAATCACTACAGCACCAACGAGACACATGCCTTTGGGGAGAAGATACTGCTGCTGCTACAAACAGAGGCATATTCTGGCAATGTTAATTTCTTATTCAACTCCTGCTCCAGCCTGATACCATAGGAGACCAAAAAAACAGCTTCCTGAGTGATGGGGAGTATCACACATCTGCCAATGCCTGCACACTGCATAAGCAGGAGGAGGATTGGCTATGACAAGGAAATGCACTGGAGACTGTAGATGAGACTCTTCCATTTACATTTAATTTCTCTGCCTTTGACATTGCATTTAGACACATATATATATATATAAACACTTGTCACACCCATTCTTTTATCCCCAAATACTTCTGTTCTTGATGAACTTTTAATTATTTCCATTCATTCTGTCAAGTCAAAACAGATCATCTAAAATTTTCACTGCTTCCCAATGTTTAATTTATAAGCACAGAAAGAAATGTAGTTACTTCCATAATGAGCTTCAAGGACTTTAAGCTGAAACAAAAATATTATTTTACAATAAGAAAATACTTTTCCTGGTGAGGAAAGAAAACAGTAGTTTCAAACCTCATCTGTGAAACTAATCCAGGCTGTTTCAAGTCTTCGTTTCCTATCACATCCCAACACTGCCAGGATACACACAAAAGCTTCAAGCTTGATTTTCAAACTGGGTAAGGATAAAGGAGCTTTGCCCTTCTGCAAGGCCTGTTTAGTTCAAGCTGCAGCTCACAACTGTAAAAGGAAGTCTTCTGTTAAGAGTAAAGCTGTTTGAAGATCAAGACAATAGTTGTTGGGGACCCATCTCCTGGTTTTAATGAACAAGGATTTGTATCACAAAATCTACACTCGGCATTAGTATTCCTAACACACCACTCCTTGTCCAACTTGACATCATAAACTCTCATCCCAAGAGCAATGTCCAGCGAAAGCAAAGGGTGTTCTGCTGTAATATCTTGCACACACATTGTAACTGAAGTCACACCACAAACTCAGCATCCCAGCCTGCCCTTGCAAAGGTGGGATCACAGATTCCTTCTCACTTTTCAGGATTCATAGTAAGGTTTACAAGGTTTAATTCCTGTATTTGAATGCTTTCAGAAAGACAATGCATACTATAAGACAGTCTACTATTGTTTCTGTTACTTCCTACAGTGAATACAGGAAGGTAATACAGATGAGACAAACCTCTGACAACTGGCACCTTGTAAGAATGCTGTAATTAAATGACTTTGCACTTTTATTTTAGGAGCAGACGTCAAGTACTACCTTGCACTATAGGGAGCATAGAGACTGTAACCTATACCATGTCCTTTCACAAAATTCCCTGCAGCTGAAACAAAATGATAGCATAAGTAATCCAGCATCTTGGCCCTTCTGTTGTGTCAGGAATAAGGTAGTGAAGATGCAGCCAACAGGACAGAGCTTGTTTTAGTTAAGCAAGTTTTGAATGCAGAGTAAGGAAGGCATTAATCTCTCTACTTCAAAAGCTTAAAGATTGTGAAAAATGTTTCCAATAAGGAAGGAGCACAGCTGGATGCTACCAGAGGCAAGAAAAAATAAACCAGAAAAATAACCCAAATACCAGCTTTTATTAGATTCCTGCATTGCAAGATCAGTCTTTGTGGCAAAGTTGCAACATAGAAACTCCTAAAATTCTTGTTTGGAAACCAAGGACAATGACAGCAATGCCTCAACCTAGGGGAAGTTGTCCACATCAACCAGGGCTCATTAGTGGAATGTTGTTTCCAAAGATTCCTCAACACCTTCTTTTTCTCCTCTTCTGGATACCAAGATGTGCATTTACTTTTGAGGGTAAGGAAGATGTTTATTAATGCACCAGCCTTCACAGATTCTTGCCCTGCCTCAGGAAAATACATGTCTAAGGAGTCACTCCACTGAAGTCTTTGGCTCTTTAGCTGGGGAACTATTCACTCTCAGAAACACTACCCTACCTTGATGGGATTTAGTAAGCACCACCCAAAACAAACTCCTCAGATAATGTCCTCATTTACCTCTGCTGCACCACTGACAGCTTCCATCCCATCAAGGTAGGACTTCAGCTAGATGGTCCCAACTCAATAGTGTTAAAGTGACAGATGGGAACTGTCCTCTCAGGCACAAAGAATCCACAAAAGCTGAGTGAAAGAGTAAAGGAAAAAGGACAAGGAAGGAACCAAGAACCCAGATTCTCTTTTGCACCCTAACCACACTTCCAGAAGAGACTGAAGATCAGCTTACAGAAGCACTGACTAACCCCAAAAGTGACAGCCACACAGGTGAGGGGGGCCGGGTGGTCAGCGTAAAGCAACAACCTTCCGTGGCTGCAGCGGAAGGACTCAGCCGATGTAGATCCTGTGGAAGTCGTTGGCGCCGAAGGCTGCGTTGCACTTGGGGCACTTGCGCTGCCGGGTGTCGTAGCGCGTCTTCACGCACTCGAAGCAGAAGACATGGAAGCACTTGGTGAG
The DNA here is from genome assembly GCA_011125475.1 of Melanerpes aurifrons. Taxonomy (NCBI): domain Eukaryota; kingdom Metazoa; phylum Chordata; class Aves; order Piciformes; family Picidae; genus Melanerpes; species Melanerpes aurifrons. Next base: position 595,777 of record WWNC01000059.1, on the reverse strand, counting down.
CACTGCATCCTTCTTCCGCATGTTACAGCAAGGGCAGGTCAGACGGGCCTGCAAGGCAGGAGCATTACAGTGAGGGCCAAGGCACTGCAGCAGGTGTGCTGAAAGGTGATGGAAGGTGAAGTGGTTTCTCTAATGCAAGAGAGGGCTACGATGCTGAAATACAGCCAAGAGATGTCTAACACTGGAAATGTGACTACACAGCCCTTTGACTAAAGAAGACCTGAAGCAGAAAGGCGACTACTCACCTTGTAATCCTTGATTTCCTCCATCAGTATCTCATCACAGTTGGGAACCATGTCAGGTTTCTTAGTGGTCTCCAGCTTCCTGCGTAACCTCGAAATATCTTCCTGCACAAAACGAGACCAAACAAATGAGCAGTATATACTCTGTCACAGCTGCTTCAGGAACCAAAAACAAGTAGCACCTGGCCAGCAGTGCACCTGGCATACCTTCATCCCCAACTGTCCGACAGTCTTACAACAGATTACACACTACCATCTGGTACCACGTGTATTGAGCATTTATCAGTGAATAAAAGCTGAAAAAGCCAAGACCTGATGAAGCTGCAATCAAAGTGAAACTAAACACCCCCCCAAAACTGTCTCTGCAGTTGGAACCCACTCCACACTTAATGCACAAGGACACAGACACCAAAGCAGACAGATATTGAAGGACCGGACATGAAGTATATACCTCAGCTCTTTTGAAGTTGAACATCTCTTTCTCTCTAGTTACTCTGTTTTCCACAATCTCCTCCTGGAAGTCATGTAACTTCTTCTGAGCCAGCTCTAGCTGGGCTTTCAGGTCATCTGCAAGCTGTGCTGCATCCATGGCCTGAAAAAGAAAGCCAGTGCAGAAGCATCAAACAGGGTAAAAAAGCTCTAGCCATTTCTAGTTCATCTGTTTGGCAATCCCAAACTGCTCACAGAATGCTCCAGGGTGCTGGGGATCTATTTTTCCAATCTGATTTTGATACTTCCAAATGCAGTAACTGAAATTACTCCCTAAACATTACTTCCACAGCAAAATATCTTACTAGTAACAAGTTCTAATCATTTAGCTTTGACATTCCTTTTCAGTAGAGCCAGCACTGTGATGCTGCCATGCATGTCACTTAGAAGGACACTGCTGACCACAGTATTCTCTTCTTGGTATAGAATCACAGAAGACATCAGCTTGGAAGGGACTCTCAAAAGGTCATCTTGTCCAACCCCCCACTGCAGTCAGCAAGGACATGTTACAAACTATTTTCTGACATCTTTTACCTTTTTTCTATTAAATTGCTTAGAGGCAATTCTATAAGCTGAACTAGACAGAACTGCAAGGTGTTTATTTTATCTCTCACCACAAGAGATGAAGTTAACTGGGATCAAATCTTTGATATGAAAATATGACTGGGGAATGTTGAGACCTGGCCCTGGAAATGAACAAACTGCCTCTTCTTTCACAATAGGTTTCCTTTTAAAGGCAATTACTTCATCTCCCTAACAAGACTTTCATGAAAACTTCTATGACCTGCCCCTCCTTATCAGAGAAAACATCAGTCTACAATGCTTCTAATCGGAACTCTCTTCAGGACTCCTCAGCCTTCTGGTATACTAGCCCAAAAGGAGGGCATATCAAGTTCTGTAGTACCAGTGACAGCTGGGAGCCTTCTGTACTTCTCATAAGACAGTAAGTCTATTTTACAATCCAACAGGAAATAAAGCAATTAAGAAAAGCAGTTACTTACCTTGCGTTTGTTCATTTCCAGGGCCTGTGTTCGGAGACCCAGCTCCTTCTCGCCTGTCCCAATACTGCTTTGCAGCAAGTGTTCCTTCTCCTCCAGCTTACGTACAACCTGCAGCTGGGCATCCACCTTGGAGAGAGAGAGAAGGGATGCAGAAGGACTGAAGTGAACACTCTACAGGTCTTCAGAGTTGCCACTAAAAAAGCTGCATGCTAAAACCATGCCTGACTCCACACTACTATGAAATTCCTTGTTGACTTGCCTTTTTCTTCTTGAACCTGTGCAAACTGGCAGTCTAACAGCTATATCCAGACCTCTACAGTGAACAACTGACAACTCAGAAATATTCACAACCAAGAGGCCTTCTTTTTGGGCAGGTGGCTTACAGAACCGCTGTAAGGCAGGGAACAGTTCCACCTTGGTTCTAAGATGGTAGAATATATATGTACAATGACAACAGGAAAATTACTTCCCACTTTCATTCTTCCTCCTGCTCCCTACAGCAATGAACTTGTAGCTATCTTACACTCATACAGCAGTGTCTGTTTCTTACTGAGATAGGTCCCTTTGAAATCTGATGCAGTGTATGTAGGTTCACGAGGAGCACATTCCCTTCTGTACTGACTTTAGCAGGGAATACAGTGAATTCTCTTCACAGCAGATCTTACGGTGCTAGATTTTGGATTAAAGACCAAAACAGTATCAGTAACACCCCTCTGGTTTAGTTACTGCTAAACAGTATTTGCACAGCATGGAGACCTTCTGTATTTCAGGCTCCCTGACAGCAAGTAGACTGAAGATGCACAAGAGGCTGGGATGGGACAGAACTGGGACAGCTAACCTCACAGAATCACAGGATGCTGGGGGTTGGAAGGGACACGTCTGGAGATCAAGTCCAAACTCCCTGCCAAAGCAGAACTATGTAATTTAGCACAGGTTGCACAGAACACACCCAGATGGCTCTTGAAGGTCTCCAGAGAAGAAGACTCCACAACCTCTCTGGGCAGCCTGTTCCAGTGCTCTGTGACCCTTACAGTAAAGAAGTTCTTCCTCATGCTAAGGTGGAACCTTCTGTGCTGTAGTTTATATCTATTGCCCCTTGTCCTATCACAGGACACAAGCCTCCCAGTTTCATATTGTCAGCAAACTTGCTGAGAAATCACTCTGTCATCAATGTCATTAATAAAGATGTCAACTGCCCAAAAGGATATTCCATACCATATGATGCTGTGGTCAGCAATAAAAGCTGGGAGAAAGCAGGAAGTGAGAAGATACTGAAAGTTTATGGGGTTTGTATTCCCAAGCAACAATTATGCTTGAGGAAGCTCTCCTTTCCTGGAGATGGCTGTACACCTGCCAGCCATGGAAAGCAGTGAATTCATTCCTTGTTTTGCTTTGCTTGTGCACAAAACTTTACTAAAAAACTGCCTCCATTTCAACCTACTAGCTTTCTCACTTCTGCCCTTCTGATTCTCTCCCCCATCCCACTGTGGGGAAGCAAGCAAGCAGCAGCATAGAGCTTAGCTGCCTACTAGAGAGCTAACGCACCACAACTCCACCTTCTCCCATCAGTTCTGCTGTCCTCTCTCCTTGTCCCAGGTTACCTGTGTCTTCAGTGTCAAAACTTGGTCTGCCAACTCTTCCTTCTCTTCTTTCAACAGCTTGTGGATCTGGTTGGACTTGATACGCTCTGACATCAGCTTGAAATTAGCATCATCCTTCTCCCGCAGCTGCTGCATCAGGCGGATGTTCTGTTCCTGCATGTCTTCAAAGGCTTGTCCTGTGACATCCATTTCTGACAACAGGGCCTCCTCCTCCTGCAAAGGAAGTCACAGACTCTGGTCAAACTGTACTCCCTGCAATGACCCTAAACATTTCACTTACTGACACCAAACCTAGCAGAGACAAAGGAGGGTGTCTCAGTATCAGAGAACAGCATCTTTCCAGCAACCAGAAAAAAATATTCCCTAGAAATATGCACCCCAGCAGAGATACTGTGAGTTAGGAGCTATAGAACAAAAATGGTGATCTCCACAAGCACTCACAGATGGTGGCTTGTCTGCTGGCAGACAAGCAGAATGAGCTGTGACATAACTATTGCCAGTGCTGGACAGGAACCAACTCCCCATCTCAGGCAGCTAACCAAATCACTGTCATAAACCAGGCCAAGAATACCGCACACAGACTACCAAACTGCTTCCAGGTAACAGGTTGCCAAGGCCTTTAAAATTCACTCAGGCCACTTCAGAGTGACAAGATAGAACAGTTCTGTCCTGTAAATAAAAGCACCTGAACTTTAAAAAAAGTAACTGTCAAGTTACTGGCTTGCTCTTGGCTACTGAGGTGGTCCTCACCCCTTATCATTAGATTAAGCCCTTTTTTGTGGAAGAAGGTATGTAATAGTTCCATAACATGCATTAATTACAAGAACAACACAGAGAATGCTTTTCAAAAGAAATTTTAACCTCCCCCACTAAAGGCTGATCTAGCAATCTCCTCTCTGTGCTCTTGACCCAGACCACAACCAATCAAGCATTCCCAACCACTCCCTGCCATAAGCTTTGTAACACTGATGTTGTGGGATTTTTTTTTGATCACTGATTTCTGGCTGGTTGGGGTTTTCCCTCTTCAATAAACAGGGACAAAACTCAATCTCTGTCACATAAACAGAAATTCCTTTTTTCAAGTTATCTTCCTGGCTGTAACCTGAGGGCAATTCATAGAATCAACAAGGTTGGAAAAGACCTCATAGATCAAGTCCAAGCAGACACCCAACACCTCATGACTTACTCAACCATGGCTTCAAGTGCCACGTCCAATCCCCTCTTGAACACCTCCAGGGACCGTGACTCCACCACATCCCTGGGCAGCACATTCCAGTGGCCAGTCTCTCTTGCTGTGAAGAACTTTCTCCTCATCTCAAGCCTAAACCTCCCCTGAAGCAACTTGAGACCACATTGTCTTTTTCTGCCACAGGCTGCTGGGAGAAGAGACCAGCAGCCACCTGGATACAACCTCCCTTCAGGTAGTTGTAGACAGCAAGAATGTCTCCACTGAGCCTCCTCTTCTCCAGGCTAAGCAACCCCAGCTCCCTCAGCCTCTCCTCATAGGGCTTGTGCTCAAGGCCTCTCCCCAGCCTTGTTGCCCTGCTCTGGACATATTCAAGTGTCTCAATATCCTTCTTAAATTTTGAGGTTCAGAACTGGACACAGGACTCAAGGTGTGGCCTAACCAGTGCCGACTACAGGGCAGAATGACTTCCCTGATCCTGCTGGCCACACTAGTCCTGATTCAGGCCAGGATGTCATTGGCCTTCTTGGCCACCCGGGCACACTGGGCTCCTTCCCAGAGGCACCATCCAGGACACTACTCAAATTTCTCACCTGCTTAGCCATGGCTAGTTTCTTCTGCAAATACTCAATTTGTTCTTCCACTGCTCGGATCTTGCGGAGGGCATCCTCATCAGCCATTTTTTTACTCTCTTTTTTCTCTTTGTCTTCCAGTTCTTTCACCCTCTGCCTCAGTTCTTCCAGCTAGTGCAAGGACAAAACACAACTCAGAATCATTTTAGTTGGAAAAGATCTTTAAGAAACTACACTGAACACAAAAATATGGCCTGAATATTTTAAGAGCTTGTTTTCACAGTTCTCTGGAACACTGGAGAAACTGCCTTCAGAGGATGTGCAGGAAGGTAGGGAAGGATACCAAAAGCACAATACATAGAGACAAAGACAGGAAAAATACTTCCCCTGTCACAATGGCCGGTAGGCTACCAAGAAACTGCAGGCATTACTTCCAGGAGGATCAGCCTAGACTTTGCAACTGTTAAGACCATAAACCGGGGATGGATCCTGGACTGGGAGGGCTGTAGAAATCAAGAGCTATACAAACTTGAAGGATCTGCAAATATGTCTGTGCTTGTGAACCTAGAGACTGTTGCATGTGTGCTTGCACTAGCAATGTTCTCTTTACCAGTTCAAGAGGAGGAAGGGGACTTGTCTACCTATGCTTATATTTCCTGAGTCCTGTATCCACATGCTGTGTATGCATGTCTCCGGGACAAGTGTTAAGCTTCAATACTGTTTGAATCTGCAATTGAGAAAGCAGGAGCAAATCATCCCGTTCACCTACAGACTGTTCCAGTCCCTCTGTAAGTGACAACAATGAGAAGAGCAACAATCTTGTTTTGAAGACAAAGCCAACACATTTCAGGTGCACAGTATCAGGATCTTTCAAGTAACACACTGGGAAAAATAAAAGGTAAAATAAAAGAGATCTACCTCAGCTTTTGCCTTCTTCTCAGCTGCCATTAGCTGTACTTTGTCTCTCTGCTCTTTGGGGGCAGAGCGGTACATATCTAGCAACAGCTTCATCTCTTTCTGGCTTTCCTGGGCCTTCCTGGAGAGATGAAGACAGCCAACTGTGAGAACACAGCAGGAAAGCTATACTGTTGCATATCCAGCATAAGAGTTACAGCAATATTTTCTCCATCTCCCACATGGTGTGCATATGGAGTCATCCTTGGCTCATCTTACCCTGGTTTAATGTAAAATAGTAAAGAAATGCAGGCTGGAGGCTGAGAAGATGTTCAGAAACATGGGCCAAAAAGCCAAGAGAAGCAGGGTGAGGAAGAAACATGTACCAAATGAACTATACCTGTCTCTGCTTCAGGACTTTATTAACAACCTGCTGCATTAGGGTTTGTTATGGCAGCAAAAACTAAAGACTACTTGAACCACACCCTAGAATCAAAGAATCATTAGGTTGGAAAAGTTAGCATAATGTAACCAAGTCCGTAAGTATCTGGTTTGGTAATTCACACTTTAGACTATCATGGGAGAGATGTCAACTACACTGTGCAAATTACAGCTAGATATAAAGGATGCCAGAAACATCTCACTTCACTAAAGCTAATCTCTCAAACTAATCTCTACAAGTCATCTCACAGAGATACTCCAGCTTGGGCACTACTCAAACTGGAAAGGGAGGGGGGAACAACTCTTACTTGAGCTCGGCCTTCAGTTGCTTGATCACTTCAGCCTCCTTCTTTCTTCCATCTTCATGCTTCCCTTTCTCCTTCTCTTTAGACTCCCTCTCCTTCTCAGATTCTTTCTGCTTCTGCTTTTCCCGCTCTCGCTCTTTTTCCTTTTCTTTCTCTTTCTCTCGCTCTCTCTCTTTCTCCTTTTCCTTCTCTCTTTCCCTCTCCCTCTCCCGTCTCTCTCGCTCCCGTTCCTCCTCATCTCGCCTAGCCTTCATTTCGTTAACATCTTCAGAAGCAGCCTTGGGGACGGACACTTGGGCAGAAGGATCATCAGGTTCCTGCTTGATCTCTGGAGGCTCCTCCTTTGTGTCTTCAGTGCTGGACTGAGATTGTAAGACAGCACTACCACTGCGAGAGCGGATCTGTTGTGAAATAGTAAGAAAGAAGTCACAGAAGAAAACAAACCATTGAGTTCTTAGCCAGAAGTCTACTTTATCCCCTTTCCTTGGTCTTCCCAAATCCATGCTTGCATGCTCCCTCCGTAACTGCTACTAATTTCCATAAAGCACTATACAGCCACAAAGAAAAAACATCCTTTTGTTAAGTGGAAGTAGTAGAATGTAGAGCTTCATCAAAAATTGCATTACATCCCTCATGCCATATCAGACAAGTTGATACCACAAGCATGGTAACAGCACTCCCCCTTTTTCCTGAGCACTCCCTGTTCTTTCCTGGCATCTCCTGCACTCTGATACCTTGCTCAAATCAGACTGGGCCTCTCTCAGTTTGCGCTTGTATCTTAACACCTCTCCCTTCAGCTGGTGGTTGTGATTTTGGAGGCTGCTGATGAGATGACGCATCTCCCGATTAATTGGGCCTATAAAAACAGAAACACAGCTGTAACAAACCATATGTTCATGATGTGGACCTTCTGTAAGGACTTCCATGGAGGTGGAGAGCAAGGTAAATAGCAATGACAAAGAACCAAAGTAACAGAATAGAACAAGCCAGGTTGGAAGAGACCTTCAAAATCATTGTGTCCAACCTATCATCCCAGCTGGTTGCCTGGGAGAAGAGACCAGCCCCCAGCTGGGACTGTTTCCATTCTGCCACACAGCACACTTGCATAAAAGTCATGTCCATTTTGCAAGCAACCACAAGTCCTTGCAAATTCCCAGTCCTAATTTACCCTCAACATCACTTTTCCCCACCTTCCAAGGGAAATGTCACACTACCAAATAAAAAAACAAACCAAAATTCAAATGCTACTCTAGAAATCACTTTTCTCCCATGACATTTGAAAATTACTGATTTCCTATCCAAGATGTCATTCCAGGTGTGTAAATTAATCCCCCAAATAAAAGAGTTTTGATAATGCAGAACACTTGTCCTTGTGGGCAACTTTAACCTGCCAGACATCTGCTGAGAACTCAAACTCAGCAGAGAGAAGGCAGTCCAGAAAGTTCTTAGAATGTGTGGAGGACAGCTTCCTAATGCAGCTGTCAAGTGAGCCTATCAGGGGTCAGGCTCTGCTTGACCTGCTGTTCTCAAATAGAGAAGGGCTGGTGAGAGATGGGATGGTGGGAGGCTGTCTAGCGTGCAGTGACCATGAGACAGTAGAGTTTTCAATATGCAGGGAAACAGGGAGGAGCACCAACATAACCCTCACTTTGGACTTCAGAGAGCAAACTTCAGCTTGTTTAGGCAACTAATTCGGAGAGTATCCTGGGTAGTAGCCCTTAAGAACAAAGGGGTCCAGGACAGTTGGACCTACTTCAAGCAGAAGCTCTTGAAGGCACAGGAACAGGTTGTGCTCATGTGCCGAAAGATGAGCCACTGGGGAAGGCTCGGGGCCTGGATAAGCAACCAGCTCTTGAAGGAACGAAGGGGAAAAAAAAGAGGGTGTGTCACCTTTGGAAAGGGAGGGAGGCAGCTAGTGATATGCTTAAGGATGTCATTACATCATGTAGGAGAAAAATTAGAGGCAAAAGCGCAGCTGGAACTCAAGCTGGCCACTTCTGTGAAAGACAATGAAAAGCGTTTCTATAAATAGATTAATGCTAAAAAGAGGGCAAGAACAATCTCCACTCTTTAGTGGACCTAGAGAGGAACAGTGTGGCTAAAGATGAGGAAAAGGCTGAGGGAGCTGGGGTTGCTAAGCCTGGGGAAGCAGAGGCTCAGGAGAGACCTTATTGCTGTCTACAACTGAAGGGAGGTTGTAGCCAGGTGGGGGTTGGCCTCTTCTGCCAGGCAACCAGCACCAGAACAAGAGGACACAGTCTCAAGCTGCACCAGGGGAAGTTTAGGCTTGAGGTGAGGAGAAAGTTCTTCACTTAAGAGTAATTTGCCATTGGAATGTGCTGCCCAGGGAGGTGGTGGAGTCACAGTCCCTGGAGGTGATCATGAGGGGACTGGACGTGGCACTTGAAGCCATGGTTTAGTTAGTCATGAGGTGTTGGGTGATAGGTTGGACTTTAAGGCCTTTTCCAACCTTACTGATTCTGTGAAAACAAATTATTAGCAAAATGATGCCTTTTGCAGCACTTAAAAGGAAGTCAGATAACATGAAACTGGCCTCCCATAAAACAAGGGAAGAGTTTTGGGTTTTTTGAAACAGACCTGCCAGAACAAGTATCAAGCAACAATAAGGAATTAAAACAGGTGTTTTACTGCAGTGCAGCCTCCCATCGACATCAGGGAGGAGAGACTGGTTTGGTTTCAAGCAAAGCAGATGATCTCCATACCTGCTTGTTCATTGGCAGCAAGTGTCTGCTCAAACTCTATCCTTAGCATCTCATACTCTTTGCGGACTTGTGCAAGGGTGTCCTCTAGCTGAATCACCTCTGTGCGTAGTTTCTTGTGAAGACTGACCTCGTCCCTCTGAAGAGTAAGAAGGGGACAGAACTTGGTGCTGTGACCTGAGTATCTCCCTTTTCATCAGCATGCAGGTACTAGAACAGATGACTAATTGCCAGGAAGATAACTTTCCTGAGCATTCCCAGAGCCATCCAGACTCAGCAGTGAGGGCTGATGGGGTGACAATGTACCCCAGTCTGATGGAGCAGAGGTATTACCTCAATTAGTTCCACTTGGCGCTGGTGTGTGGTGCGGGTGCCATGAAGCAGAGTGCGGGCCTCATCAAGATGTGCCTTCAGCTGGAGGCTCTCATTATACAGAACAGAAAACTGGGACTGCATGCAGCGATATTCTGGGGTGTCCTTCACAGCCTCTTCCACTGCTCGTCGCAGCTCAACCTAGTTAGGACACAAGAAAATGCCACAGAAGGAAAAAAAATTACTTAATTACTTCCTTGTCCTTGTTGTATATTCTGCAAGACAGGAGTAGATTAAGTGTAGCCAGCAGAAGCAAATGCAAAAGCAGAAGCCCAATAGCACTGCTGTGAAGTAGATCACAGTGATATGCCTCAGTATCAGTTTGGAAAGCCTATGCTTTCTCTGTATGCACTAAGCCTTTCTCTCTTGCATAGTCGTAGCATGAGGTTTTGATGCTCAAGTTCTGCAGCAGTTTGTCTCAAAGATCTGAGCTTGGAAAACATTATTTTTCTTTACAATGAATTTTCTGTAGAACCATAATCACCTAAATCAATAAAGATGAACACACAGAAGCGCATGACAGAAAAGTAGAGAAAACACATATGCAAGAAGGCATTAGCTTTCTACCAGAAAGGGACAGAATGACTGAAGAGAAAAGAAAGTACAGAGCATTTTCTTTACAAAATAAGGGTAGCAAATGATTGTGACAAACAGCAGTGAAACAGACCGGGGGAAGGTGTAGGAGAGATCAACAGCTGTAAAGAGGTGAAATTAGTTTTAACTAGGCATCATTAAAATGTACAGAACAGATGAGAAAATAGGAGGTAAGAAACCACAGTAATTTTCAATGGTGACCACATGGTGTCACCAATACACCAAGTCATATAAACTTGCTAAGTAGCACCTGCTACAAAACACTACCCAGCTAAAGAGCAAGCACAGAACACCATAGCATTAGTAAGTTTTTCCAGAGACACAGTATAGCAAGACACAGGGCAACAGACCACACGAAATGCCTTCATCCTCAAACAGGACGAGACACCTCACCTTGAGTTTTTCATTCTGTGCTGTTACTTCTGCAAGATCCCGGCGTAGTTCCTCCAGCTCATTGAGGCGATTCCCAGCAAGCTCTTTATTTTCTTCCAGCTCTGCATTCATCTCCTCAAACTGTTGGGGATAAATTGCTTGTAAATTCTACTGCTAATGTATCAGCTGTCAGTACTAATTAAGTAATTGTTTATACAGTAACAGAAATTACAGTTTTAAAGGCCAGGTTACATCATAAAGTGAAGGAGAGTCTACTTTTATCAGATCTGCTTCCTAAGGAACTCATGCACAGCCTTTCCTCTTCCCACTGCCCACAACCAAGCCCCTGACATTACCTTGCGGGCATTAATGGTGATTGTGCCTCCATAGAGGCTACTCCCAGCTCCATAGACCTTGTAGCCTTTGGAATTTACCTGCAAAAAAGGCAACAGCTTTCATCAATAGCCAGTTAAATGCCATGACTACTGATATAGCATATGCAGGACCAAAGATGGCACACTAGTCTCATTTCTAACAGCAAAGAGCCATAAGATAATGTCACACATCTCAAAACTACACCTATTTCCCCACTTTGCTGGTGAAGGGGATGATGCTTACTCGTTCAAGAACATCTGCTAAGTGTCGGTTGAGCCTCTGCTCCCTCTTGCGTATCTTGTCAATATCCCACTGAAGGTCATCGATCATAGTCTCCAGAACAGACACTCGAGATTCTGCTGTCTCCACTCTCTCCTGCAGCTTGGAGAACTGCAATCAAAAGAACATTTCAGCCAGCATCTGGAATATAATCAACGTTTTTCTGAGTCTGCTCACTATTAATTTTTCTCTTACTCATAATACCCTGGACACGTGTGCCTTCCACCCACCCACTGCTGTGGCAACAGACTACTCAGTGAACTGCTGTGGATTTTACACAGGCTGAATCCCAACATAATCATGAAAGCAAGACAAAACTGAAAATGGAGAAAGCACAACGCTGGCAGTATCTGGACAGAGGCAGCTACCTCAACTTTATTTATGTTTTTTCAATCATCCATGTTCATCTACTCCAGAGACCACTACAGCTCTTGGTGGTCTAACACTGAATTAGGCCAGCATTAATAAGGTTGTTAAAGGAACTGAAACCCCTGAAACAAATACCTCCAATAATGTGAAACCTTTGATGACTGGGATCACCCTGATGTCATGACACTTTCACACCTGACACAGAGAAACCAAGGAATTTGAAATGACAAGGATGTCACACCACTTGTCTCAGTTCTTAAACATACCTTACTACTCCATACCACTTCCTCTGCTTTATTTTAAAATCAAATCACATCAACTCACTCGTTTGGTTATATTGTTTCATTCAGTGATGCAACAAGCAAATCAATCCAAACTACACAGAAAATCTACGTACTGCTCTTGACAACAACCCTTTCCATAATCTCTGTTCAAAAGGCAACTTTCAAACCACATTGCTCTTGTCTTCCAAGGCAATCACCTGCTTTCCAAATTATGGCAAACACAAACTATTCTAAGCAGGACATCAAAGCAGATTTCTTTCTCTCTCCATTTTATACCTCCTGAGACATGATTCGGTGCTTCTCCTGAAGAACGTCAGCCAACTCCTGCAGCCGTCCATTCTCATGCGAGAGGTAGGTATTAAGCTCCAGGACTGCTTCTTCCATCAGAGAAATGTCTGAGAGATGCACATAAATAAGGAAATTAATAGAAATCAAGGAAGATTGGTTTCAATTATTAAAGAGCATAAAGACAACAAAGAAAAACTTGGGAAGTTCTGGATTTAACTATTTACTGTATATTTCCAGCAGGTGGCTTGCAAGGGTCTCATCCCCAGCTACACAGAGCTTTGACTTGCATCCAATAAGCAAAGGCTCTGCAGTTTAACATACTACGCATTTCTGACTGTCAATTTCCATCTCCTAATGTCTGATATCATTACACCTGTAAAAGGTCATGAGTGTAAACTGAATCATCTCCATCAATTTTCAGTAGTTAGTCACTTGGATTTCTTCTGCAGAACTGTCTGTATTTTTCAGAACTGACAGACATTACATGGCTACCACCTTGCTCAAAGCTCAGTGGAATCTGAGGAGCTGGTTATTCCTACACCTTTTGCTAAGCTGCAAGGATGGAGTCCACAATCAGCTTGCAATACTGCTTTCACTTCTTCACTTGTAAGCATGAAGCCTTTTATGCAGTGGCTAACAGCTGGGCACTAAGATTCAACTGTAATTTCTCAGGTGCACTGCACACTAATGGCAGAAACATGACTTTCCTCAGCCCAACACATTGGGCAGAGCTCTCAGCATTCAAAGTCAGAGGCAGTTATAATTATACTTCTGGTGTGTAGTACAAGTTGGTTTTGGAGGTCTTGCTTATTGAGAGCTTGGAAAGCTAAGCCAATTCATTTTGAAAAAATAAAGGAGCAGGACAAGGACCAGGCCTAAACACTTACAATGCATAACTGTACATGGAGGTACATGAGGATGTTTAAGTATCAGCCACCTTGGTCATACCTCCACTGTTCACCTTGTGGGACAGCACATCTACTTTCTCCTGCAGCTTGTCATACATTGTCACAATCTGGGCAACAGCACGGCGAGAAGACTCTACACGCTCCTGCAGCTGAGATTCTATCTCCTCACTTGTGCTGCTGGCTAGAGTGGCTAAGAAGGAGAATGCTGGCTCCAGTCCTTCACCTGGGAACAGAAAGAGGTGCAAAAAACGTGCTCTGGTAGGCAACATATCGCTAGTTTTCATCAAACAGCCTCTGTCACCCTGCAGAAATGGCCAACATTGTCCACAGCTGAAATCCATCTTTTGCACTGTCCCCAGCCAGGTGAACTCACCTCGTTCCCTCTCATCTTTGCGCTCCTGATTACTGTCCGAGTCTGGTTCAGGTTCTGGTACCACCAGTGCTTTTCTTTCAGTCAAAAGGTCTCCAAGACTTTGGTCCAGGTCGAAGCGTTTAAGGATGATGCGTATGTTCTCATCAAACTGAATGAGGGGATGGGCAAGACAAGGCAAGACAAAGAATGGATGAGAATGAAAGGACCACCGTGGAACAGGAGGAGAGGAGAACGACGCATACAAAACCAGAGTGTTACTAACCTGATTCCAGTATCTGTTGATAATCAGCAGAGAGGCATCATCAGTGGCCTGCCGACGCTCCAGCTTTTCAATGTGCTCACGCAGCTCATCTTCAATGGCTTGTCTCTGGTCCAGCATCTCCGCTAGCTTCCGGTTCTTGGTCTGAAGGGTCCGGATGTCCATCTCCTCCTGCACAGATGCACAAGTCAGGGCACAATGCAGGCCACCCAGGTCACTGGGTTCATACAGAAGGCAGAGGGAGATATTTTTTTCAGATTTCAATACACCAAAAGGCTCAGAGTGTGCAAGGAAGGCATACCGTTGAGGAAACGCCACCAAGCTTAATGGTCTCCACTGTGGTCCCTGAATCTTCAAGCCCTGCCTTCTTCTCTGGGGGTGCAGAAGGGCCAGGCTCTCCAGCTGCGCGTTTATTGCCAATTCCAGACATGGTGGCCAAACCATACAGACCACTGCCTTCACAAAGCTCTTCCTGAAGATTAAAGACCACTATTAAAAAAGGAAAAGAAACATCCACACCACCAACTCCATTTTGGGGTTTTAATACAGTGATCCAGCATAGCAACAAGATGCCCATGGTACAGACCATTTAATTCAAAAGGTCAAACATTCAGTCTTAAAAGACACCACTAGGATGAGAATTGCAAGCAGCAAGTTGATGGGAAAAAAATCCACTGCTCTGTAATGTTAAAATAGAAGCTCTGTACCTTATCAAGCTCTTCAAAATAAAATCTTCATGCAGGCCCAGTCTCTGCTTTTTTTGATGTCTCCCTGTATTGACAAAAATTATTGGTGTCAGACTTTACAAGCAACTAAGCATTTGTATCTGGCACCAGTTCACCCCATGCTAGCCAAATTGTTCTTATCATACCAAGTTAAAGTACAGGGCAACAGTATCTTGAGATCTGCAATAGCTTACAAATCTTGCAAATCCTATGAAACTGAACAGCAATTCCAAGCCAAAGTTTGTGATAACTCATTTCAGGAGTTTTCCTGTCTATCAGGAGAGACAGAGACATCAATTCACAGAACGGTGTGGGTTGGAAGGAACCTTGAAGATCATCTAGTTCCAACTCTGCTGCCATGAGCAGGGACACCTTTAAGTAGACCAGATTGCTCAAGGCCTCATCCAATGTGACACTGACCACCTTTATGGAAGGGGCATCCTAGGAAACCTGTTCTAGCGCCTCACCACCCACACTGTAAACAATTTCTTTCAATACCTAGTCTAAATATACCCTCCTCAAGCTCCAATCCATTTGCTTTTGTGCTATCACAGCAAGCCCTTGTGAAAAAATTCCCTTCCCAGCTTTCTTCTAGGCCACTTTCAGGTACTGGAAAGCCACTACTAGGTCTCCTTGCAGCCTTCTCCTCTCCAGGAAGAACATGTCCCCAAGTTAATACAACCTGCAAAGCTCTGGGCTACTAGTTACAGAACACAAACAAGTTGAGGTTGGAAAAGATGTCTGGAGACCAAGTGCTCAGTGATTCTGAATACAGCAGGGTTAGCCAGTGCAGGCTGCCAAGGGCCTCATCCAGTCAGCTTTGAAGTATTTCCAGAGATAGAAACTGTCACTGCTACCTCTCAAGCCACTAGTTAATACTGGCTTTCATACTTTTTGTCCCCAGACAAAATATTTATCACACTGTCTCCTGCCACTAACCCTCACAGCTCTAGCTCCCCCTCTCCTTACAACTCACAGCAGAGTCTGACCCATACCGTCTTCCCTTTAAGAACTCAACCTCATCCTCACTTTCCATCTATTCACATTCTTCTCTCTGCAGACAGATCACACTGATTCATCAAAGACTCTCAGCTTCATCTTAATCCTCCTCTTATAGTAAAACCCCTCCTACACAGAGACTGAAATACACCTCCAGCTGGCACTCCCCACAGCTCTCACTGGCCAAATGTAATCTACTCCAACCACCATCAATCACCTGCAGAGAGCAAACTTCCACATGCCCAGCACTTAACCACTGATCTACAATTTATGCCCACCAACTGTGCCTGAACCCTTTCACATGCTCATGGCACCCAGTCAAGATAACATTTCAATTCTCGCCACCCAACTCCCCACACACACCAGCCACTCTGTAATTTTTTTATTTATAGAACAGAATAGACCAGGTTGGAAAAGACCTTCAGGATCATTAAGTTCAACCTAGCACCCAACACCATCTAATCAACTAAACCATGGCACCAAGCGCCCCATCCAGCCCCTTCCTAAACACCTCCAGTGATGGTGACTCCACCACCTCCCTGGGGAGCACATTCCAATGGCCAATAACTCTTTCTGTGAAGAACTTCTTCCTAACATCCAGCCTAACCTTTCCTTGGTGCAGCTTGAGACTGTGTCCTCTTGTTCTGCTGCTGCTTGCCTGGGAGAAGAAACCAACCCCCACCTGGCTACAACCTCCCTTCAGGGAGTTGTAGAGAGCAACTCTCCTCTGAGTCTCCTCTTCTCCAGGCTAAGCAACCCTAGCTCTCTCAGTTTCTCCTCACAGGGCTTGTGCTCCAAACCCCTCCCCAGCTTTGTTGCTGTTGCCTCGAGCTGCTGGGAGCTCCCCGAACATGTGCCATGGCCACCCATACAAATCTCAGTGGTGTCCCCGAAACACCATCTCACATAGGATACATACAGCTCCATATCACCCACCGGAGCCTCCTCTTCATGTGCAGAAACACACCTCAAACCACCACTGACTCCCCAGCTACACGTAGGGAGCCACTTCTCTGATCCCACAAGCACTCAGAGACGTGTCCCAACACCTGTCTGTGTCTTCTACGCTAAGGACCCCCTCAATCCTGCCACTGAGCCCACGCACATCTGGGAGCTTCCGACACCACCAACCAACGCCCGCGCCCACAGTCAGAGCTCCAGCCACTTCACTGCTACTTCCCGGGCATGGAGAGCCCGGCACTCGCAGCTGCCGCGCTTACCTCTGGCCTACCCCTCCCGGAACGCCGCTCCTCAAGGCACCCCCACACCTACAGTCCCTTAGGCCCACGCCTTCGGTCACGAATGTACAGTGCCTCTGGTCCCGCACTCTCCTCTTCCTCCGCTCCCCCATCTCCCGGACCACCCCATCCCAAACACTTGGCCCGGCCCGACCACCCCACAGACCCTCACAAGCCCCCTGAATACCGCGGCCGCCCGCGGCCCACCTTCCTCCGGGCCAGGGGACGCCGCTTCCGCTGCCGCGGCCGGCGGCCCAATCCCGTGCGCGCCTGGGAAAACGTCACAGCGCAGCGCCCCTCGGCCACCTCCCCTTTCCGGCGGCCATTTCGCCCTCACCCGTCATGGATGCTACTCGCCCAGTCGCTTGCCCTGGCTCGACATGGCCGCCGTTGCCATGGTGCCGCGGAGGCGCCTGACGCCAGCGCCCTTTGCCGCTGCCCGGGCAGCAGCTGGAGGCGGCGCTGCCGTGCTGAATGCTTCTCCGGCCCCCGGGAGGAGGCCATGGGCTCGTCTGCTGCGGAGGGCGGCCGGCAGGCAGAGGCTCGCTCGAGGGCTGTGGTGGCAATTCGCTTCCCCGGAGGAGGTGTCCCCTACCGGGACTTACCAGCCTGTGCTCACGTGTGTGTGTATAAAGTTCATATAAACGTTGGTAAGGCGGGCAGTGTTTACATATGTAAAATGCGTAACAATAAATACACCGCACAGGGCTAGCCCCAGCTAAGACTGAACTAAGGGTTTTTTTAGATCATACAAGTTTAAAGTAAAATTGCAGTGTTTTAATCCTTTCATCTCCACCCATCTTTGTAGAAAGGCATGAAAACACGTCAGTAGAATGACAGGGCTGCTGCTTTATTTATGGAGTCATAGAATCAATAAAGTTGGAAAAGACCTGAGAGATCATCAAGTCCAACCTGTCACCCAATACCTCATGACTACGAAATCAAGGCTTCAAGTGCCACATCCAACCCCCTCTTGAACACCTCCAGGGATGGTGACTCCACCACCTCCCTGGGCAGCACATTCCAATGGCTAACAATTCTCTCTGGGAAGAACTTTCTCCTCACCTCAAGCCTAAACCTCCCCTGGCACAGCTTGAGACTGTGTCCTCTTGTTCTGGTGCTGGCTGCCTGGGAGAAGAGACCAACCCCCACCTGGCTACAACCTCCTTTCAGGTAGTTGTAGAGAGCAAGAAGGTCTCCTCTGAGCCTCCTCCAGGCTAAGCAGCCCCATCTCCCTCAGCCTCTGCTCACAGGGCTGTGCTCAAGACCTCTCCCCAGGCTCGTTGCCCTTCTCTGGACACGTTCAAGTATCTTAATGTCCTTCTTAAATTGAGGGGCCCAGAACTGGACACAGGACTCAAGATGTGTACTAACCAGTGCTGAGTACAGGGCAGAATGACATCCCGGCTCCTGCTGGCCACTCTATTCCTGATGCATGCCAGGATGCCATTGGCCTTCTTGGCCACCTGGGCCAAGAAGGGTTTTCATCTGCTAAGCAAGTGCAAGCTCTTTTTGTGCAGGTGCTGGTGTTCTCTTTCCCCCAGTTCCACAGCACCAGCCTCTGGGAAATGCCAGAAAAAGGTGAGTCTTCATGTTGCACATCACAACAAAACAAGGTGCTGTGAATGCGAGCAATCACTGGCCTCATCATGCAAGACTTCAGGCTGTGTTTCTGAAGGAAAAAACAAACGTACATTTTAGTTATGTTATATGAGCTCACTCAGCCGCTCCTCACAGGGCTGTGGTCCTGATCCCAGCTTTGTTGCCCTTCTCTGGACACCCTCCAGCAACTCAGCATCTTTCCTAACCTGAGGGGCCCAGAACTGGACACAGGACTCAAGGTGTGGCCTAACCAGTGCTGAGTACAGGGGGGAAATGACTTCTCTGCTCCTGCTGCCCACACAGTTCCTGATGCAGGCATCACCTTTCAGTCCTTGTGTTTCCCCCTACACTTGTTTTTTCTCCTATCTTCACTAAGACACTTGCTTCCATCCAGTAGAAGCACCTTGCCGTTCCCCTTAGTGGTGTTTTTAGATTAACTGTCCTGTCCTTGCAAATTATTATGCACAGAAAATACAGCAGATGTCAGGGGAAAATACAAGCATAAATATAAATGCTAAGGAGAGAAAAAGGAGTATTAACAATTGAGATTCTTTTGTGAAGAAACTGGGCTCTCCCACTACTGTCAGTGAAAAGGATCTGCAGACGATGTCCTGCAACAATTAGCAGTTATTTAAAGTGTGCTTAGGAATGTGACATGTAGGGTTGCTTCTTCTTGACACTGACAGGCTCAACCACAGTCCTTCAATTGCAATTGCTTCAAGAGGTAAGCACATACTTCATTCAAAACTACAGCTAGTCAAGAAATTGACTGAAGCAGAGAGTTTCTTGGAACAGGATACGCACTTATTTTAGCTTGAGCAGAAACAGAATGATATGAAGAAAAATACTGAAGTCCCAGAAATTAACTGAGTGAATAAAAGTGTGTAAGGAATAGCTTACAGACAAAGCAATATTGAGCTTATAGTGTTGGTATGCTAAGGCTGTGACCACAAAAGGACACTCACATTGAGCCCTATGAGGAACTGCTGAGAAAGCTGAGGTTGTTTAGCCTGGAGGAGGCTCAGGGGAGACCTTACTGCCTTCTACAACTACATGACGGTTGGTTGTAGCCAGGTGGGGGTTGGTCTCTTCTCCCAGACAAGCAGTCACAGAACAAGAGGACACAGTCTCAAGCTGTGCCAGGGCTGGATGTTAGGAAGAAATTCTTCATAGAAAGAGAGATTGGCCATTAGAATGCGCTGCCCAGGGAAGTGGTGGAGTCACCATCACTGGAGGTGTTTAAGACCAGACTGGATGAGGCACTTAGTGACATGGTTTAGTTGATTAGATGGTGTTAGGTAGTAGGTTGGACTTGATGTCTCAAAGGTCTTTTCCAACCTGGTTAATTCTGTATTCTGATACTCCTTGTCTAAACAAGACTGCCAGTTTTGTATAAGGTTATGCTGAGCGCATTACCCATGACTAGTTAATCTCTGTTCCAAATCAAAAGAACATACAATCAAATATTGGCTATCCCTCAAGTTGTAAGGGTAGTAGCACATAATACCAAAGTTTGTTATGAAAGCCCAACACATTGGCTTGAAATTCATCCTTTTCAGCAAGGCAGGATGGAATTCAGTGTTGGGAACTCTTCACACTTTACCTGTTTTACTACAGACTTCACCTGTCTGGACAGGCAGCATGCAGATATGCAGGTAAATTAGGAAGTCTGGCACACTCAGGGTGGTATGTAAAATGATCTTTCACCCAGCAGAACTGTACTGCTTCCAAGAGGAAAGGCCATGTAGGAGACAGTGTGTTAACCAATCTCAATGAAACCTGTTACTGAAACCAGCTCTGAGATCATGGCTATCAAAAGGCTCTGCCCTGCCAGTCAAACAGAAATGCTCTCATTTACCAGAAAGGTTATGTGCCCTGGAGTCTGCTGAGGAAATACCAGAACACCGATTGATTCCAAAGATGGGATAAAGACACAGGAAAAGAGGTCAGACAAAAGGACCTGAGGATGTGGACCTCACAAGGAGAAGCTAGATTTAGAAAAAGATAGAAAATATACATGTTTAGATAACCACTGTGAATGGGGAATGCAAAATGCTATCCACAACAGTCATAGCTAACCAGACCCAAATTAAGTGGAGCAAATCCCTTGTCATAAATAATTCTTTTCATTTTGGTACACAAGTCAGGATTTCATTTACTAGGCTGTAAAGTAGAACCACAGCAGTGCGTGTTACTACAGGAGAGAAGGTATGAAACACAGCCCTTGGTGTGCCCTGTGGTAACTGCACATAAGTCCAGAGCCTACTATATCAGATTGTGTAGCTGACAGGAAAGGTAGAGAAAATCTCGAAAAAGAAAACACGCGTTAGTGGAACACACTTCCAAATAAAAATGTCAGATGCTGTCATACATAGTCTGGCGTCAAAGGCAATTAGTCTTTCCTTGGAAAAACAACTACAATAAGTAAATCAATACGATGAAGAACTTAGACTGAACTTCCTAACCCCTTTAATTTCCCCACTGTTCCACATGGACAGTGAGGTCAGCAGGAGCAGGGAGGTCATTCTGCCCTGTACTCCGCACTGGTTAGGCCACACATTGAGTCCTGTGTCCAGTTCTGGGCCCCTCAGTTTAGGAAAGATGTTGAGTTGCTGGAAGGTGTCCAGAGAAAGGCAACAAAGCTGGGGAGGGGTTTGGAGCACAGCCTTATGAGGAGAGGCTGAAGGAGCTGCGGTTGCTTAGCCTGGAGAAGAGGAGGCTCAGGGGAGACCTTCTTGCTCTCTACAACTACCTGAAGGGAGGTTGTAACGAGGTGGGGGTTGGTCTCTTCTCCCAGGCAACCAGCACCAGAACAAGAGGACACAGTCTCAAGATGTGCCAGGGGAGGTTTAGGCTGGATGTTAGGAAGAAGTTCTTCCCAGAAAGAGAGATTGGCCATTGGAATGTGGTGCCCAGGGAGGTGGTGGAGTCCCCAGCACTGGAGGTGTTTAGGAAGAGACTTGATAGTGTGCCATGGTTTAGTTGATCAGATAGTGTTGGGTGATAGGTTGGACTTGATGATCTCGAAGGTCTGTTCCAACCTGGTTAATTCTATTCTATTCTAAACATGCTGGCTACAGACTCCAACATGGTTCTATACTAGTCTGCTGTTTTTGATCAAGCAAAACTAGAAACACTAGTATCCGAAGAGACATGCCTTTTCTATCGCCTGATTTGTGTCAGAGGCTCTTCTGTGTTACCAAAGGGTGATAAAAAATAAGCGCAAAGCTTCAGTCCTTGATCAAAATACAGTTCTTTAAGGTTTGCTATAGCATCCTGTTGTCTTTGACTCAGTGTGTCTAAGGATGTGCCGTAAAAATAGGATAATTTTTGTTCTTCTTTCACAAATGTTGTGAAGTAGTTAATGTTTTTGCTGTGGGCATGGAATAGAAGGAAAAATTGATGCTGCCAGCATGCTATGTCATCAGCGGGACGCCAGTGGAACTATTTAACAACATCAAGATACTGTACCTAGTAATACTCTCCCATACATCATAGCACACAGAAATATATCACCCTACAGCATTCTTGATCTATCCAACAATTGCTGTTTGTATTACTTACAATTGTATCATTATCCTGGCAGACAAGCTGACTAAAGAATAGAATACACCAGGTTGGAAGAGACCTTTGAGATCTTTGTGTCCAATCTATTATCCAACACCACCTAATCAACTAAACCATGCAACCAAGCACCCTATCAAGTCTCCTCCTGAGCACCTCCAGGGATGGTGACTCCACCACCTCCCCAGGCACCCCATTCCAATGGCCAATCTCTCTTTCTGGGAAGCTCCTTCCTAATATCCAGCCTAAACCTCCCCTGGTGCAGCTAGAGACTGTGTCCTCTTGTTATGGTGCTGGTTACCTGGCTACAACCTCCCTTCAGGTAGTTGCAGTGGGCAATAAGGTCTCCCCTGAGCCTCCTCTTCTCCAGGCTAAGCAACCCCAGCTCCCTCAGCATCTCCTCACAGGGCTTGAACACACATAAAACTGTGTACCATGCACTTGGACTAAGTGGGTTCTTGCTTTAATTGTGCTAATATTTAAAAAGTTAGATAATTATTGCTTATCTAAGTGCATCCTGAAGCATCCTAGCATACTTATGGCACTTATGGCAGAAATGTTCTAAGTGTTTTTTTATATTCTGCATAAAGTTCTTACTTTTGCTCTGTCATGTTACCACTCTATGCCTTCCCCTTGTAGAGAAACACTTTATGCTATAAGCTAAATGAAGAATATAGGTCTGCATGCAAAACATGATTAAGTGATTTATTTTTATGGGAATAATGAGGTCTGTAAAACATGTCTGTCTTACTTCCCCTTCCTGTTTGGTAACTCACAAGGATGTGCCTTCCCACCTTTTTGCAAACAACCTAACCATGTAGTTAAAACAGTAGCATTTGCACAGCTCAGTAAATCATATATAGGATCTTCTGTAATAAGTGTTTTTGTCCACACCACTCACATTGGGAGTACCTGAAAAAACAAGCAGCCCTGGAGACACAGAAACAAAAATCCTGGAAGCAACTCAATTAAATGTCAAGACCATAAAGAAGTGCTTTCTCACTCTCTTGCTTGCTCTCAACATGCAGAAAGCATCCTGGAAGTCAATCTAAAGAAAGAACGAATGAAAGACTCCAGTCAGTGAGTAACTCAGACTGAGAAGTCTCAACGGGGATTACTTGCTATTGCCTTGCTGCCTCACTACCCAGTTGTAATAATTCTCATGAGAAATAAAAAGCCCAACACACAGAGCAGAAGCTTGAGTCTATTTTTGTTGCTGGGCAGCATTTGCTGACTGTGCATGAAGAGTTCCCATGTGCAAATGGTTCTGGAAACAGTGCTGTGAGGAGTTTCCTGAAAATGAACCTATGTCCACGATCCATATGAGTAGATGCCTTTAGTTTTAAAGAGCAGCTCTTCAGAAATTGCATTTTTATCTTGGTAATTTCTATACTGTTGCACTGAGTCTGGAAAAATAATATGAGATCCATCTGAAAATATTAATTAACAGCAGTGAAAATTATAGAATTTACAAAATAAACTCTAGAGAAATCATTTCCATCTTTATGCTAGCAATTTTAGCAGGCTATCCTTCTAGATTTTGGACTGGTCACAGACTGTATGTGCCTCTCCTAAGAAGGCCAGTGGCCCCAGCTGACCTCCCAGGACTTGTCTAAGATTAAACATTAAAAAACAAACAAACAAACAAATCTGAATAAATTAAAAATATGAACTAAAAATGTTTTCTAGTATCTGTGTTATATCCTCTACAGACACAGTTAATAGTGTAGTTCTTTTACTTCCAAAGACTATTAGGTGGTGTTGGATGATAGGTTGGACACGATGATATCGAAGGTCTGTCTCTTCCAACCTGGTCTGGTCTATTCCGTTCCATTCCATTCCATTCCATTCCATTCCATTCCATTCCATTCCATTCCGCTAAACTGAATTAAAATGTCTTAAAGATTCAAAATACTGCTGTCCCTTAGAGATTTTAAGTGGTTTAAGAATGTCAGAATTTGTTAGCATTTTCCTGATAGTCTTTGTGTAGTAGGAACCTTGTTACCCAAAAGTTCCAGCTAGGCAGGCAATAGTGTTAGGTTGGACTCGATGATCTCAAAGGTCTCTTCCAATCTGGTTAATTCTATTCTATTCTATTCTATTCTATTCTATTCTATTCTATTCTATTCTATTCTATTCTATTCTATTCTATTCCCTCATGCCAGTAGCAAACTGTATCTTCCACTGTGATTCCACGAGTATCTACTTAAACTTTGCAGTGAACATTCACTAATGCTCTGCGCTTCTCACACAGGCACAGAATTTGTTACTCAGCTGTTGTGATACTGTGACAGACTGAGAGTTGGGCTTGTTTAGTTGGTAGAAGAGAAGGCTCCCAGGAGACCTTCTTGTGGCTTTCCAGTATCTGAAGGGGGCCTACAGGAAAGCTGCTGAGGGGCTTTTCAAGCTGTTAGGTAGGGCAAGGACTAGGAGGAATGGATCCAAGCGAGAGGAGGGAGAGGTAGATTAAAGAGTTTTTAGTTGTTGGAACATGCTGCCCAGGGAGGTGGTGGAGTCACCATCCCTGGAGGTGTCCAAGAGGGGATTGGACATGGCACTTGAAACCATGGTTTAGTAGTCATGAGGTGTTGGGTGATGACAGGTTGGACTTGATGATCTTTGAGGTCTTTCCCAACCTTATTGATTCTATGATTCTATGATGTCAGAAAGAAGTTCTTCACCATGAGAGTGGTAAGACAGTGGAACAGATTGCCCAGGGAGGTGGTGGAAGCCTCTGGAGGTTTTTAATGCCAGGCTGGATGTGACTCTGGGGACTCTGGGCAACATCCCATGGCAGGGAGGTTGGAACTAGGTGATCTTTGAGCTCTCTTCAAACCCTGACAATTCTGTGCCCCAGTATTGAGCCCTGAGGGATGCTAGGAGACACTGGCATGTCACTACACCTGGTCCCACTGAGCAGCATCCCCAGGGTCCTGCTGTTCAGCCCAGCTTGGGCTGAAAGCTGCAGAGAAGCAAACACCCCATCAGTGACACACTGAAGGCCAACACTGGTTTTCATTTCTAGTCATTGCAGAGGCACTGAGACTCTGCTGCTGCCACCTGTGCCAGCCCTGCTGGGGAAAATGCTTCATGCCACCAGCCCTGGCAGCAGAGCCCCTCTCCTTCATGTCTTCTGTGAAGCTCAACACCATGTCCTGACCACAGAGAGGTGCAAAGTCTGTCAGCTTGTCTGGCTGCCAGCGGGGCAACTCAGGCTTGCTCTTAGCCCACCACAGGATGCATGATGAGGAGCAAAGTGGTGGAAGCATGGCCTCACAAAGCTGGCCTCCTCCCAGCTGCCCAGGCAAGTGGGTCAGCAGTTCTTCAGCTCTGTGACCATGCTCCACAGATGCTGCTGCATCCAGGCCTCTCTAGAAGGTCACTCTGAGCTCCTGCTGGCCAGAGGCAGTGCTGGGAGGGGAGGGACATCATGGGTTAGGTGTGCTTGGCCTCTGCTGGGCTTGCTGCTGAAACTCCTGAGGCTCCTCAAGCCCTTGAGACTCCCAAGCAGCTGGGCTGTGCAGTCTGTAGGTGTGCTGTGGGGGCCTTAGGCAGGTCCTCAGGTGGCTCCCCAGGCTCCTGATGCTCTCAAGCAGCTTGGTTGTGCAGACAATAGCCCTGCCACAGCACTCTTCTCTCCACACTAGCTCCTGGCCTATGAAGCTGCCAAAACTGAGGAAGCTGCCAAACTCCTGAGGCTCCCCAGGCTCCTGGGGCTCTGCCACATGGTGGCTGCCCTGTGCTACCATGCCTGGAAGCAGAGGAAATCTCCCCATCTCCTCATCAGAGATCACTGCTGTCTCCTGAGAGCTTGGAACTGGCTGAGCAGTAAGCAGAACTGAGGTTAGGGACCTGCCAAAGGCCTTCCTAAAAGAGGAGAGGCATGCTGGGTGACAAGTGGAATAGTCTCTCCTGGGAGAAGTCTTCCCTAACCTTTCCCTCCTTGGTCCCATATGCACATGGAGCAAATGCCCAATGGCAGCTCCACCACCCGGTTTCTCCTCCTGGCATTCACAGACACACAGGAGCTGCCAGTCTTGCACTTCTGGCTCTTCTTGGGCAAGGGCCCTGTCATCACCACCACAGCCTGTAACTATCACCTCTAAACCCCCAAGAACTTCAGAATAGAATAGAATAGAATAGAATAGAATAGAATAGAATAGAATAGAATAGAATAGAATAGAATAGAATAGAATAGAATAGAATAGAATAGAATAGACCAACCAGGTTGGAAGAGACCTTCAAGATCATTACATCCAATCCATCACCCAACACCATCTAATCAACTAAACAATGGCACCAAGCACCTCATCAAGTCTCCTCCTTAACACCTCCAGTGATGGTGACTCCACCACCTCCCTAGGCAGCACATTCCAATGGCCAATCACTCTCTCTATGAAGAACTTCTTCCTAACATCCAGCCTAAACCTCCCCTGGCACAGCTTGAGACTATGTTCTCTTGTTCTCCACTTCTTCCTCTTCAGCCTCTCCCTGCCTGACCTGGCCTCCAGTTCCATCCCTCTCCCAGGCTGCTGTACTGCAGTGCCCACCCTGCACTTGAGCAGATGCTGCCTTTGATTGGCTGTGGGGGGGGCTGTCACTCTGCTCCGGGCTGGGGCCGGATCCCCTTTGCAGTTGCCCTTGTTTAGCTGTGCTGGAAGGCGTCCAGAGAAGGGCCACGGGGATGGTCAAAGGGCTGAAGCTCCTCTGCTATGGGGACAGGCTGAGAGGTTGTGGAGTCTCCTTCTTTGGAGACTTTTAAAACCCACCTGGATGTATTCCTGTGCAGACTACCCTAAGTGTTCCTGCTTTGGCAGGGGAGTTGGTCTTGATGATCTCTTGAGGTCCCTTCCAACCTCTAATGTACTGTGATACTGTGAAATGTGCCCAGCAACCGCACAAAATAACTTTACTGCATTCCGTATGCAAAAATTAAAAGCCTTCCAGCAGTCTCTGAGGAATAATTCCTGTCTGACCCTTAGTTTGGAAGTCTTGTGTTTTGCCTCTTTACCCCATTCTCTTCCTTAATATCTGCCAAAAGTACACTGTTCCAGACTATTCCACTATGTTGCAATACAGAGTCAGCAGCTGAAAACTAATGTATCTCAGCAGATAGCCTGGGGAGGCACTTGATTGTGCCTAAGTTAAACCATTTGTCCTCTTTGCAATACTGCAAGAGTCAGAACGTTGGAACAAGAATGGTAGGAAGTTGAATCACCAGAGCATATGCAACTAAACTACCTAAGATACATCCATTTCTCTGAATGCAGAGTTGTGTCCTGAAATTCTGCCATTATTTAGCACATTGCCATACTAGCTTACATGGGTTATGTTTTGTTTTGTTTTGCTTTGCTTTGCTTTGTTTCGTTTTTGCCACAGAACAGCCCTACATAATGATTTGATCAGAGAAGCAAAGGAAGCAACAAAACAAAACAAACAGAAGCCCCCACAACAACAACAACAAAACTGGGGGGGGAGGGTGTAGTACTCTAAGAAAAACTGCACTACAATATGTGTGCTTCTGTCATTTTTAGATGTGTGCTGCTTTGGTAAAAGAGATAACAAGAACAGCATTTAATTATGTAAAATGAATTAGTTATTGGTATAATCATAGTATCATAGTATCAGTCAGGGTTGGAAGGAACCACAAGGATCATCTAGTTCCAACCCCCTGCCATGGGCAGGGACACCCCCACATTAGATCAGGCTGGACAGAGCCTCGTCCAGCCTGCTCTTAAACACCTCCAGGGATGGCACCTCAACCACCTCCCTAGACAACCCATTCCAGGGTTTCACCACTCTCATGGTGAAGAACTTTCTCCTCCTCAAACTCTTGAAGCAGGTCCAGAGGAGAGCCCTGAAGATAATCAGGGGGCTGGAGCACCTCCCCTGTGGGGACAGACTGAGAGCTGGGGCTGTTCAGCCTGGAGAAATATCTGGGGACGCCTTAAGGTGGCCTTCCAGTACCTGAAAGGGGCCTACAAGTAAGCTGGGAGGGGACTTTTTACAAGGGCTTGTAGTGATAGGACAAGAGGGAATGGATTGAAGCTTGAGGAGGCAGATTTAGACTAGATCTTAGAAAGAAAATTCTTTACAGAGAGGTTGTTGAGAAACTGGAACAGGTTGCCTAGAGAGGTCATGAATGCCCCCCTCCCTGCAGGTAATCAATCCATGTTGAATGAAACCTTGAGCAACCTGGTCTAGTGGAGGGTGTCCTTGCTCATGGCAGGAGGGCTGGAACTAGATTATCTTTAAGGTCCTTCCAACCCAAACCTTTCCATGAATCCATGAAAGCTGAGGAATCAGGAGGAGGCAAGGACCGCGAGGCAGGAGCTAAGGATACTTTGACAGTGATGCATAGGGAACAAATGACACAACTCTGTAAGGCACCAGGCATCTCAGCTCAGCAGCCTTCAAGACCATGAATTTCTGCAAGCATCTAAATGTCACTTCCCTAGCTTCTCCTGCCTCTAACACTCACATTTATGAACAGGAGGACCTGTCCTTGATCTCAAGCAAAATAGAAGAAAAATTCATGTTCATCCCCTTGTACGAATGCTTGGTGCTATGAGAGCTCTTACAGTGGATGGCAGAGCTGAAGGCTGCACTGGCAACATAAAATGCTCAGATCGGAATGGCTGGGCTGAACCTCTCCTACTTGGATACAGTTGTCACTAATTTTAAAGTATCATCCTGTCACTGTACTGGCTGAATAACTTCAGAAGTAACTGTTTCTTCGAATCATTTCAGATTGCAGTTTGTGGATACTGCATGCACGGTCATGTCTCCAGATGTTCATCTTTGCTTTCAGACCCCTCTCTGCTATACTGACAAAGCCATTTGGTGTGGATAGCTGAAGAGATTAAGCGATCCAGGCAAGAAATAATCCATCAAAAGATGGGGTTTATTTTTCAGCCAGATCAGTTTCCCTTATGCTAGCACAGGGCAGGAGACAGAACTAAGAATGGGAGGTCAGGGATGACAGGTTGTTTAAACTGTGTCACTGCCCCAGAATGACTCATGAGTTTTCTCTGTCTTCTTGGTCTAACAGAAGCTATTGTAAAGATGGCCTATCCCTCAAAGGGAAAAAGATTCTGGGGAGGGAATTGGTAGGTCTCATAGATAGGGCTTTAAACTAGTTTCGAAGGGGGAAGGGGTTGAAACCAGTCCCCCCAGGCTGGGGTCTGGGGGTGATAAGCCAGAGCCAGAGGTGAAACCAGCAGCCCAGCTGAAGTGCATGTACAATAATGCACGAAGCATGGGCAACAAACAAGAGGAGCTGGAAGCCTTGCTGCGGCAGGAAAGTTATGATGTAGTTGCCATCACAGAGACGTGGTGGGATGACTCACATGACTGGAGCACTGCAATTGATGGCTACAGGCTCTTCAGGAGAGACAGGCAAGGAAGAAGGGGTGGAGGGGTGGCCCTGTACGTCAGGGAGGCACTAGATGCCATTGAGACGGAGATTAGGGACGATCAGGTTGATTGCCTGTGGGTAAGAATTAGAGGGAAGGCCAACAGGGCTGACATCCTGGTTGGAGTCTGTTATAGACCACCCAACCAGGAGGAGGATGTTGATGAGTCATTCTATAGGCAGCTTAAGGCTGTCTCAAGATCGTCTGACCTTGTTCTCATGGGTGACTTCAACTTGCCTGATATCTGCTGGGATCTTAACATAGCAGAGAAGTGGCAATCTAGGAGGTTCTTAGAATGCATGGAGGACAGCTTCTTATCCCAGGTGCTGCGAGAGCCTACCAGGGGCAAGGCTATGCTTGACCTCCTCTTCACCAATAGGGAAGGGTTGGTGGGTGATGTGGTGGTCGGAGGGTGCTTAGGGGCCAGTGACCACGAGATAATTGAATTCTCATTATTTGGTCAAGCTAAGAATTCTCATTATTTGGGTAGCAAGAAGACCTCCACTCTGGATTTCCGGAGGGCGGACTTCAGGCTACTCAAGGAACTAATTCAGAGGGTTCCTTGGGATAAAGCCCTTAAAAACAAAGGGGTCCAGGAGAGCTGGTCCTACTTCAAGGAAAAACTGTTGAAGGCTCAGGGACAGGCTGTGCCAATGTGCCGGAAGATGAGCCGCCAGGGCAGACGGCCAACCTGGATGGTTAAAGAACTTTTAATGGAACTAAGGGAAAAAAAGAGGGTGTATCACCTTTGGAAGAGAGGGGAGGCAACCCGTGAAAAATTTAAGGATGTTGCTAGGTCTTGCAGGAAGAAAATTAGGGAGGCAAAAGCGCATTTGGAGCTTAGTCTGGCCTCCGCTGTGAAGGACAACAAAAAGTCCTTCTATAAATACATTAATAGCAAGAGGAAGGGCAGAGATAACCTCCACTCCTTGGTGGACACGGAGGGGAACGTTGTCATAAGGGATGAGGAAAAGGCAGAGATACTTAACACCTTCTTTGCCTCAATTTTTACTAGCAGGACAGAATGTCTTCCAGACAGCTGGCCTCCAGAGCTGGCAGAAGGAGCCAGGGAGCAGCATAGTTTTCCACTGTTCCAATATGGGGTAGTTGGTGATCTGCTCAGCCGCCTGGATCCCCACAAGTCCATGGGACCAGATGGGATCCATCCTAGGGTGCTGAGGGAGCTGTCAGAGGAGCTGGCCAAGCCACTCTCCATCATTTTTCAGCAGTCCTGGCTCACTGGCGAGGTCCCAGAGGACTAGAAGC
This sequence comes from Melanerpes aurifrons, assembly GCA_011125475.1. Taxonomy (NCBI): domain Eukaryota; kingdom Metazoa; phylum Chordata; class Aves; order Piciformes; family Picidae; genus Melanerpes; species Melanerpes aurifrons. The sequence goes on along the minus strand of WWNC01000059.1, from coordinate 565,044 downwards.
CAACGTGGTGCCCATCCATAAGAGGGGCCGGTTGGATGAGCCAGGGAATTACAGGCCTGTCAGCCTGACCTCAGTGCCAGGCAAGATCATGGAACAGGTCATCCTGAGTGCAATCACACAGCACTTAGAGGATGGCCAAGGGATCAGACTCAGCCAACATGGATTTAGGAAGGGCAGGTCCTGCCTGATCAACCTGATCTCCTTCTATGATCAGGTGACCCGCCTGGTGGATGTGGGGAGGCCTGTGGATGTAGTTTACCTGGACCTCAGCAAGGCCTTTGACACCGTCCCCCATAGCAAACTCCTGGCCAAGCTGTGAGCCCATGACTTGGATAGGAGCACACTGCAATGGGTTAGGAACTGGCTGGATGGCCGAACCCAGAGAGTGGTGGTGAATGGTGTCACATCCGGCTGGCGGCCAGTCAGTAGTGGAGTCCCCCGGGGATCAGTGCTGGGCCCCATCCTCTTTAACATTTTTGTTGATGATCTGGATGAGGGCATTGAGTCTATCATCAGTAAATTTGCTGATGACACCAAGCTGGGGACAGGAGTTGATCTGCTAGAGGGTAGAGAGGCTTTGCAGAGAGACCTCGACAGGCTGGACAGATGGGCAGAGTCCAACGGCATGAAATTTAACGCATCCAAGTGCCGGGTTCTGCACATTGGCCACAACAACCCCATGCAGTGCTACAGGCTGGGGTCAGAGTGGCTGGAGAGCAGCCAGGCAGGGAGGGACCTGGGGGTGCTGGTTGATGGTAGGCTGAACATGAGCCTGCAGTGTGCCCAGGCAGCCAAAAGGGCCAATGGCATCCTGGCCTGCATTAAGAACAGTGTGGCCAGCAGGAGCAGGGAGGTCATTCTGCCCCTGTACACTGCACTGGTTAGGCCACACCTCGAGTACTGTGTCCAGTTCTGGGCCCCTCAGTTTAGGAAGGATGTTGACTTGCTGGAACGAGTCCAGAGAAGGGCAACGAAGTTGGTGAGGGGCTTGGAACACAAGCCCTATGAGGAGACACTGAGGGAGCTGGGGCTGCTTAGCCTGGAGGGGAGGAGACTCAGGGGTGACCTTATTGCTCTCTACAACTACCTGAAGGGGGGTTGTAGACAGGCAGAGATTGGTCTCTTCTCCCAGGCAGCCAGTACCAGAACAAGAGGACACAGCCTCAGGCTGTGCCAGGGGAAGTTCAGGCTGGAGGTCAGGAGGAAGTTTTACACGGAGAGAGTGATTGCCCATTGGAATGGACTGCCTGGGGAGGTGGTGGAGTCGCCGTCACTGGAGGTGTTCAGGAGGAGACTTGACAGGGTGCTTGGTTACATGGGTTAGTTAATTGGGTGGTGTTGGGTGATAGGTTGGACGTGATGATCTTGAAGGTCTCTTCCAACCTGGTTTATTCTTCTATTCTATTCTATTCTATTCTATTCTATTCTATTCTATTCTATGTAAGTGTTTAAGGATGAAAGGCAAGTGTCAGGCAAGTGAGCAAAGTGAGAGCAGAAAAGACTGTACAGAAAGACTCCTCGTGATATAACAATTATCTAAATATTTATTCCCAAAGAGAAGGCCTTCTGGCCCACTTTTCAAAATTTCTTACCACCAAATGGCTTGGCTTGCTGAAACTCCATCTGAAATGTTATACTGGGTGCAATATGACATGTGTTTCTCCTGATGTCACTCAATAGTCACGCTCCCATACTGATACAGAAGCAGGTTAATAAAAATGGGTTTAGTTTCTCACAAATTCCGTGACTCTGATGCTGGATAGAACATGCTAATGGATCCCTCAGGAATGTACAATCTCTTTCACATCTACAGTACCCTCACATGCCCTGTTGCTTCTGTGCTCTTCCAGAGTCTGTTGTGTTCCCAGTGCATCAATATTTGCAGGTGTGAGAACATTTAAGTGAGAAAGGCAGTCTTGTCCTGAATCGAGGTTCTTTACCTGATGTGCAAGGAACTAATTGACACACAAAGTTATTTGTTTTATACTAGTTCTCTTCCCAGAAAAGGGTGCTAGGTGGTAATTTCACAACGCCAGTACAGCAATCCTTGAGATAGTCATTAGTTTGCACAATCATAGTTAGCGTATTCATTGTTTATCATATTTTTACTGGTGATTCTAATACTTATCTTGAAGCAGATTGGTATATAGCTTCTTCACCTTCATTTAAAGGTATAACAGTTTTTAATTCCACTGTGCAAGCTCAGTGGGTAAGGTGGAGGTAGGTGTGTTTTTCATATGATAATGTGGAGTCACCATTATTGGACGTATAGAATAGAATAGAATAGAATAGAATAGAATAGAATAGAATAGAATAGAATAGAATAGAATAGAATAGAATAGAATAGACCAGGTTGGGTGTTTAGGAGGAGACTTAATGGGGTGCTTGGTACCATGGCTTAGTTGATTAGATGGTGCTGGATGATGGGTTGGACATGATGAGCTGAGCTGGTCTGGTCTGATCTGGTCTGGTCTGGTCTATTCTATTCTAATTAGCTAAGGTAACTGAAAGCTATTTCTCCATGGTATCATCCACTACCAAGTTTTTGTTTATCTTCATGTCCAGCTACAGTTCCTGTTTGACTCTGGTTTGAACAGTAGCTTGACCATGAAATGGATACTACAACATGCTGGGCTTAGGGACTCTCCATTCCTGTTACAATGATCTCAGAACAGACACATCATGGTTGCCTAATTTTTGGTAAATTTTTTAATTCCACTCAACATCCATATGAAACATTGTCATTAAAAACTGATAGAAAAAGAGGAAGAGGTGGTCAGCAAAGAAGGATGATTTTGGAAAGCAAATCACCTGAGAAACTATACTTGCTTATTATTGTCTACTACTGTCTTACTGTTTCTGACATGCATCTAGCTAAAAGATGCATGTTACTCCCGGAGATGAGGAGGCTCAGGGGAGACCTCATTGCTGTCTACAGCTACCTGAAGGGAGGCTATGGCCAAGTGGGGTTTGGTCTGTTCTCCCAGGCAATCAGCACCAGAACAAGAGGACAAGTTGTCTCTCTCAAGTTGTGCTAGGGGAGGTTTAGGCTGGATGTTAGAAGAAATTCTTCCCAGAGAGAGATTGGCCATTGGAATGTGCTGCCCAGGGAGGTGGTGGAGTCACCATCCCTGGAGATCTTCAAGAAAAGCCTGGATGAGGCACTTAGTGCTATGGTCAGTTGATTGGATAGGGCTGGGTGATAGGTTTGCCTGGATGATCTTGGACGTCTCTTCGAACCTAGTTGATTCTATGATTCTGTGAAAACTGTGGACCTCTCAGTGCACCTCACCTTTTCCTCAGAGAGCAAGTCACTGTAAGAATACAACTGTGGTGCTGGATTGTGTTACTGCTTTGAACATTACTGTTCCTCTGGCCTTTTCCCTGCTTCATCCACATTTTCTCTGCAATAAGAAGCCTTAGCTGGGGGATAGCTCCTGCCAGTTATAAGAAGCAAGGATCCCAGGCATGTATAACTGAGCTCTCAGAGTGCTTATTAGAGGGAATAGTATATCATAACATTAAAACACCAAAACCATGCATAATGCTGGAAGCTTCTGATGACAGGACAGTGCTCTAGCAAAATTCTAACCATGCTTAGCAGAACATAATCTTTTACTGAACCTGTGTAAAAAAAAATTTTTGTCCTCTTTTGTTTTTCTTTTTCTTGTTTAGTTGGTTAGTTTTGTTGTTTGTTTGGTGTTCTGGGGGTTTTGGTGGTTTGTTTTTAATTATCACCCCACTCCCACCCCAGATTTTTCATAGAAAAAGAAGTCAAAACCTGAAAATAATTTAGCTTAAATATATACCTTATTTTTTTTTTTTTTTTTTTTTTTTCCCTGGAGCTTTTCTGGACCTGCAGGCACAAAACTTAGTGGAGTTTTTACAATGAAATCACAGAAAACTTCTTCAGAGGCACATTTCAGATAACTGCAGTTAGAAACAGTTTGTATTAAGGAAGTATTGTTGTAGCTGATGGACCTCTCCATTTGAATAAATAACGTCTGTAATGAATCCATTATCACAGTGAAAGCATTCTGCTGTGCATCATGGTTGACATGCACATAAAACAACCTGCTGGCAACTCTGAAGCACTGACTTTCCACTTGAGCATGCAGAGAGTGATCTTCCTCTCCGCGAAGTAGTAAGGCATTATGATACGGACAGCTGGCAAAGGCTTGGCGGGGGACGCGGAGCTGGGGTCCAGAAAACAAACCAGCTACTGACGAGGGAGGGAGAGAAGGAGGGAGCCACGCAAGAGCAAGACGGGGCAGTGCCGCAAAGGCGTGGCCGTGGGAAGCCGATAAAAGCACTCGGTGGGTGCCTGGAGTACATGTGAAATCCCGGCCAGGGGAGGGCTCCGGGGGTTTTGTGCAGGCGTAGAATACCGCAGGGCTCTGCACCAGCGCCCGGGCTGGCGTTTTCCTGCTTCCAGTGGATCATTTCAGGACCACAGGGAATGGTGTTCGGAAACTCCTGCTGCGCTACAGTCTCTGCCCAGGCGTCCTTCTAGGGCTCGGGCACTTCGCCTTATGCTTCTTAACCTGCTTTCACGCACCTCACTCCCTCCTCCCCATTCTCTCGTTTTTGATTTCTCATTCTGGTCAGCTCCCCTTCCCCTCCTTCCGAGCATCTCTCTGCTGGCGTAAGCACACGTTGATGCTTCTAATCCCACCCTCAAGACCCGGGAGGGAGGGGAACAGTTTGCGGGAAAGAAGTGACCAACAAGCAGAGCGGCAAGACAAAGCCGAAAGCAGGGCTGCATGCGCACCTCCACAGCATCCTCCTCCCCCCGCCCCGCGGGGGCGGAGAGCCCGCGCTGCCGGCGGCGGGGCCCGGCGGCGGTGTTGCAGGGGCGGCCGCCCCGCTCTCCCTCCCGCAGGCTGCAGGCGCTGCCCGGGGTGCGGGGCCGAGGCTGCCAGCCAGGAAAGGGTAAACCTCTCCGCGTGTCTGGGGCTGTCCCGGGGGGGCTGGTTCTGGCTGCTGCCGGAGAAGCGCCGTCCACCCGCGGCGTGGCTGCGAGCACCGCCTGGGGAAGGCGCAGCGGCGGGCGGCGGGGGCGTTTCTGTCCTGCCGGCGGCACCGAGCGGGGGGCAGCTGGGCGAGGAGGGGCACGAAGTTACTGACTGCTGGGCGGCGAAGAAGGGACTGCTTCCCGGGAACCAGCCGCGTTTAGCTGCGGTAGCTCAGGCAGCCGAGCGAGCCGGGAAGTGGAAACCCTCCAAGGAAGGAGGAAATGTTTTGTGCTTGCGCTGAGACTGTGACCGTACATGGTGACAAACAGAAGAGAGGGTGGCCAGAGCCTGGCTGGGCCTAAAGAATCAGCCCTTCCGTTAGGTAAGGTCAATGAAACTCCTTTGGGGAAGGAAAAAACCCCGGCAAGCTTGCACCTTGTACTGGGTGCCACCCAAAGGAGCCCTCGACCCGGGTGAAAGCATGGTCAGAGTTTTTCTGGTCAAAAGTCCCATCTGAGCACACTGAAATACCACCTATGTCTCTGATGCTTTGCAAGGAGGGCAGAGGGGGGATCAGCTTATCTAACGCCCTCTCCTCTTTGACCATCATCACTGAGGTAACTGCTATTAATCCCAGTGCTTTAAGGGTCACCTTGTGCTACCTGGCAGCTCTCCCACCTAAGAAATGAAATGTCTGAAGGCACTAGCATTTAAAATCATAGGCTGTGGAGGAAATTTGCAGCTGTGCTGACAGTGCAGCAAAACATGAAATTATACCAGTATGTACTACAGGTTCATAAGCTGCTGTGCTCTCATACAGTCACTGAGAAAATAATTCCGTATACAACCAGTGGGATGCCATAAAGGCATACCAGATTCAGCAGGCATTTGCCATCACGAAAAACTAGTAGAAATACCCTCCTGCACATGTGAAATCTGCTGCTTTCTTGTGTTCCCAGCAAGGGCAATATGAGTTATGTAACAGACTGCTTTTCAGCTACTGTATTTATCCTTTTTTTCCCCCCTGGGGCTCATACACATCACCAGTATCCCCCAGAACCAGGGCATACCATTTCCCATGCCTTTGTGTGCAAGGTAAATAGTCTGCCTCATGTATTGGGGAGGGAAGGGAGGAAGGCTGTGTGTTCCCCAGAGACAAGTGATAAATGCAGAGAAAAATTAGCACTGTTTGACATTATTAGACGATGTCTCTTAAAAGAGGAATGTTCCTTATCAAAAAGACTAAATCTTTTATTGCAAACAGAGATTAGAAACAATATTCAGTTTGCCACCTGGTAGAGTTTTGCATTTTTATTGTTACATAGAGCTGTCCCAATTGGAAACTTTCAGCCTTAACGCCAAGACCTTGGCTCACAAAACCCCCAACATATTTCCATATTACTGTGTTTTATTCTTTATAGTCATAAATTAACATCAGTAAAGCTGCAACACTTTCTGCATTAGCAGCCATCACCACATCTGTTTTCTTTCCTTCCTTCTCCCTCCATTCATATACGCACAGCCTTACTGGGACAGGTGGCTTGTTCACAGCAGTCATAATTTAGGGGTTAACTAAAAGGGTTTATTAATGATTAAATGATGATCAAAGAATGATTAATCTGACAAATACATGATGATCAAATTGTGATTAACCAATAATTTAATGATAAAGTCATTTAAAATGGATTTAACAATAATTAGTTGATAATTAATCTGTAATGAAATGATAATTGAACAATGACCTAATTGATTATTTCAGCAATGATATAAATTACTAGATGGCAGTCAAACTCTCTGCTAGTTACTACTTGGGCTGGATATATGTGTTGCTAACATGCAATGTACTTCTAGGCCAAATACAAAATGTTGCTTACCCCATAGCTATCAGATGTACAGTCTGCAGCCATAAGGGAGAGCTCAGAGGGCTAGGAGTGGATGGGAGGTTGCAGATACCTGTAGTGTAAAGTTACTGACTTGTAGTTAACCCCCCCTCCTGTGTACGTGCAGGAATGCAGCCATAGCAGTATTAGTTTCATAGTTTCATAGTTTCATTCAGGGTTGGAAGGGACCACAAGGATCATCTAGTTCCAACCCCCCTGCCATGGGCAGGGAAACCCCACACTACATCAGGCTGGACAGAGCCTCATCCAGCTTGCTCTTAAACACCCCCAGGGACGGGGCTTCGACCACCTCCCTGGACAACCCATTCCAGGGTCTCACCACTCTCATGGTGAAGAACCTCCTCCTCACATCCAGCCTGAATCTCCCCACCTCCAGCTTCATTCCATTCCCCCTAGTCCTATCACTACCTGACATCCTGAGAAGTCCTTCCCCAGCCTTCCTGTAGGCCCCCTTCAGATACTGGAAGGCCACAATTAGGTCACCTCGGAGCCTTCTCTTCTGCAGACTGAACAGCCCCAACTCCTTCAGTCTGCTCTCATAGGAGAGGTGCTCCAGCCCTCTGATCATCCTCGTGGGCCTTCTCTGGACACGTTCCAGCACCTCCACATCCCTCTTGTAATAGGGACTCCAGAACTGGACACAGTACTCCAGATGGGGTCTCACCAGAGCTGAGTAGAGGGGGAGGATCACCTCCCTCGACCTGCTAGCCACACTTCTCCTGATGCAGCCCAGGATCTGATTGGCTTTGCGGGCTGCAAGTGCACATTGAGAGCTCATGTTGAGCTTTTTGTCCACCAGCACCCCCAAGTCTCTCTCCTCAGGGCTACTTTCCAGCCAGTCACTGCCCAGCCTGTATTTGTACCTGGGATTGCCTCCACCCAGATGCAGGACCCTGCACTTGCTCTTACTGAACTTCATGAGGTTGGCTTGTGCCCACCTCTCCAGCCTGTCAAGGTCCCTCTGGATGGCCTCCCTTCCCTCCAGCGTGTCTGCTGCACCACACAGCTTGGTGTCATCAGCAAACTTGCTGAGGGTGCACTCAATGCCACTGTCCATGTCACCCACAAAGATGTTGAACAAGACAGGTCCCAGGACTGATCCCTGAGGGACTCCGCTTGTCCCTGGCCTCCACTGGGACATGGAGCCATTGACAGCCACTCTTTGGGTGCGGCCATCAAGCCAGTTCCTTATCCATCTAGTGGTCCACCCATCAAACCCATGTGTCACCAGTTTGGAGACCAGGATGTGGTGCGGGACAGTGTCAAAGGCTTTGCTCAGGTCCACGTAGATGACATCAGTTGCTCGCCCCTCATCTATTAATGTTGTCACCTGCTCATAGAAGGCCACCAGGTTGGTCAGGCAGGATTTGCCCTTGGCAAAGCCATGCTGACTGTTCCCAATCACTTCTTCACTATTCTTTTGAGCGAGTAGTGACTCCAGGAGGAGTTCTGTCTCCTTCTGGCTCAGGCTGGTACTGTTAGCTCCTGATAAGAAATGGCCTCAATTTCTTGGTCCCTGAGGAGATGATAGAGCCTAGCACAGTTCTTGGGGTTTGCATGGTGGGGCTGGTTTGGTGGTGGTGCTTGAACCAGAGTGCTGCTCACTCAGCCAAGGTTGGCGCACCTGTCACACCTCCCCGAATCACTGTGGGAATGGATTTAGTCTGCACATTGCCCCATCAGAGGTTGTGGAATGGCTGGTTTCCAGCCCTGAGGGCACAAGTACTTAGAGAAATCCAACAGAAGGAGCTATTCCACTATGACCACGCTGGGATACCTCATTCCTGCTGCTCTGGAATAGCCACTTCTGGACAGACGTCTCCAAAACCTCTTCCTCATCTGCTCAGATTGCTTTAGTCTGCAAAGAGTTGCTAGGACTTGAGCATGCCACATTCAGTAGCTGGCTTTTTTCCCTAGCTATTCTAGGTAATTTGCCTGTATGGATTATCAATGTGGATATCAGTGTGGATTATCAAAGTATAAAATGTCAGTTGTACACAACAACAAAGCCCAGCTGATATGACACACAATAGGGAAAAACAGATTCCTTCCTTTTATATTCCTAAACTGAAGTTCCACTAAGATAGAAATTGCCTCTCGCTATGTTTACATAGAGTGTCCCATAAGCAGCGGCTCTGGTCGTATTTTAATGAAAGACTGTGAAACAAGGAGACAAAAAACCAGATTATCTACACTATCTCTGAGGCACATTTATCTCTGAGATTCCACAATTGGATAGCATAAAGTAGTAGGTAGTGCCATTATTAACAGCAGCTTTGTCTAACAGATTTTTTTCTTCTTTTAACAAATAGGGATGTAAATTTTGTATTAAAGCACAAGCAGGTTCAAACCAAAAGCTGCATTTAAGATTACTGGAGGGCTCCAGGCAATCTCTGGGAAAATATGCAGCAGATCATTATACAACTTTTTAAGAGCTTTTTGCCTCTGGCACAAAAGAAAATGTAAATTCAGACAGATTGCCTAATTAATTTTAAAGCCACATAAACTTTTGATGTCATCTTATAAAAGACAGCTCCTCACAAGACTCTTTGCCTTAAGTCTCTATGTTAAGCTATTATCTTGCAGTACCATCTTCTCTAGGCTGCTTGCCACCCCACTTGATCTGAATGCTTATTGCTTAATAGCAACAGGGAAGAGCATAACTTTCCCATAGTGTTGCACAGCAGGGAGGCAGCCAGGAGAAGGTCAGCAGGTGCTGAGAAAAGACTCCCTTCAGATTTATGTGGCAGAGGAAAATTAATACACATGAGAAGCAAGGCAGAATTTGGGGAAATGACTAATGAATATATAGTCACTTCACAGCTTGTTTCACTGGTGTCAGTAGTTTTCTTAATTCAAGGGAAATGGAGAAAGTACCTTCCAGCTGTCACATCGTTGTACCTTGTTTCTTAGCTCAGTAGCTTTCCAACTGTGCTCCTGGGATTTCTAAGCATTTATGAACAACAACCTGTAAAAGTTAACTCCTGTTAAATAAGAAGGCAGCTGATTTTTCAGTAAATTTACATTCAAGATGCAATTCTGCAGTGTCTGGGGTTCTCTAAATGGACAGAGTTACTTTTCTAAAGTAACCTTTAGAAAACCTTTAGTAACCTTTTCTAAAGGTGCTTAAATTTCATCTCCTTGGACACAATGAGTTTATATGTTCATTCACAGGCTCTGGGGAATGGCAGGTCAAAATATATGTCTGTGCCATTGATTTCTCTCTCACATCCTGCAGGTGGTCTTGCAGAGGGTCAAGTCCAGACCTTCTCCACCTCCATAGACACTTCTCTTGCTCTTCAAACAACAGCTAAGCTCTTAGACTGTAGGAGTCTTACAGCTTTAGTACATAGACCATAAGAAATAAAGTGAGGTTGTAAGAGAACTGAGAGATCATGTGCATCACCAGCAGCCCAGGTCTTTGTCGTAACAGGAAGCATTTGAGGTGACAGTTAAATGAAGCAGCCTGGCTGACAGATGTTCATTGTCTAGAAATGGCGTCATGACAACTTCTTTAAGCACTACATGAAGTATAAGAGGTAAGAAATACATTTGGTACCTGCTAATAAAACACAATCAAAGCAGAACTGCTGAGCCCTTACCTTTAAGATCGTGCTGAATGTTTTTAGAAACACAGCTCTTGCCAGGATGGTTTGTGTTTTAGGGAGCCAAACTCCCAGTTTGGCATCTAAGTGTAATGGTCAGATCTGTGAATGCTTGGGTTCTACTGGGCATTGCTGTTTCCAAGGCAAGCCTGAACACATTGCAGAAATATTATCTGGCACCTGACCTACTAAAAGCTGTCAGAAAACAGGAGGAATTGCAGATGAGAAAAGCTGGCCATCTGGTCCAGTAATAGGGATCAGCTCATGGTAGGGACCTCAGGTTTCGGAAGCTGAGGATATCTGTCCACAACAGTCAACTGTCTGCATAAATATATGAAACAGAAGGAGATCTATGTGGCTGCTATGACTTTGTGATTCTTGCATCAGTTTGCTTAGATTCAAGCAGGTATGTTTGCTGGTGTGATAACAGTATCCAAGTCGAGACAAAGCTCTTTCCTCTGCCAGAGAGAAGAGCTTGAGCTTGAGGTTGCAGTTTGTCTGCAAAATGTTAGATTGGGGTGCAGGTGTTTTTTTGCACAAAGGTTTGGAGTTAAGATGCCATTATAGGATCAGACAAGTTGAAACTACATCCTATGTGAACGCTGTTACAACTACCACCATTCCATGGCTTCGGTGGGGACTGCAACAGTTGGCCTCTCTTAAGAGAGTCTGCCTTTATTTCCTACAGAGATGACTTCTGACTTCATCCAGCTGTTTTTATATTAGGAGTGTTGTGGGTCTTTATCCCCATTGACATGGAATAGAAGTGTAGTTGGGCAAAAGGGAATCATTTAATATTGTAATCAGAATAGAACAGGGGATAGAAGACAGGTACCCTGTCTTACAGGAGCCTTCTAAAATTTTGCAGTCTTGTAACATGCAGGATACTCTGTTCTGGAATGCCTCCAGGAACACCTCTGTGGAGAAGAGTTAGAGACAATGTCACGGTCCGGAGACATTAGATGTCTCGGTCCGGAGACACAGTTCTTTTAAATATTCCCGTGTTGTGAAATTAAAGGCACAAACAAGGCCAAAGTATCAACAGCTAGACTATTTATTACATAAATAAAGTGGACATAAGAAGGGAGAGGGAGAAAAGAGAGAGAGAGAGAGACGAGAGATAGAAGAGGAAGAGAAAAGGAAAGGAATTATATTACCACACCCCTCATCCCCCCCAAGACAGTTTGAGTCTGTGGAGGAAAGGTGCTGCAGGAGATGTTGGGTTTGTAGAGAAACCGTGGTGAGGCTTTTGCTGGAGAACAGCTGTGGTCCTCTGGGAAGATATTGGGTTGATACAGGAACGGTGCTGAGAGAAAGGGTGCTGAGGATTTGGCTGGAGCTGTGGTCCTCTGTGCAGCTTCTTTTCTCCGGAGCAGCATTGTCCCGGCTTCTCAGCGGCCTGGCCTGTCTCCTGTGTTTTCCTTCATCTCCGTTTTTCTCCTCTGTTTCTCTCTTCTGTTTCTCTCTACAAACCAGTAGTTGCTCCAGTCTTTTATACAGTTTTTAGTCCTTAGGTATGTAGTCAAATATTGTCCCTCAGGAATTCCAGTGGCAGGAAATCTGTGTGTTTGGGCAAGAACCTGGCTGGAGGTGGGGGCGGGGAAATCTCCGTCTACCCAGTCTCCATCCAGACAAGGCTCAGGAAACAGGTGGAGATTATCTTGCCCTAAAGGTGTGATGGCTGGGTCCTTGGGTCCATTGTTGTAGTCCCATGTTATCACGATGCAATCACAAGCTGATTTGCATCCAGGATTGGTGGACAGGATTCTTTCCACCTTCTTTGCAGTGGCTCTGCTATCACTTTATCTTTGTTGACTCACATAGAGAGAGACAAACTTATTAGACTCTGACAGACAAAAGTCATCTTTCTCTTTTAAAACAGTATTCTGCAATCTGAAGAGGACGTACTTTTCTCCTCTCCCTCAGTGTGTGCAGAGATAACTGTTTCCTGAGCGGTATAATTCAGCCAAGTAATTAGGGAACTAATGAAGATGAGAATGTGATGTGGATTTGGAACCAGGTGAAACCATCTGTTTCTGGATGGAAGCTTTATCGTGAGGATCTGGGGAAAGAAACAAGATGAATATATAGCTTCATATTGCCACAGCTTCTAAATATGTTTAAGCAATGGCTCAGTTCCACACAGAACAGATAGAGGAGCAACCTCCCCTGAAAAGTATTTATTTACATGGTTGCAAAGTGGTTACTATTCAGGATTCATACAGAGTTCTCTTAAAACACTGTAAAATCTAATTCTAATTCTTGCTTTTCTCCTCAAACTTAGTTTTTCCATCAGAAATGACATTTAAATACTTAAACCCAAATACAGTATTTGATTTTTTTCCCCTCAAAAAAGAGAAAGTGACAATACCAACAGCTTCTGAAAACAAAATAGCTTCTGTAAATCCAGAATCATCCTAATGGCTAGAAAACAGCCTGACCAGCAATTCTGGATTCAGGTGCTGCAGGTACTTAAATCAAACTTCACCTCTGCAGAAGCAAGATCTACCTAGATTTGAAACTCTTGGGTCCCCAGTGTTAAGGCCAAAAAGTCATGAGGAGGTCAGTCTCCCCTCTTTTCTAGATCCTTCAGCTTGGTTTTAGCATGAACTGGAGTATCTGACCCACTTTAATATGCTCCTGACCACTTTTAGCCTCTGTATTTATTCCACTACCCAGTGAAAGCAGCCATTTCCTCTGCAAATAAACTGATGAAGAATGTGGCAGTCAATGTGAGCACCAACAGCCCCAGTTGCAGAGGCAGATTTGGAGAGAGAATAGAATAGAATGGAATTAACCAGGTTGGAAAAGATCTTTGAGATCAAGTCCAACCTATCACCCAACACCATCTAATCAACTAAACCGTGGCACCAAGTGCCTCATCCAGGCTCTTCCTAAACACCTCCAGTGATGGTGACTCCACCACCTCCCTGGGCACCACATTCCAATGGCCAATCTCTCTTTCTGGGAAGAACTTCTTCCTAACATCCAGCCTAAACCTCCCCTGGCACAACTTGAGACTGTGTCCTCTTGTTCTGGTGCTTGTTGCCTGGGAGAAGAGACCAACCCCCACCTGGCTACAATCTCCCTTCAGGTAGTTGTAGAGAGCAAGAAGGTCTCCCCTGAGCCTCCTCCTCTCCAGGCTAAGCAACCCCAGCTCCCTCAGCCTCTCTTCACAGGGCTGTGCTCCAGACACCTCCCCAGCTTTGTTGCCCTTCTCTGGACACCTTCCAGCACCTCAACATCTTTCCTAAACTTGAGGGCCCAGAACTGGAGACAGGACTCAAGGTGTGGCCTAACCAGTGCTGAGCACAGGGCACAATGACTTCCCTGCTGCTGCTGGCCAGAGGCAGAGGTGCAAGTGCCTGCGTGTTGTTTTCCTTGAGGTATTCTGAGCTGCAATAGCAGAATAAGAGCTGAGACCTTGAGTTGTGTTACTGATGAGGTGAATCCAGGTAAGTCTGAATCGCTTGTGAACGTGACACTGGGACCTGCCTGGCTGGCTTCCAGTCCTGCGTGCTCTTTTAGAAGCAGCTGCTTCCTTGTGTGAGCAGGGACATAACTTCCTGAGAGGGTGGTGCTTCCCTGCGCCACCTTACCCACCGTGCAGTGTGCCCGCAGCGGCGATGCCAGCAGATGGAGTCCCAGCACAACTTTCCCCGTAGGCAGGAACGGTGAGGAGCTGACCTGCAGGCTCAGAGGGTCCACCCGCAGGGACTTGGGAAGTACGTTCTCGTGGTGCAGAGGAGCCTGGTCTTTCAACCCCTAGGGTGACGGAATACCTCGGGCAAGCTTCCCTTTGGTTCTTCTCTTGAGGACGAATCCCCCACAGCCCAGCTGGCTGGCTTCCCTGCAGGAATGATGTGACACAGATTTTTCCCTTTTCAGTAGAAGACTCTGAAGGATGAGGCCTCTTGCTTAGATGGAGATTATTAGTGTTTCAGTGCATATCCCAAGAGGTCCAAAGCTCACTGCAGGCTCATCATTTTTGCAGCTCAGATCTCCAGCACAGTGGCAGATGGAAAGTAGGTTTCTTTACTCCCTGACAACTAAATTACCTTCTAGCTTTTCTTTTACCTCCTCTTCCGCTGTGGTCCTTGCTTTCAAGTTTGGAGACTGGGTCAGTGACAGTGCCAACAATGATGGTCACAACAAGAGGAGTCTCCAAAATATGCCATTGTGGGTTGTAGAATATGGTTCTGCATTTGTGTGTTCTCTTAATGTTTGTAACTGGTTAGAATAAAATTAAAAAAAAAAAAGAGGAAAGCCTTGGATTTAGGATGAATAAATGCATTTAAATGCCAGGTCTTTGCATCTGATGGATTCCAGGTCTTCAGACTTTGAATTACTTTGATGTGGATCTGGCAGCTGAAGTGCAGCTATCACCTTTAAAGCCTTTACAGGGTCCACTGATGCCATCCAGTGCAGTGTCTGTGGAAAAGGATTGTATAATCAGGAATGGGGAAAAAAAATCTCTTAAGTCTTATGTCTTCATGAATCATAAGATTCACAGTCTGTCCAAGGATGGTCTGAGATCTCACAGCATGAAGTGCCTGGTCTCTAGCAAATATTTGGAATAACTCTCGTGTATTTTCTATTGATGTGAGTAACAGCCCTTTCCAATAAGATTGTCAGATTCCCATATGGCAGTGGGAAGCAGTTTTCTTAATGGTAAATTACTGTGGTAATGAAGGCAGTTTTGAAGTAGGCCCAGAATTAGACCTTGCTCAGTGTTCTCTGATTAATTTCTTCTACACAGTCCATTCCTCTGAGACAGATACTGCTTAGATTGTTTCAGACAACAGTGCAAAGAAGGAAAAATAGTAACATTTTGATCACCATTTGATGATCAGAACTTGGTGGAGGTAGAATATTTAAAATCCAACAGCATGAGATTGAACACATCCAAGTGCCAGATTCTACACATTGGCCACAGCAACCCCATGCAGAGCTACAGGCTGGGGTCAGAGTAGCTGGAGAGCAGCCAGGCAGAGAGGGACCTGGGGGTACTGGTTCATGGTAGGCTGAAGATGAGCCTGCAGTGTGCCCAGGCAGCCAAGAGGGCCAATGGCATTCTGGCCTGCATCAGGAAGAGTGTGGCCAGCAGGAGCAGGGAGGTCATTCTGCTCCTGTACACTGCACTGGTTAGGCCACACCTTGAGTCCTGTGTCCAGTTCTGGGCCCTTCAGTTTAGGAAGGATGTTGACTTGCTGGAACATGTGCAGAGAAGGGCAACAAAGCTGGGGAGGGGTTTGGAGTACAGCCTTATGAGGAGAGGCTGAGGGAGCTGAGGTTGCTTAGCCTGGAGAAGAGGAGGCTCAAGGGAGACCTTCTTGCTCTCTGCAACTACCTGAAGGGAGGTTGTAGGCAGGTGGGGGTTGGTCTCTTCTCCCAGGCAACCAGTGGCAGAACAAGAGGACACAGTCTCAAGCTGCACCAGAAGAGGTTTATGCTGGATGTTAGGAAGAAGTTCTTCCCAGAAAGAGAGATTGACCATTGGAATGTGGTGCCCAGGGAGGTGATGGAGTCCCCATCACTGGAGGTGTTTAGGAGGGGACTTGATAGGGTGCTTGGTGCTGTGGTTTATTTGATTAGATGGTGTTTGGTGTTGGTTGGACACGATGATCTTGAAGGCCTTTTCCAGCTTGGTCTATTCTATTCTATTCTATTCTATTCTATTCTATTCTATTCTATTCTATGTTATGCTATACTATGCTATGCTATGCTATGCTATGCTATGCTATGCTATGCTATCCTATGCTATCCTATGCTATGCTATGCTGTGCTATTCTAATGGGAAAAATTCTGCACCAAACAGTGCACAGTCAGCTGCAGGGGGGCACAAAAGAACTGAGTTCATAATGAGAGGGAATGGCATGTAAAAGGGAGAGTCAAAAAACAGATTAAATTGCTGGCACAAGAGAATACATCTGAGCAGCTTTAATTGCCCTGATTTCTTGTAAGCTGCTAACAGCCAGGCTGTTAGGTGTTCATGGCAGCCCAGAGAAGCAGAGCAAAAACTGCAAATGTGGTGAAATGTAATGTTTGTGAAGGTGGATGTTTCCTTAAAGTGTGTATGCAAAAAAACCCAAACAAACAACCCCCCCCAAAAAAAAAAGTCAACCCCCTAACCACACTTATGTAAATTTTTCCATTTTAAATTAAAGGCATATAGTGTTAAGTTATAAACATTTAAATAACACATAAGGGTCACTGGCTCAATTGCAACTCACTAGTGTAGCTGTGACTGTGTATTTCACAGGGTCTTTGGTTCTTGGCCATGACTCAAGTCTTGCTATGCCACTGTGACCACACAGTGGCACCCAAGTTCTCTTGTCTTTAACAGAAAGGGATTTCCACATGTCCTCCATCCACACGGAGTGTTTGATACGTGTTTGAAGCATAGTAACAAACACAATAGAGTCCTGTCTAGATAAGTCATATTGCCTGCGCATTGAAAAGGCCTTAGGGGTACTTTGCTGGAAAATAAGTTTGGCTCATCTTTCCTTAACCTCTCATGAAATTTCTGTGGTGTCCCATCACAAGGGACTCCTCAGGGGCCTTCTATTTTGGCTTACTCAGTGACTAGCCCTCAGCTTTCCATTTTCTCAAATCACAGTCTTCCCACTCTGACAGTTTATGTTTCATTAACCATCTTTTTCTTTCCTCTCTAGGCTTGGACATATTGTGCAGGTTTGACAGCCATTGCCCCAGTGATGCTTTGCAGTTCAGAGAGAATGCATCAGAAGTGAAGGAATGAGGGCATGAATAGTGCAGAGGTGCCCTCCTTCTGCAGCAGCCATGTTACACCAAGCCTGGCAGTTCTATGGGAGGTGGTGCCGTTCATCTAGTCCTTTCATCCATCTCCTCACATTGACCGTGGTGACATTTGGTGTGCTGGCGCCTTTGATTTGCCACCGGCTTCTCCATTCGTACTTCTATTTGCGGCACTGGCACCTGAACCCCATGAGCAAGGAGTTCCTGGAGCAGAACCAGCAGGAGGGCCAGGCTGCCCTCCATTACTTTGGGAAGCTGCACATACCAAATGCCTCTGAAGCCTCTGGGAGTCACACCTCCCAGCCCTTGCTGCTGGTCACCATTATCACTGTGCAGAGACAGAATGATTTCCACTATGTCTTGCAAGTAGCATCTCGCTTCCACCATCTCCTCCAGAAATGTGGTGAACGCTGCGAGAGCCACCGCGTTCTCCTCTGTAACGTGGAGTCAGACCCCAGTAGCCATCAGGATGTCAGGTTGCTGAGCAGCTTCTTTCCTATGGTCAGTCGTGACAGGACTGGTGAGAACCCTGACCCCAGAGTGAACCAGTTTGAGAAGGAGAAGCAGGACTATGTCTTCTGCCTTGAGCAGTCACTGCTGGTGTACAACCCAGAATACATCCTTGTAGTGGAAGATGATGCTGTGCCAGAGGAGGAGATATTCACTGTCCTGCAGCACCTCCTGCTGTCCCGGTTCTCCAAACCATACCTCAGAGACGCACTTTACTTCAAGCTTTACCATCCAGAGAGGCTTCAGCGCTACTTCAACCCCGAGCCCATGAGAATCCTTGAGTGGCTAGGTCTGGGCATGTTCCTGGGGCCAGTGCTGAACTGTGTGTACTCCTGGGCAACAGGGCGCAGCAGCCTTAGCTGGCCCATAATCCTGTTCTTTGCCCTGTACAGCATGGCTCTGTCAGAGCTGGTGGGACGCCATTACCTGCTGGAGCTGCGCCGTCTGGCCCCCACACTCTACAACGTCGTGCCGGTCACCGAGTGCTGCACGCCTGCCATGCTCTTCTCTGCTCCCGCTGCCCGCCGTGTCTTAGGCTACCTGAAGGGGCTGCGCTGCCGCCAGGGCTTTGCTAAGGATATTGCCCTCTACTCCATGCTGCACAGAAAGGGGGAGAATGCCTACGTGGTGGAGCCCAACCTGGTCCGGCACGTGGGAATGTATTCCAGCCTTCGGCTCAACGACAACCCCAAACTGCTGTGAGCCCTTCATGCCTTTCCAGACACAAAGCACAGAGAAGCTGCCACTGGGCAGACAGACTCTGCAGCTCAGATGTTGTTCTTGCACTGGGCAACCTGTGCCTCCAAGTGGACCAAGAACAACTTTTTTTTGTTTGTTAGTTTTAAATATTAAAAAAACCCTTAAGTACATGCAGACCCTATGTAATATATACTTGGAACCATGCACCATATGGGAGGGAAGTGAAGGATTCCAGCTGAGGGTGTGGATTGGAATCATGGAATCACAGAATTGTTACGGTTGGAAGGGATCTTAAGGATCATCTAGTTCCAACCCCCCTGCTTGGGCAGGGACCCTTCACACCAGATCAGGTTGCCCAGAGCCACATCCAGCCTGGTCTTAAAAACCTCCAGGGATGGGGCTTCCACCACCTCCCTGGGCAACCTGTCTACTCCCCTCAATTTTACTTAGGGCAAAGTCTCTGCACAGCTACACTGCCTACTCTCCTCTACACTGGATACAGAAATTCTCACCTTAGGGTGACACAAATACTGGACAAAGTGAATGTTTCATATTTAAGTAAGTGAGGGAGAAAAGCCCTTATTTTCCTGTCGTTAATAAAGTGTGATCTCTGACCTCTGCTTCAAAGCTGACCTTTCAAATACAGTAGTGGTTTCTCTGATGTTCCCCACAAATTTCACCTAGACTCTTCAAGTTTTACATCATCTCTATTTGTTACACTCTCCTATAATAGAGCCTATCTACACCTCTGTCCTTGGCACTCCTTTTCCTTGGAAATGCAGCCTCTGCTGCTTTCATTAAAGGTCACCTCTGAAGGTAGGAATAGGGAACCAGAGTAGCAGCCATTTACATTACGCAGCCAGGTCACTAATGCACATTTTTATTGATACATTACAGACATCATAAATGACTACTGTGCTGGTTGGTATCATTGCTAATTGTAGTGGATCCAGATCCTTAAAAGAAGCTTTATCAGTTGCTGGTTGGACTTAGACATTCAACATGAATTTACCTTGAATTCCTGTGAGCACAGATGGAAAAGAAATACCAGATCCTTGTTTCATTACGGAGTTGTAATTCACAGCACAACCTAAGTGGTTCATCCTCTGCTCCTGACAGCAAGCAAAATACCCATAAGGAACAAAAGTAGCTGTTAAATGGCATGAGATTAAACACATCTAAGTGCAGGGTTCTACACACTGGCCACAGCAACCCCATGCAGTGCTACAGGGTGGGGTCAGAGTGGCTGAAGAGCAGCCAGGCAGAGAGGGACCTGGGGGTGCTGGTAGTAGGCTGAACATGAGCCAGCAGTGTGCCCAGGTGTCCAAGAAAGCCAATGGCATCCTGACCTGCACTGGGAATAGTGTGGCCAGCAGGAGCAGGGAGGTTGTTCTGCCCTGTACTTAGCACTGGTTAGGCCACACCTTGAGTTCTGTGCCCAGTTCTGGGCCCCTCAGTTTAGGAAGGATGTTGAGTTGCTGGAAGGTGTCCAGAGAAGGGCAACAAAGCTGGGGAGGGGTGTGAAGCACAGCCCTGTGAGAAGAGGCTGAGAGAGCTGGGATTTCTTAGCCTGGAGAAGAGGAGGCTCAGGGGAGACCTTCTTGCTCTCTACAACTACCTGAAGGGAGATTGTAGCCAGGTGGGGCTTGGTCTCTTCTCCCAGGCAATGAGCAAAAGAACAAGAGGACACAGTCTCAAGCTGCACCAGGGGAGGTTTAGACTGGATGTTAGGAAGAATTTCTTCTCCGAGAGATTGGCCATTGGAATGTGCTGCCCAGGGAGTTGGTGGAGTCACCATCCCTGGAGGTGTTTAAGAAGAGACTGGGTGAGGCACTTGGTGCCATGGTTTAGTTGATTAGATAGTGTTGGGTGATAGGTTGGATTCGATGATCTCGTAGGTCTTTTCCAACCTGGTTAATTCTACTCCTATTCTATTCTATTCTATTCTATTCTATTCCATTCTATTCTATTCTATAAAAAACAACCAACAATAGCACAGCACAAGGGGGCACTTGATACTGACCCTTTCACTTCATGTGCTTTGGTTAGGCATTTGGGAAAGTACTTTGTACCGCAGCTGTGGACACAGTTAAATATAAAACCTTGCAGATAAAAAGAGATCTCGTACAGAGAAAATGCTTATGTCTAATGAAAAACCCACTTGGACATTAGTGAGCTTTGGATCAAATTTAGTTCTATGCAGAGTTTGGTTGCACTGTTTTTGAAACCATATTCCTAGCTTTGGAATGACCTAAGGACAACATTTCTGTTGAGTTTTGGTCAGTGGTGAAGGAAGACTTTTTCTTTCCCTCGCTAGTCTCTTTCAGGTGATTTATGCCTTAAGTTCTTTAAAAAGTCTAGTTGTAGATGTGAAAGACGTAAAAATCCTGAGAGGTGAAACCAAAGAATGTCGCAAGCCTCTAGCTGTCAGCAAGCAATGGATATCAATTACACAACACAAAGGCTTAAGTCAAGTCATCTGAGGCCTGGTTTCACAACCCAAAGCAGTGACTGCTCTCTTAGTGATCAGCTGAAGTACATTTTGTAAAACCTTTGAAAATCACATGGGTGCAAAACCTGCTTGTGAATTCCCTGACATCCCAAACACAAAGCACTTCTCCTGTCAGAGGACGTGGGGGAAATTCAAAGGGAGAACCAGGATTTACTCCCAGCTGCTGAAAACCCCAGAGATGGCAGAGCCCTCACTCAGTGGCAGGTGGGCAAACCTGTTCTCAGGCTTTACTACAATATAGTTAAGATGGCAGAATTTTAGTGTCATTGTATATTTATTCCACTAAGTGCCTCTCTGTGTGGAAATACAACTTGTTTAATGCATCTTCAACTGCAAATGTGTCAGTGCAGCGTGCTTTCTCTTCACTATTTGTACTATACAAACCCAGGACAGTGCCCTATTCTTTTCACGAGGGTCCATTCATACTCATTCTTGCAAAGATCTCACAGCAAGGTACAACAAATGGGACAGGAAAAGGAAAAAGGAGGAAGGAAAAGAAAGAAACTCACTGTACGCAGTTAATAAATGTTTTGATGTGGGAAAAAATGTATCTGCCTCGAAGTTTTGGTTTGGTTTAGTTTTTAGCACTTTATTTGTCATCCTATATGTTCAGGGGAGGTTAGTAACTTCACTGGGCTTCATCACTGAAAATTAAGGACATGAAATTGAGGTATCCCTTTTAAACTAGAAGACAATTTCCAGGGTGTAAGTTGACTGGAAGACCAAATGATATGCAGAGAGCCTACAACTTGAACCTGACAGTGAGAGCTTCAGATAAGCCCATAAAAACAAACTCCTTTGTACAAGGACTGAGCTAATAAATTATTCAGGTCCTTCTGGAATGATTTTTTTAAGTGCCCAATTAATCTTCACAACAGAGGTGCTTCTTTTACTGAGCCTGCTGCCAACAGTTTCTAAGGTACTTCCACGTGCCCACCATGTGGGTGTGATATCTCAGGCAAGGTTTTCTTCTGCCTCTGCCTCTGAACTTTCAAAGGTAGATTGATTTTTCTATTTTCTATGCCACATGTTCTATTAGAAATGGTAATCATAGAATGTACTTTGCCCTTGGAACAGAAAGTGGGAGGTTACTGGGAATTCTTCATTCCTGTTGGATTTTGTTCCACAGTTCAGGGTAAAAATGCAGCTTCAAACACACTAGCCTTTCCCCTCTCTTTTCTATCAAAGGAGCAGAACTCAGTTGCCCTATCTTGGGCTACCTAAGATCAAGACCTAGCATTAGCTCCTTCAAAAGCAGCTTTAAAGAGTCTGGTGTTTATCAAAGTAACCTAATGACTGTTTTTGAAACAACAATATGGGTTTTCTTGGGCATTGGTTCACTCACTGTAGTTCAGAGAACATTTTTAAGTGCAGCAACTACTGCTTGTGTAAGATGATTCTTTCTCGATGGGCCAAGTACCAGAACTCAAGCATTAGGACACAGTCTCAAGCTGCACCAGGGGAAATTTAGGCTCGAGGTGAGGAGAAAGTTCTTCACTGAGAGAGTCGTTAGTCATTGGAATGTGCTGTCCAGGAAGGTGGTGGAGTCACCATCCCTGGAGGTGTTCAAGAAGGGATTGGACGTGGCACTTGGTGCCATGGTTTAGTCATGAGGTCTGTGGTGACAGGTTGGACTTGATGATCTTTGAGGTCTCTTCCAATCTTGGTGATTCTGTGATCATTGTGCAAGACAACTCAAGGGAAATTATGCAATTAAACAAAGACTTAACTATGTTTCCAAGGCTTGTCCAAAAAAGGCATTACTCCAGCAGAATACAAAGCATAAAATGATAGCTCTCTGCTAACAGATTAGAAGCCCGAGAGGATTTTCTAACTACAGCTGGTATCATTGTCTTCATGAGACGGTACTGCATTTGAAAAGAGAAGGAAAAAGCCTTCCTGTCAGTTGTGAGGAACTGTAAGTCACCACACTCAGTATTTCAACAGCAATTTGTCTGGGTGCAGGATGAATTTGTTTCTTTTCTAAAGACATTTACAAGCAAATTTTCTACCAAATAAACAGCCTTTCTATTAAAACTCTGTTGTCTCTTCTCTCTGTATGCCACTGTCCTTTTCCCTGACAGGCAGATCCATCTCTTTCCTTCCTGTAGTTGACTAATAAATGTACTTTTACACTCGTTCATCCTCATGCATCTATACTAATGTAATAATTTGGATCCCACAGTAATTCAGGCTGAAATGTGGACCTCTGAATGTCCCTGGTCCAATTCCCCACTCAGCGTGTCTTACTAGACTAGGTTGATCAAGGTCTTCTCCCATCAAGTATTGAGGTATTGTATTAGGGATCTGAGCTAAAATGAAACCTTAACTGCTGGAATTTAGTATACTTTTGGAGAGAAAGACTACATATTTCACAAAACAGAAAGGGTAATTTTCTGTGGGAGACAACTATAGTTACAAAGGCACTGGCAGTTTCACTGCTGAAGTTAGGAGTTTGTGTATTTCCACACCAGCTTTCTAGATGTTGTATCCAAATGCAGCAGATGGTAGGGCTCAGCATATGGTTCTGAATAATCTAAAGTAAAACATACATCTGCCAAAAGATGCATATAGAATTAGGTCCTCCATACCTGTGTTTCTTCACTGCATATGCCTCTTTTTGCTAAAGCAACTTCATATCCACAAAGGCTGTCTTGACAACTCATGCTGTGAGAAATCTGCCCCATCAGCCACTTTATTTGTGTACCACCTGTGGGCTAAGAGTCAGCAATATCAGTGTCCATTTCCAAGATTTAGTTCTGCATGGCAAGCCGTGGATGCTGCATTCCCACCTCTGTAACCACTGGTGATTGTTAAAGTGTCGACCAAGAGAAAACAGTGTTCTGTTTTCTTGCCTTGTTAAGTGCACTTCTGGCCAGCTATGTAATCTTCAGGGCCTACTTTCAGCCTTGGTGCCTGGTGTTCTGTACAATCATCTGCCCTGAGGAGAGGGACTTGGGGGTGCTGGTGGACAAGAAGCTCAACATGAGCTCTCAATGTGCACTTGCAGCCCGCAAAGCCAATCAGATCCTGAGCTGCATCAAAAGAAGTGTGGTCAGCAGGTCAAGGGAGGTGATTCTCCCCCTCTACTCAGCTCTGGTGAGACCCCACTGGGAGTACTGCCTCCAGTTCTGGAGCCTCTATTAGAAGAGGGATGTGGAGGTGCTGGAAGGTGTCCAGAGAAGGGCCACAAGGATGATCAGAGGGCTGGAGCACCTCTCCTATGAGGACAGACTGAAGGAGTTGGGGCTGTTCAGTCTGCAGAAGAGAAGGCTCCCAGGTGACCTCATTGTGGCCTTCCAATATCTGAAGGGGGCCTACAAGAAGGCTGGGGAGGGACTTCTCAGGATCTCAGGTAGTGATAGAACTAGGGGGAATGGAATGAAGCTGGAGGTGGGGAGATTCATGCTGGATGTGAGGAGGAAGTTCTTCAGCATGAGAGTGGTGAAGCCCTGGGATGGGTTGTCCAGGGAGGTGGTTGAGGCCCCATCCCTGGAGGTGTTTAAGACCAGGCTGGATGAAGAACTAGATAATCCTTGTGGTGCCTTCCAACCCTGACTGATTCTATGATTCTGTGATCTATCATGGTCTTTCCAGCAAACAAGTCCAGACATATGTTGTAATTTTTATTTTGAAAATTGTATGCCAGTGTTAATATGCAGCACCTTAAGTGTGCTTTCTGGGAGGCCTACATGCTTCTTATATCAACAGGTGTCTCCTGTTACAGCAGTTGTCTGCCTACTTGTTTTGTTGTTTGTTGTTTTTTTTTTTAACCAAAATTCAACAGAAAGGCAAAGAAATCAGTGTCTTTATTGCATTGATCTTCATGGCCTCTTACAGCTATTTTGCAGGGACCAAAAATGTTTCTACTGGCAGCCTGATTTTAAAGTTATATCCTTTATTTTGCCACCCTTACTAGTGAAATGGGGACAAATGGAGAAGAGTAATGCTAACGTGCTTGCCAGGTTTTCACTCCAAGTCATGGTCTTTGTGGCAGCCCAGCTTTAAGACAAAAAGAACAAAGTGGGAGCAAACTCTGTGTGATCTCAGTGCTCTTTGTGGGCCTGAGTGTTCTGCCCAACATCCTCCATACCCTCCCTGGTGCACATTTGTAGACGCTGCTGTGGTGCCAGAAACATAGGTGATCTCCTTCACTGGGGTTAAAGGCTAGGCTCTCTGCACTGCGGGTGAGGGCTGTAGGTGCATGGGGAAAACAAACTACTTCATAAATAATACATCTGATTAGATAGGGATGAAAAAGCTGGACTTTGAAACAGTTAAGCAAGACTGCAGGGTACAAAAAACAGGAAACATCCAGCACAGTGCAGAGAGGTGAGGAGGAGGCCAACTCAGCTCAAGTCTGCTCTGATTAGACTTTAACCCCATCACGCAGGCAGCACTCTGTTGGGGCATGCTGGGTCTGGTGTTTTTCATGTGGATGCACATTACTCATATTCTTCCAGCTTACCGTGGGTTTTTTCCATTCTGTTTCAAACCCTCATACAGACCTGTACACATACAAAAATATTGATAAGATTAATAGTACTTCATTTACTGGAGTGCTTCATTTAGTGGAGTGCAGAGGGAAGCTCTAACTTTTCAATTTTTCAGTTGGTGACCATGTAATCTCTGCTTTATCCATTTCTTTCTTTTTAATCTTTCTTTCTAAGATGTATTGCAGTCTGTCTCTTTACATTTGCTTATAATTTTCAATTAAAATTGAGGTTCAACAAGACCAAGTGCAGGGTCCTGCACTGGGTCGAGGCAATCCCCGGCACAAATAAAGGCTGGGCAGTGACTGGCTGGAAGGCAGCCCCGAGGAGAGAGACTTGGGGGTGCTGGTGGACAAGAAGCTCAACATGAGCTCTCAATGTGCACTTGCAGCCCAGAAAGCCAATCAGATCCTGGGCTGCATTAAGAGAAGTGTGTCCAGCAGGTCAAGGGAGGTGATCCTCCCCCTCTACTCAGCCCTGGTGAGACCCCACTGGGAGTACTGCCTCCAGTTCTGGAGCCCCTATTACAAGAGGGATGTGGAGGTCTGGAATGTGTCCAGAGAAGGGCCACAAGGATGATCAGAGGGCTGGAGCACCTCTCTTATGAGGACAGACCGAAGGAGTTGGGGCTGTTCAGTCTGCAGAAGAGAAGGCTCCGAGGTGACCTCATTGTGGCCTTCCAGTATCTGAAGAGGGCCTACAGGAAGGCTGGGGAGGGACTTCTCAGGATCTCAGGTAGTGATAGGACTAGGGGGAATGGAATGAAGCTGGAGGTGGGGAGATTCATGCTGGATGTGAGGAGGAAGTTCTTCACCATGAGAGTGGTGAAGCTCTGGGATGGGTTGTCCGGGGAGGTGGTTGGGGCGCCGTCCCTGGAGGTGTTTAAGAGCAGGCTGGATGAGGCTCTGTCCAGCCTGATGTAGTGTGGGGTGTCCCTGCCCATGTGATCCCTTCCAACCCTGACTGATTCTATGATTCCATCCATTGCCTGTAAACCAGGCTTTGCATTGACTTTAATGTGTGTAATGTACTTCATCCAACAACAGCACCCACTAAAACTTGGGTGCAGAATGGACAGATCCTTTGACAGCAAAGTTCAATATAGCAAGGGCAGTGATTAAGTGCAAATCTAGTACTTGCATTGTCAAATTCAAGAAAGAAAAATTAAGATGTACTTAGATACATATTTCAGTAATGGCTTCTCACACATCCAGAACTCTCAGAAACTAGTAATCCTTTCTCTGGTGAAAGATTTTTGTCTTCATTAGAAAAGCAGATAGGAATCATTGCAATAGACTCTGAAATTATTTCTGGGAATACCAGTAACTAAGAGCACTTGTGTTAAGCTCAACTGCCCTCCCTTCCAATTTCCCTGTCTTCATCTTCAGCCTCAGATCTTTGCAGTAATTCTCCCTTCCCATGCCAGAGGCAGAAGGGTGCAGGGGGAGCCCTGAGGAGGCAGAGAGAAGACCTGGTGCTTTCTCAGAGACTAAACTCCCAGAGGAAAACCTGCCTGCATGGCCAGCTCTTAAAACTGCAGAAGACAAACGCCACACACTGCTGTGATGCGTGGCAACACAACAGCACATGCTATAAAAGAGCATCAGCTCCATGTGGTTACTGAGACACTTTGTCATGAAGTTTTGTTTTCTGTACTCCTTAACATTCATCTGCATGATCTCTGCCTCTCTTTGCCTGTTTTCCTGAATGCCCTGACTCTGACTCCTGATCTGCCTCCTTATTCCTCTGAATACAGCTTCCACCAGAGCTTTAGTGCACTTCCCACTGCACATTCACCAAAGATGTCACAGTCTTCCTGTATTTTAAAGTGTGTACGAAAGTTATGTCCTCTCTGGCCACAAATTCAGTCTCTGAATTGAGTTGCTAGAACATGTCCAGAGAAGGGCAACAAAGCTGGTGAGGAGTTTGGAGCACAGCCCTATGAGGAGAGGCCAAGGGAGCTGGGGTTGCTTACCCTGGAGAAGAGGAGGCTCAAGGGAGACCTTCTTGCTTTCTACAACTCCCTGAAGGGAGGTTGTAGCCAGGTGGGAGTTGGTCTCTTCTCCCAGGTGACCAGCACCAGAACAAGAGGACACAGTCTCAACCTGTGCCAGGGGAGGTTTAGGATGGATGTTAAGAAGAAATTCTTCCCAAGAGTTGTTAGCCATTGGAATGTGCTGCCCAGGGAGGTGGTGGAGTCACCATCCCTGGAGGTGCTTAAGAAGAGCCCGGATGATCCACTTGGTGCCATCGTTTAGTTGATTAGATGGTGTTGGATGATAGGTTGGATTTGATGATCTCTGAGGTGTTTTCCAAGCTGGTTAATTCTATTCTATTCTATTCTATTCTATTCTATTCTATTCTATTCTATTCTATTCTATTCTATTCTATTCTATTCTATTCTATTCTATTCTATTCTATTCTATTCTATTCTCTGTTAAGGTAATGTCTAGACACAGCCACCTCTGCCAAGGGTGCTTACACCAGCAGACAGTCTCCTGCTAGGGGCAGCCATAGGGCTGCCTCACATTGCTCTGAAAAAAAAACCCAAAATTTAAATTAAAAAGGGAAATAATTTCAAAATTAAATGGGTCACTGGAAGGATGATCAAGTCAGTAATACTTTGAGTTCAAACACCAACACCGTGAGACAGGTTTACAACCTGTAACCTGTTTACAACAGGTTTAAACCAATTTTCCTCTGGAATAATTAGTCATGGCAATTATTTTGTGTTTTTGTTGGGGCAAGTTAGCTGCTTGGCAAATGCATGTACACTGCATTCTCCTCATAACACAAGCTTGTTCCTCTTATGTAACACCACTATAACCTAATTTAGAGAGGTACAAGCAACCTCAAACTATGATTACATAGCTGGGATGATGAAAGTACACACTATTTTCCAGTGCATTTTAATGTCACTCTACTACTAATCTCTTCACAGCATGGTCAGTGTCATGAGTCTGTATATTAATAGTACTGACTTTACAGGGACATTATCTAGCATGATTTCTCATTCCATATTCTTGCCTGAAAAGGCTCTCATTCCTAAATTAAATGAAACATTTAATTGTCATGTCCATTCATTTTTTTTCTCTCAGTCCTCAGAGTCTCTGCTGGGACCTGTGATCGCAATGCTTGGAGTTCTGGATATTGGTTCAGGCTGAATGTTAGAAAGAAGTTCTTCCCGGAAAGAGAGATTGGCCATTGGAATGTGCTGCCCAGGGAGGTGGTGGAGTCACCATCATTGGAGGCGTTTAAGAAGAGACTGGATGAAGCACTTGGTGCCATGGTTTAGTTGATCAGATGATGTTGGGTGATAGGTTGGACTCAATGATCTTTGGGGTCTTTTCCAAGCTGGTCTGGTCTGGTCTGGTCTATTCTATTCTATTCTACTCTACTCTACTCTACTCTATTCTACTCTATTCTATATTAGAAAGGCACATTTTAGTTATTGACCACCTGGCAATGCATACATATATATATATATATATATATATATATATATATATATGCTCAGAAACAATGAAGAACACAATGTGGGCTGCAGGAGATTATCTGAAGCTTCTAAATGTCAGACACTATTCTTGCAAGAAGGTTTCCTCCACCTTTTCTCTAATACCCTGTCACACTATATCAAAGATGACAATGTAAAGCAACCAGAAGTACTTTCCTACCTGTGACAGCTTCTATCCAAACTAAGAATAATGGGACTCAAATTCTGATTTTCTCTATGGCTCTGAAGAAGACCATTGTTATGACATTGGTATCAAGAGGGTCCTAGCTAATATATTTCATTTAAAATACATTTAATCTATAGTAGATGTCTCTATGCATAGTGGAGAAACTTCAATACACTATGGGGTTCATCTTTCTGCTAGGATGGGAGAAACAGAATATTAAGCAGACATTGTAAAGCATATATTATGTGCCACAGCATTCTTCAGCAATAGGTATGGATCAGGAAGGAGGATGTTAAAGAAAAGAAAACAAAACACCACAAACAGAAGGCCTACAGCAGGATTGTATCCTCAGCTCTTTCAGACTTTTCTCTGATGACTGTCATGGAGTGCTGCCACCGGCAGCATGTAAGCTGCTGAGACTTCCTCACAGGCACTGACTTTGTCACGCAGCTCTCGAATATACAGGCTCAAGGAGGAAGTTCCCTAATGAAGACAAGCATTGATCAGTGACAGGATAAATTATGTCTCACTGTGGCTGTGTAAAGGCTAAAGGTGTCACTGCATAAGCCAAGCACATGGAGAAACCACGTCACTCTTCAGGCAAACACTGTGCCTTTGTGGTAAAGACAGGGTAATGTACAAGGTCGCAGAGCATGTTGCTTCTGAGGCTATGTTTGCCCAACAGTCCCTGCACATCCCTCAAGGACTCCTGACCTGCAGTATGGGGGCAGCAAAAACAAACAAAAAATAGACAAGCAGAAAAAAAAATCAAGTCTGTCTACATGGATTTGGTGAAGTAAGCTGGAATGCTGGCATAGAGTTTATAAAGCATTAGCATTTCTCACAGAAAAATTTTGCTAAGCAACTGGGAAGTTTTCATGTCATTGTAGTAGGGGTAGGTGTCTCACTGGGATTTTGGTGGAAAATTTAGCTTGCTGCACCTATTTCACCTGATAACCACTGTTATCACACGTGTACAGCATTAAGGGAAATCTGAACTTGCTGTTTCACTAACCCTGATACTGCTGCAGCACATTTTGCCTTTCCTTATAATAATTTGAAAATTAAAATCTTTCCATGAGAAATTTTTAAGTGAGGGAAATCAGTGGTTAACACTCGGGAAGCCACTGAAATGGTAGTAACTCATGTCACCTAAGGAGCTGTTGCATTTCTTATGCATTTTGCTTCCTACTCTTCCTCCCTTCCTGCACCTTGTAGTTTCCTACAGATAAGCTTCCAGAAGATCTCATCCTAAATGCAACGCTATGCCCAAGATTCCTGTAAGCAATTTGCATGGTTCATCTTGTAGATCTTCTCAGTCTGCTTTAGAAAGAAGAGGAATCATTTCAAAGAACTGGGAAATGTCTCAATTTCAGAAGCCTGTGAGCCTGCATTATATACCCAGGGGAGGGGAAAGGGGAGGAACACCATACATGAGACCAGGCCCCACTGGGCGTGTGTGGTTGTGTTCTGACAGCCAATGACTGACCTCAAGCAATGACATCTCCCCAACCAGCCTGGGGAGGAGGGAGTATGAAAGAAAAAAAAAAAACCAAAAGGACCCACCACTAAACTGTCAAGAATTGTATAAAAGTTAGTGATCAGAAGCACTTGGTCTCTTCACCTGCAACCACCTCGCCAGGAGCTTGTAGCAGCAGAGGCACTGTCTGCAAACAAGTAAGTGTAATTTCATTTTTGAATTGTAGAGCAGAGACACAATGTTTATCCAAAGTGGGCTTGGGGAGTTGTTTTTGTTTTGGTTTGGTTTCTTTTTTTTCCCTCCCTCTCTTTTGTTCCAGGAACAGCTTACAAGAAATCAGCAGTCAGCCATTCAGCAGTGATCTTCCAGTGTGAGCCATTTGCTACTAACATGGGTTTTCTAACTTACCTTTAGCCACTCACAACTCCTGGAGTTTAAGTGGACTAGAGCAATACCAGACCTGCATTGCTTTCTACTGCTTTGCCTGTGTTTCTTTGTGCTTGTGGAGTATATTAACTTATGTTTTGCAAGAAGAGGAGAAAAAGACTGGAGACAGACATCAGTACTGACAGATGCGTGATTACGTGCTTGTTGTGCAGCTTTTTCTGAGGCTTCAGTGCAGTAGTATGGATAAGATTCCTCAGCAGAGGGATGTAAGGTAGTCTGCAGCAGAAGAAAAAACAACTGCTCTTGCATTAGGCTGTAATTCTTCAAGTTGTGAATAGCCAGCTTCAGGAATCTGCTGTGAAATTCAAATCTTCACTGAGTCACTGGTCCTCTGTCACTTTCTCAGCCACTATTGAGCCTGCCTGAAACCTCCATCTTCCATGCTGCCATTATATGACTTGAATTCTTGTGCAAGTCTGGCAGCATTTTTTTTTTTTTTTGCTTTCCCTGAGAAAAGCCCAGCTCTGAGAGGGAAGCAGCTTCACTACAATGACCACCCTTACTTCCAACAAACCAGTTTCTTCCACCTCAGCCACCTCTAGATATCACGAGTGCTCTGTACTGACTGCAGAGGCCAAGTCCCTGAGTACATGATCTCCTTTCATACTTGTTAGAGAGATGAAATGGGGGGCATATTTGCTCAAGGTTTGAGTATAGCTCTGAGGCTAACCTGTGAATTGGGACAAGAAATTGCAGGTGTCACATACTTCCATGCATTTGAGACAGCCTGGTCACTAGATACAGCATGAAGATGTCACCCTCACAAGAAAGAGCTAAAAACAATCGCAACTTACTATCATATATTACCCAAAGAAACGTAAGCAAGTTAATTTCAATTAAAAACATCTGCTGCTTTTTCTAGGTGACAGAGGTCTGAATATCTCCTTTTGTCCCACACCCTGTCTCTTTTTCAAATCCAGAAATGACACATTTTAAAACCCTTTTTCAAACCTTCACTCCCACAGCAAAGACAAAGGGACAAACATCCTCTTCTTCCCTAGGGCTCCTTCATACAGACTCAACTCCCTAAAGTAAGTACTCATGCAAAGTCACAGGGTAATTCAGGCTGAAAGGGACATAAGAAGTTTTTACTCCAATCTCCTGCTCAAAGCAGGGACACAAGGTCAGCCTAGGTTGCTCACGGCTTTATTCAGGTGGGTCTTGAGAGGCTCTTGACAGATAGAAAAAACAACAACTCTGTCAACCTGCTCCACTGCTTGGCTGTCCCACGGGTAAAAAAAACTTCTTCATATCCAGCCCAAATCTCTCTTGTTTCAGTTTATGCTTGTTGTTTCTCACTCTCCCATTACATGCTGCTGTAAAGAGCCTGTCTTTGCTTCTTTGATCATCACTCTGTAGGAATTGGGGGTGGCTAAGAAGTGCCCCAGAAGCTATCTCTGCTCAAGGCTGAACTAGACGCAGCTCTGCAGCCTTCTCTTCTCAGAGATAGTGCTTCAGTCCCTGACCTACTTAGTAGCATCTGCTGAACTCACTCGTTTGTCAAGGTCTTTCCTGTACTGCAGGGGCCCAACACTGGATGCAGTACCCAGGCGTGATCTAAAGAGTGCTGATCAGAGGAGGACAATTCCTGTCCTTCCCTGGCTTTCTGGGCTGGACCCCTGCTCACATAGGATGCTGCCGGCCCTTGTTCAGCTTGCTGCCGGCCCTTGTTCAGCTTGCTGCCTGACAGGGTCCTGGGCCTTCTCCAGAGAGCTGTTCCTCTGTCCTACTAGCCCTGGTGGGATCACTGTCAGGGCGCTGCCCCCCAAGCAGTGGCTGGGATTTGTCCTGGCTGAATTTCATGGTGCTCCCGCGGCCTATCCAGGGTCCTCTGGATGGCTGCCCAGCAATCAAGCATATCAACTAGTCCTGCCAGCTTGGTGTAGTCTGCAAGCTAGATAAGAATGTACTCTGTCAGCAGGATGTGGCCAGGCTTGCCCAGCCATTCATACCTATTAACTTGCCCAATGCCCAAGGAACCAGACTTACTTAGAAATAACTTTTTTTTAGTGGAGGTCCATAGAGAAGTGAGGCCAATAAGTAGATTGATCCATTGTAACAAGAAAACAAGGTGCAGGACTCACTATGTGTAATTCTCTCCTAAGTGAGGAGTAAATCCAGTCAGGTCAGTACTCTGCCTGCATGTGATGGGTTAAATCTTTTAATACTTTTAATTCTCCCCATTTACCTATTTATAGAAGCAAGTTTTGCTTCCTCAAACCTTACTCTTTGGAAGCAGAATCTCTTGTGTGGACAGTGCAATGGCAGGCATATGTGGTTTTTATTGCTAGCTGGCAGAGATGGTGCTGAAGGGCAGTGTTTACTAATAAGTGAACAGGAAAAGCTGCATGCATGGGTTTGGAAGCAATTTCATAACACAAGGCAATGAAGAGACCAAGGAGGAAAATGTATCCAATCCAGTCTTTTCCCATCTGCAAACCAGGGCTCAGGTGAGATTTTTCTGTAGGATTAGAAGATGCCAGTCACTGGAGGTGATTGGAAAGAATAGACATTAATGAAGTATTAATGTTTCTAGGATGACCTGAAGTGGAATGTAGCAATTTGTTTCTTCTGCTGTTTGTCTTGCCTCTGCCCTTTGGTTATCACTATTAATATTAACAGGGTGCAGTGCTTGTGCTGATATCCATGAAGATATTTCCCTTGCAGTCTTCCATTATGGTAGCTGAAAAAAAAATATATTCAGCAGTGTAATATTTACTTTCACAACGGTGCTGTCCCCTTTCCCTCCACCCCCACCTTCTGCTGGTCACAGGCTGGAGGGTGAAAAAATACCTTTGTTTACTTAACGAGCTGTTGAAACCCGACAAACACTCAAGGTAGCCATAAAGCTGGGGGTGGGGGATTTGTGCAGTCTTTTGGGGTTTTTTTTTCTTCTGCTTTTAACAGATTCCTTGTAAGCAGTTACCACAAAGAGAATACACTGCCTCCACACAACATCAAATCCATGTGGTA
The DNA here is from genome assembly GCA_011125475.1 of Melanerpes aurifrons. NCBI lineage: Eukaryota > Metazoa > Chordata > Aves > Piciformes > Picidae > Melanerpes > Melanerpes aurifrons. The sequence continues at coordinate 531,012 of WWNC01000059.1, read as the reverse complement.
TCACTTGAGCAGGTGACACTATGACAACAGTCCACACCCTAAAATAGCAAATAAAAATACAATTTCTTGAAAAAAATATTTAGTGGTGGGACAACTCCTAGATACTGAGAACACAGTTCCTTTGAGCTTTTTCCCTCCTGGAAAAGCTGTCATATTAAACAAAGCAGAGCAATGAGGCAGGCCTTGCTGGGGGAAGAAGGAAATGAGCTGCCTAGCTTTGACGATGTGGCCACAACCCTTTTTCCTCAGGACCTGTAAGGGTCATATCCAGCTCATTAAGGGAGGGCATGAATGTGTCTGTGAATATGCTGGGAGCTTATTCTTCTTTATGGGCAGCTGTAAGAAGTGTTACTGGAGTGTAAGACTTCTCTATCCTCTTCAGAGGCTCAGAGCAGTACCTTACAACAGAGACACTCCTTCTGAATCCAGTGGGGAAGATCCTGAGAGATTATGCTCTTCATGAAAGAAGCAGAGAAAAATAAAGTCCTAAATCAAGGGTACTTAAACATTCTGGACCTTAGGGCTATCACTAGCTTTACAGCTGCTCTTTTGAACTCATTTCTTCACCATTTCAGTTAGAAAAGCTGTGCATTTTATATGTAGCTCAGCAGGGTAGCTGGGAACCACTCACCAAGGTCTTTCAAACCATTCTGGGGAGCCTCTGGCAAATCTCTACCTGCACCTCCACACTCAATGAAATACTTGCATATAAACTGGAAGTAATTTGCTGTCTTCCAATTCATCATTGTGGAGCTACACTGTAGTGCTTCAGCCTCTCAAAGTACTCACTAACACCAGAATTATCCACTGAAAACTGCTTTGCAGGCTGGCTTTGAGTGATAACTGTTTCTTTGTTATCATTATGCAAACACTGGAAACAAGTAAGATACAACAGACATTAGTCTCACTGCATATTGCATTGCTGGAGAGAAAGTATACCCACAAGAACATAACTAGAGTGACTGATGGTCATGTAGCTCTGCTACCTGCATTAAAGATTACCTGGACACACCTACTCATACCCCCAAACTGCAGCTCTGAAATCCCATTTCTGAGGCAGCAATTCATTAGCTTTCCCCTTGGAGAAGATCATGTTCTCAGCAGATCAGAGTTTTCCAGCCTTTTTCACAGAGACTGTGGATTACTGGAGCGTCTCCTCAAGATGTGGTGTAGCAATTTATTTAACAGTGCTACCTTTTTTTGGCTGAAGTGCTTATGACACAAAGTATTATCACCAGAATCATAATAACAAGCCAGTTTCCTATTTCTAAGAGACCTATCAGACACAGAAAGCAGGTGAGGGATAGTGAGGGTTGCAGGTGAACTTCATTAGCCATGCAGTGTGGATCATAGCTCTTAAAGTAAAGCAAGGAGTGATGGAGCTGTGGTGATCACAATAGAAGGATTTTGACCACAGCCTGGCATACAGAGAGAGAGGAGTTTGGCAGAGTCTGCTTTTGCAGGACCACAGCAAAGCATTTCAGCACTTGGAAAAGGAAGGCACCCTCCCTCTTTTCACACAGTCTTCATCACGCACTCCTTCAAATTCCCTCTAAATCTAGAATGACTCACCAGTCTTGAGTTGCACAGGAAGGAATTCTACTTACAAACAACTAAAAAAGGCTAAAGCAGACACCTGGGCACCACATTGGACTGGTCTGTACTGGCAGGCACCACCATTTAAATCTTGCACAATAACATTACCAATACCCAAGACCTTTAACTATAAATCAGAGCTGTAGATTTGTAGCTGTGACAGTACTGTGGTAGTATTGTTGCCAGAAAACTTGGCACCATTTGGCAGGATGTACAGAATTCTGTTCATGTAGGCACCCACCCTGTCATGAGTAGCAGCCAGACCCCTGATCTTTTCTCTATACTACACACTTCACCAGGAAGGGTAAGACAAGGATTTCCACCCCTACCCCCTTTTTTTCCCTCCTTTTTCTTTTTTTTTTTTTAATGACTCACTTGATGGATTTACCACCCAGCTGAAATAACATTTGGTGGTGCTTTAGCTACAGCACATTATAAACAGAGGGTAGAAAGGATTTATGGTTCAGGCTCACAGATGTATGCCACACAGGGATATAACCTGGACTATTCAGGTGATCTGAATAACTGTAACTGAGTACCATACAATCCAAACTTTAGCAAGATCAAGCATTTTGTAAGATAGAATTTGGATTTCAGGTGCTATGTATCTGCATGTGCTGAATTTCTGCTATAGCTGAAAAGATAGGAACAGGTGGTGGATCCTTCTAAACCCCCAGGTCTTTTGTATATACAAAGTAAGCAGCTTTGAGAGTAGCCATGAAAGGAGCTAATTTAAAAGTGAGGCAGGATGATGGGGATGGGAAGTCAACTAGAGAAAGCAGCAAATACTGCCAACACAGACCAGGGAATAGAAGAGGAGCACTGTTAGGAAAAATGCACAGGTAAGTGATTCTCTTCACTGAGACCAAAAATGTCTTCAGTTCTTAGCAAAGAAGTTTGCAGAGTCTGGAAGTATCACACTTGTTTGTTTAGTGGACATTTTAATAGCAGACTGACCTTCCTCTAGTCTCTGAGCAAATCCATGTTAAATGCAGAGTCTTTCCCACTTTGGTTCTGGAAGGATGTGTTAGGATGTGTCATTTGCATTTCTCACTTCTGCTGTTGTCAGACACACCAAGAAAAGAAAAACCCAAATGGATTTCTGTGAATGTGCCTATAATAACATGAACAAACAAGAAGACCCCTCCTACAGAATTACCCAAGTTGTGTCTCTGTTGCAGTTTGTGTATACAGTCTCCCACACCTTGTAACAGTAACTGTCTTCCATAGATAAATCAACATGACCCACCAATTCCCAGCGCTGACTTCAGAGCAGAAGAAAGCTCTCTCAGACATTGCCCAGAGGATTGTGGCTTCAGGAAAGGGCATCCTAGCTGCAGATGAATCCGTGGGTGAGTTCTGGATATGAATCAATTAGCAGTACCTAAGACTTTGAGGTTTGCTTCATCTTTGAAATCAGTGGGATAAATGAAGAAGGTTTTAAAACTATTGAATGAGCAGGAAAACCTCTTCCAGACAGTGCTGTGTCTACAGCAACAAAAGCTGACAAGCTTCAGGTTCATAGTATCATAGTATCAGTCAGGGTTGGAAGGGACCACAAGGATCATCTAGTTCCAACCCCTCTGCCATGGGCAGGGACACCCCACACTACATCAGGCTGGCCAGAGCCTCGTCCAGCCTGCTCTTAAACACCTCCAGGGATGGGGCCTCAACCACCTCCCTGAACAACCCATTCCAGGGCTTCACCACTCTCATGGTGAAGAACTTCCTCCTCACGTCCAGCTTCATTCCATTCCCCCTAGTCCTATCACCACCTGATATCCTGAGAAGGTTGAAAAGGAAAGTTCTGAACTGAAGCCCCACTTCATTAGTATGCACTGGGACCAGCAGATCAGCCAAACCTGTTGCCTCTCTGTCTGACCTTTGTCCACCTCATTAGGTACCATGGGGAACAGGCTGCAGAGGATCAATGTGGAGAACACAGAGGAGAATCGACGGGCTTTTCGGGAGATCCTCTTCACTTCAGATGCATCCATCAACCAGAGCATCGGGGGAGTGATCCTCTTCCATGAGACTCTCTATCAGAAAGACAGCACTGGAAAACCATTTACAACTCTCATCAAAGAAAAAGGCATTGTGGTGGGGATAAAGGTAAGGCTCTGTAAGCAGCTGGCTGGCAAACAATCCAAATCCCCTTTCCAGCGAAAATCAATGAGGCTGCACTCTCTCCTGCCAAACACTTCTTTTTCTGTGTTTGGCCTTAAAAATCACTGCAGGATCTCTGCATCATTCTTTGTGTTGGTTTTGTACAACTAATCAGGGGCACATTTGCATTCAGGCAGGCACTTCTCATACACTGACTCCCATCTATTCACCATTCACTGCATCTCTCCATGCGGTAACCTAAATCCAGTCCTTCCCACAGACAGAACTTGAGCCATTCCCTGCAGACATCTACACATTGTCCCTTCCACATATCCAATTCACTCTCTTTCTTTCCCTTTGCTCCAATAGTTCACTCTTCTGCAGCCCCTGACTTTATTCAGTTAGCCTGCAAAGGCAGGCTAGCCATGGGTAATAAGAATGAAACAGATCCCAGTCTCTCTGTAACCCTTTCTTTCCTCCTGGTCTCCACAGCTGGATAAAGGCACAGCACCCCTAGCAGGAACAAATGGAGAAACCACCATCCAAGGTAAGAAGAGATCTAAGGAGCCTAAGATACAACTGGTACAGCAAAAGACAGGGAGTGACTCACCTGACTCACAGCATTGGCTGGTGTCATGGCACTTTTCAGACCTGTGTCCTGAAGAGCTGCATTCAGTGAGGAATTGTTCTTTCACCCGCAGGGCTGGATGGACTGGCTGAGCGCTGTGCCCAGTACAAGAAGGATGGTGTTGACTTTGGCAAGTGGCGTGCAGTGCTGAAGATCACCAGCACAACACCCTCTCAACTGGCCATTGAAGAGAATGCCAACACTTTGGCACGCTATGCCAGCATCTGCCAGCAGGTATCTACCCTCCAGCAACATTTCCTGAGACGGTGTTGCTGCTTCTTACTGTTCTGTGATGATCTGAGAGGTGGATCTCTGCAAAGGTTTTGGGAAAGATGAGGAAGAAGGTCAGGGCAGCAAAAAAAAATGCCACCGAAGTCAGGGTAGCCAGCAAGAAACAGACCCCGAAATAATTACCTGATTTTTTTCTTTTCTTAGAATGGCTTGGTGCCCATTGTGGAGCCAGAAATCTTGCCTGATGGAGATCATGATCTTCAGCGCTGTCAGTATGTCACTGAAAAGGTAAAATATCTCTGCACCTCTTTTCCCCTGCATGAAACAGTAGCTAACCTCATGCAGTTTGTGCTCATAGATGTCAAAGAGCTTTTTTTTTTTTTAATGTGTTTCCTAAGGGCATCACAACAATGAGTTGTGCACAGTCAAGCACTGAGATAATAGAGAATGCAAGAATATAAACCATGTGTTTGGATTTCCACTCAAACTGTCCATACAAGCATACTCAAGCTCAGAATACAATAGAACAGAATTAGCCAGGTTGGAAAAGACCTTTGAGATCATTGAGTCCAACCTATCACCCAACACCATCTAATCAACTAAACCATGGCACCAAGTGCCTCATCCAGGCTCTTCCTAAACACCTCCAGTGATGGTGACTCCACCACCACCCTGGGCAGCACATTCCAATGGCCAATCTCTCTTTCTATGAAGAACATCTTCTTGAGCACTTCACCTTGAGTACTGTGTCCAATTCTGGGCCCCTCAGTTTAGGAAGGATGTTGACTTGCTGGAGCGTGTCCAGAGAAGGGCAACAAAGTTGGTGAGGGGTTTGGAACACAAGCCCTGTGAGGACAAACTGAGGGAGCTGAGCTTGCTTAGCCTGGAGGAGACTCAGGGGTGACCTTATTGCTCTCTACAACTACCTGAAGGGAGGTTGTAGGCAGGCGGAAGTTGCTCTCTTCTCCCAGGCAACCAGCACCAGAAAAAGAGGACACAGTCTCAAGCTGTGCCAGGGGAAGTTTAGGCTGGAGGTTAGGAGGAAGTTCTACACAGAGAGAGTGATTGCCCATTGGAATGGGCTGCCCGAGGAGGTGGTGGAGTCACCATCACTGGAGGTGTTCAGGAGGAGACTTGACAGGGTGCTTGGTTGCATGGTTTAGTTGATTAGGTGGTGTTGGGTGAAAGGTTGGATGCGATGATCTTGAAGGTCCCTTCCCTTCCCTTCCCTTCCCTTCCCTTCCCTTCCCTTCCCTTCCCTTCCCTTCCCTTCCCTTCCCTTCCCTTCCCTTCCCTTCCCTTCCCTTCCCTTCCCTTCCCTTCCCTTCCCTTCCCTTCCCTTCCCTTCCCTTCCTTCCCTTCCCTTCCCTTCCCTTCCCTTCCCTTCCCTTCCTTCCCTTCCCTTCCCTTCCCTTCCCTTCCCCTTCCCTTCCCTTCCCTTCCCTTCCCTTCCCTTCCCTTCCCTTCCCTTCCCTTCCCTTCCTTCCCTTCTCTTCTCCTATTGACATCCAGCCCAAACCTCCCTGGCACAACTTGAGACTGTGTCCTCTTGTTCTGGTGCTGGTTGCCTGGGAGAAGAGACCAACCCCCAAATCATGCACTGGTAGCAAAAACACTACCTCTCTTTAGGTATCTGTTTGCAGGGACAAATCCAGTAAATAGGAAGAATAGAATCATGGTCATCTCAAAAGCAGCATTGTCTCCAGGGCTGCAAACTCTGCAATAAGTTTCATGAGAAAGCAAAGCTCAATTTGATCTTCTCACTGTCCCAAGGAATAAGACATCTTTCTGCAGCAGGTTGAGGTAAAGATTGAGCAGAGGTCTCTATACAGTCTTGTTTTTTCCCAGGTTCTGGCTGCTGTGTACAAGGCCTTGAACGACCATCATGTGTACCTGGAAGGGACGCTGCTGAAACCCAACATGGTGACAGCTGGGCACTCCTGCCCCAAGAAGTACACCCCTCAGGATGTAGCCGTGGCAACTGTCACTACTCTTCTCCGCACGGTGCCTGCTGCTGTTCCTGGTGATTGCTGATTCATTCCCACACATCTATTCATACTGCCACTCCTGCTGGCTTGGCTGCTTCATGTGACACTGTGGCTCCTCTGGCACATAAAGGTCAGGGATTGTGGTGGCTGGCACGCTGTTTCTAAACCTTGAAACCTCTTTCTTGCAGGAATCTGCTTCCTGTCTGGAGGTCAGAGTGAAGAGGAGGCTTCTGTCAACCTGAATGCCATGAATCAATTGCCTCTGCCTAAGCCTTGGAAACTGACCTTTTCCTATGGCAGAGCCCTGCAAGCCTCTGCCCTGGCAGCCTGGGTGGGCAAGAGTGAGAACAAGAAGGCTGCACAGGAGGCCTTCCGCAAGCGGGCACAGGTATGAGGCTTCCCCTCAGCACAGAGAGGAGCTGCTCACCATGAAGGGAGACATGTTGTCACCTTAAGGCTTTTCTTGTCCCCACCACTCCTGGCACTTCATGTTCACCAGGGATGTTACTCTGTTCTTTTAGCTTACTTGGTCACCCTCACTGCCTTTCTACTTCTGTCTTTCTCACTCCTTTTTGTTTCTTTTTCAGATTAACAGTTTGGCTTGCAGAGGACAGTATGCCACATCTGGGAAGGTTGACACAGCTGCTACACAATCCCTTTTCACTGCCAGCTACACCTACTGAAAGCACAGGAACCTTCTTTTGTCCTGTCTCTCTTCACAAGATGGAAGATGTTCCAAAATGAGAGAAAACCTGTATCTAATTTCCCTTACCCCAAACAAAACGGAGATAAAATGCATTAGCTTCCTCTCTCCACCCTTTGCTTCCACAATTTACTAAGGGGATATTCTTGTTTCATTTGCACATTCCAAGAAAGAGGAATTCTTCCCATGCAACAAACTAGATCTGCCAATCACAAACCCACTCTCCTTCTGATTTAAATTTAGCCCCCTGGATAGTAGACAGATTAGGTAGTTCCCTTCAAATACATACCCTTGCCCACAACCTCATTTTGCAGCTAAAATACTGAATTACAAAACCTGACTGTGTCTTCAATCACAGAAATAAAACAGTAATTGAAAACTAATCTCTGTCTCACAATTTTTACCCTCTACAAAGGCTCTTTCACACCTCTGTGGTTTTCAGTAGCCTATGCAAAGATTAAGTCACCGATGATGATCTTGGGAAGCCATAAAGGAAAATTGTCCAATGGTGACTGAAGTCTGATAGGCACTGAGAAAATTGAGAGGTGTATATGGCAAGCAATACAGGGGACTCAGGACACAATTAAATAACACCACCTTCAGAAGCTCCTCCTATCTTGGGAGAATCCTCTTTGCTGTGACAAGCCTGCTGAACATCAAGTTAGGGTTGCACAGGTTGAGTTAGTGCAGAGACTGTTCTTCCAAAGTGCTTTTATGGTGGTGTATGTTAACATAAAGCACACAGGGCTGTATCTTGGCCTACCTTGTGTGGTGGGTTGAAATTTCACCCCACAACGTTAGATTTGCCAGCTCAGCTGGAACCAAAAGAATGCTGTATTTACAAGCAAAACTACAATCTACAATGAAATGCAATGAATGTGTACAAAATATACAGGATTCACAATATTTACAGGTATTTGCAATTATTAAACAGCACAAGAACTCCCCTGGCCAAGGACCAAGGGAAGCTACTAGCTTCTGCCTCCCTGCTTCCCCTTACTCCCCTGTACAAAAGGGACAAGAGAGAGGAGCAGAGAGACCTTAGACTTAATCAAAACAATGCAGACACGATCAAGCAGAAGCCGGCAGAAGCATAAAATTAGTATCTCCTAGACCGAGGGAGGGAGAGAGAGGGAGAGGGGAAGGGAGAGGAGAGGTTCGGAGAGGAGAGGCTCGGAGAGGAGAGGAATATTCACAGAATCACCAAGGTTGGAAGAGACCTCAAAGATCATCAAGTCCAACATGTCACCACAGACCTCATGACTAGACCATGTCACCAAGTGCCACATCCAATCCGCTCTTGAACACCTCCAGGGATGGTGACTCCACCACCTCCCTGGGCAGCACATTCCAACAACTAACAACTCTCTCTGTGAACAACTTTCTCCTCACCTCCACCCTAAACTTCCCCTGGCACAGCTTGAAACTGTGTCCTCTTGTTCTGGTGCTGGTTGCTTGAGAGAAGAGACCAACTCCCTCCTGGCTACAACCTCCCTTTGGGTTGGAAAAGATCTTCAAGATCATCGAGCCCAACCTATCATCCAACACTAAGTCTGTTATCTTTCCAATGGGATTGTTTAGAACTATCACTCAAGAGTGATTTATTTGCATTTTACTACTTTCTGTTCAAGATCTGTGAAAAAATTTCAAAGGCATAGCCTAAACCTACATACCTAGTTTGACTGAGGCATAGTTTGAATAATCAGGCTGATGCTGAAGGCCCACAGTTTGACCTTTGGGATGTTGCTATGTATCTTTTAGAGATGTAAGCTTGATTAAGCTAAAGCACAACTAGTCAATGGTCATGAAAAAAAAGGGCTTAAGTGGCAGAAATGGCAGGCCTAAGGTTATACAAGAATATTTGCCTGGCAACATGCTACATCAATCAACTAGTGACACCTCTGAGCAGCCCATCAACCCCCAAAGATGAGGTAAACTAGAGGACATTCCTCTCTCCCTCCAGGGCCACCTGAGACCCAGCCTGTGCAAGCAGAGCCACCTCCCTCTGCAGGCTGCTCTTCCCAGCCAGAGGCACCCACTGCTGCTGCCAGCAAGGAGAGAGAAAACATGGAAAGTCACTGCCCTGTAACCTCCTCGTGTTCTTTGTGTTGGCAGCCACTCTTTCACACTGGCAACAAATAGCTAAACTCTTTCACATGGATCCAATCATTGCATAACCAATGCACACATTTTGTGTGTCCTGACCTCAACCACACACAGAATGCAAAACATTCCAGAGGCTGACACCAGACTCAGGCACACCAACTCTTTCCTGCTTCAGCTGTGATCCTGCAGATCATGCACCTGAGTTCTGCTACTGATGAGTGGCATCCTGTTGATATATGTAGATCACTTCTTTGAAAATTAAGAATAGCTGGCAGGGGGTTGGACTCAATGATCTTAGGAGGTACCTTCCAACCCCTAACATCCTGTGATCAGGAAAAGTGTTTTCCCAAACCAGCAAAAGAACCATAGAATTGTTAGGGTTGGAAGGGACCTCAAGGATCATCTAGTTCCAACCCCCCTGCCATGGGCAGAGCCACCTCACACTAGATTAGGTCTTTCACAGCCACATCCAGCCTGGCCTTAAAAACCTCCAGGGATGAGGCTTCCACCACCTCCCTGGGCAACCTGTGCCAGTCTCTCACCACCCTCATGGGGAAGAACTTCTTCCTAACATCCAATCTCAATCTACTCATTTCTAGTTTTTTTTCCCCCAGTCCTATCACTCCCTGACAGCCTAAAAAGTCCCTCCCCAGCCTTCTTGTAGGCCCGCTTCAGATACTGGAAGGCCACAATGAGGTCACCTAGGAGCCTTCTTTTCTCCAGACTGAACAGCCCCAACTCCTTCAGTCTGTCTTCATAGCAGAGCAGCTCCAGCCCTCTGCTCATCCTTGTGGCCCTTCTCTGGACACCTTCCAACACCTCCAGATTCTTCCTGTAATAGGGGCTCCAGAACTTGACACAGTACTCCAAGTGAGGGCTCTCCCGAGGGGAGTAGAGGGGGGACCATTACCTCCCTTGACCTGCTGGCTCTTCTTCTCTTGATGCAGCCCAGGCTGAGACTGGTTTTCTGGGCTGCAAATGCTCACTGCTGGCTCATGTTGAGCTTCTCATCCACCAGCACCCCCAGGTCCTTTTCTTAAGGGCTGCTCTGCAGCCAGTCCCTGCCCAGCCTATATCAGTGCCTGGGATTGCCTTGACCCAGCTGCAGGACCTTGCACTTGGTCTTGTTGAACCTCCTGAGGTTGGCTTGTGCCCACCTCTCCAGCCTCTCAAGGTCCCTCTGGATGGCCTCCCTTCCCTCCAGAGCATCTGCACCACACAGCTTGGTGTCATCAGCAAACCTGCTGAGGGTGCACTCAATGCCACTGTCCATGTCACCCACAAAGACGCTAAACAAGACTGGTCCCAGCACTGATCCCTGAGGGACTCCACTTAAGAAGCCCTCTCATGTTTTAGACAACTAAAGCTGTAGTTTTTCTAGGTAATTCCTGTTCCTTTGCCGTTCATGTGCCACACACTGTTTGGTGCAGCTGGTGCCTATACCCAGGCTCTTCACAGTTCTCTTTGACAGAGCTGCTTGTGAGCAGAGAAGGGCAGCAAAGCTGGTGAGGGGTTTGGAGCACAAGCCCTATGAGGAGAGGCTGAGGGAGCTGGGGTTGCTTAGCCTGGAGAAGAGGAGGCTCAGGGCAAACCTTCTTCCTGTCTACAACTCCCTGAATGGAGGTTGTAGCCAGGTGGGAGTTGGTCTCTTGTCCCAGGCAACCAGCACCAGAACAAGAGGATACAGTCTCAGGCTGCACCAGGGGAGGGTTAGGCTGGAGGTTAGGAAGAAGTTCTTCCCAGAAAGAGAGATTGGCCATTGGAATGTGCTGCCCAGGGAGGTGGTGGAGTCACCATCACTGCAGGTGTTTAGGAAGAGACCTGATGAGGCGCTTGGTGCCATGGTTTAGTTGATTAGATGGTGTTGGGTGATAGGTTGGACTTGATGATCTTGGAGGTCTTTTCCAACCTGGTTATTCTATTCTATTCTATTCTATTCTATTCTATTCTATTCTATTCTATTCTATTCTATTCTATTCTATTCTATTCTATTTCTATTCTATTCTTTATTCAGAGCAAGCACATGGCTGCTGAAAGTTCTGCCAGGGCTCTGCAGAGCAGAGAGCTATTTCTCACGATCTGTTGTTGTACAGATGTTTGAATCACCCAAGCAAAGCTTCCAAGACAAGATGTAAGCAGGTGAAGAAGTTTATTACGCTATACAGCAAAGATCTGTAGTCTTTTGAAAGCATAGGTGTCACATCTGAATTGGCTATTTTCTACTGGCATGCGTGTAATTAAGGCGTGCAATAGGTTAAAGTAACAAAACAGTATTTTAACACATCCAACCAAATTCTGCCTGGTTTCTCTCCTTCAGTTACAAGGTCTTCACATTCTTCTCTGAGTTACAGACTAAACATAGCCCTCTCTATTTCGAACAAAGGCAAATCTTGCCCTCATCATCCTTTTGTAAAACAAACAGGCAAACAGGAATAGTGACATTCACGTACAATCGTGTGCCGGGTGCGAGAGGTGTTCTACAGAACAAACTCCCTGCGCCAGCGGGCAGGTTGACAGCAGCGACAACCATCACGCCGCAGAGACGGGAGGGAAAACCTCGGCAGGCAGCTGCCAAGAGCCTCTGACTGGCACCGCAGCGACTGCCGCAGTCGCCGTGAGTGACGACAGATGTCCGTACCTTATGTTGTTTAGTCCCACACACTCTGTTGCCAAACCTCTTCCTCACGCCTGATGGTACTGCCTCCGCGGTACCCGCCCCGCGCCCGGGGTACGCTGGGGCAAGCGACGCGACGGCCGCTCGGCGCCCGTGGCTGATGGTTCGGGGAGGAGGGCGGCACGCAAGCGCGGCCGCGGGAGCCTCCAGGCGCCTGACCCCGGCCGACAAGCACTCACCAACGCGCGCGGGGACTACAGTTCCCAGGAGGCAGCGCGGGCCAGGCCGGAATCGTTACGTCATTACTACGCTGGCTGCCGGGAAGAGCGCAGGAGTCCCCGCTCCATGGCGGCTGCGGTAAACCTGCGGGTGGTGTACATTGGGACTACAGTTCCCATGAGGCAGCGCGGGGGCGGGCCGGAATGGACACGTCATTACCACAGTGGCTGCCGGGAAGAGCCCGGGAGTGTCAGCACCATGGCGGTTGTGGTATCGCTGCGGATGGCGGGCAGGCGGCTGGGTCTCAGCGCTCCAGTGTGCAGGGCGTTTTGGAGCGGCCTGAGGTAACGGGGGAGATGCTTTGGGGAGGGGCTCCCAAGGGCGGGCAGGCGATGGCGGTTTTCGAATCCTCTCCCAGCTGCCTCCCCGTTGTGGGCCTGCGACCAGACCGCGCCGCTTCTGTGCAGGGCCCGGCGGCGCTCCGCGGGCCGGCGCCGTGGCTATGGCTGCCGCTGGTCACGGTGCTGTATCGCGATTCTAAGACTGGCTGATCATTCCAGCCTGCCGCCCTCAGTGCTCGGTTTTCACACGCCAGGCTGTGGGGCGTGCAGAGAATGCTAATGAATAGAGTAGAATAGAATAGAATAGAATAGAATAGAATAGAATAGAATAGATCAGGTTGGAAGAGACCTTCAAGATCATCGTGTCCAACCTATCAACCAATCCAACCCACCCAAACAACTAACCATTGGCACCAAGCACCCCATCAAGTCTCCTCCTGAACACCTCCAGTGATGGTGACTCCACCACCTCCCCAGGCAGCACATTCCAATGGACAATCACTCTCTCTGTGTAGAACTTCTTCCTAACATCCAGCCTAAACTTCCCCTGGCGCAGCCTAAGACTATGTCCTCTTGTTCTGGTGCTGGCTGCCTGGGAGAAGAGACCAACCTCTGCCCGCCTAAAACCTCCCTTCAGGTAGTTGTAGAGAGCAATAAGGTCACCCCTGAGTCTCCTCTTCTCCACGCTAAGCAACCCCAGCTCCCTCAGCCTCTCCTCACAGGGCTGTGCTCCAAACCCCTCACCAACTTTGTTGCCCTTCTCTGGACTCGTTCCAGCAAGTCAACATCCTTCCTAAACTGAGGGGCCCAGAACTGGACACAGTACTCAAGGTGTGGCCTAACCAGTGCAGTGTACAGGGGCAGAATGACCTCCCTGCTCCTGCTGGCCTCACTGTTCCTGATGCAGGCCAGGATGCCATTGGCCCTCCTGGCTGCCTGGGCACACTGCAGGCTCATGTTCAGCCTACCATCAACCAGCACTCCCAGGTCCCTCTCTGCCTGGCTGCTCTCCAGCCACTCTGACCCCATCCTGTAGCTCTGCATGGGGCTGTTGTGGCCAATGTGCAGAACCTGGCCCTTGGATGTGTTCAATCTCCTGCCATTGGACTCTGCCCATCTGTTCAGCCTGTCGAGGTCCCTCTGCAGAGCCTCTCTACCCTCCAGCAGATCAACTCCTGCCCCCAGCTTGGTGTCGTCAGCAAATTCACTGATGATAGACTCAATGCCCTCATCCAGATCATCAATAAAGATGTTAAAGAGGATGGGGCCCAGCACTGATCCTTGGGGGACACCACTAGTGCCTGGCTGCCAGCTGGATGTGACACCATTCACCACCACTCTCTGGGCTCAGCCCTCCAGCCAGTTCCTAACCCATCGCAGTGTGCTCCTGTCCAAGCCATGGGCTGACAGCTTGGCCAGCAGTTTGCTGTGGGGGACAGTGTCAAAGGCCTTGCTGAGGTCCAGGTAGACTACATCCACAGGCCTCCCCACATCCACCAGGCAGTCACCTGATCATAGAAGGAGATCAGGTTGGTCAGGCAGGACCTGCCCTTCCTAAATCCATGTTGGCTGAGTCTGATCCCTTGGCCATCCTCTAAGTGCTGTGTGATTGCACTCAGGATGACCTGTTCCATGATCTTGCCTGGCACTGAGGTCAGGCTGACAGGCCTATAATTCCCTGGCTCATCCAACTGGCCTTTCTTGTGGATGGGCACCACCTTGGCCAGTGTCCAGTCCTCTGGGACCTCTCCAGTGAGCCAGGACTGTTGAAAAATGATGGAGAGTGGCTTGGCCAGTTGCTCTGACAGCTCTCTCAGCACCCTAGGATGGATCCCATCTGGTCCCATGGACTTGTGAGGATCCAAGCGGCTGAGGAGAGCTCCAGCTACCTGCTCCTGGAACACAGGGAAACTGTGCAGCTCCCTGGCTTCTTCTGCCAGCTCTGCAGGCCAGCTGTCTGGAAGACATTCTATCCTGCTAGTAAAATTGAGGCATAGAAGGTGTTAAGTACCTCTGCCTTTTCCTCATCCTTTGATACAACATTTCCCTCCGTGTCCACCAAGGAGTGGAGGTTGTCCTTGCCCTTCCTCTTGCTATTAATATATTTATAGGACTTTTTGTTGTCCTTCACAGTAGAGGCCAGTTTAAGCTCCAAATGTGCTTTTGCCTCCCTAATTTTCTTCCTACATTACCCAGCAACATCCTTAAACATTTCAGGGGTTGCCTCCCCTCTCTTCCAAAGGTGATACACCTTCTTTTTTTCCCTTAGTTCTATTAAAAGTTCTTTAACCATCCAGGCTGGCCGTCTGCCCCGGCGGCTCATCTTCCGGCACATTGGCACAGCCTGTCCCTGAGCCTTCAACAGTTCCTCCTTGAAGCAGGTCCAGCTCTCCTGGACCCCTTTGTTTTTGAGTTAGTTCCTTGAGTAGCCTGAATTCTGCCCTCCAGAAATCCAGAGTGGAGGTCTTCTTGCTGCCCCTCTTGGCTTGACCAAAAACCAAGAATTCAATTATCTCGTGGTCCCGGACCCCAAACACCCTCCGACCACCATATCGCCCACCAGCCCTTCCCTGTTGGTGAAGAGGAGGTCAAGCATAGCCTTACCCCTGGCAGGCTCTCGCAGCACCTGGGATAAGAAGCTGTCCTCCATGCACTCTAAGAACCTCCTAGACTGTCTCCTCTCTGCTGTGTTGAGATCCCAGCAGATGTCAGGCAGGTTGAAGTCGCCCATGAGAACAAGGTCAGGTAATCTTGAGACAGCCTTAAGCTGCCTATAGAATGCTGCATCAACATCCTCCTCCTGGTTGGGTGGTCTATAACAGTCTCCAACCAGGATGTCTGCCCTGCTGGTCTTCCCTCTAATTCTTACCCACAGGCACTCAACCCTGCCCGCAGGCACCTGTGCCGAGGCAGAGTTAGGGGTTTTTTCCCTCACCGGCTTTGTTAAGGGTACGTGCAAGATCTGGAAAAAGACATGTTTCAGGGCAGTACTACAATAGGAATGCCAAGTAGTAGTTTGTGTATAACTTCTAGGTGAAAGTGCTTGCTGTTGGCTGGATTGTGGCATATGAGCAAGTCAGGTAGGTTGGGCTGGGCATTAAATTTTCTATTTAAAACTAGTGATCACTTTTAATCTATGGGCATTAGTTATTTATTTTGTAGTAGTGATTATTTTCTGTTACAACCACACACCTCTTTTTTTTTTTTTCCCCCTTCTGTCTGGTGTCAACAGGAAGAAGGAAAAAGAAGTAGAACCAGAGAAAATTCAGCAAGAGAAAAGTGAACCCAGCTTGATCTGTCCCCCACCACGCAGCAGAAACTACGTTCCTCCAGAGGATATACAGAGCTACCTTGAGTCTTGTGTCAAGGAGATTTTTGGACCCTCACTTCCTGATAATTGGCAGCAGACATCTCTCAAAGAAAAGAGGTTAAAGTTTCACCTTTTGGCTCAGCTAGCAGCAGAACTTGGTCATGCTGTCCCCAATTCACAGCTTCATCTGATGCGCAGTGCTGAGGATGTCTTAAAGTTCTATAGCACTCCCGTAAAGGATATGTCCAAATTTGATGAATTGTGTGCAGCAAAGTTACCCCCAAACTTGAAGATTGTTTGGGAGCAGTGAGTTGTGCCACAAAGCATTGCCTTGCTTTGCTTGTGTTCCTGAGCCAGGACTGCAAAGGAGAAGCGCAGAGCCCTTTCACTGTGGTAGCAACTCAGTATGTGACTAATAAAAGTATGTTTAGTTGTCCTCAGATTTTCTTGTTTCTGTTTGTTTTCTATGGGAAAAAGAGCATTTATCCTTGGGCTTTCAAAAGTGCCTAATTTTTATTGAATGCAGTTATAAATACTAAGTAAAAGCCTTGCCCATGCATTTGCAGGAGGGCTGATCTCTGTTCGTTTTAGGCAGAACCATCAGCGAAGATCAAAAGATAGTGTAAAGAGGGTTTTTCTTAACAGAGACAGAATGCCAGCCTTGGTGGATTGGTGTCTCCAGGAAGGAGGGAATGCTGCAGTGAACTATGAAGAGACTTCTGGCTGTGTACAACAGCTGTGGCAGCAGTCCTACACCATCATGTCAACCAGCCAGTGGAAGCATCACCACTGGCTGGGTCAGGTGGTTTTCCTGATCCCGGATGTCATGCTCCTTTGCACTGAGCCAAGGGACGCAAGTCACACACCATGGTGGAGCAAGAGCAACAGCTCTTCAGGGGTACCTGGTTCTCTGTGATACGGGAGTTACCTGGGGGACAGAGGCCATAGCCACCCAGCTGCTTCCAGTCATGTTATGCAGGCCAGGTTCACACCTGAAGTGTAAGGAACTGCACACAGCCCAAGGCCCTTACATGGGTCTTAAAAAATGGTTTAACTTCATGCTGAAAGGTTAGCCACTGCAACGTGTTTGTTTTACACAGTTGGCCACAACACATTTGTAACTACAGAAGCCACTCCTAGCTGCCTAAGCTCACTGTACACAGCACATGGAGAATGATGTGCCTCAGAACAGGAACTAAAAGAAAAGAAAACAAAAGCAAAATCTGGAAGGCTAGCCAATGACTAGCCAAATTTTCACTGGGTCACAGATTCCAGGAGGTAGGCACACATTGTTCCTGAAGGAGAAGGTTTCTGGGAAAGGTAAATGTGCTGTTAGGTTCGGACTTCCTGTGCAGGAAGTTAACTGGAAAATGCTCCAGGTGCTGTACACCTGAACTGGTTGCAAACAGAGCTAGCCAAAAGGAAATTGAGTGAATTGTGTGTGGTAGTCTAGCTTCATCTAAGCAGTAATCTAGCACTTCAGCACTTCCAAACAATTATGCTCACCCCTGTGGATCTGCATGACCTGCAGAGGATAGGATAGGATAGGATAGGATAGGATAGGATAGGATAGGATAGGATAGGATAGGATAGGATAGGATAGGATAGGATAGGATAGGATAGGATAGGATAGGATAGGATAGGATAGACCAGGTTGGAAGAGACCTTCAAGATCATTGCGTCCGACCCATCAACCAACCCACCCAAACAACTAAACCATGGCACCAAGCACCCCATCAAGTCTCCTCCTAAGCACCTCCGGGGTGTAAGCATCCTAACATACTGTGTCAGAGAGAACAGGGTTCACATCTTCATTTCAAAGTGGAGAGAAGTGCCTCTCACCATGCTGCACAGTGAGTGGATAACTGGTAAAACAGTCCTTTAGGGACTGGAGAACCGAGATTCAAATCCATTTTCAATCTGGAGGATGCGGGAGGAAAGCCACATCTTCCCCTTTCAGGAAGACTGCCCACGCCATCACACTAGAGGATATGCAGAGGAGGACAACATCACTGCCTATTCTGTGGAAGCTATTGATCAAGTATGCACAACTGATGCTGTGGTAAGAACACACCTGGGAGGAGTGTAACCTCAGGGACCGCAGCTGCAAAATCTAGGCTACAAGATATAAAGTTTTTGTCTTAGAATTCAGACCCCTGCTAACCCATCGCGGTAGGAGTGGAGTGACATGCTGCAGACTGGCTGTATGGAGTGGAGTATCCTTTGCTGGTAAGTTTTCCTAGTGTGCTATTTTTCTCCTGACACAGCAGAGCAAGGGTGGGTTCTGCAGCCAAATTTAGTCATCAGAAATCTTCCCTTTGTGGATCAAAGTTGCAGTGAGGGACCCAGGACACTATCACTGGTTCATCGAGGTCGCAGAAAGCCTGCATGGCCCAAGTTAGATCTCTCCATTCCTAAGACTGTAGCAGACATCAGTAGACAGAGGAAAACACCAACCTTCAACACTGCCAGGCCCAACACAGACATTCAGAATTTCCTTGTGTCACAGGCAAATGACAAACACCAGACTACACATTTTGGGTTTTTTGATAATTTTTTTTTTGTTTGTATCTGTTTTGGAAAAAATATACAAAAAAAGCCAAGAAGAACCAACATGGAAGTGTGAGGTAAACATTCCAGTAAAAGTACAGACAGAGGCTCCATTCTTTAAAGGAGACACACAGCAGTTATCACCATGCTAGAAGAATGAAATGCAGGAAAACCCTAGAAACAGTGAAAAAGTCATGTGATGAAGCCTTTGCCCCAGTTCTAGCCATTGCAAATGGTCTCTTTTTTGTTCTGACCCTCCACCTGCACATGTGTCTTTTTAATCCTTAAACAAAGCAGTTTTGATATAAATTCTCTGTGGCAGAATTTGCAAAAATACAGGCTGCTCCTATGGACTGTCAGGGCTTTCTGGGGGGGGGTCTTTTGGCTTGCCAAAGCCCCACCATGAAAACTACACTTCTTGGGCTTCTTGCTTGTGCCAATCTGAATGCCAAATAATGCCAGTCCACTGGAGAAGTGGTGTCACTTTTCCCCTTTACACCAGTGTTACTAGTTACCCCACAACTCTATGATGAAATTATGGAACACTTAAAGCGCAGCCTCAGCTCCACAGTGGTGGCTATATATCCCCATAGTCAATTCCTGAAGCCAGGTTTCACTGGGAGCTTTAGTTGGGCCTTGGGGAGGAACGGCGATCTAGGGAGATGATATAGTCAGCTCACATGCTATCAGCTACTATTATAAATTTTCATGTCCAGTCTGACTATATTCCAGACTGTCTTGTTTAAGTTATTCTTCAATAACTAGCACAGTCACCCACACCAGAACAATCAGGTTTTGATTCAGTAAGATGCTTAAGTGTGTCACTGAATCAAGAACAGGTGTTTGCTACTTGTTGATAACATCATCCAGGTTAGATTCCTCACCACCATTTTATTTGAATTAAATATATGCAATTACTTCAGGTCCCTGCTGAGCTTACTCAGATCAGAATCTGACCCAGCGGTAGAAGCACTTCTTATGGTAAGAAAAGGTAAAAGTGATTTTTATTTTTATTTTTTTCCCCCCAAGATATATAAATTCAGAAATGGAAAAGAGAAAAGAAAGAAAAACACAACCAAAAAAAAGGCATACAAATATCACATAACAACAACAACAATTCCATAGATGTAGTTCCTCAGTGCACACTTTAAACAAGAAAAAAGGGTTGGGTGTTTTTTTTTTTCTTTTTTTGTGGTTTTTTGTGTTTTTTTTTTTTTTCCTCTATTTTGCATTTAAATTCTGGTATAATAATATTAAAGCTGACCAAAAAAAAAAAAAAAAAAAAAAAAAAAAAAAAAAGAAAAATCAGGGCAAGCTACATCACTTCCTCATACAAAAAAAGTACAAAACATTAGCCTCTAACTAGACATAACATAATACTGGTCATCACAGTTAGACATTTAGTAACTGTGTGTCTTGGAGTTACTGTACTGGAGGGTAATAAAAAACAGTGGCGGTTACCAGTCTTCCATCTCAGGTTACTTCAGTCATAGAGGCAGAGTGATTCTGCAAAGAGGAAAAGGCAAACACTTGAACATTGGCATGATTGTGGCATTTACATATCCTATATATTGTGTAAAATGAATGAGAAAAACCTTCACTGGTTGATGATCTTGAAGGTCTCTTCCAACCTGGTTCATTCTATTATTCTATTCTATTCTATTCTATTCTATTCTATTCTATTCTATTCTATTCTATTCTATTCTATTCTATTCTATTCTATTCTATTCTATTCTATTCTATTCTATTCTATTCTATTCTATTCTATTCTATTCTATTCTATTCTATTCTATTCTATTCTCTGTTGCCCACCTAATGCAGGGCTGTCAAGTGAAGAGATGGCTGCAAATGTGACTGCCATCGACCTTGAACTCATGGTGGGAAATGGTGAACTCAGTCCCTGCCTCTAGGCTATGAACACTCACTAAAAAACAAGGTGTGGCTTCTTCAGCAGAGACTTCCATACTGGACTGGATCCTCTCTATAGAGATGTGTCAGGGCTCAAGCACTTCATACACTCACATAACTAATATGATGGGTCTGTCCTTAGTCCTGAAGAGCCTAAAGAACATTGTTGGCTTCATCTGATGTATGCATGTAGATCCTACACAGATTGGTACTAGGGAGAACCTAAAGCCATACAGAGATGGGATTATAGTGCCCAAACACATGCAGCCTCCAAAGCCCTCTAGGTGGAAAGACTGTTGATTTAACCTTCTTAGAAGACAATGGCCAGGACTTCAGTGGCAGTAATGAGTTGTCCTTGGATCATGCTTCATCTGCAGGATTTGTGTGGGTGCAAAGCAAAGCAAGAGTGAGAATAGATGGAGAAACTTGCAAAGAGAAGGACAATGCACCTCTTACATCTCAAGAAACAGTAATAGCAGCCAAGGACTTGTTTATAACAACTTTTTTCCCAGTCTCCTTCTGCATGGTAGATGCATGGTCATTTAGAGACTGACTCCTTCTTGATTACAGTGGACATCAAGAGTTAAGGCTTAGTCCTTGCCTGGACTTCACAGTTCAAAAGCTATTAATAACTGGCTAGGCAAAGTTTTTTCTCACAGACTATTTTCATATGTTCACCCCTTTTGTCCTACATGTTGCACTGGGGATATGTAAGTAGCACTGCAAGTCCACCAAGAGAACAGTTGAACACACACACTTCTGCAGATTTGGTTTAAAGACTTCCAGCAAATATTTGCCTAACCAAAACTGACTTTTCAATTAAGCAAAATATTTCTACTTTCAGTGTATTCATCAAAGGGTTTAACAGCAGCCACTACTGACCTTGTGGCACACCTTGTACACAGGAATGAAGTACAGTTTAAAGAACAAATATATTACACAAGGGCATTTCAGATAACTGATAATCTGAAGTTCTTTCATTTTCACAAAATATTCTTGGCAGATGTCATTTGTTTGTCTGTTCTGACAGGATTTGGTATGATTCAGTTATGCCCACACAAACCATCTGAAATGAGCATTTTAAGAGGAATACCACCACCAATGATGCTTGCCCTCATTTTTTTGTAAACTTGAAAGAATTGTATTAACTTCTTTTCAAGTGATTTAGGGATGGAAAGCATGACATGATTTCTTCTTAGAGAGGATACTGAACAGTGATAAGGATAAGAAACTAATCTCTGTAATATTCTTCTAGATAGCAAGGTTTATCCTCAGGATATTGAATGATGGAATAAATCCTTAAGGCATCCCAAAAGCATTCCAGAAAGTAATTAGACAGAATATTGTTGCATTTTCCCTCAGTTCTCTATTTTCCTAGGCAAAAGTTTGTCAAATGATATGTAGAGGCCTGTGAAATGCCACTGCTTTAGCTTTGGATGTGCACAGGGCCAAAAGATCTTAGTAGTTTAAGGGATAAATGCCTGAAAACAAACTCTCTCCTGATGTGAATTCACTCTGTGCATTCAGTTTCACATTGGGAATAAAACCAGCTCCCTGTGTAGTTATGTATACAGCTACTTTTTACTTTGCCATAACAGAAGATGTGCTTGGTGATGGTCTGAGTGTGAGGATTTGTAGTACCTGTGCACTCAATGTCTCCAGAGGACTTTCCACTCTTGGAAAAGCCATTAGTGGCATCCCTCGTGGGTCTTCAGGTTTCGGTTTAGAAGGAGCTCCATGAGTGCCTTTGAAGTTATGGACAACACATATCCCCTGTGTAATGCAGAAAAGAAATCATGGAGTGAGGTCAGCATGTTCTGTCCCAAATAAAACCCCATAGGAATGACCATCAAGGGTCTCACAACTACCAGTTTATGCAAAGAATTTAACCTGTTTTTCACTAGAATAGAATAGAACAGAGTAGAACAGAGTAGAACAGAACAACAGAACAGAACAGAACAGAATAGAATAGAATAGAATAGAATAGAATAGAATAGAATAGAATAGAATAGAATAGAATAGAAAGCTAGGTAGTTAATGATAGTTCCCAGAAAATAGGAGCTATGCATCGTAGCTCACTGCTGGTGAGGGACTTGCTCTACTGTTCCTCGATGGTATTCTGTCAAGCAGTATTTGCTTTTACAAATGCAAAGACACCACAAATACTGGATTCTCATACTTGTTTGACACTTATTCTCACTAGGGACACAGCACAAGAAAAAAAAATTCCCTGGTCTCTGGCTGATTCTCATTTCCATGACAGATCCTTTGCTCTGATTAAACACCAAGCTTTCTGTAGAATAGAACAGAATGGAATGGAATGGAACAGAATGGAATGGAATGGAACAGAATAGAATAGAATAGAATAGAATAGAATAGAATAGAATAGAATAGAGTAGAATAGAGTAGAATAGAACAGAACCGAACCCACCAGGTTGGAAAAGACCTTTGAGATCATTGAGTCCAACCTATCACCCAACACCATCTAATCAACTAAACCATGGCACCAAGTCTCTTCCTAAACACCTCCAGTGATGGTGGCCAAGTAAGGTCAAGTAACAACATGTATAGTAATTTAAATAATCTTGAAATGCATACAATGCACAAATGCCTTATTAATCACTATCAACATGATTACATATTAGGATTTTCTCAGATGATAACTTTTAATTAGATGGCACTAAAATTAATTCTTAGCAGCTGGATTAATTAGCTGAAATAGGACACAAAATAATAATTTTGTGCCATGGTTTAGTTGATTAGATAGTGTTGGATGATAGGTTGGACTTGATGACCTCGAAGGTCTCTTCCAACCTGGTCTATTCTATTCTATTCTATTCTATTCTATTCTATTCTATTCTATTCTATTCTATTCTATTCTATTCTATTCTATTCCATTCCATTCCATTCCATTCCATTCCATTCCATTCCATTCCATTCCATTCCATTCCATTCCATTCCATTCCATTCCATTCCATTCCATTCCATCTTTTTGCTGTTGTTGTTTTCCAAATGAGTTATTTTTTTAAAAGAATGTGGAAGGACTGATGAGCTTACCAGAAACAAAGCAACAGCACTCCCCAGGATGAAGCCTGCAATGACGTCCGAGCAGTGGTTTCGATACTCAGAAACTCGGTTCAGCCCAGTGAGGAATGCAGCACACAGGGTACCCAGACAGAGCACAGGTTTGGCGAGCCTGCTGCTCTTTGTTTTAATTGTACTTGTGATGTACATCTGAAACAAAAGGGCAAGACACAAATGAAAGTGGTCTCTGCCAGAAATGCACATTTTTCCCACCCAGACAAATCCTGAATCAGCAAGAATGTGACAAAATCCCACGATTCATTAGAAAACCCAATACGTTGGGAAATAGAGTAGAATAGAATAGAATAGAATAGAATAGAATAGAATAGAATAGAATAGAATAGACCAGACCAGGTTGGAAGAGACCTTCAAGATCATCAAGTCCAACCTATTACCCAACACCTTTTAATCAATTAAACCATGGCACTAAGTGCCTCATCCAGGCTCTTCCTAAACACCTCCAGTGATGGGGACTCCACCACCTCCCTGGGCAGCACATTCCAATGGCCAATCTCTCTTTCTGGGAAGAACTTCTTCCTAACATCCATCCTAAACCTCCCCTGGCACAGCTTGAGACTGTGTCCCCCTGTTCTGGTGCTGGTTGCCTCAGAGAAGAGACCAACCTCCACCTGGCTACAACCTCCCTTCAGGGAGTTGTAGAGAGCAAGAAGGTCTCCCCTGAGCCTCCTTTTCTCCAGGCTAAGCAACCCCAGCTCCCTCAGCGTCTCCTCATAGGGCTGTGCTTGAGGCCTCTCCCCAGCCTCATTGCCCTTCTCTTTCCTAAACTGAGGAACCCAGAACTGGACACAGGAGTCAAGGTGTGGCCTAACCAGTGCTGAATACAGGGCCAGAATGACCTTCCTGCTCCTGCTGGTCTCACTATTCCTGATACAGGCTGGAGAAAAGAGGTTTAAGGTAACTCAGAGAACGCCTTTAAGAGAATAAACCAGATACTGTTCAATGATGTTTCAGGATGTCAAGTATCCCACCAACTGCACTTCCCTACTGGACTTTCTCTGAGCTGGTAGGTACAAGCTCAGATTTACTGCCTTCCTAACTTGTGCAAGCACTTGCTCATGTGCTAGCAATCATATACTCTGGATGACTAAGTGTTTGCAAAGAGAGTCAAGAATTTATGTTAATACTCTACAGAGACTGTAAATGTACACATGATGGAATGTCTAGCATCCATATGAACTAGCTGCTCCAGTTTCCTAAGTGGTGTTACATTTGAGTAACAGAGAACATTAAGAAAAAACATTCTAGGCATTTTTTTCCTTATGACATGGAATGAAACAGAGAATATGAAATTTCTGTCAAAACACAGCTGAGTCTGAAAATGTAATCCCAGAGCATGAAGTTTCACTCTGCTCTGAATATTTTTTTTATGAACCTCATATTGTTTTGGAGATTTGTGTTTTATTTTAAGTGAATTTTGACAGAGAGTAAAACCATGTGGGTCACAATTAGTAGCCGCTCGTTAATTCCAGAGCCATAAAACACCAAAGATGAAGCAAACCAAGTGTTTTGCTGAGGGTAAAGCAGTTCAATAAAACTGATTTTCAGCAAGGAAGTACAGATGCCTGCATGATTTCCAAAGCTTTGAGGAGAAAAGCAAGTATGTCAGACCTGTTTGCCAGAAATATCTCCAGAATGCACATGGCCTCCTACACATGAAACAGAATCAGGAGGATACAATTGAAAACTTCATTTGATTGAGCGTGATTGACACAGCATAGATCTGATCTAGTGAAAGTACAAATGCCTGTTCTGCTAGGGAATGGAAATATCACAAAGCATGGAAGTGTCTCTTCTAGTGTTTAATACCACAAAAAGTAATTTCATTTGAAATAAAAATATTCTCATGTTGAAAAAACAGTAAAATCTCCAGAGCTGAAAACATTTCAATTTCTGGCCCTTTTTCAGTTGTCTGAAATGGAGTATGTAGTCCTGCTACTCTTCTGTACAAAAGACTCTGTGGACAGCCTTGTTGTCTTACTCACATCTGCAGTTAATACCATAACTGGGATCTCAGACTGTGCTGTATGTAAGCCACCAACCTCAATTCTGTCTAGGATGACTTCCTTTCCGGGGAAGGACACTGCTGAATGTTTTGCCATGGGCAGCATTGAAATGAGAGCAGGACTGTGCAGCACTGTGGAGACCCAAGAGGTGTTCTCTTTTGTTGTGCTGCAGCAGAAGCTAAGGACACCATGCTGGCTCACACCACCAGTCTCTTTGCAAGACTAGAATGGCTTGCTTGGGATAAAGCTGCATCAGGATTTTGCTGAGCCTGCGCTTGAAGAAAGCCTAAGGAGACCTGGCTTGGTGCCCTCAACTGTGACTATCAGCACAGCTTGCTTCACACTCCATGATCTAATTGGCAACCACATGCAATTATTTTACTGTATTTTAATGCCTGTCCCTTTCTTCAATACAGAGGTCACTATGATCTAGCAAAGAGTTTTGGGAACAGAAATTATTCTCAAGGTCACTCTGTTCACTGCCTTTCATATATTCCTTTATTCTGTTGTGTAGTGTGTATTTTTCACTAATTTTTTTTCTTTCTTCTCCCTGACTGGGCCAGCAAATATCTCTACAGCTGACCTCACCTCACTGGCTGGTGTTAAAAACCTATTATGATACGTAAGTGTAGGAGAAGGGAAGAGATGCAGCACCCACCTCTTGGAAATGAAAGGGAGAGCCCAGACAAACTGACCAGGGGAAGGCAAATCTGCCTGCCTCTGGAGGTGTATCTAGGCAAAATCAGACTTTTACCCACCAAGCAAGTGCAGTACTAGACTTCTAACAGGTGAATTCTATTCTATTCTATTCTATTCTATTCTATTCTATTCTATTCTATTCTATTCTATTCTATTCTATTCTATTCTATTCTATTCTATTCTATTCTATTCCATTCCATTCCATTCCGTTCCGTTCCATTCCATTCCACTCTATTCTATTCCAATCTCATCTCTGCCCAGGGGGAAGTCTGCTGCCCTTAAATGTACTTATGAACACATTATTTAAAGGTGAACTTAGATTATGAACTGGAACATTATAGTGTGTGATAGCACCGGGAATAGGAGCAGCCTATTTGAGAGGTTCCTGCTTGCTTTGTTTTTCAAGCCCAGTACCTGACTGCAGCACACGCAGTGAAGTGACAGCTACCAACTGAGCACTAGGCGGCAATCTTGCCCCAGCCTTTGCTGGTAGGCTGCGCTGCACCCATAACCAAAACTCAGGTAAAAGCTTTTCTTTGCAAACACTAGGTAAAATTATCAGTGCCACTGTGTGAGTAATTACCACCCACCATTCACCCTGTGCATCCAGTTTAGTATAAACCAATTCAAACGAGCAGCAGGGGGCTGGAGTCTTTTCTGCTCCCCAGCAAAGCACTACCACGGTTTGCAGTGACCAAAGGAAAAGCATCATCTCTTTAAAGTAAGAATGCAGCCCTGCTGCAGCAGCTGCAAACCCTATCTGCAGAGAAGAGCCCTTACATGCTTGTTTTCTTATAGGTACGAGATAAAGCTGCATCAGTGCGTTACCCACGTGGCAGAGTTATCCTTATTACAGATGGGAAGTATCTAATGCATTTGAAGTTTCACACATCTCAGCATGAAAACGTAAACTTGTAGTAGAGGGAACGTTTTTAGCAATGAGGGTAATCAACTATGCAAACAGATTGCCAAAGGAAATCTGCTCAACCCTCACGAGGAGGGTTTAAACCAAGACAAACTGTTTTCCCAGAAGGTATGCTCCAGTTCATCCACAAATCACATACACTGAGTCCAGAAATAACTGCGGGAGCTTCTTCGCTCTGTTCACATTCCTCAGACTCTGCAGTTTGATCTTTGCTGCCCTGGCCTCTACAGCCAAGATTCTCACTATGTTTTTACACTTTCACTTAAAGCAGGTTTTCAAAGCTTCATGTAAGAGCCCAGGACCTGTGAAAGTCACTCACTCACATTTGATTTCCTACACACAGCAGGTGTTCCTGAAATTTCCCCACAATGCTATTTATAGGGTAAATTTATTTACAAAACTCTAAATCTCAAAAACAGTTATTTGATGGGTGGGAGAGGGAGGAAGGAAGTAAATATAAAAATATGTGAAGAAAATAGAATAAAATCATATTAAAAAAAACAACATATGATTTAACCATATAAAGTATCTATTCAGCTTCTTTGCTGTGCTCTTATCAGGACACTCAAGTAGTGTATTTAGCAATGTGCAACATGGGATAGTAGCATTCATCCTGTGTGTAGTTCCTCTCCCACCTTTTTCAGATAGAAAAAAGCACAGACAGACAAGGCTTTTTTGTTTGCAAGTTTAAAATAGATCATAGAATCAGCAAGGCTGGAAAAGACCTCAAAGATCATCAAGTCCAACCTGTCATCCAACACCTCATGACTACTAGACCATGGCACCAAGTGCCACGTCCAATCCCCTCTTGAGCACTTCCAGGCATAGTGACTCCACCACCTCCCTTGGCAGCACATTCCAATGGCTAGCAACTCTCTCTGTGAAGAACTTTCTCCTCACCTCCAGCCTAAACTTCCCCTGGTGCAGCTTGAGACCGTGTCCTCTAGTTCTGGTGCTGGTTGCCTGGGAGAAGAGACCAACCCCCTCCTGACTACAACCTCCCTGAGCCTGCTCTTCTCCAGGCTAAGCAACCCCATCTCCCTCAGTTTCTCGTCACAGGGCTGTGCTCCAAACCCCTCCCCAGCCTCATTACCCTTCTCTACACAGGTTCAAGTGTCTCAATGTCCTTCTTGAACTGAGAGGCCCAGAAATGGCCACAGAGCTCAAGGTGTGGCCTAAACAGTGCTGAGTCCAATGACCTCCCTGCTCCTTCTGCCCACACTATTCTTGATACAGGCCAGGATGCCATTTGCCTCCTTGGCCACCTGGGCACACTGCTGGCTCATGTTCTGCCTACTCCCAATCAGCACCCCCAGGTCCCTTTCTGCATGGCTGCTCTCCAGCCACTCTGACCCCATCCTGTAGCACTGCATGGGGTTGTTCTGGCCAAAGTGCAGCACCTGGCACTTGGACTTGTTGAATGACATCCTGTTGGACTCTGCCCATCTGTCGAGCTGGTCAAGATCCCTCTGGAGAGCCTTTCTACCTTCTAACTGATGAACACCTGCTCCCAACTTTGTGTCATCCACAAATTTACTGATGATGGACTCAATCCCCAGATCATAAGTGAAGATATTAAAGAAGATGGGGCCCAGCACTGATCCCTGGGGCACACCACTAGTGCCTGGCTGCCATCTGGATGTGGCACCATTCACCACCACTCTCTGGGCTCAGCCTCCAGCCAGTTCCTAACCCAATGCAGAGTGCTGCTGTCCAAGCCAGGGGCTGAGAGCTTG
The DNA here is from genome assembly GCA_011125475.1 of Melanerpes aurifrons. Classification (NCBI taxonomy): domain Eukaryota; kingdom Metazoa; phylum Chordata; class Aves; order Piciformes; family Picidae; genus Melanerpes; species Melanerpes aurifrons. The sequence goes on along the minus strand of WWNC01000059.1, from coordinate 502,244 downwards.
GCCAGGAATACATACATGAAATACATGCATATATTTAGAATGCATGTTATATCTATGATAAGAAAGGCAAGGTAGAAGAATTCTGTCTCATCTTTTCATCAGGAAGTGGGGAGGTCTGGGATAGTTTATTCTTCTTGGAAAGTTCACACTTTCCTACCAGTGCTGGAAAATTGTGTGTCCTATGAGCTTTAAAATAATTTCCTTTATCATAGAGATTTCTACAGTAAGTGAGAAGCAAATCCTGTGACAAGGATGTGGTATTGTAGAACACGATGCATTCTCTTCAGTACAGCTCAGTACAGCTGCTTGAATGCCAAGGCCTTGATTTTCATGGGAGGTGTTAATGCAGAAATGGAAGAAGTTGTTGGTGGGGTCACAGTGACCTGGGCTGCAGAAGGGATTTCCTGTAGTATTTTCAGCTATTCAGAATTTCCTGAATGTTGAAGGTTTCATGTCCAGGTATATTAGAATGGAATGGAATGGAATGGAATGGAATGGAATGGAATGGAATGGAATAGAATAGAATAGAATAGAATAGAATAGAATAGAATAGAATAGAATAGAATAGAATAGAATAGACCAGGTTGAAAGAATATTGCATCACTCTGGTCTAGTCAAGAGGCAACACACCAAGGCACGGACAACAGATGCCAGCTGTTGATCCACTACGATCAAACAGAGTCTTCTAGCCCAATGGAGGTGACAGGAAGCATTATTTGTGGGTGCTGCCAGGTGAGAGCTTTCATGAAGAATCTCAAAAGCACTACTGAGTGGTCACAGAGACCCCGTTGTGTACGTGGAAGCATGTGTCTGCAACTGTACAGCAGCAGGTACTATGTGCACTGACTGTCATCTCTTGTGATAATCTTGGAGGATGAAATAAACTTCCTTAGATGCCATTCTAATTATAATGTTAAGCATGGAAGCCAGGGCTGATGGCTGTTTTTAAATATAAAATTCTGGTTATATATATATATATAAAAAAAACAACAGAAAGCCAAACCATTCACAGTGGCAGTACTGCCACTAGCAGATTAATCAACAAATCAGTACAGAGACATCTGCAGAGGACACTCAAGGTTCAGTGATGGGAGGAGATTGCTAGATCTCAACAGACACACTCTGAAAGACAATGTCTATGATGATTACATTCTTCTGCCTTCTCATGTCCAACTAATTTTATTTTTCTTGCTTCATGGCTCAAATCTTAAGCTTTATGCCAAATGACCTGTGTTTTAAGTTCAGCAGCCCACATTGCCATACAGATTAGAATCAGCAAGACACTTATCACAAAACTGTGCAGAGCACAATTACTAGGTAGAGCTAGATATGAACAATGCATTTCTTGTGTCATGCTCATGTTACTCCCAGCTGACAGGCAAAGACAAGTGACCACAATGTTAGTGTCAGAAGGTGTCTTCAGGCAGAGAACTGGGCTAGTGTTGGACTGTAGGCTAAAATGCCTTAAGTATAGATTTTGTGGCTTTGAAGTTCGGAATAGAATAGAATAGAATAGAATCAAATAGAATCAAACAGAATAGAATAGAATAAACCACATTGGAAGAGACCTTCAAAATCACCGTGTCCAACCTATCAACCAACACCACCTAATCAACTAAACGATGGCACCAAGCACCCTCTCAAGTCTCCTCCTGAACACCTCCAGTGATGGTGACTCCACCACCTCCCTGGGCAGCACATTCCAATGGGCAATCAACTTCCTCCTAACCTCCAGCCTAAACTTCCCCTGGTACAGCTTGAGACTGTGTCCTCTTGTTCTGGTGCTGGTTGCCTGGGAGAAGAGACCAACCTCTGCCTGTCCACAACCTCCCTTAAGGTAGTTGTAGAGAGCAATAAGGTCGCCCCTGAGTCTCCTCTTCTCCAGGCTAAGCAACCCCAGCTCCCTCAGTGTCTCCTCACAGGGCTTGTGTTCCAAACCCCTCACCAACTTGTTGGCCTTCTCTGGACATGTTCTAGCAAGTCAACATCCTTCCTAAACTGAGGGGTCCAGAACTGGACACGGGACTCAAGGTGTGGCCTAACCAGTGCTGAGTACAGGGGCAGAATGACCTCCCTGCTCCTGCTGGCCACACTGTTCCTGATGCAGGCCAGGATGCCAAATAACTCCATGTGCTGGCTCTGACTGGTATCTTCACATGGGGATAGATGTGCAGACCTACTGCAGGTAGTCTTGAAAGACTAAGGCTCAGAGACACTAACCTATTGGGAACTTAAGCTCAGTAAAGAAAAGCATTATTCCCCTTCAGTGGTAGGGGAGGAGCAGTCTGTGTGTAGAAGACTTGCCTTCCTAGGAAACAAGGAAGATTGGGCAGGGAAAGCCCAGAGTGAAAGGATATAACTAGCTTAGGGCAGAACCAGGGCCAAACCTGCTCCTGGAGCTTTCACCTAAGAGTTAATCATTGTGATTAACAGCTTAACAGTGTTGTGTTTATTTGGAACTGTGTTTCACACATGGCTGCTTACTGATCATAAGTAATGTGCACAAAACATTACAGGCTTCCCAAACACTTCCCAGCAAATCCTGATCAAAACAGTTACTAATTTTTATCTCTGTGATGGCCTCTTCATTTTACAGTTATAATGGGGTGCTTTATTCATCTGCTACCAAAACCAGTGTAAAGTATCCACTATCATTAATAAATCTAGGACTGTATTCAAATTCTGAGGACCTACAGACTCTGCCACTCAGCTGAATCAAGTTCTGGGGGAAAAAAGGACCTAATTAAGCCATTTTGAGATCAGAACCATGTTAAGTCTTTGGATCTTAATGACAAAACCACCAAGTAAGTGGTGAGTAAGCTTCTTGGATCAGTTTTCACTTATTACAAAAGCTTTAGCCAGAGAATGCAAAGGATCAGCCAATATGTTTCACTAGATTTTTAAAGAGAGATAATTCCTTTCCTGACAGTGTCACCTTGTCAATATGTCAGCTAGGGGTCCATTTCTTTGTTATGACAGCAAAATTCTGGCAGTGACTTTTCTACAACCTTTTTTTCATGGAGGATTCAGGTCATAAGCAAAATAAACAAAATCCAGCCTAGTGCAACCTCCCATTGAAATGTCACCATTTACATTTTAAATATTCAACAACCCATGGCATATGAACAGAAGAAACAGTTCTGATCCAGGAGCTGTTTAAACATCCACTTAATTTTAACGTTCATGAGACAGAATCAGGGAAAATCACAGAATCATCAAGGTTGGAAGAGACCTCAAAGATCATCAAGTCCAACCTGTCACCACAGACCCCATGACTGTTTAAACCATGGCACCAAGTGCCACGTCCCATCCCCTCTTGAACACTTCCAGGGATGGTGACTCCACCACCAACCTGGGCAGCACATTCCAATGCCCAACAACTCTCTCAGTGATGAACTTTCTCCTCACCTCCAGCCTAAACTTCCTCTGGCACAGCTTGAGACTGTGTCCTCTTGTTCTGGTGTTGGTTGTGTGGGAGGAGAGACCAACCCCCTCCTAGCTACAATCACCCTTTAGGGAGTTGTAGAGAGCAACTCTGAGCCTCCTCTTCTCCAGGCTAAGCAACCCCAGCTCCCTCAGCCTCTCTTCACAGGGCTGTGCTCCAAACCTCTCCTCAGCTTCATTGCCCTTCTCTGGTCACATTCAAGAGTCTCAATGTCCTTCTTGAACTGAGGGGCCCAGAATTGGACACAGTACTCAAGGTGTGGCCTAACCAGAAGATGAGGTTGAATGCATATTCAAATGCCTCTGAGAAAATCAGCAGCAAAGAAGATTAAGACCTCATGCCTCCACACTACACAGTGCCTTGAAAGTAAACAGCATTTGATTTACTTCTAGTAGGGTTGGTAAGACAGAGTGAGAGAGAGAAGGGGATTTCCCCCTACAGATACAGAATAAATACTTCTGCAACACAGCCTTCTTTTTCTTCAGAAGTCATTGTGTGAAAACTGGCCTTACCTGGATGCACATATGGAAACCTCTCATGCAAGTTAGCAGTTGTGCCTGGCACTCACCGTGGCATATAACGCTGAGTAGATGCTCAAAGCAGCATGTTTGGATGGAAAGGATCTCCTTGCCTTTTCAATCACCTCTACATCCCCAGTGCAGATATTGCCATTGTTTATGAACTGGTGGTGAGCTCGACAGTCGTTTCCAGTGTAGTTTGGTTTACATACAGTCAGGAAGTAGGGAGCCAAGTTCCCGGTCACTACTTGGCCAGCATTTACAAATATGTCAGTGGCAAAAAGTCCAAATGCAAACACTCCTGTAAAGAAAGGTTAAAAATAATGATTATCCAAACATTTTTTTTTTTTTTTTAATTGATCTTAGTATCAAGAAGGAATTGATATAATGAGAGGTAAGTGACCAAACTGTGCAGTTGTTACTTGGGTAAAACCCCAGCTGACTCCATCAGAGTGCATTCTGGAGTCTGACAGGTGCTTAACTCAACAGCTCCAGGAGAACACAGAAACAGGGTGAAAATGATAAGCAAGTGTCTAAAGTACTTTTGTGATTCCCAGCTCAGTACAGAAATGTCTGAAAACTCTTCACCTATGCGAAACCTGCAAAGTTTCTGCTATGACAAAGGCTCGTAGCAGTCACCCAAGTGACACGCACATGAGATGTTAAAAATGTTTGTGTATTTTTACCACATCTGAGAAAAATAAGCTAGCATAACATCTCTGAAGCTAGAAGAGTAGTGTGGTGCTGAGACACGATATTGCACTTAACATAATTATCTAGTGTCAAGTACCTTTCGGACTCTGAATACTCACTGTCCTGATGTTGAAAAATTGAGATCCTGAACTAGCAATGTCCTTTGGGAAACACCCTAATGCTTCTCTCTGGAATTCATTTCCACACTACTGAAGCTCAGTTCATGTCACTGGGAAAACATCCCCACAAATGCTATAGCAAGAAGAATTCACTTGATGGCAGAAACATTTGCGCTGTTGTGGAGCATCCCTTGCTCAATATTGCAGCTGTTGCTCTCCACCAAAGCTTGCTACAGCTGCTATAAACATACATGAGGACCATTTACTTGCATGTACTGCTTGCATACCTAAGGAAAAGAACAACAGTTTTGCAGAAATGCCAAACCCAAATGTTATGAAAGACTAAACTGACTCTCCTTTCCTCCTTCCCATCACTGACTTGGATTGAAGTGTCCCAAAAATTTAGGATGTATAGATATTTGCTTTTGGTGGGAATACTGAGTGTCACAAATTTTAGCTTTCTCACTGCTGAAGCTCTGCAAGCAAAAATAATTCAAATTACAAATTAGCTGAGATTGCTATGCATTTAAATACAACCAAGAACTGGATCTCCTTCAAAAATATCTCAGGCGAGCTGTGATAAAATCTTCAGAGCTGGCACCATCATGGTTATGCCAACTCCACTGTTTATCTGAAGTAAGTTGTAAAGAAAAAAAAAAATGGACTGCTGTATTCTGAGGAACAAAAAACACAAGCCAGTCAGCAACATAAAGCAGCAGAAGTGCTTTACATCGAATTAACAAGAATCAAGGATCATTCTGCAGATATTATTGCTCATCATGTGCTTAACAGAAAGCAGAAAGGTTGCAGCTGACTTAAGTCCCTTCAAACATTCAGGGCCCATCTATACACAGGACACTTGTAAAGATAGTAGTTTGAAGTAGCCTAAAGACATGAGCCTGCAGTGTGCCCAGATGGTCAAGAGGGCCAATGGCATCCTGCCCTGCATCAAGAATAGTGTGGCCAACAGGAGAAGGGAGGTCATTCTGCCCCTGGACTCAGCACTGCTTAGGCCACAACTTGAGTCCTGTGTCCAGTTCTGGGCCCCTCAATTTAGGAAAGATGTTGAGTTGCTGGTAGATGTCCAGAGAAGGCCAACAAAGCTGGTGAGGGGTTTGGAACACAAGCCCTGTGAGGAGAGGCTGAGGGAGCTGGGGCTGCTTAGCCTGGACAAAAAGAGGCTCAGAGGAGGCCTTATTGGTGTTGACAGGTACCTGAAGGGAGGTTGTAGCTAGGTGGGGGTTGGTCTCTTGTCCCAGGCAACCAGAACAAGAGGACACAGTCTCAAGCTGTGCAAGGGGAGGTTTAGGCTGGAGGTCAGGAAGAAGTTCTTCACAGAGAGATTGGCCATTGGAATGTGCTGCCCAGGGAGGTGGTGGAGTCACCATCATTGGAGGTGTTCAGGAGGAGACTTGATAGGGTGCTTGGTTGCATGGTTTATTTGATTAGGTGTTGTTGGATGATAGGTTGGACGCGATGATCTTGAAGGTCTCTTCCATCCTGGTCTGTTTTGTTCTATTCTATTCTATTCTATTCTATTCTATTCTATTCTATTCTATTCTATTCTATTCTATTCTATTCTATTCTATTCTATTCTATTCTATTCTATTCTATTCACATTAATTAATACCCATAACTACAAATTAATTCATTCTATGTGTGGGGCTTGCCAGTGCCACTTGTTCACCAAAATGATGTGGTGTGACTGACAGAGCTATGCTGTAACACAGATTCCTCAGTGGAGTACTAATGGGAAGAGCCCTCTCCTTGGATAGCAGCCTGGAGTGGCTGCAGGATGGCAGAGTGGTTTGTCCTCACCACACTTCCCCATTATATTAGTTTATTACCATTCGCTATTAATGCGTGATGTGTGATCATGGATTTAAAAAGACAGTGGTGGTCAAAGAGGGACCTTCCTCTGGTTCTAGACTGTAGCACTGGGTGGTTTTGCTAGAATAGAATAGAATAGAATAGAATAGAATAGAATAGAATAGAATAGAATAGAATAGAATAGAATAGAATAGAATAGAGCAGGTTGGAAGAGACCTTTGAGATCATCAAGTCCAACCTGTCATCCAACACCATCTGATCAGCTCAATCATGGCACCAAGTGCCTCATCCAGTCTCATCCTAAACACCTGCAGTGATGGTGACTCCACCACCTCCCTGGGCAGCACATTCCAATGGCCAATCTCTCTTTCAGTGAAGAATTTCTTCCTAACATCCAGCCTAAACCTCCCCTGGCACAGCTTGGGACTGTGTCCTCTTGTTCTGGTGCTGGTTGCCTCAGAGACGAGACCAACCTCCACCTGACTACAACCTCCCTTCATGATAGTCTTCCTCCCATTTATGCTACTGTCTATGTTTAAAAGGAGGACAGAGAGAGCACTGGCACTGTTCCTTTATTTCCCTTATGCCTCTGCTAGTGTTTTAAGTCCATGGTTTTCCACAGCTAGCAGGAATTCCTCATCTACATTCACCAGTGCACAAGCAAGTTCAAAGGTATCTTTTCAACTTGGTTAAAGAGCAAGCTATACTGGAGAAGACTGATGTTTTTTCTATAAAGCTCTTTGGCCAAATTCTTCCTTCCTACCTTCCTCCCTCCTTCCCTTCCTTCCTTCCTTCCTTCCTTCCTTCCTTCCTTCCTTCCTTCCTTCCTTCCTTCCTTCCTTCCTTCCTTCCTTCCTTCCTTCCTTCCTTCCTTCCTTCCTTCCTTCCTTCCTTCCTTCCTTCCTTCCTTCCTTCCTTCCTTCCTTCCTTCCTTCCTTCCTTTCCTTCTTTCTTTCCTTCTGTCTCTTTCTCTCTCTCTTTCTCTCTCTCTTTCTCTCTCTCTTTCTTTCTGCAGTGAGGATTATTACCCAGCCCTTTATATCACCTAGAGGAAATCTAAGAGCTAGGCAGTCTGGGCCATGACCTAAGAGCACAAGCTAACAACCAAAGGATTCACAAAGATGGCCCAGTGTTTTTCTTTGGGAAAAAGAAAAACTGAACTTTCAACACCTGCCTTTTCTTAATATTTGCTAGTACTGAAAGTTCTGGCTGGGGTTCAGCTTCTGGGGGCTGCAGTACCCTGAAGAACAGAAAAACAAGCCATGGTTGAAATCTTTATCATGCTCTGACTGTGCTGCATAGTGATCACTGTAATTCCCTTCTTGCAGTTCTGTCAAGCTGTGCCTTATGAAGATCACATCTATATGCAATTATGAATCAGCCTAACAGAAATTTAACCTTTGCACATCGTGTAGTCTCTGGAGGCTAAGATAGGGTTGGCTGAAATCGATTTAAAGGCTGCAACACCAGTGAACCTGGGTAGTGGTGGAGAAGCATCCTGATGCTTTTTAGACTCCAGGAAACTGTCTATTCAGGTGATTTGCTGAATGACCTACAGCAGCTAGCTTACTGACCAGAGCACAACACTACCATGATGAGATTGCCAAGTTTTTAGAGGCAGATAAATTGCTGCTGAAAGACTTCAGGAGAGGAGCAACCAGCCCTATCTCTTCAGGTTCATACTTCTGAAGTCCACAGAGAGAGAATGGGAGAATATGTACTTCCTCCAATCTTGCATGCTCAGGTGTAAATGGAGGTGATGTCATCCTGCTAAGGAGCAAGCACTTTATTTCACTGTGCTCACTCTGGCCTAGAAAACCTGGGAGTAAAGTTTAGTCCAGAACTTAGTATATGCTGAGAAAAGATGTAAACAGTGCCAGTCATGTGGGAAGATGAGCTACAGCGACTACTGTTGGTTACTAGTGGAAAAGATGGACCGAAGTCTATATCATTTACATAAAGCCACTTGATCTTCTCATCCACACATGTCACAATATATAGCTGCACAAAGAGTACAAGCTATTTCTTGAAAGTTTTCCTGACTTTTTGTCACTGTCTCGTCTCTTAGTTGTGTTTGTGTGTGTCAGAAGAAGCCAGGAAGAAAACACTCGAAGGCAAACTGGCAAACAGAATGTAACTGGGAGAAACACTAACTCAGGCCAGAGATATAGGCAGAGTTCTGCCTCCTGCTACACTCTTAGCTGCCCCAGAGTCCGAGAAGAAGGAATGGAGGATCAGATTTGAACATCTCTTTACCTCCAGGGAGAAAGACCTTAGTCAAACTGAATGTGCGAACCAAAACCAACCAACTAACCAAACAACAACCAAAAAAACCACAAGGAAAGCTCTGTTCACAAATGCTGAGGACACACACCATGAACCTTGAATCTTTCCAGCTTCCTCTCACCTGAACTAACACTTGCCTTGGCAGAAGAATATAAATCTTCAGCACGTTCAATTTTAAATGCTTCAGTTTCAATTTCTCCATGTATACTTCCCCCTAAATTGCTGCCAAAAAGTTTTCCAAGCATGCACCCATAATTTCTAGGCTCTCACTCACATGTTACTCTAGCAGTCTTCCTCCTGTTGAGATCCCTGCGTGGCTGTTCATCAGCTGTCACCTCCAGTTCTGCCTACTGCTTTTGCTAACAAAGACATCTGCCCTGAAGAAGAATCTTGCTTTCCTGGCTCACTGTAACCTCAGTACAACCCTATCTTCTCCCTCCAACTCATGCTCAACACCAATGACTGCAGCTGCTTGTTGACTCCAAGAAAACTCACTATTAAAGACATTTTAAATGACACTGATTTGAAAAAAAACCCTCCAAAAACATAGCAGGAAAAAATCAACAAAAAATCCTGGGAGTTGTACAAGAGCAACTGAGAAGACATTGAGAAGACAGAAGTGAGAGGCCAGTGGGTGGAAATGGGAATGAGGAGGCAGGAGCCTTTATTAGAGAGAAATTATGAAACCCTTAAGTATAGTGAGAAAAGAAACAATTCATTGAAAGGCTCGTGAGTTATCAGAAGCTGTGAGTAATGCATCATCACACCTTCTACCAAGTGCATTTACTTAGGTACTCCTCTCAATCCCAGCGCCCAGTAAATTGTCTGAATTTGTCACACCCAGTCTAATTTGCTCAGAAAACATTCATGTCACAGATGCACACTCACACTCCTGCAACCCCTCTTTTCCACCCATATGTTTTTTAAAAAAGATTAGAGTCTCACTGGAGAGCGTGCCTGGAAGGCCTCATGGCTTTATGGAAATGCTTATCTTCACCCCACCTCTGAAGACTTTGCTATAATGGTCCAGTGCACTAATAAAGCCATATATTTATAGTCCTGTGACTCAGACTCTGCTAAACCACCCTTTATCATTATACCTTAAAGGGTATTTTTAAAGGAACATTAATCCATTTTACAACTGCAGAGATGGGGGCTGCAGAGAAATTTATTGTCTGTTGCCATGGCATCAGGAGCAGGCTCAATAGCAAGCTTCTGAGAACTCATAATCTGATCCCAGGACTGGCTTCAGTCTTGCAGTGAAGACCCCACAAGGACCACTGCTCCAGGCATGTACTGCCTCTTGTATCTGCCTGTTTCACCTGTGACTGTCCCACCTGGATACTGTTTCCTCAAGATATAAGAAGGAAATCATATGGTCAGGGCATCCAAGAAGAAATTCAGTTCCCAGTTCAAACCTCTGGATCATCACACTCTTCCCCACATATGCACAGGATCTCTTTCTTTCTTGTTGCTTCACAACTATCAATTCTCATCTAGAAAACAGCCAGCTCAGAGCCTGGCATAAAAGGGAATGGTAAGGTTTGATTTATCCCCAACACAGCAACCTGTTTCTCATTGTGGAGGTTTTTCAGTGCTAAGAAGGGAGACCTACAGTAGTTTAAGCTGCTGCAGCATTTTGAGTTAGAGGCAGCATATCCAAATACATCTTAGACCGGCTGAAAGGCACCCAGTTAATAACAGAATGTGCTTTGTTTCCCAGGGAACTTCAGATCCAAGACAGAAGGATAAGGTCAGGCAAACTATGTCCTGCAGCTCCCTGGGGAACTGACATCAGAGCTCTGGGGTAGATCTATCCTATTACAATAAACTCAATGTGTGCATAAATCTTGTAAACCTTTATTTGCTGAACCAAAGCCTTAATTTGCTGAAATAAATCCTTAATTTCATTATTTAGCTGCCCACTGTGAGGTGCCACGATGCTCTAAATTAAGCTGTCAGCAGAAGCTGATCTGAACCATTTGTTAGCTGCAAATTATGAAGGTCCAAAGTAAAAGTCACTGGTAACAAATTCATGAACAACACTGCATTTCTAAATATCTGAACTGGAGAGAGACTACTTGCATGTTATCAGGGCTTTGCAGGTATACATCTTAATCACATGGATTAAAAAATTAGTATAATGAAATGCAACACAATACACAGCCTAGTCACCCTGCCATATTGAGTCAGGGAGGCCTGAATCAATGATCCTGGGGGTATGAGAGCAGCTGTATATGTACAGACTAAATCCTTGACTTGAAATCATTCATTAAATAATGCTAAAATAATTTATAACCTCTACATGCAATACAAATGATGAAGTAGAACCATGGAAGCAAATGCAAGGTGACAAGATGTTAGCAGTATACTAAATGGGAAATTACCACAAGACATGGCGGATCAAAGTATATAGGGCTGTGTGCACTCAAATCAGGAAACAGTGAGAAGAGGTAGAAGCCCCAGGAACAACCACTTTTAGTCCCTGGTTTCTCAAGCATCTGGTGTGTAGACTGCAAATATTGGCAGCAGAAATCTGCAATAAAACTGCTGGGAGGGGTGGGGAAAGGAGGGAGAAGAAGCGATGTGACTGAAGAATAGCAGTGCAGCAGCAATATTTTAGACTGAAAAAAAACCCTGCTCTGAAGCAATGGCACACCACTTATTTGACCTGAAAATCTTCAAAATAAATGTCTGTGGAAGCAGCTATAAAAGATAAAAAGGAAGATGGAACAAATTGCAACATACATCAAAGCCTGATGTTTCCAAGCTAAGCCAGCTTTTTTTCACTGATAAAAGAATTGATTTTCTAAATGCAGGGAACATAGCAGGTTTCACCACCCTGAGCTGCAGTAAAGGACTTGATGCACTCTGAATCAAGGTGGGAGGCAGCTCTGTGCCACAAAAGCAAATGTCTACCAATGTGCAGAATTCATGCCTGGGCCAGGAAGGAAGGGGAAATTTTGGTTACGCTTCCTATGGACAAAGATTCAGAAAGAGATTGAAGACAAAGGTCAGCACTCAAGGTCAGCACTAAACTCAGGAGTGGAGAATCCTCTTGGAATCAGGCAGCCGATGAGCACTTGAGGAAATCAAGCAAAAAATATGCAGAGAGCATAGCAGGCAGGATAAGAAAAATCAGGAAAAGAAAACACGAGGCCTGGCCAACATGCCAGAAGAGCTGTAGGTTTTGGTTTTTGCTTAATTCTTTGCTCCACTATCAAAGTGCAAAAACGTGGGTGATATTGTATACATGAAGAAAAAGCAAGGGGGAAATCCAAAGGATCCCATGGGGATAGTAGAATAGAATAGAATAGAATAGAATAGAATAGAATAGAATAGAATAGAATAGAATAGAAGAGACCAAGCTGGAAAAGGCCTTCAAGATCATCGTGTCCAACCAACACCCAACACCATCTAATCAAATAAACCATAGCACCAAGCACCCCATCAAGTCCCCTCCTAAACACCTCCAGTGATGGCGACTCCACCACCTCCCCAGGTAGCACATTCCAATGGGCAATCACTCTCTCTTTGTAGAACTTCCTCCTAACATCCAGTCTAAATCTCCCCTGGTGCAGCTTGAGACTGCATCCTCTAGTTCTGGTGCTGGCTGCCTGGGAGAGGAGTCCAACCCCACCTGGCTACAACCGCCCTTCAGGGAGTTGTAGAGAGCAATAAGGTCACCCCTGAGTCTCCTCTTCTTCAGCCTAAGCAACCCCAGCTCCCTCAGCCTCTCTTCACAGGGCTGTGCTCCAAAGCCCTCACCAACTTTGTTGTCCTTCTCTGGGCACCTTCCAGCAAATCAACATCCTTCCTGAACTGAGGGGCCCAGAACTGGACACAGGACTCGAGGTGTGGCCTAACCAGTGCTGAGTACAGGGGCAGAATGACCTCCCTGTTCCTGCTGACCACACTGTTCCTGATGCAGGCCAGGATGCCATTGGCTGTCCTGGCTGCCTGGGCACACTGCAGGCTCATGTTCAGCCTACCATCAACCAGCACCCCCAGGTCCCTTTTTTCCCAGCTGCTCTCCAGCCACTCTGACCCCAGCCTGTAGCACTGCATGGGGTTGTTGTGGCCAATGTGCAGAACCCGGCACTTGGATGTGTTCAATCTCATGCTGTTGGATTCTGCCCATCTGTCCAGCCTGTCGAGGTCTCTCTGCAGAGCCTCTCCACCCTCCAGCAGATCAACTCCTGCCCCCAGCTTGGTGTCATCTACAATTTATGTGCAAAGGTGCTTATCTTTCACAGCACCACAATATCGTCTGCAGTTTCCCTCTTTGATTCTCTTTCCCTAACAAAATTTGAGCAAATATTCAGTGAAGTTTCCATAACTTCATGCTGGCTTGGTGGAAAGCACAGTTAGGCTCCTAGTCTTACATTTCCACCTGGTCCCAGCAAATCTACCTACAGAGTTAGAGAAGGAGAAAAACTCTTTTTGCCCTCCTAAAATTTGGATGAAATCTCAACTCTCAAATCCTTCCATGCTTTGTCTTGCAGGGTCAGGAAGCAGTGTTCATTTTTTCCTAAAAAAATAATCTGTATGCACATACAACAAAGGATTTTTCTCATACTTCTGAGTAATACCAACTGCAATGACCAAAAGGCAACATTCCAAGAGGCTCAATTACTATTTTTTGCATGTACTCACTTAAGACTCTTGTTCACACATCAGACAAACAAAAAAAAGATAATTAGATGTGGATTTTCCAATTAATTTGTTCCAAGACTAAATTGGCAGCAAACTTTCTTTGCAACAAGCCAGACTGCTTGCTAGGAGTATCTTGGAAGACAATTTACTTAATCAGCTCTGGAAATTATGGCCCTCAAGTTTATCAGGAGAAGGCACACACAAGGAAATCCATGTACAAGCAACGTGGTAATCCTTTTAGAGCCAAGCATCTATGTAGCCTCTCTTTGGAGTATGCAGCTGTATGGAGCTAACTTCCCTGATCACCCAGCATGGGCTACAGCTGCTCAGTTCACATCACATTTTCAAAATGCAGATGGAATTCAATGAAAGCCATGCAGTTATTTTTAGTTCCTTTCATAAACTGTTTCTGCCACTTTCCAACGAATACTCCTCTTGTTTTACTGCAGAAGCAGGGAGAAGGTTTCAGAAGAAAACAAACAATCAGTGGTGTTTAAGAAGAGATGTATACTATAAGCTGATTGTAGTAACATTAACTTAATTTTTCCCAGGAAAACAAATTAAGCTGCAAAGCCAAAGTTTATTTCCCTAGCAGCATTCATACCTCACTGCTCTCTGAGAGTCCACTGCATCACCATTACTCTTTTTTTTTTTTTTTTCCCACCAGAAAAGAAACAACAGCATGATGGTTTAAGAACGATGCTAACTGTTAAGAAAACATACAGAGCAAGTGCTTAGCCTACATGGTCTAAGCTCTTGCAGTGCTCATCCCGCAGGCAAGAGTATTTGATTAGGACTTTGCAACACGCTGAATGTGCTGGAACACTCAAACAGCCCTGAATGGCCCAGTGGACTCTGGTACCCTGGCTCTCTCTTAATGGCAGTTTACTGTCCATCAATATATCCTAAAGGTTATGTGAAGTTCAAGGGTATTGTGTTTTACTTCTAACTGCATTCCTGCATCCTTTGTTTTCAGCCGCAGCTCACATGCTAGGCCTAACTAACAAATCACAGGTGGTTTGTTTCTACCCCCCATTATGGAAGAAGATAGAAAAACATTTCACATCTTGATTTCCATGCATGCTGCAGAGGTCACAGAGAGAGGAGATGAAGAAAGAAAACCTTCCTCCTTTGGAGAAAGTTCTTCGTCCTTTGGAGAAATCTCTTCCTCCTTTGCAGCACATATTTGCTGCTGCTGAAAACCTTAGCACAAGGTAAGATTTTCAACTCCATGCTCTGGGCAAATCTAGCCTGCAGCCCGTACTGTGCTCCCCTAACACAATACAACCATTGCCAGTATCACAGGAGATGTTTTGCTTCCAGATAAAGCTCAAAAACTGAGCAGTGACAGTGAAGCAGTGACCCAGATATTTTCAGCTTTCCCTCCCATTGCTTCTTTTAGACTGTGAATTCAGACCCAGTCCTCTGTGAGATGCAGTGTGTGAGAATACTTTAAGAGTATACAGGGGAGAGTGGGCCATGATGCTTTGTGGCCAAAGTCCCTCTTGGTTACTGGGGAGCCATATTTACCACTGGCCCATGCCAGCAGTGAGACAAGCCATCCTATTCCATGTATAACCTTGGGACCTAAGATGAGTGACTGAGAAGGAGGAAAGCTAGAGCCCTTTTCACTGCTCTCTTACTCCGCTGCTACAAGGAAGTAGTAAGTGAGCAACTAGCCTCTAGCTTTAAACACTGTGTAGTGTGGCCTGGGCAGCCTTAAATGGCTGTGAGTGGGGAAGCCTTCAGAGGACAATAAGATTCTCCATCAGTGGCACAGTGGAAACAGGAGCTGCAATGTTGTTCCTCTTCCTGCTCCAAAAGAAACCTGGGCAGTTCCCTCAGTAAGGTGTCGTAGGCATTTTCTCCACCAACTGACAGTGTGAAAAAGGCACAGCAGTTTGCAAGCACCACATAAAGCAACCTCCAAATGATTTAGTGACAG
Organism: Melanerpes aurifrons; assembly: GCA_011125475.1. Taxonomy (NCBI): domain Eukaryota; kingdom Metazoa; phylum Chordata; class Aves; order Piciformes; family Picidae; genus Melanerpes; species Melanerpes aurifrons. The sequence goes on along the minus strand of WWNC01000059.1, from coordinate 486,752 downwards.
AACCTCTTCATCATCTCTCAGCAATTAACTAAATGAAAGCTCTAACAACAACAACAAAACCCAAAACAAAACCAAAGAAAATAAAAATAAGAATGTTATTTTGAAGTGGGCTCTGGGCAATTTTGCACTGTGCTCATCTGAACATTATGTGGCAGAGCAATGGATGTTAAAATTAGAGCTGGGGGAGAAACAAACAAAAAAAAAAGCTAAAGAGATGGGTTGGTGAGGACCAATTTGTAAGTAAAATGGGTAGCTTACACAGACTAGCAATGATGGAATTATTCATATAAGGATTTGATTGGCATAACCTTTCTTCAAGGGTCCAGAAGAAGCATTGAGCTCAGCAGAATAGGCTATAAACCAGCTCCAGACAGCATGATATGGCACATTTTGAGCATTACCTTGCAAATCCTGAGGGGGACTATCCCTCTAAGGTGGAAAACGCCTGCAAAGATTTCACAGCTTAATTAATTTTGTGGTGTAGGTTATTAGGATGTTTCATTCTGTTTTGGTACAAGCAGAGGCTAAGTTCGCAGTGCTCGGGACACTTACCTATAAAACGTATTATTCTTCGAAGCAGCGGGTTCAGGTAACAGCACTCTCCAGTCAAAATAGTCTTCTCTTGGATAATAAGGGTTTCTCGGGTTGACTTTATGAAGTACATGGATATCTCACCAATAAAAATCTGCCAGGAGGGAGAGGAAGAAACAGAAGGTTAAAACATTAACGTGTGCAAGCATTAAAACATGAGTCACTGGGTCCAGAGCACAGAAGCTACAATACGGCAGCATGCCTCTGGGGCATTGCACTTCCATGCATGAGGTTACACTTATTCACTAGAGATGAACTGGCACAGACCCAACTCCCAGCCAAGAAAAGGATCTGTCATTCTTGCACTCAGTGGCACGATACAGTGGATATTAGACCATCTTGTACTAACTCCTGTAAACTGAGGGAAAGAGAGTTTTAATGAATACTGTGGATCATAGAAGCTCCCTTGCTCACTGTGTATCAGAAATGCTGGGTCCAGCAGAAGTAGGGAGCTGACTGACCCCTTGTGTTTCGCTCTGGTGAAGCAACACCTCCAGTGTTGTGTCCAGTTTTGGGCACCTCAATACAAGACAGATGTGGAGGAGGTGAAGTGAGTGCAGAGGAGGGCAAAGAAGCTGGGTAAGGGCCTGGACAATAAATCGTATGAAAAGTCACTGAAGGAGCTGGGGATGGTTAGTGTGGAAAAGACAAAGCTGAAGAGAGACCTCATTGTTGTCTACAACTACCTAAAAGGACATTGTAGAGAGGCTGTTGCTGCTCTCTTCTCACAGGTAATTCACAGAAAGAGAGATTGGCCCTTGGAATGTGCTGCCCAGGGAGGTGGTGGAGTCACCACCCCAGGAGGTGCTTAAGAATAGACTGGATGGGGTGCTTGGTGCCATGGTTTAGTTGATGAGATGGTGTTGGGTGATAGGTTGGATTCGATGATCTCTGAGGAATTTTCCAACTGGGTTAATTCTATTCTATTCTATTCTATTCTATTCTATTCTATTCTATTCTATTCTATTCTATTCTATTCTATTCTATTCTATTCTATTCTATTCTACTCTACTCTACTCTACTCTACTCTACTCTACTCTACTCTACTCTACTCTACTCTCTTCTGTTCTGTTCTATTCTGTTCTGTTCTGTTCATAGACCAAGAGGGAATGACCTCAAGCTATGACTGGGTAGTTTTGGACTGGACATTAGGAAAACAGTTTCACAGCAAGAGTGGTCAGGTTTTGGAATGTGTTGCCCAGGGAGGTGGTTGAGTCACTATCCCTGGATGTGTTTAAAAGTCATTTGGATGTGATGCTTGGGGATATGGTTTATGGGTGGCCCTTGCAGAGCAGGGTTATCAGTTGGACTTGGTGATCCTGAGGGTCTTTTCCAACCTGGATATTTCTGTGATTCTGTGCTTCTGATTGGCTCCCATTTGTCATCACAGTATCACAGTATAACTAAGGTTGGGAGAGACCTCGAGGATCACCGAGTCCAACCTATCAACACAGACCACGTGACTAGACCATGGCATCAAGTGCCACGTCCAATCCCCTCCTGAACACGTCCAGGGACAGTGACTCAACCACCTCCCTGGGCAGCCCATTCCAATGACGAACAACTCACTCGGTGAAGAACTTTCTCCTCACCTCCAGCCTAAACTTCCCCTGGCGCAGCTTGAGACTATGTCCTCTTGTTCTGGTGCTGGTTGCCTGGGAGAAGAGACCAACCCCTTCCTGGCTACAATCACCCTTCAGGTAGTTATAGAGGGCAATGAGGTCACCCCTGAGCCTCCTCTTCTCCAGGCTAAGCAACTCCATCTCCCTCAGCCTCTCCTCATAGATGCCTGGGGCAGGTCCCACAAAGAAAGCTGCATGCACCTGCTGCTATTTACATAGAAGGAGTTTAGCCATTTTGCCACAGATTGCACATGCCAGCTAGTCTGAAGGCCAGAGGATAACTTTTGGCCTGTTTTAGAATCATAGAATCAACAAGGTTGGAAAAGACCCCAAAGATCATCAAGACCAACCTGTCACCCAACACCTCATGACTACTAAACCATGGTTCCAAGTGCCACATCCAATCCCCTCTTGAACACCTCCAGGGATGGTGACTCCACCACCTCCCTGAGCAGCACATTCCAATGGCTAACAGCTCTTATATACTAAATGTCCTATTTTGTTTATGAAAGCATTAAAAATCAAGTCTTCAGGGAATCACTGATCTTGGTCTTATCTGTGCTGCCTTTTTTCTTTTGAGGGGGTAGGGGGGAGATCAGAACATTTATGCTTCCTCTAAAAACAGTCACTGCCTCCCATAGGAGTTGTATCAGTATTTTCCAAGCACTAAGTATTAATTTAAGTCTGCTGCAGAGAGATCTGTCTGCCATAGCTAGGCAGAAATTAATCACAGGCTTTAGAGCTAGTGACAGTCCACTCACAGTGAGCTCTTCTGAAAAATCCTACCTATCATATTTTGTCAGCAGGCTTTGGAAGGAGGAACTGAGAGCTTCTTAGAAAGACAGATTTTGCAGGGAAAATCTTTAGGAAAACAAACAAACAGACCAGCCTGAAGAGGAATGAATTAACTCTTAAGAGGGGAGTATTCAAAAGAATTAATCTAATACATTATTTTAAGACACACAAGAGGAATTCATAGTACCGGGGAATGGTCAGGGAAATACCTAACAGAAGTGTGTGCATACACACAAGTGCACACAGACACCCACAGAGTTATTATAAATACCAAGCAACTGTCTTGGTTCACTCTGACTGCTGGAATGGTGTGCTGTTTCAAGGGCAACAATTTATCCTTATTAAGCCAGCTGAGCATCCTTATTGATTATTGACATTCAAGCCAAGTATGCTCAACCTCTTTACAATTCTAACTGCTGATGGCAAGAGATGTGGAGTTGTAAAATGTATGTCGATAATAGCATCTGGGTGTGGGAGCCAATGCATGGGAGCTGCACTGAAATATTGCCTCTATCCCATTTCACTCCATCTGCTCTTAACAGAATTGGCAAGCAGTTCAATAAGCTCAGCTCACTAACTATGGGGCTGGGAATTATGAAGAAGACCATCTGCACTAAAGCCGTTTAAAAGTGACACTCTGTTTCATACCATTTATTATTTGAATTATGGTAATGTTCAGAAGTCTGAATTAATGCTGGGGGCTCTCTGTCTGCCTGGGGCTGTATGTACATGCTCAGAGACCACTCACACCCTGTGGCAATTCTGCTCTGTGAGGACACAAGTTATAGAACAGAATAGAATTAACCAGGTTGGAAAAGACCTTTGAGATCATCGAGCCCAACCCATCACCCAACACTGTCTAAAACTCCCAAACATTTCAAATAAGAGAGACTTATGTATAAAACATATTATCAGCCCCCCTTTAACAAGACATCCATTTAAAAAGTTTCTCTGCATCAGAACTTAGCTGAATATTTTCCAGCTCCAATTCCCAACTTTATTTCTTATGCATTTAGCTGCCTAGCATACTCCTAGCAACTCCAATGTGAATAGCTTACTTTCACTTAGATGAGAGAGTAACATTTGCTAGGCTATGGATTTGTTCAGTTCCATTCAACTGATTAAGCAGAGTTATCCCAGACTGACTACAGAATAACAGATCAAAATGTAGGGTGTTTGGTTTTTTTAAGGGAACAGTGCCCTTGGTTTTAATATAGAGTTTAGATGTTTAGTAATGATGCTGTGTTTGTGAGGTGATATGGGGCGAGCAACTGATGTCATTTACCTGGACCTGAGCAAAGCCTTCAACACTGTCCTGCACCACATCCTGGTCTCCAAACTGGTGACACATGGGTTTGATGGGTGGACCACTAGATGGATAAGGAACTGGCTTGATGGCCGCACCCAAAGAGTGGCTGTCAATGGCTCCATGTCCCAGTGGAGGCCAGGGACAAGCGGAGTCCCTCAGGGATCAGGCCTGGGACCAGGCTTGTTCAACATCTTTGTGGGTGCCATGGACAGTGGCATTGAGTGCACCCTCAGCAAGTTTGCTGATGACACCAAGCTGTGTGGTGCAGCAGACATGCTGGAGAGAAGGGAGGCCATCCAGAGGGACCTTGACAGGCTGGAGAGGTGGGCACAAGCCAACCTCATGAAGTTCAATAAGAGCAAGTGCAGGGTCCTGCAGCTGGGTGGAGGCAATCCCAGGCACAAATCCAGGCTGGGCAGTGACTGGCTGGAAAGTAGCCCTGAGGAGAGAGACTTGGGGGTGCTGGTGGACAAAAAGCTCAACATGAGCTCTCAATGTGCTCTTGCAGCCCGCAAAGCCAATCAGATCCTGGGCTGCATCAGGAGAAGTGTGGCCAGCAGGTCGAGGGAGGTGATCCTCCCCCTCTACTCAGCCCTGGTGAGACCCCACCTGGAGTACTGTGTCCAGTTCTGGAGCCCCTATTACAAGAGGGATGTGGAGGTGCTGGAACGTGTCCAGAGAAGGGCCACAAGGATGATCAGAGGGCTGGAGCACCTCTCCTATGAGGACAGACTGAAGGAGTTGGGGCTGTTCAGTCTGCAGAAGAGAAGGCTCCCAGGTGACCTAATTGTGGCCTTCCAGTATCTGAAGGGGGCCTACAGGAAGGCTGGGGAAGGACTTCTCAGGATCTGAGGTAGTGATAGGACTAGGGGGAATGGAATGAAGCTGGAGGTGGGGAGATTCAGGCTAGATGTGAGGAGGAGGTTCTTCCCCATGAGAGTGGTGAAACCCTGGAATGTGTTGTCCAGGGAGGTGGTTGAGGTCCCGTCCCTGGGGGTGTTTAAGAGCAGGCTGGATGAGGCTCTGTCCAGCCTGATGTAGTGTGGGGTGTCCCTGCCCATGGCAGGGGGGTTGGAACTAGCTGATCCTTGTGGTCCCTTCCAACCCTGAATGAAACTATGAAACTATGAAACTATGAATAACTGGGTTGGTGCTATCTCTGGCACTGAATTTGAGGATTTTGTTTCCCTGTGTGTTTAATGTGTGCTTTAGAATGTGAACTTTGCTGTGCTCTGAAAATATGGTGGAGGCCAGGTCACCTAGATCTGATAACTCCTCTAGCTGTGCAAAATTGGACATGGTCTGAATAGCTCCTCAGAGCACTGACTTTTTACTAATTTTATTTTCTCCGTGCATTTCCAAAGTTAAGTAATGATGATGATTCTGATTATTTAAAACCTGATGATTCTGCATGAGCAGGATCTGCATCCAGCCAAGTTGTCCAGCTGGCCTCCTAAAATTAATCACTCGCACTGTTAAGTACCTTAGCTTCAGCCAGAACAAAATCAGCACTGCAGGAATTGGTACCATTCAACTCTAAATCTGAAATCTAAATGCAGATATATAGATTTAGGTGGGGAACAAAAAAAGAAAACAGCAAGCAAGCTACTTGCTTTATATCTGTTTGGGAAGGCAATGCTAGGTTGGTGAACTGCACTACCATACTGTCTTAATTAGAGGTAGAAATGGCAAGAAAATGGCCCTGGAGTTTTGGGACTGAAAGCACAGGTGATCTGCAGCCTGAGCTGATGTAGGCAATAGGGAAGCAAAGGTGGTGCCACTAGATGTGATTGTTTTCTTGGTTTCCCAAATGCAATGGCAGCTCAGTTACAATGAGGTTATGTTGCTTGGACACTCTTGCTCACATCCCTGTTTTTATGACTATTAGGTAGATGTACCACCACGATGCTCCCAAGCCCCAGTAGGTATTAGAAATATCTACCTAGCAGTCATTTTCCCTCTGCCCATTTTAACCTGCCTGCTGAGAAAACTTCTTCAATTTGCTGCCTTCCCATTACTGGCAGTGTCACCGTACCCTTGCTCCTCATCATTCAGCTCTCTAAAACCTCTACTGAAAAGGCTTTACTTATTTCTTGGCTCCTCCTGCGCACAAAAATGGATAAAATTACCTGTCCCATTTTCCTCTTCAACAGCCTTTTATTCATGATAGATTTGGAAATTACTGTCCTTCAACTTGTGAACTGACATTTTCAGACAGTGAAATACCACATCTTTCCCTTTCAAGTTCTCAGAGCAACATTACAGTCCAATATTACCTGCATTCCTATACAGCTTACCAACAGTTTGTTAATGTAGTTACACATATAATCCACAAAACAATATAACTACTGCTTTTAAAAGGAGATGGAGTCTTCACCTTTTCTTTGACCTTTGCTTTTCCTACAACACTTTCTGATAAGCACACAGTCTCCTTGCCAAATGATTCTTTGCATGACTGCCTTCTAAAAACAGATTAAACACCAAGAAGAGCTTTTCCTGTATGTACTAATGAAGATAAACTATACCAGAATGAATCTGGATTACAACCAAGAGGAGGTTTCAGGAGAGTAGTATCCTGGAACTGCACTCCTGCTAGGAAATATGCAGAGGGATAAGGGTGGGGCAGTGTTACAGAGTTAAGATACAGTTCACAGAATCATAGATTCAATAAGGTTGGAAAAGATCTCAGAGATCATCAAGTCCAACCTGTCACCCAACACCTCATAACTACGAAACCATGGCTTCAAGTAGCACATCCAATCCTCTCTTGAACACCTCCAGGGATGGTGACTCCACCACCTCCCTGGGAAGCCCATTCCAATGGCCAATTACTCTTTCTATGAAGAACTTTCTCCTCACCTCCAGCCTAAACCTCCCCTGGCACAGCTTGAGGCTGTGTCCTCTTTTTCTAGTGCTGGTTACCTGGGAGAAGAGACCAATCCCCACCTGGTTACAACCTCCCTGCAGGTAGTTGTAGACAGCAATAAGGTCACTCCTGAGTTTCCTCTTCTCCAGGCTAAGCGACCCCAGCTCCCTCAGCCTCTCCTCACAGGGCTGTGCTCCAGACCCCTCCCCAGCTCTGTTGCTCTTCTCTGGACACCTTTCAGCAAATCAACATCCTTCCTAAACTGAGGAGCCCAGAACTGGACACCGGACTCAAGGTGTGGCCTAACCAGTGCTGAGTACAGGGGCAGAATGACCTCCCTGCTACTGCTGGCCACACTGTTCCTGATGCAGGCCAGGATGCCACTGGCCCTCTTGGCCACCTGGGCACACTGGAGGCTCATGTTCAGCCTACCATCAACCAGCACCCCCAGGTCCCTCTCTGCCTGGCTGCTCTCCAGCCACTCTGACCCCAGCCTGTAGCACTGCATGGGGTTGTTGTGGCCAATGTGCAGAACCTGGCACTTGGATGTGTTAAATCTCATGCCGTTGGACTCCGCCCATCTGTCCAGCCTGTCGAGGTCTCTCTGCAAAGCCTCTCTACCCTCCAGCAGATCAACTCCTGTTCCCAGCTTGGTGTCATCAGCAAATTTACTGATGATAGACTCAATGCCCTCATCCAGATCATCAATAAAGATGTTAAAGAGGATGGGGCCCAGCACTGATCCCTGGGGGACTCCACTACTGACTGGCTGCCAGCTGGATGTGGCACCATTCACCACCACTCTCTGGGTTCGGCCATCCAGCCAGTTCCTAACCCAGCTCAGAGTGCTGCTGTCCAAGCCATGGGCTAACAGCTTGGCCAGCAGTTTGCTATGGGGGACGGTGTCAAAGGCCTTGCTGAGGTCCAGGTAGACTACATCCACAGGCCTCCCCACATCCACCAGGCAGTCACCTGATCATAGAAGGAGATCAGGTTGATCAGGCAGGACCTGCCCTTCCTAAATCCATGTTGGCTGAGCCTGATCCCTTGGCCATCCTCTAAGTGCTGTGTTAATGCACTCAGGATGACCTGTTCCATGATCTTGCCTGGCACTGAGGTCAGGTTGACAGGCCTGTAATTCCCTGGCTCATCTAACCGGCCCTTCTTGTGGATGGGCACCACGTTGGCCAGCTTCCAGTTATGGAGCTCTCAACCCCAATCAGTCAGTTTCAGAATGACTCCACACAGCGCTCCCTGGGAAAAGCAGGCCCGTTCACCAAAAGGGGACCTTTGCAAAGTGCTTCAGCAGGTGTTTCATCACCACTGGCTTGCACTAAGCCAAAAGCAATTCTGCCCCTTTGCATCACAATGTGTCTGAGGACAGCCTTAGCACAGCTGCCTGTCCCTGGAGAGACACTCTTCAAGCTCTACATGGGAGTTCATGGCTCCATTAATCTCTTAGTTAAGCGTCACCAATCATAGGCACTACAGAATGCAGAGGCACTGAATCACACAGTGATCTAGCTGGGATGAGGCCCCAGAGGCCTGCAGCCCACCCCCTTCTCAAAGCAGTGCCAACACAAACCACAGCCTTGAGCAGATGTCTTATGAGTGTCTTGTGGAACAAAGATCTCACAGCCTCTACACCACCACTGTAAAAAGATTTTTCCTTATATTTGATCAGATTTTTTTTTCTTGCAGCTTGTGTTCATTGCAAGGTTACCTTTGGTACTTTGAATAGGCTGTCTCCACCTAGAGCCTCCATTTAGAGAGAGCTGGGAATGTTTAGCCTGGAGAAAAGGAGGTTCAGGGGAGACCTTATTGCTATCTATAGCTACCTGAAGGGAGGTTGTAGCCAGGTGGCGGTTGGTCTCTTCTCCCAGGCAACCAGAACCAGAACAAGAGGACACAGTCTCAAGCTGTGCCAGGGGAGGTTTGGGCTGGATGTTAGGAAGAAATTCTTCATAGAGAGAGTGATTGGTCATTGGAATGCGCTGCCCAGGGAGGTGGTGGAGCCATCATCATTGGAGGTGTTTAGGAGGAGACTTGATGGGGTGCTTGGATCCCCACAAGTCTATGGGATGACATGGGATCCATCCCAGGGTGCTGAGAGAGCTGGCAGATGAGATGACCAAGCTGCTCTCCATCATTTTTCAGCAGTCCTGGCTCACTGGAGAGGTCCCAGAAGACTGGAGGCTGGCCAACGTGGTGCCCATCCACAAGAAGGCGCCGGTTGGATGAGCCAGGGAATTCTTGGCCTGTCAGCCTGACCTCAGTGCCAGGCAAGATTATGGAACAGGTCATCTTATAATCTTATAGTTTCATAGTTTCATTCAGGGTTGGAAGGGACCACAAAGATCATCTAGTTCCAACCCCCCTGCCATGGGCAGGGACACCCCACACTACATCAGGCTGGACAGAGCCTCATCCAGCCTGCTCTTAAACACCTCCAGGGACGGGGCCTCAACCACCTCCCTGGACAACCCATCCCAGGGTCTCACCACTCTCATGGTGAAGAACCTCCTCCTCACATCTAGCCTGAATCTCCCCACCTCCAGCTTCATTCCATTCCCCCTAGTCCTATCACTACCTCAGATCCTGAGAAGTCCTTCCCCAGCCTTCCTGTAGGCCCCCTTCAGATACTGGAAGGCCACAATGAGGTCACCTCGGAGCCTTCTCTTCTGCAGACTGAACAGCCCCAACTCCTTCAGTCTGTCCTCATAGGAGAGGTGCTCCAGCCCTCTGATCATCCTTGTGGCCCTTCTCTGGACACGTTCCAGCACCTCCACATCCCTCTTGTAATAGGGGCTCCAGAACTGGACACATCTTGAGTGCAATCACACAGCACTTACAGGATGGCCAAGGGATCAGGCCCAGCCAGCATGGATTTAGGAAGGGCAGGTCCTGCCTGACCAACCTGATCTCCTTCTATGATCAGGTAACCTGCCTGGTGGATGTGGGGAGGCCTGTGGATGTAGTCTACCTGGACCTCAGCAAGGCCTTTGACACTGTCCCCCACAGCAAACTCCTGGCCAAGCTGTCAGCCCATGGCTTGAATGGGTTAGGAACTGGCTGGAGGGCCAAGGCCACAGAGTGGTGGTGAATGGTATCACAGTATCACAGTATCACAGTATCACTTAGGTTGGAAAGGACCTCGGGGATCATCGAGTCCAACCTTTCAACACAGATCCCATGCCTAGACCATGGCACCAAGTGCCACGTCCAATCTCCCCTTGAACGCCTCCAGGGTCGATGACTCAACCACCTCCCTGGGCAACCTGTTCCAATGCCGAATGACTCGCTCGGTGAAGAACTTCCTCCTCACCTCGAGTCTGAACCTCCCCTGGCGCAGCTTGAGACTGTGTCCCCTCGTTCTGGTGCTGGTTGCCTGGGAGAAGAGGCCAACCCCCTCCTGGCTACAACCACCCTTCAGGTAGTTGTAGAGGGCAATGAGGTCACCCCTGAGCCTCCTCTTCTCCAGGCTAAACAATCCCAGCTCCCTCAGCCTCTCCTCATAGGACTTGTGTTCAAGGCCTCTCACCAGCCTTGTTGCCCTTCTCTGGACACGCTCAAGTGTTTCGATGTCCTTCTTAAACTGAGGGACCCAGAACTGGACACAGTACTCAAGGTGCGGCCTAACCAAAGCATAGTACAGGGGCACTATGACCTCCCTGCTCCTGCTGACCACACTATTCCTAATGCAGGCCAGGATGCCATTGGCCCTCCTGGCCACCTGGGCACACTGCTGGCTCATATTCAGGTGGCTGTCGATCAGCACCCCCAGGTCCCTCTCTGTTTGGGAGCTCTCCAGCCACTCCAACCCCAGCCTGTAGCTCTGCATGGGATTGCCGTAGCCAAAGTGCAGCACTCGGCACTTGGACTTGTTGAATGCCATCCCATTGGACTCTGCCCATCTGTCCAGTCGGTCGAGGTCCCTCTGCAGGGCCTTTCTACCCTCTAACTGACCAAAATCTGCTCCTAACTTTGTGTCATCTGCAAATTTGCTGATGACTGACTCTACCCCTTCATCCAGATCATCAACGAATATGTTGAAGAGGACAGGGCCCAGCACTGATCCCTGGGGGACACCACTGGTGACTGATCTCCAGCTGGATGTGGCACCGTTCACTACCACCCTCTGGGCCCGGCCCTCCAGCCAGTTCCTAACCCAGCACAGAGTGTAATGGTCCAATCCACGAGCTGACAGCTTAGTCAGCAGTTTGCTGTGGGGGATGGTGTCAAAGGCCTTGCTGAAGTCTAGGTAGACCACATCCACAGGCCTCCCCACGTCCACCAGGTGGGTCACCTGATCATAGAAAGAGATCAGGTTGGAGAGGCAGGATCTGCCCTTCCTGAATCCATGTTGGCTGGACCTGAGCCCTTGGCCATCCTTCAGGTGCACAGTTATTGCCGCCAGGATAATCTGCTCCATCACTTTCCCTGGCACTGAGGTCAGGCTGACCGGCCTGGAGTTTCCAGGTTCCTCCATCCGACCCTTCTTGTGGATGGGGACCACGTTGGCCAGTTTCCAGTCATCTGGGACCTCACCGGTGAGCCAGGACTGGAGGAAAATGATGGAGAGTGGCCTAGCTAGCAGATGTGCCAACTCTCTCAGCACCCTAGGATGGATCCCATCCGGTCCCGTGGACTTGTGAATATCCAAGTGGCTCAGCAGGTCCCGAACTAACTCCTCATGGTGCCACATCCAGCTGGTGGCCGGTCACTAGTGGTGTGCCCTAAGGATCAGTGCTGGGCCCTGTGCTCTTTAACATCTTTATTGATGATCTGGATGAGGGCATTGAGTCTATCATCGGTAAACTTGCGGATGACACCAAGCTGGGGGCAGGAGTTGATCTGCTGGAGGGTGGAGAGGCTTTGAAGAGTGACCTCATCAGGCTGGACAGATGGGCAGAATCCAACGGCATGAGATTGAACACATCTAAGTGCCGGGTTCTGCACATTGGCCACAACAACCCCATGCAGAGCTACAGGCTGGGGTCAGAGTGGCTGGAGAGTGGCCAGGCAGTGAGGGACCTGGGGGTGCTGGTCGATGGTAGGCTGAAAATGAAACAGCAGTGTGCCCAGGTGGCCAAGAGGGTCAATGGCATCCTGGCCTGCATCAGAAACAGTATGGCCAGCAGGCACAGGGAGGTCATTCTGCCCCTGTATTCAGCACTGGTTAGGCCACACCTTGAGTCCTGTGTCCAGTTCTGGGCTCCTCAGTTTAGGAAGGATGTTGATTTGCTGGAACATGTGCAGAGAAGGGCAACAAAGTTGGTGAGGGGTTTGGAACACAAGCCCTTTGAGGAGAGGCTGAGGGAGCTGGGGCTGCTTAGCGTGGAGAGGAGGAGACTCAGGGGTGACCTTCTTGCTCTCTACAACTACCTGAAGGGAGGTTGTAGACAGGCAGAGGTTGGTCTCTTCTCCCAGGCAGCCAGTACCAGAACAAGAGGACACAGTCTCAGGCTGCACCAGGGAAGGTTTAGGCTGGATGTTAGGAAGAAGTTCTATACAGAGAGAGTGATTGCCCATTGGAATGGGCTTCCCGGGGAGGTGGTGGAGTCACCATCATTGAAGGTGTTCAGGAGGAGACTTGATGGGGTGCTTGGTGCCATGGTTTAGTTGTTTAGGTCGTTTGGATTGGTTGATGGGTTGGACGTGCTGATCTTGAAGGTCTCTTCCAAACTGGTCTATTCTATTCTTCTATTCTATTCTATTCTAGTCTAGTTTAGTCTAGTCTAGGTACAGTGCCAAATATTGGCACTGCACAGCTGAGGCTCCATGGTTAAACCCAAGTGGCAAACACTAACCAACGTTGAGAAAAGACAGTGTGGGAGGCAAAGAGTCACATTGGCACCCTCCTCCCGGACAATATTAATGCCACCAGGACCCTGAAGGCAAAGATTTTCTGCAGAAACATCAGTACCACCACTGGTCATGCAGACCAGCTAAGGACACTCTTTCATCGTTACCATAACCATCCAGATAAGCTTTCTCTAGCCAACAGCAATCAATGCTGTACTTTTGCTAACCACAAGAGGAAAAGAAGCAACATCTTTAGCTGAACATTGCAGAGCCAAGTCATCCAGAGATTTCTGAGGACCAAATCTGTCAATGTGCACTTGCAGCCAAGAATGCCAAACAGATCCTGGGCTGCATCAGGAGAAGTGTAGTCAGCAGGTCAAGGGAGGTGATTCTCCCCCTCTACTCAGCTCTGGTGAGACCCCACCTGCACGATTGCTTCCAGTTCTGGAGCCCCTATTACAAGATGGATGTGGAGGTGCTGGAACGTGTCCAGAGAAGGGCCACAAGGATGATCAGAGGGCTGGAGCACCTCTCTTATGAGAACAGACTGAAGGAGTTGGGGCTGTTCAGTCTGGAGAAGAGAAGGCTCCGAGGTGACCTCATTGTGGCCTTCCAGTATCTGAAGGGGGCCTACAGGAAGGCTGGGGAAGGACTTCTCAGGATCTGAGGTAGTGATAGGACTAAGGGGAATGGAATGAAGCTGGAGGTGGGGAGATTCAGGCTAGATGTGAGGAGGAAGTTCTTCACCATGAGAGTGGTGAGACCCTGGGATGGGTTGTCCAGGGAGGTGGTTGAGGCCCCGTCCCTGGAGGTGTTTAAGAGCAGGCTGGATGAGGCTCTGTCCAGCCTGATGTAGTGTGGGGTGTCCCTGCCCATGGCAGGGGGGTTGGAACTAGCTGATCCTTGTGGTCCCTTCCAACCCTGACTGATTCTATGATTCTAATATGCATTCAATTACTTATTATTATTTTTATGGGGGGGCTGTGTGTGTGTGTGTTTGGGTTTTTCATGTATTTGAGGGTTTGGTTTTGTTTTGTTGGGGTTATTTTTTATTTGCTTGCTTGCTTTTTGTTGTTGAGCAAAATCAGCAGCAAAGAACAGTTTAAGAGTCCATTTCCAGAAAAGAAAATTGGTTTCTTTTATTCCAAGTCAAAAGGGATGAAATCCTCAGTTTGGATTCTAGCCCACTCCAAAACTACAGCTGTCTTACTGTTGTGCTGAAAAAATATAACAGTGTGCTGTGGTAAAACTGTCTCAAATAATTATAATGTAGTTCTAATGAAGAGAAGAAATTTCCCACAGCTCTGCACTGTTTCTCAGAAACTGGGATGTAACTGGGACCATTATGAAGCCCTGGAGGCACCATCAGTAGAACTGCCTGAAAATGTTGTACCAGACAAGCTGTGTCTATTATTTTCCAGAATGTTCTTCAAATACCAGAGTATAAACATTTACACAGGGTAGTGGGCATACCTTTGCCTCAGTCCTACATATTTCAGCTTGTCCTTCATCACTTCACAAGCTCAGTCCTTTGCAAATCTCCAAAAGCAGGGTATGAATCACCACTCAGAGAGGACACCTGACAAGCAGTGGGGCTCTTCCTCCAGGCTTGCCCTTTGAGCATCCCTGGCTCCATTTCCCAACAATAAAATGAAGGTGTAGCCAAATGCCGCTGAGTAAAGACCACCCGCTCTGTGACCAAGCTGAAATGGTGGCCAGCCCAGGAAGCCAGGGAGTACAACTGTGGTAAATCTGTGGCAGGTACAACTGCTGTGACAAACACAAAAGCCTGACAGACACCTGACAAAGAGCTAAGGCTTGCTAGGAGAGGATAAAGATCAACTTGGTGCCTCTCAGCCATTAACTGGTGCCCCTGGGCCCAGAAGCTTCACCCTGCTTTTGCTAGTTCTGTGGGTTTGCCTCTCTCACTAGTAAGTACTGACCACAATGCACCCTCAGCTATGGGTGCTACTAAAGGGGCATTTTGAATTGTCTCCAGGCGGCAAGTGGCCTGGTGGTAGCATCCTCTCCCATTCTAATGGGATGCCATCTAAAGATATTTCCATGGATTTAGTGAGTCCTCAACCCTGCTTGGGTGATTCTATATTTTGGGTATCCTCAAGTGGAAGGATTTTCCTTTACAAGTGAATGTGTGCACATTTTGGTTCACTTAAGGCTTAAGGTTAAAGCTTAACTGGCTGTGCAGTCGTGTATTCCCTGCTGACATCCCAACCTGTGATTTAATTGTATTGGAAGGAGTCCTGAGTGCAATAAATCCACATTTTGGGTGGCTGTTGCTGTCTGGTTAGTGGGTGCCTCTATGCCAACATCTCCTTGGAAAAGGGATATATCCTTCCTTAACAACTCCACACTCCAGCATTGACGCTGGCCTTTCCTCCTCACTGCCACCCAGCTTGCTGTGGCTGCATAACAGTGGAGTGTGGCTGGTATGAGACTGTAGAAGAGATGTCTGTGCTTCCCATCAGCACAATCACCAGCACAGCCTAGGGATTTCTGTCTGAAAAAGCTAAGAAGCAGCTCCTGTAACAGAGCTTTGAGCAGCATTAGCTGCATTTGGTTTTCCCTGAGCCTACTGCTGAGCTGCCACAGGGAAATCAGTTGAAACTGGCAGAAATTCCTTGGCTTCCCTTCTGGAAATGAATCACATTATTAACATGGATCCACTAAGACAAAGTCAAGGAAGTAAGGTGAAAGACAGAACAGGAAAACCTTCCTAAAAAAATTTGTTTCTGAATCTTAGGAGTTAAGTGCAGATTGTAGAGAGAAGTTTGAATGGCTTCCTTTTGCTTCAGACAAATTTGATTCACACTGTAATTTATCTTCTAATTAATAATCAGACCAGTACAGTTTGACTGATTCCAACATCATCTGAAAAGAAAGGCTCCTTTGCAGAAATTAATAGCACTGCCCAGTTAACTGTGATGTAGGCTGCCATTTCCAACAGGGAAACAGGAGGAACAATACTAAGGATTGTGTTGAAACAGTAGTGGCATTTCCTATTCTACTTTGAGGAAACAAAGAGAAATGCCCTGAAGCTTTCTGCTGCTGTTCAGTGAGTTGGTTCTGTTCCTAAGCCTCTGCTTTTCATGGGCAGGCAGACAAATCAAAATGGACAGAGCAGTGCAGACAGCAGCTCTGAACTCTGGAAGGATTATTTCAGTATTATCTGGGGAACTGGCTGATTTGCAGTAATCTTGTAGTGGGGGAAAGCTATTAATGATCATCACTAATGAATATTGTGAAGTCATCCCAGAATATTTTTAAGGAAATGTCTTGAGATTTTTATATTTGTGCAAAGCTACTCATGCCACTTTAAACACTGTTTCCATAAAGTTTTTGAATTGGCACAAATTAAAAGAAATATTATTTCTTAGAATAGTAGAATCATAGAATTAACAAGATTGGAAAAGACCTCAGAGATCATCAACTCCAACCTGTCACCCAACACCTGATGACTAGTAAACCATGGCACCAAGTACTGCATCCAATCCCCTCTTGAACACCTCCAGCGATGGTGACTCCACCACCTCCCTGAGCAGCACATTCCAATGGCTTACAACTCTCTGTGAAGAGCTTCCTCCTCACCTCCAGCCTAAACTTTCCCTGGCACAGCTTGAGGCTATGTCCTCTTGTTCTGGTGCTGGTTGCCTGGGAGAAGAGACCAATCCCCACCTGGCTACAACCTCCCTTCAGGTAGCTGTAGACAGCAATAAGGTCACCCCTGAGTTTCCTCTTCTCCAGGCTAAGCAACCCCAGCGCTCTCAGCCTCTCCTCACAGGGCTGTGCTCCAAAGACCTCCCCAGCTTCGTTGCCCTTCTCTGGACACACTCCAGCAAGTCAACATCTTTCCTAAACTGAGAGGGCCAGAACTGGACACAGGACTCAAGGTGTGGCCTAACCAGTGGAGTGTACAGGAGCACAATGACTTCCCTGTTCCTGCTGGCCATACTGTTCCTGATGCAGGCCAGGATGCCATTGGCCCCCCTGGCCACCTAGGCACACTGCTGTCTCATGTTCAGCCTACCATCGACCAGTACCCCAGGTCCCTCTCTGCCTGGCCACTCTCCAGCCACTCTGACCCCAGCCTGTAGCACTGCATGGGGTTGTTGTGGCCAATGTGCAGAACCCGGCACTTGGATGTGTTCAATCTCATGCCATTGGATTCTGCCCATCTGTCCAGCCTGTCGAGGTCCCTCTGCAAAGTCTCTCTACTCTTCAGCAGATCAACTCCTGCCAACAGCTTGGTGTCATCTGCAAATTTACTGATGATGGACTCAATGCCCTCATCCAGATCATCAATAAAGATGTTAAAGAGCATGGGTCCCAGCACTGATCCTTGGGCACACCACTAGTGACTGGCCACCAGAGTCAAATACCTACATTTACCTCCAGAAAAAGGTTTGCATTCTAAGACCTTCACCTCTGAAAAAAACAAACAAACAAAACCCAACCCACAATTACTCTGTGGCTAATTTCACATATAATTACATAACAATGACATATAACCATCTGTCTAAAGCTTTGTAATGCAGAGGCCAGCCATTCAAACGTGCAGACATGCTGCTATAGGCCATCTGAAGCCCAAAATAAAAGCAGTTTTTGGAAAGTTGGGAACTTTTGATGTTTTGAAGGGTGGTGGAGGCAAAGATTGAATTTCTGTGCTACCCAGGTGGCCAAGAAGGCCAATGGCATCCTGGCCTGCATCAGGAACAGTGTGGCCAGCAAGAGCAGGGAAGTCATTCTGCCCTGAGTTCAGTAGTAGTTAGGCCACACCTTGAATCCTGTGTCCAGTTCTGGGCCCCTCAGTTTAGGAAAGATGTTGAGTTGCTGGAAGGTGTCCAGAGAAGTGAAAAAAAGTTGGGGAGGGGTTTGGAGCACAGCCCTGTGAGGAGAGGAGGCTTAGGGGAGACCTTATGGCTGTCTACAACTCCCCGAAGGGAGGTTGTAGCCAGGTGGAGGTTGGTCTCTTCTCCCAGGCAACCAGCACCAGAACAGAAGGACACATTCTCAGGCTCCACCAGGGGAAGTTTAGGCTGGAGGTGAGGAGAAAGTTCTTCACAGAGAGAGTTGTTAGCTGTCGGAATGTGCTGCCCATGGAGGTGGTGGAGTCACCATCCCTGGAGGTGTTTAGGAAGATACTTGATGGGGTGCTTGGTGCCCTGGTTTAGTTGATTAGATGGTGTTGAGTCATAGGTTGGACTGGATGATCTCAAAGGTCTTTTCCAACCTGGTTAATTCTATTCCATTCTATTCTATTCTATTCTATTCTATTCTATTCTATTCTATTCTATTCTATTCTATTCTGTTCTGTTCTGTTCTGTTCTGTTCTGTTCTGTTCTTCATTACACTGGGGATTTGACAGTTGTTCAATAACAAGCAATCAACAATGTTGGTGCAACTGAAATCAGAATTAGAATTAGAATTAGAATTAGAACTAGAACTAGAATTAAGCAGGTTGGAAAAGACCTTTGAGATCATCGAGTCCAACTTATCATCCAACACTCTAATCAACTAAACCATGACACCACCATCTTGGCACCATCAGCCTGCAAATAGGAGGAAGTCTCAGAGAGCGAAAAAGAAAAGGCATTAGAAACAACTGGCATGTGATGAGGTGAAAATGAAACTATACATATCTTACAAAGTTCTTTGTGGCACCAGAAGCTACAGATAACAAGTTCAATCCAAACCAGACAGAATTCCTGCATCAGGAACAGTGAGGCCAGCAGGAGCAGGGAGTTCATTCTGCCCCTGTACACTGCACTGGTTAGGCCACACCTCGAGTCCTGTGTCCAGTTCTGGGCCCCTCAGTTTAGGAAGGATGTTGACTTGCTGGATCGTGTCCAGAGTAGGGCAACAAACTTGGTGAGGGGTTTGAAACACAAGCCCTATGAGGAGAGGCTTAGGGAGCTGGGGTTGCTCAGCTTGGAGAAGAGGAGACTCAGGGGTGACTTTACTGCTCTCTACAACTACCTGAAGGGAGGTTGTAGACAGGCAGAGGTTGGTCTCTTCTCCCAGGCAGCCAGTACCAGAACAAGAGGATGCAGTCTCAGGCTGCACCAGGGGAGGTTTAGGCTGGATGTTAGAAAGAAGTTCTATACAGAGAGAGTGATTGCCCATTGGAATGGGCTGCCTGGGGAGGTGGTGGAGTCGCCATCATTGGAGGTGTTCAGGAGGAGACTTGATGGGGTGCTTGGTGCCATGGTTTAGTTGATTAGGTGGGTTGGATTGGTTGATGGGTTGGACACGATGATCTTGAAGGTCTATTCTATTCTATTCTATTCTATTCTATTCTATTCTATTCCATTCCATTCCATTCCATTCCATTCCATTCCATTCCATTCCATTTTACTTCTAGGAATTCCCTTTTTTTATCCTTGCCAACAGCAAAGTTTACTACTTGAGTTTGAGGATGTGTTTTTCAGAGAACAAACCTCTAGGTTTGAATAAAGTGGTCAGTTGTTTCTTTACAAAGAAAATCAAAATGCTTTTCCTTAGGTGGATGGAATTTATTCCTAAATTCACTACAACATGCTACTTTGCTGCAAAGATTTTAATACCACCACATTCAGAGAATTAAAAGAGAATTTGCCCAGGGAGGTGGTTGAGTCATTGACCCTGGAGGCGTTCAAGGGGAGATTGGACGTGGCACTTCGTGCCATGGTCTAGTCATGGGGTCTGTGTTGATAGGTTGGACTCGATGAACCTTGAGGTCCTTTCCAACCTAAGTGATACTGTGATACTGTGATACTGTGAAAACTTAATAAAGCAAATGGAAGCTTTGACCTATCCTCAGTGGAACACTTGGGAGAAAAAAAATGTATTTTAGAGTCAAACATACATGTTTTTTATTTATAGTTTCATAGTTTCATAGTTTCATTCAGGGTTGGAAGGGACCACAAGGATAAACCTTTATTAGAATAAACCTTTATTAGAATAAACCAAGCCAGGTTGGAAGAGACATTCAAGATCATCGTGTCCAACCCATCAACCAATCCAACCCACCCAAACAGCTAACCCATGGCACTAAGCACCCCATCAAGTCTCCTTCTGAACACCTTCAAAGATGGCGACTCCACCACCTCCCCGGGCAACCCATTCCATAGTGCAATCACTCTTTCTGTATAGAACTTCTTCCTAACATCCAACCTGAATCTCCCCTGGCGCAGCCTGAGACTGCATCCTCTTGTTCTGGTACTGGCTACCTGGGAGAAGAGACCATCATCCACCTGTCTACAACCTCCCTTAAGGTAGTTGTAGAGAGTGATAAGGTCACCCCTGAGTCTCCTCTTCTCCAGGCTAAGCAACCCCAGCTCCCTCAGCCTCTCCTCATAGGGCTTGTGTTCCAAACCCTTCACCAACTTTGTTGCTCTTCTCTGGACTCGTTCCAGCAAGTCAACATCCTTCCTAAACTGAGGGGCCCAGAACTGGACACAGGACTCGAGGTGTGGCCCAACCAGTGCAGTGTACAGGGGCAGAAAGACCTCCCTGCTCCTGTTCCTGTTCATCTAGTTCCAACCCTCCTGCCATGGGCAGGGACACCTCACACTAGTGCAAGCTGCCCAGAGCCTCATCCAGCCTGCTCTTAAACACGTCCAGGGATGGGGCCTCAACCACCTCCCTGGACAACCCATTCCAGGGTTTCACCACTCTCATGGTGAAGAACCTCCTCCTCACATCCAGCATGAATCTCCCCACCTCCAGCTTCATTCCATTCCCCCTAGTCCTATCACTACCTCAGATCCTCAGAAGTCCTTCTCCAGCCTTCCTGTAGGCCCCCTTCAGATACTGGAAGGCCACAATGAGGTCACCTCGGAGCCTTCTCTTCTGCAGACTGAACAGCCCCAACTCCTTCAGTCTGTTCTCATAAGAGAGATGCTCCAGCCCTCTGATCATCCTTGTGGCCCTTCTCTGGACATGCTCCAGCACCTCCACATCCCTCTTGTAATAGGGGCTCCAGAACTGGACACAGTACTCCAGGTGGGGTCTCACCAGGGCTGAGTAGAGGGGGAGGATCACCTCCCTCGACCTGCTGGCCACACTTCTCCTGATGCAGCCCAGGATCTGATTGGCTTTGCGGGCTGCAAGAGCACATTGAGAGCTCATGTTGAGCTTTTTGTCCACCAGCACCCCCAAGTCTCTCTCCTCAGGGCTACTTTCCAGCCAGTCACTGCCCAGCCTGGATTTGTGCCTGGGATTGCCTCCACCCAGCTGCAGGACCCTGCACTTGCTCTTATTGAACTTCATGAGGTTGGCTTGTGCCCACCTCTCCAGCCTGTCAAGGTCCCTCTGGATGGCCTCCCTTCCCTCCAGCATGTCTGCTGCACCACACAGCTTGGTGTCATCAGCAAACTTGCTGAGGGTGCACTCAATGCCACTGTCCATGGCACCCACAAAGATGTTGAACAAGCCTGGTCCCAGGCCTGATCCCTGAGGGACTCCGCTTGTCCCTGGCCTCCACTGGGACATGGAGCCATGGACAGCCACTTTTTGGGTGCGGCCATCAAGCCAGTTCCTTATCCATCTAGTGCTCCACCCATCAAACTCATGTGTCACCAGTTTGGAGACCAGGATGTGGTGCGGGACAGTGTTGAAGGCTTTGCTCAGGTCCAGGTAAATGACATCAGTTGCTCTCCCCTCATCTATTAATTTTGTCACCTGCTCATAGAAGGCCACCAGGTTGGTCAGGCAGGATTTGCCCTTGGCAAAGCCATGCTGACTGCTCCCAATCACCTCTTCACTATTCTTTTGAGCGAGTAGTGCCTCCAGGAGGATCTGCTCCATGATCTTTCCAGGCACAGAGGTGAGACTGACTGGCCTGGAGTTCCCTGGTTACTCCTTCTTACCCTTTTTGAAGATGGGGGTAATGTTTCCCCTTTTCCAGCCTGTGGGGACTTCACCAGATTGCCATGACTTTTGAAATATAATAGAGAGGGGTTTTGCAACCTCATCTGCCAGTTCTCTCAGTACCCGTGGGTGTATCCCGTCGGGTCCCATGGACTTGAACACTTTCAGGTTCTTCAGATGATCACGAACCTGATCTGCACTTACAATGGGCAGTTCTTCCTCCCCGTCCCTGGCTTTGTCTTCCATAACATCAGGTGTGTGGTTAGAGGCCCTTGCAGTGAAGACTGAGGTAAAGAAGTTATTAAGTACCTCAGCCTTTTCCTCATCACTTGTGACCATGTCACCATTTTCCTTTCTGAGGGGGCCCACACCTTCCCTAGTTTTCTTCTTCCCATTAATATACCTGTAGAAGTTCTTAGTGTTCCCTTTAATCTCCCTGGCTAGATTCAATTCAAACTCTGCTTTGGCTTTCCTAACCAGGACTCTTGCTGCTCGGGCAGCTTCCTTATATACCCCCTGTTCTAGCTGTCCTTCTCTCCACTTCCTGTAGAGTTTCCTTTTAAGTAATAGTGTGTCCAGTAGCTCCTTTCCCATCCATCAGGCCTCCTAGCATTCTTTCCTGCTTCTCTCTTTGTTGGTACACGGAGCTCCCGGACACAGAGGAGGTGGTCCTTGAATACTGACCAGCTGTCCTGGGTCCCTCTTCCCTCCAGGGCTTTGTCCCACGACACTTTGGCTATCAGATCCCTGAAGCGATCAAAATCTGCACGCCTAAAGTCTAGGGTGGTAAGCTTGGAATACTTCCTCCTGATTGCCCTGAGGATGTTAAATTCAACTGCTTCATGGTCACTGCAGCCAAAGCCGTCTATGAGTCTCACATTGCTTACCAGCCCTTCCCTTGCTGGTGAGAACAAGGTCCAGCATAGCACCATTTCTTGTTGGTTCCTCCACCATTTGGAGGAGGAAGTTGTCTTCTATGCATTCCAGGAACATCCTGGATTGCTGGTGCCTTGCTGTGTTGTCCCTGCAGCAGATGTCAGGGTGGTTGAAATCACCCATGATGACCAGGACTTGTGACCTGGAAGCCCCTTCTATTTGCCTATGGAAGGCCTCATCTGCTTGGATCTGCTGGTCAGGTGGCCTGTAGGAGACCCCCACAGTAATGTCTCCTTCCCCTGTCCTGCCTTTAATTTTAACCCATATGCTCTCAACCAGCTCATCATCCCTCCCCAGTTGGAGCTCCACTGATTCCAACTGGCTATTGACATAGAGGGCAACACCTCCTCCTCTCCTTCCCTGCCTATCCTTCCTAAAGAGTTTATACCCATCTATCCCTACATCCCAGTCATGGGATTCATCCCACCAAGTTTCAGTAATAGCCACTATGTCGTGGCATCCCAGCAGCACAGTGGCCCTTAACTCATCCTGTTTGCTGCCCAAGCTGCACGCATTCTCATAGAAGCACTTCAGCTTCCTCTTGTGCCAAATCCCCTCGGTTTCCACAGAATGTCCTGTTGGATCATTCGTGGCTTGCCTCAGCAAGCTCAGCAGCTTGCCTTAGCTCTGTCATCATGAGATTCAGGCATCTCCCCTTGCAAGAAACTCTTATTATCACTGAAATTATCATCAGTATGAGGACTAAAAAACTTCTTTAATTCTGGTGTATGAGGAGAAAAAAATGATTACAACAGAGTCAGCAACCTCATGTATGTCAAGAACAACAAGTAAAACTACAGAAAAAGAGGTCAATCTCATTTGTTTTGACAATGAAATTTCAGGAAAATGTACATTCAGTGCTACCATCCCACAACAGAACTTCTGAGAAGAAATGACTTCTGGGAATTTTTCCTTTTTTTTTTTTCCCCCATGGCCACTGTCATAGTAAAATCACTGAAGCGCTAACATACTCCATTAAATTCACAAAGATGAACACCTGTGTCAGGTGTGAGCAGGTGAACTTTCTCCTCAGTCTAGTGGCAGAGCTGAAGGATGAAGTGGCCAACCTGACAGAGGAGGTGTCTAGGCTGAGGTCAATAAGGGAAAGCGAAAGGGATTTAGATTTGTGGGAGAAGGCTCTTCAGATCTCCCCTGTTGAGGGAAGGGTCCCTGGAAATGGGGAGAGATGGATATAGGTCCCTACCAGGGGTGGCAAGAGAAATCCATCCCAGCCCTCTCCTCCTCCTCTGCTGCCCTTGCATAATAAGTATGAGGCCCTGCAGGCTGAGGGCAGTGGGGATGAGAGGGCTGAGGCTGAGGAGCAGGCATCCGGAGTGGAGCCTAAGGCCAAGTGGTCCCCACCAGCTGTAACGACCAGCTCCACAAAGAAAAGGAGAAGGGTTATAGTTGTTGGGGACTCTCTCCTTGGGGGTACTGAGGGACCTGTATGTCATCCCGACCCATCGCACAGGGAGGTCTGCTCCCTACCTGGGGCACGGGTTAGGGACATCGCAAGGAGACTCCCAGAGTTAACCCAGCCCTCTGACTATTACCCTCTGCTGGTAATACAAGCTGGAAGTGGTGAAATTGACAAGAAAGGCACCAGGGCAATTAAAAAAGAATTCAAGGTCCTCAGACGATTGATGGGGCAGGAGCTCAAGTGGTGTTCTGTTCAGTTTCCTCAGTGGCAGGGGTGTACACTGAGAGGAACAGGAGAACCCATACCATCAACAATTGGCTCAGGGGTGGTGGCAGCAGCAGAATTTTGGTTTCTTTGATAATGGGGCAACTTTTACTGCATCTGCCCTGCTGGGTCCTGATGGGGTGCATTTATCTAGAAGGAGTAAGAGAGTCCTAGCACTGGAGTTGGCAGGGCTCATTAGGAGGGCTTTAAACTAGGTCTAAAGGGGGTGGGTGAGAAAATCAGTCCCTCTGCAGAGGAAAGAGTAGGGCACAAATTAGGGACAATTGTGAAGTCAGGAGCCCAGCTGAAGTGCATGTACACCAATGAACACAGCATGGGCAATAAGCAAGAGGAGCTGGAAGTCCTGGTCCACCAGGGTGACTATGATGTAGTCGCCATCTCAGAAACGTGGTGGGATAACATGCACGATTGGAGTGCTGCACTGGGGGGTTACAGGCTCTTTAGGAGAGACAGGTGAGGGAGAAGAGGAGGAGGGGTGGCTTTGTATATTAGGGAGTCACTCTCTGCCTCAGAACTTGAGGTGGAGAAAGAAGGGATTGAGAGCCTGTGGGTTAAAATCAGAGGGCAGCCTAACAAATCTGGCGTCCTGGTTGGAATCTGTTACAGACCACCTAACCAGGATGAGGAGGCTGATGAATTATTCTACAAGCAACTGGAGGATGTTTCAAGATCATCAGATCTTGTCCTTGTGGGTGACTTCAACCTGCCAGATATATACTGGGAACTTAATTCAGCAGAGAGGAGGCAGTCCAGAAGATTCCTGGAGTACATGGAGGACTGCTTCCTGACAAAGCTGTTAAGTGAGCCTACCAGAGGCCAGACTCAGCTTGACCTGCTGTTCTCCAATAGAGAAGAGCTGGTGGGAGATGTGATCGTGGGAGGCGTGATCGTGGGAGGCTGTCTAAGGTGCAGTGACCACGAGATAGTGAAGTTCTCAATATACAGGGAGATAGGGAGGAGCACCAACAGAACCTTCACCTTGGACTTCCAGAGGGCAAACTTCAGCCTGTTTAAGAAACTTATTTGTAAAGTTCTCCGGGTAGCAGCCCTCAAGAACCGAGGGGTCCAGACTGGTTGGACCTATTTCAAGGAGGAGCTCTTGAAGGCACAGGAACTGGCAGTTCCCACGTGCTAAAAGGTGAGCCGGCGGGGAAGGTGACCGGCCTGGATGAGCAAGGAGCTCCTGGAGGATTTAAGGGGAAAAAAGAGGCCGTATCACCTTTGGAGGGAGGGGAAGGCTTCTCGAGGTATGTTCAAGGAAGTTGTTAGATTATGTAGAAAAAAAATTAGAGAGGCAAAGGCCCAGCTGGAACTGAAGCTGGCCACCTCTGTGAAAGATAATAAAAAGCATTTTTACAAATACATTAACACTAAAAAGAAGGGTAAGAAAACCTGCACTCCTTATTGGACCTGGAGGGAAACACGGTGACTGAATACGAGGAAAAGGCTGAGGTCCTCAACAACTTCTTTGCCTCAATTTTTAACAGCAAGGCAGGAGTTCAGGACGAGTGGCCTCCTGAGCTGGGAGGTGGGGTCAGGGAGCAGTGTAATGACCCAGTAATCCATGAGGAATTAGTTCGGGACCTGCTGAGTCACTTGGACACTCACAAGTCCATGGGACCGGATGGGATCCATCCTAGGGTGCTGAGAGAGCTGGCAGATGAGCTGGCCAAGCCGCTCTCCATCATTTTCCTCCAGTCCTGGCTCACTGGTGAGGTCCCAGGTGACTGGAAACTGGCCACTGTGGTCCCCATCCACAAGAGGGGTCGGATGGAGGAACCCAGAAACTCCAGGCCAGTCAGCCTGATCTCAGTGCCAGGGAAAATGGTGGAGCAGATTATCCTGGTGGCAATAACTGCACACCTGAAGGATGGCCAAGGGCTCAGGTCCAGCCAACATGGATTTAGGAAGGGCAGGTCCTGCCTCTCCAACCTGATCTCCTTCTATGATCAGGTGACCCGCCTGGTGGACGTGGGGAGGCCTGTGGATGTGGTCTACCTGGAATACAGCAAGGCCTTTGATACCATCCCCTACAGTAAACTGCTGTCTAAGCTGTCAGCTCATGGCTTGGACCACAACACTCTGTGCTGGGTTAGGAACTGGCTAGAGGGCCGAGCCCAGAGAGTGGTGGTGAATGGTGCCACATCCAGCTGGCAGCCAGGCACCAGTGGCGTCCCCCAGGGATCAGTGCTGGGCCCCGTCTTCTTCAACATCTTCATTGATGATCTGGATGAGGGGACTGAGTCAGTCATCAGCAAATTTGCAGATGACACCAAGTTAGGAGCAGATGTTGGTCAGTTAGAGGGTGGAAAGGCTCTGCAGAGGGACCTTGACCAACTGGACAGATGGGCGGAGTCCAATGGGGTGGCATTCAACAAGTCCAAGTGCCGAGTGCTGCACTTTGGCCACGGCAACCCCATGCAGTGCTACAGGCTGGGGTCAGAGTGGCTGGAGAGCTCCCAAACAGAGAGGGACCTGAGGGTGCTGATTGACGGCCGCCTAAACATGAGCCTCCAGTGTGCCCAGGTGGTCAAGAAGGCCAATGGCATCCTGGCCTGCATTAGGAATAGTGTGGCCAGCAGGAGCAGGGAAGTCATTGTGCCCCTGTACTCTGCATTGGTTAGGCTGGACCTTGAGTACTGTGTCCAGCTCTGGGCCCCTCAGTTTCATAGTATCAGTCAGGTTTGGAAGGGAACACAAGGATCATCTAGTTCCAACACTCCTGCCATGGGCAGGGTCACCTCACACTAGAGCAGGCTAGCCAGAGCCTTATCCAGCCTGCTCTTAAACACCTCCAGGGACTGGGCCCCAACCACCTCCCTGGACAACCCATTCCAGGGCTTCACCACTCTCATGGTGAAGAACTTCCTCCTCACATCCAGCCTGAATCTCCCCACTTCCAGCTTTCTGTCTCATCTACTAGCTTTCTACTGATGATCATGCTAAAACTCACTCTTCAGGGTCAGCTACCAGCTGAACCAAAAGTCTGAAATCAGCCTTCAAGGAGAGGATAGCCTCTCAGAAAAAAAGATGGGAATGTGAAATTATGTGATATTACTCACATAAAAACACCATGCTGAGAACCAGTCAGGAGGACAGAAAAAGACCCCTTTGGAGAGTGATCTACTTGAAGATCAGTCATTACTAAGTAATAACACATTAAGGAATTAAATAATGTATTAATAATACAATAAAACATAATGCAAATAATGCATTAAATAATGTATTAATATAGTATGCATTAATACATAGTACATTAAAAACTGAAACAAAAATGTTTTCCCAGGAAAGTTTGATCTTTTGCCTCCCTGAAGTTGTATGCAATGATCATAATGAAGCATGATACAAAGAGCCCTATATTGCCTTCTCTAGCTGGAGCAGAATAGCGAGTGTAACAGCACAGAATAACCCAAGAAGCAGAGCTTGCAGTCTCATATTCAGCATGGGATCCCATCATCCAGGGTGACTACTGTACTTCTGGAACCAGGCTACCATTCCTGTACGGCTTGCATTGTATGAGATAGTCACACAAGCTTCACACAGCACTAAGTTGAAGGTCTCTTCAGCCCCCAAAACCTGCATCTGATATTCACTACAGTCTTTCATTCCATGTGTTTAACAGGGCTATGGAAACCCAGAATCATTCATCTTCATAAATAAAAGTAAGTAAGGAAAGCTTCTTGGGCCACTTAACAGAAAGAAAATGCTGATCCAGAGAGAAAACTTGAAAGGCTGGAAGCAGACTTTGTCAGGGTGGGTATTTAAACAGAAGATCCAAATAAAGAGGAAGATAATAGCAACGTTACAATCCAGGAGCAACCCTTCCACTAACTGAACTGTAAATGGTATCAAAAGTGAATAGCAACGTTACAAGCCAGGATCAACCCTTCCACTAACTAAACTGTAAATGGTATCAAAGGTGTTAGTGACATTCAGTCTTGCTTTACACCACCACCTGTGAAAGCTACTTATCTAAACAATGGCACTATTCATATTTATGGAGGGACAGTTGGAGAGGTGTATTAATTTCTTCATTTGCAAATCACCTGTTCCTGCAGCACAAATAAAACCAAAGTCTTAACCTTCATCTGAGTTCCAACACACAAAATAACACTGTTACTGCAGAGGATTTTTATCAACCTGTGATGTAGTCCAGTTCAAAACCTCCTACTTGTTTTTCAGTGTTTGTCCTGTACCAAAAGCTATAGACTCTTCAGCATGTCTCTTTCATATTGCTGTGTTAGAGTTTCACATGTTAGAATTACAGCATACCCAAACTCAAAAGGACTGTGGTGCAGAATTCACCTTTCACAAGTAAATACACGACATACAGCTTTAATCAACTTTTGAAAGAGATGCAAAGCAAAGCTAACACAAGAAAGAAATGCTAAAGCAAAAAGAAATAAAGTACATAGACACAGTCTGGTAGGAATTTACCAATGTAATTACAAATGCACAAAACCTGTCTGTTTGGGAAAGTTGCAACTTTTTGCACAGAAAATGGATAAATGCCAAAGTGTTGCTAATCAGTGACTGAAATAATCTGTCTGGGGTTGTGTGTACTCAGCTAACTGATTTCTTTTCATCTGCTCAGAACAGCTACATCACAGTTTACTGGTTGGATAGTAAAGAGAATCAGGTTAAAAAAGAAAAAAAGTTAACTCCCAAAACTTAATTGCAAATAAAAAAGGAAATAGTATTGATATTTTTCTTTGTGTTGAACTCCTTTCTGCTCATCTAAGCCTGTTAAAGCCCTTCAGCAGTCCTTTTAATATAGCAGCAAATTATCCTGGATATACTGCGTGTCCAATCCAGGTTTTATTTCAGCCTTATCCTGTTTTCTTGCTTCCAGTAATGCATCATCTTTGCATTAGAGCCTCTCTAGAGCCCAGGCAATTCGCAACTAACCACCAAAGTGAGCAGGCTATTGTAAAAGGCTTAACAAGCCCTACCCCTCAGTCTTGCATTGTGATTACCTCAGAATAATTACTTCTGGAGATAACTGATGAAGATTTTATTAGGCTAAGGCAAAACAGAGACCCGGCTAAATGTAAATCAATTACAGCTGAAAGGAGAGGAGAGGAGACAAAGATACTACAAGACTATTGCTGTTATTTATGGAGCAGTTGTGGGGAATTAGAATAATTTCTTATACTTACAATAGCTGTCGGAGTTGAAGCCAGAACACAGTAGAGCACAAGAGGTGAAATGAAGCTCTCATCCTCTGTTCCAGGGTAGGGTTTCATCAAATTGCCATCCTGACAGAAGAAACCTTGGATATGCACCTGAAAAGTATCGGTGCACTCGAAGTAGTAGGCAAGCAGAACAGTCCCAGCCATGATGACAAGCTGAAAATACAGCATGGTCACACAAAGAGGTTAGTTGCTTGTTTTCAAACGGATGCAGCTCTGCCTTCGAGCTACTCCCATCGTGCAGACCATCCTTCCTTTATTGTCACCCCGACAGCCCTCGCAGCCGTGGTGTGTGAGCGTGTGTTTCCGCCTGTCCGCTTTGCAACATCTGTTACATAAACCTTTTGGCAAACGACACTAATGAATGTCTCGGATAAGAGTGGGTCTCTAACACCGCTTGTAGAGGGACAGGAGCTTTGACAGCTACTTTATCAAAGGGCATGTGAGTGTCAACAGCAGCAACGATCAATGAAAGCTACCACAATGAGGGGCAGCGCTACAGGAGCCCACAGCAGTGACAAACTAAAACCTGTGCACAGCAGTAGGGAGCTGGAAGAGTTATTACATAGGATAAAAGGAAGCTACAGCCAAAATGCTTTCTCGATGCAACTGGAAGAACATGCTGGGGAATGTGCAACTTGTACTAACTCAGAAGAGCCCTCTATGTCCCAGGTAAGACTTATCCAGAGAGAAATCTGCCTCCTGCCACTCACCTTTCCTTGGAGCTGCTGCTTATGAGTAAAGCTTTAGAAGTCTACTCAGAAAACCTGAATCCTTAAACAACTGCTTGGGCTACTGTGCACTGCCTGGACTCCCCACTCCGCCACAACCACTTTTGAGAAAGACTGGCTTGAGTCTGGATCTTCATGGTTTTTTACATATATAAATGGGAAGGAGCAAGGTATTTTGTTGCTGGTTAAATGGGTTGGTTGTAAAACCTCAGTGATCAACTTCTTTATATATCCACAGTTACTGTTCATGAGATATTGCTAGTGTCTGTGTATGTCCCACACCTCTTCAACACCAGATTTCAAAACTATCTCCCAGAGATTGTCACTAATCTCACCTCATGAAATTAAGTGGATATACGAATTCATCATTCTTGTTCCCTCTCTGCCAGACCACGAAGGTAATCTCATGCTCCAGTCTTCATCATTTGCAAAGCTAGCAAAACTGATGTGGAAATTAAGAGAATTACAGGATGTGACTCAAAATGCTCTTCATGGATACTAGTGTCTCCTGCCACTGTTACAGAGTTGTGACATATACAACTTACCTTGCTACACCACAGAAAAACGCAGTAATAATAAAAAAAAATCACAATACAGACGCTGAAGTGGCTTAGTTTTACTATTTTGCATCCCAAGATTTCAGGATCAACACTGTTGCTGAGAGATTCTTGTGAAAATAGACCTTTAAAAATATCATTTTGGCGTCTTTGTCTCAAAGATACACCTAAAAGCTGTCCATGCATTCCTCTGGCCTAACCTTGCACATATGCTTCATACACACAACAGTCATTAAAGTCATCATATATTTGAGTGGGAATTAGACTAACATTAGAAAAAAAAGAAGAAAAAAACCCCAAGAAAAACCAACCATGAAATCTGAGAACTCAGTGATGAATCTAGATATCCACAGAATCACAGAGTGGCTGAGGTTGGAAGGGACTTCTGGAGGCCACGTTGTCCACCCTGCTGCTCAAGCAGGGACAGTGAGAGTGCATTGCCTAGGATCATGTTCAGAGTACCTCCAGGGATGGAGACTCTACAGACTCCTTGAGGAACTTATAAAACAGACCTAAGCAGGGCAAAATGAAGCCAGAGGTCCTGCACCCTCCCCTATTTTTTACCTTCAAAATTAACAGTATCCTTTTGTAGCCAGGTTCTAAACCCCATGGATTAATTCCTCCTAGAAAACACAGCCTGATCATTTAATGCTTTTAGCTCAACCAATTAGCTCCATGGATTCAAACACCAACTCTGCTGATTAGAGAATTATGGTATGAAGTGAAATTTATATAGACAAAGCACATAGCCAATTTTTAGAAGCTTAAGGAAGTAGGGATCTACATAATTATTCTTCCAAAATATGCATATTTTTTCTTCCCAGCACCCTGATTTACAGCATTGATGTAATATAGCAACATAAAAAGTTAATCAAACATTTGTTTGCTGAAGATTCTAGCTTCCTTCTCATGATTCAGTAACCTCAAGGTGCAAAGCTTTGAAACCTACCACCCCAAAATGAATTGCAGGTAAGTTATTCACACATGGTCAATACTGAGCAGTTGCTCTTTGCTGCTCCTTCCCACTCACACTTCTTCTGTCTCAAGTGATGTCCACTGGAGACAGCTAGAACCCAGCACACTGAAGATTGGAATGGAATGGAATGGAATGGAATGGAATGGAATGGAATGGAATGGAATGGAATGGAATGGAATGGAATGGAATGGAATGGAATAGAATAGAATAGAATTAGCCAGGTTGGAAATTACCTTTGAGATCATTGAGTCCAAGCTATCCCCCAATGCCATCTAATCAACTAAACCATGGCACCAAGTGCCTCATCCAGTCTCTTCCTAAATGCCTTGATGCAGAAGGATTTAAAGTTCAGTTCCAGCACCACATATCAGAACTATCAGTATCTGGCTCACCCTTCCTACCCTGAACACACTCCCATATATACTTCAGGTTGCTAACCCCAGCCAGCATGCACAAGGGAGAGATCAGAGAAGGTTCAGTGCAGACAGCTGTTTTCCTCCTGTTACTGGGAAAAGGAAAAAGCAGGTGCTGAACCTAAAACATTCTTTAGGTGCCAGATGGGGTGTGTGGGGGGGGAAGTTTTTAAATATGTGGCATTTTGATATGGGAGAAAAATTACACTTATCCCAAGTGTACCCTCTAGCCTGTGGTTGCACAATTAACTTTGACCTTCCCAGTGCCAAATGCTGCCTCAGTGCTGCATGAAAACTCCGTGTATACAATACAGCTCCAGTCTGACTCCTGCCAATACTGACCTACAACATCTTTCCCTTCCCTTCCTTCCCTTCCCTTCCTTCCCTTCCCTTCCCTTCCCTTCCTTCCCTTCCCTTCCCTTCCCTTCCCTTCCCTTCCTTCCTTCCCTTCCCTTCCCTTCCCTTCCCTTCCTTCCCTTCCTTCCCTTCCCTTCCTTCCTTCCCTTCCCTTCCCTTCCCTTCCTTCCCAACCCTTCCCTTCCCTTCCCAAACCTTCCTTCCTTCCCAAACCTTCCTTCCCAAACCTTCCCTTCCCTTCCCAAACCTTCCCTTCCCTTCCTTCCTTCCTTCCCTTCCCTTCCCTTCCCTTCCCTTCCCTTCCCTTCCCTTCCCTTCCTTCCCAAACCTTCCCTTCCCTTCCCTTCCCTTCCCTTCCCTTCCCTTCCTTCCCTTCCCTTCCCTTCCCTTCCCTTCCCTTCCCTTCCTTCCCAAACCTTCCCTTCCTTCCTTCCCAAACCTTCCCTTCCCTTCCTTCCCTTCCCAAACCTTCCTTCCCTTCCTTCCCAAACCTTCCTTCCCTTCCTTCCCTTCCCAAACCTTCCCTTCCCTTCCTTCCTTCCCAAACCTTCCTTCCCTTCCCAAACCTTCCCTTCCCTTCCCAAACCTTCCCTTCCCAAACCTTCCCAAACCTTCCCAAACCTTCCTTCCCAAACCTTCCCAAACCTTCCCAAACCTTCCCAAACCTTCCAAAATCTTCCCTTCCCTTCCCTTCCCTTCCCTTCCCTTCCCTTCCCTTCCCTTCCTTCCCTTCCCTTCCCTTCCCTTCCCTTCCCTTCCCTTCCCTTCCCTTCCCTTCCCTTCCCAAACCTTCCCTTCCCTTCCCTTCCCAAACCTTCCCTTCCCTTCCCTTCCCTTCCCTTCCCTTCCTTCCTTCCCTTCCTTCCTTCCCTTCCTTCCCTTCCCTTCCCTTCCCTTCCTTCCTTCCCAAACCTTCCTTCCCAAACCTTCCCAAACCTTCCTTCCCAAACCTTCCCTTCCTTCCCAAACCTTCCTTCCCTTCCCTTCCCTTCCTTCCTTCCCTTCCTTCCCTTCCCTTCCCTTCCCTTCCCTTCCCTTCCCTTCCCTTCCTTCCCTTCCCTTCCCAAACCTTCCCTTCCCAAACCTTCCCTTCCCAAACCTTCCTTCCCAAACCTTCCCTTCCCTTCCCTTCCCAAACCTTCCCTTCCCAAACCTTCCCTTCCCAAACCTTCCCTTCCCTTCCCAAACCTTCCCTTCCCTTCCCAAACCTTCCCTTCCCAAACCTTCCCTTCCCTTCCCAAACCTTCCCTCCCTCCCTCCCCCCCTTCTCTCCCCTCCCCTCCCCTCTCTTTCCCTCTCCTTCCTTTACTATTTCATATGCATTTATTATGGCACAAGTGAGATTTTTGGTTCTTTGCTCAGTTTGGTTCTTTGTTCAATTTCATTTACTGGTCACACATGCCTTAATTAACTTCAGCCCCATAACCTGTTTTGGTTTCTAAAGCTATATCCTAAAATAACAAATGTACAAATTTTGTGGCCATGATCAGCTTGCAGCAGATAACGACTTTGCCTTTTGTCCCTATGTCCAGGTCTAGTCATTGAACCAAGCAGTGAGGAAGAGGAGCAGGTGGGTTGACTTAAAGATACAAACCATGCAGTTACATGATTAGAAAAACATAAAGCAGTTTAACACTGATATTTTACAGAATTTATTTATTAATCCTTATCAACTCATTTACTTGGGGGGGAAACAAAATGCTCAATAACTTACTTTAGAAAAGCAGTCAATCAACAGAAGTGTCTAAGGTACTTAATGGCATCCATTACCACCGTATTTAACCACATCATAATCCTTACTCTATTTATCATCACTACTCCAGCATAAAATAAGAAAATGCTCTTATCACTATTTTACAGAAAGGAGACAAAAGCAGAGTAGATAAAATGACTGCTCTTAGGTCATGGTAAAGCCTGTGTCACAGCTGAGATTTACCTTTCTTCTGGACCAGATTTTTCTGGATTATTCAATAATCTGCACATGAAAAAGCTCAGTGGTGTATGGTTAGGTACTGATCCTGCAGAAGATCATTCTTGGTAGTGTTAAGGAAATATATCAGAGAATCATGGAATGATTTCAGTTGGAAAAGACCTTTAAGATCACTGAGTCCTACCCTTATTAAACTCTACCAAGACTCTACTATGCATCTTTTGAATGTCTTTGCGCATCTTTTAATCATGCACCTGATTCAGCCCCATTTAAAAACTCCTGCTCGATTTTAGAAACAAACTTGACAAGCTGAACTCAAGCAATTGGTTTTTCTTCCTCTAAGCCACCACTTTAAATGGATTAATTCTTCACCATTTAACACCTGTCATGCCCCACACCATTAAATTCTGTACCACTCCACAAGGCCCAAATGATTCTGTCACGCACACCTTCTTATCACTGCTCACCCTTGCTTCTCTTCAAGTTATGTGAATTATTTGCAATCAAAAAATCACTTTCCTAGGCTGGAGCCTCTCTCCTATGAGGACAGACTGAGAGAGTTGGGACTATTCAGTCTGGAGAAGGAAAGTCTCTGAGGAGACCTAATTATGGCCTTCCAGTATCTGAAGTGGGCTACAAGAAACTGAGGAGGGATTTTTTAGGGTGTCAGGGAGTGATAGGACTGGGGGGAATGGAACAAAACTAGAAATGAGTAGATTCAGTTTGGGTGTTAGGAAGAAGTTCTTCCCCATGAGGGCAGTGAGAGATTGGCACAGGTTGCCCAGGGAGGTGGTGGAAGCCTCATCCCTGGAGGTTTTGAAGGCCAGGCTGGATGTGGCTGTGAGCAACCTGATCTAGTGTGAGGTGTCCCGGGCCATGGCAGGGGGGTTGGAACTAGATGATCCTTAAGGTCCCTTCCAACCCTAACAATTCTATGATTCTAAGAAACACAAGGCAAGTTTTGTAAAGCAATTCCTACTTCCTTAACAACTATCAGAAAATATTCATTTTTTCTGTTACCACAGTAAAGAAAGTAATTTTAATAGACAGCAGATACAGTGGGAGGCATAGCCTTTTAATCAGCCTATCCTGAAGTGTTGTAGAGCTCTTAATAGAGGTTGTAAAAGTTTTCAGTGTGCTCTTCAGCCTTACAGCCTCTATGTCCTGTAAAACAGGCATAGAACCACTGCCAACATCTCCCTTTGCTTTGTCTTTTGTCACTCACATAAATTACAGTGAAAATCCATATCAAGTAACTTGAAAATCTCCAAATACTCCTGGTATTTACACAAAAACAAGTAAATTCTTCCAGCTTATCAGCCGTCCCACATGCTACTAATCATGTATCTTACAATGTCTGTAATCTGCATGATATGATTGGAAAATTGTTTTTGCACACAAAGGACAGCATAAAAGACTGAATTTTTATTCCTTCAGAAGGAAACCAAACCAGTATTTTGCATGATGTGTTGCTTAGCAGATAGTCAGTGAAATACTAATTGGTACCCTTGCTCATTCTATTTGTTTCCAGCAAGCATATATGGATTTAAGTTCATAGAATCATAGAATGTTTTGGCTTGGAAGGGACCTCCAAAGGTCATCCAGTCCAACCCCATCTGCAGTAAGCAGGGGCATCCTCAACTAGATCATGCTGCCCAAAGCCTTGTCAAGCCTCACCTTGATTATCTCTGGAGATGGGTCCAAGCCACCTCCCTGAACTCATGAACTGAAACTGTCACAAGTGGAGCCCTACAAAACTGTGTGTTTTCAACCCATGACACATGTGCTGTGGCTTGAAGTTCCACCCATTTTAATCAGATTTCCATCTCCCTCTATGAACAAACTAGTGACCAATTGTTACATAAAGCCCAAAACATTTTGGTGTGCTTTTTTTAGGTAGGTGATGAGAGCGTGCCCCTTGGAACAGACACCCTGGAGCATTCCACAGTTCCAGCATATGTGTGTCGTGAATACAGACACAAGCTTGTGAAGGGTCTGGAACACAAGCCCTATGAGGAGAGGCTGAGGGAGCTGGGGTTGCTTAGTCTGGAGAAGAGGAGGCTCAGGGAAGACCTTCTTGCTGTCTACAACTACCTGAAGGGAGCTTGTAGCCAGGTAGGGGTTGGCCTCTCCTCCCAGGCAACCAGCACCAGAACACAGTCTCAGGCTGCACCAGGGGAGGTTGAGGCTGGATGCTAGGAAGAAGTTCTTCCCAGAAAGAGAGATTGGCCATTGGAATGTGCTGCCCAGGGAGGTGGTGGAGTCACCATCACTGGAGGTATCACAGTATCAGAGTATCACAGTATAACTTAGGTTGGAAAGGACCTCGAGGATCATCAAGTCCAACCTATCAACACAGACCCCATGACTAGACCATGGCACCAAGTGCCACGTCCAATCTCCCCTTGAACGCCTCCAGGGTTGATGACTCAACCACCTCCCTGGGCAACCCGTTCCAATGCCGAATGACTCGCTCGGTGAAGAACTTCCTCCTCACCTCCAGTCTAAACCTCCCCTGGCGCAGCTTGAGACTGTGTTCCCTTGTTCTGGTGCTGGTTGCCTGGGAGAAGAGGCCAACCCCTTCCTGGCTACAACCACCCTTCAGGTAGTTGTAGAGGGCAATGAGGTCACCCCTGAGCCTCCTCTTCTCCAGGCTAAACAATCCCAGCTCCCTCAGCCTCTCCTCATAGGGCTTGTGTTCAAGGCCTCTCACCAGCCTTGTTGCCCTTCTCTGGACACGCTCAAGTGTTTCGATGTCCTTCTTAAACTGAGGGACCCAGAACTGGACACAGTACTCAAGGTGTGGCCTAACCAAAGCAGAGTCCAGGGGCACAATGACCTCCCTGCTCCTGCTGACCACACCATTCCTAATGCAGGCCAGGATGCTATTGGCCCTCCTGGCCACCTGGGCACACTGGAGGCTCATGTTTAGGTGGCTGTCAATCAGCACCCTCAGGTCCCTCTCTGTTTGGCAGCTCTCCAGCTACTCCGACCCCAGCCTATAGCTCTGCATGGGGTGTTTAAGAAGAGACTGGATGAGGTGCTTGGTGCCATGGTTTAATCGATTAGATGGTGTTGGGTAATAGGTTGGACTGGATGATCTCAAAAGCCCAGGGAAGAGTCTGACTCTGCGCAGGAAGACAGGCTGGTAATCCTTGGGGATGGGAACTCCAACTTTGCCATTGCAGCAGAGGGATGTGAGAGGCACAGCAAATTGTGAGAAATCACACAGGTTGCTGTATTTCCTGAACTGCTTTTACCTTTCTAAAAGCAGATCTAGCCTCTACCCAAAAACTACTGAGAATGTTTCCTAAAGTATCCTGATTCGGGTGAGACCTCAGAAACTCATGGTGTCTCAGAGGTCAAGAATTCCTTTTTAGGTGTTGTATCTATTTGTGGCCAGCTGATATCCACTTACTAAATAATCTTTCACCCAGTATACAGATTTCTTACCTGTGGTGTTTGTACCTAACATAAATAGACTAAGAAAACCCCTTACTAGCTACACTGGGGCACTTTGTTGCCATGGTTTAGTTGATTAGATGGTGTTGGATGATAGGTTGCACTTGATGAGATCAAAGGTATTTTCCAACCTGCTTAATTATATTCTTCTCCTACTCTACTCTACTCTACTCTACTCTACTCTACTCTACTCTACTCTACTCTACTCTACTCTACTCTACTCTATTCTGTTCTATTCTATTCTATTCTATTCTATTCAAAGTTCTTTCAAATACTGGCAGAAGTATTACAGACTTATGGAAAATACTAGGTTTGCATTGTCCTGGTGCTGGTTGCCTGGGAGAAGAGACCAACCCCCACCTGGCTACAACCTCCCTTCAGGCAGCTGTAGAGAGCAATAAGGTCTCCCCTGAACCTCCTCTTCTCCAGGCTGAGCAATCCCAGCTCCCTCAGCCTCTCTTCACAGGGCTGTGCTCCAAACCCTTCCCCAGCTTTGTTGCCCTTCTTTGGACACCTTCCAGCAAGTCAACATCTTTCCTAAACTGAGGGGCCCAGAACTGGACACAGTACTCAAGGCGTGGCCTAACCAGTCCTGGATACAGAGGCAGAATGACCTCCCTGGTCCTGCTGGCCACACTTAATTAGAAGCTCATCTGATCCAGATGAGTGAACAGCTAAAATGTCTATTTCCAAACTGAGGTATGAGGGCAGTAGGTTCATATCTCCCATTAGCGTTAATGGGAGTTAGCAGTAGGAATTCTTCAGGGATCAGCAAAAGCCTTGGTCTCTACAGCAGTCTGATAAGCACCTGTTCTGCACCACTTTATCACAAATTGCATGCCTTAAATGGTTTCACCTTTACACTTCTGTAGCATATTCAGGTCTGTGAAAAGAGGAAGAGCAAACCAGACACCAAAGGCTCTTACAATCACTGACTGCAGTGAATTAATGATTTTCATGCATGATAAGGATCTGGCCAGCTCTAATCTTTTAGGTTGCCAAGGGATTTGATGCAGCAAATAATACACTTTAAAAAATATGACACACACAAAAATACAAAGCAGAGGGATGTTTAATTAACAAATACTTCACTTGGATGCAGTTTCATTACACTGAATAACCATGCATTTTCCTGTATCAGAGTAAAAATAAAAGCCAATGATCTTTCTAAGCTGCCACTCTTTGAAGTGTTTGCCCCCTGCTCACCTGATATAACTGATTTTGAAATCTCATTCTAGAATCAGTTGTCTTATGCAGCTGTGGCAAACAGAAATCTTGGTGCACCCTGACAGTAGCTTAGTTATAAGAGTTCTGAAGTCCAGTCAGCATGGTGCACAAGCTGGAAAGCAGCTTGGGGGCAAAGAAGGGTTACTAGCACACACAGGCTTTTGAAGATGGAGCTATGCAGAAATCAGAGCAGTGTCTGCAGAGCTTCTTACAAGACCATTTCAGAAACTATTATGTTCTTTTTCCATTTTAGAACCTAATTCAGAACAGGGTACAGTTTATATGGCTAAAGAAGACACTGTCAGGCAAAAGAGAACATCACACCTTCCTAAGGCACTTGATTCAGGAAAAGAAGTTTTGTGAAAGTAGCACAGAACCTAAGCATACTGACACACAGTAAAAAACGGTTTCACCTTCTTTTTTATGTAACTGTCCTTGAAGAAGAACCCTTGAGGGTAACAAAGTACTGGAACAGGATGCCCATAGAAGTTGTGGAGTCTCCTTCTCTGAAGAGATTCCAAACTCATGTGGATGTGGAAAATCTGCTCTACATGACCCTACTATAGAATAGAAGAATTAGAATAGAATAGAATAGAATAGAATAGAATAGAATAGAATAGAATAGAATAGAATAGAATAGAATAGAATAGAATAGAATAGAATAGAATAGAATAGAATAGAAAGAATAGAATAGACCAGGTTGGAAGAGACTTTTGAGATCATTGAGTCCAACCTATCATCCAACATCGTCTAATCAACTAAACCATAGCATGAAATGCCTCATCCAGGCACTTCTTAGACACCTCCAGTGATGGTGACTCCACCACCTCCATGGGCAGCACATTCCAATGGCTAATCTCTCTCTCTATGAAGAATTTCTTCCTAACATCCAGCCTCAACCTCCCCTGGCGCAGCTTGAGACTGCGTCCAGGGGTGTTGGACTAGATCATCCCCAGACTCCTTCCAACCCCTGCCATACTGTGATTCTGTGAATTTCCATGTACTACACCACAGAACTGTAACACTACTTAAGAGCTCATCCATATAAAGAAGCCAGATTTCTTCAGCTTTAGCTGTGTAGTTACAGCAGTAGAGTTCTCTAATGGCAACAGAGACATAAAGGCATGAACTTCTGTAACCAACAGAACATTTTTAGATATAAGAAATCAAATAAATAACAGTAGAATGCATCTTAATTATCAGGTGTCACTCAATCTAGTCCTCACACTGCTCCAGCAATGGTTTCCAACTTCTTACTTATTAGACCCTTGAATTTTACCGGCGATTTGTATGTAATAAATTCAAACCTGCTTTCTTTGACAGGAAACTGTGACTCATGAATTGATTATAGGCTGAAACTATCAGCTTGAAGGGAGGAGGAATGCCTACCCACATGCTTTGCTGTGTGTTATAGTAGTGTAATAGATGTTGTGTAGCCAATGTCCGAGTATAAAAATGAATCAAGCTCAATGAACCAGCAACAAATCTCTTTGTATGTGCTCAGGTACCCAGGACTGGAATAACTGGAGATACTGAGTTCAGTTTATTGGAAGCAATGCTTGCCAGAACTCTGCTGCGGCACCAGTGGATCCCTGAAGCCCAGCTGCAGGGGTGCATTACTAGATACAATCCTCTGGTACTCCTATTCACACCGAATCACAGAATCACCAAGGTTGGAAGAGACCCCAAAGATCATCAAGTCCAACCTGTCACGAAAGACCCCATGACTACTAGACCATGGCACCAAGTGCCACACCCAATCCCCTCTTCAACACCTCCAGGGATGGTGACTCCACCACCTCCCTGGGCAGCACATTCCAGTGGCTAACAACTCTCTCAGTGAAGAGCTTTCTCCTCACCTCGAGCCTGAACCTCCCCTGGAGCAGCTTGAG
Organism: Melanerpes aurifrons; assembly: GCA_011125475.1. NCBI lineage: Eukaryota > Metazoa > Chordata > Aves > Piciformes > Picidae > Melanerpes > Melanerpes aurifrons. The sequence goes on along the minus strand of WWNC01000059.1, from coordinate 445,518 downwards.
ACTGAGTCTTCTTGTTCTAGTGCTGGTTGCCTGGGAGAAGAGACCAGCCCCCTCCTGGCCACAACCTCCCTTCAGGTAGTTGTAGACAGCAGAAGATGTTTTTCTCCTAGTGTCTTTCTTTCCAAAGTTAACAATTCTGCATATTGACTAAAAATTCTAAGATGCCTACAATCTCTGCAATTATTTCATGTTTCTGTCATGTTTCTATTTCTGTCTTATCCATTGATCCTTTTTGAACCTGCATGAAAATGGAAGGAAGACTACCTTCATAATTATTGCACTCCTGGACAGGTGCCTGGCAAAGGAAACTCTTACAGGTATTTCAAAAGCATATGAAACAAGTGCCATTCCAGGAGGAGTGAGAAGACCTTGGAAAACATCATCCATCTTTCCAAGGAATAATGACAATGTGACATGAACAAAATCCCTTGATAACTTCCCTCTGCTGGCAAGGATGCTAGAACATGTTCTAACCTTTAGGATGACTCCTCTGGTATCAGCACTGAAAGTTCTGTAAACTTGAGAGAAATCAATCACAGAAGCACTGAATTTCAGGGGCTGGAAGGGACCTCAAATGATCATAGAATCATAGAATTGTTAGGGTTGGAAAGGACCTCAAGGATCATCCAGTTCCAACTCCCTGGCCATGGCCAGGGACACCTCACACTAGATCAGGTTACTCACACACACATCCAGCCTGGCCTGCAAAACCTCCAGGGATGAGGCTTCCACCACCTCCCTGGGCAACCTGTGCCAGTCTCTCACCACCCTCATGGGGAAGAACTTCTTCCTAACATCCAATCTCAATCTGCACATTTCTGTATTTTTTTCCATTCCCCCAGTCCTATCCCTGACACCCTAAGAAGTCCCTCCCCAGCCTTCCTGTAGGCCCCCTTCAGATACTGGAAGGCCACAATCAAGTCTGCTTGGAGCCTTCTCTTCTCCAGACTGAACAGCCCCAACTCTCTCAGTCTGTCCTCTAGGAGAGCTGGTTCCAGCCCTCTAATCATCTCCAACGCTCTTCTCTGGAAGATCATCCATTCCAACTCCCCAGCCAGAGCAGGATCACCTATATCAGATCACACAGGAATGCATCCAGGTGAGTTTTGAATATCTCCCGAGAGGAAGACTCTACAGCCCCCCTGAGAAGCCTGTTCCAGGGCTCTGTCACCCTCACAGTGAAAAAAAATTATTTCTCATTTTCACATGAAACTTCCTATGCCTCAGCTTCCACACATTGCCCCTTGTGCTGTCATTGGGCACCACCGAGCAGGGCCTGGCTCCAGCCTCTTGGCACTCAACCTTTACATATTTATAAACCTTGATGAGGTCACCTCTCAGTCACCTCTTTTCTAAGCTAAGGATGATGGAGAGTGGTCTGGCAATGACCCCTGTCAGTTCCCTCAGCTCCAGCTGGTGCATTCTAACAGGACCCATGGATTTATGCATGTCCGGATGACTTAACTGTTCCCTAACCTAGTCCTCATCAACCATGGAAATATCTCCTTTGTCCTGTCTCTCTCTGGGGCCTCAGGGACTTGGGGCTCCTGAGGGTGGCTTCCAGCAGAATAAACAAAGAATCAGATCAATGCACCACATGATACTGCCCTGTGAAAAAAACCCTCATCTGACAAATTTGTCTGTATCCACTGTAATCTAGCACTTACTTCATCAACTAAGGAAGATAACTGACAACAACAGCAGTTTTCCCTCATTTCTTTATCCTCAATACCCTATTTTCTCAGCACACTTCTCCTTTGTGATGGAGAAAATCCAAGAGATGGAGACACCTTGTTTCAAATTGTAGGCTGTTGGGTGCCTACTACAACAGAAATGGGTGTGCAAACATTTGCCACCTCATGCTCTGCTTGTCCAGGAACCACATACCTGCTTCCAATCAAGCAGTGGATGAACAACCCTGTCCTGTTGCTGTGGGTTTTGTTGTTGCTGTTCTTTTTTAACTTTTCTAACTTGTAATCTGTGACCATTGGTTCTGCAAGGAAAAGGCTTGTTGATTCCAGAACTACTACAAATGTTTTACAAACAATAAATAAATATTCATCATAGGTCTGCCACACTGTTGTCCCTGGTAATGGTGATGCTGACTCGCCTGTTTAAGAGCCACCAAAAGAGAGCTTGTGTGTTGCAGGTCTGATTGAGTGCCCTCATTGCTAATACATCAAGCTGAGTGTAAAGTAAGTATTTCCCAACTGGTCCTGCCTTCCTCTTAATTTTTGGTGTTAGTGGCTTGAATACACAAAACTGTACACCTCTGTATAACTCAGGGTCTGAACTTCCAGCTGTTTCACAGCCACTAACACAACAAGCTAAAGCATCACATCACAAAAGCACCAAATCATCAAGGTTGGAAGAGACCTCAAAGATCATTGAGTCCAACCTGTCACCATAGACCTCATGACTAAACCATGGCACCAAGTGCCACATCCAATCCCCTCTGTAGCAGGTGCACAAAATTTAAGGGTCAGAGAGAATTACTAGTTCTGCTTTCCTGCTAAGGCTGCAACACCATTGAACAGTGCTCTACAATCTCAGTGTTTTAGTGCTACAAAACTTGTTGGCCTCTCCCCACACACTCTTCTCTGTTAACTTTCTAATATTATGACACCCATAGAGAAATGTAGCATATAGAGTTGTAGAATCATTTACTGGTTGAGAGTAGGCTGAACATGAGCCAACAGTATGCCCAGGTGGCCAAGAAGGCCAGTAGCATTCTGGCCTGCATCAGGAATAGTGTGGCCAGCAGGACCAGGGAGGTCATTGTGCCCTGTACTCAGGACTGGTTAGGTCCACCTTGAGTCCTGTGTCCAGTTCTGGGCCCCTCAGTTTAGGAAAGATGTTGAGTCACTGGAAGGTGTCCAGAGAAGGGCAACAAAGTTGGGGAGGGGTCTGGAGCACAGCCCTGTGAGAAGAGGCTGAGGGCACTGGGATTGCTTAGCCTGGAGAAGAGAAGACTCAGGGGAGACATTATTGCTGTCTACAACTCCCTGAAGGGAGGTTGTAGCCAGGTGGGGATTGGTCTTTTCTCCCAGGCAACCAGTAGTAGAACAAGAGGACACAGTTCCAAGCTGTGCCAGGGGAGGTTTATGCTGGATGTTAGGAAGAATTTCTTCCCAGAAAGAGAGATTGGTCATTGGAATATGCTGCCTGGGGAGGCGGTGGAGTCACCATCACTGGAGATGTTTAGGAAGAGACCGGATGGTGTGCTTGGTGCCGTGGTTTATCTGATTAGATGGTGCTGGATGATAGGCTGGACTCAATGATCTTGAGGGTCTTTTCCAACATAGTTTATTCTATTCTATTCTATTCTATTCTATTCTATTCTATTCTATTCTATTCTATTCTATTCTATTCTATTCTTATTCTTATTCTTATTCTATTCTAATCAGCCCAGCCCTCCTCTTACTACATTGTGCTACTGATGAGCTGTTCTGCCTCATTAACTAAACTCTGCCTGTGAAAGGCTAAACTCAGCCTTTGATGCTTGAATGGAGCAGCACAGTTCTCACTCCCTTCAAGAGGGAATGACACACAATGGTGGATGTCCTTTCAAGCTTTGTTTAGGTGGTCAGCCAATGTTATGGACACATGCACAATATTTTCTGTACCTCAGAGAGAGAGGGAGATGAATGGACACGGAGCAGCACAGGTGTTGGAAACCAGGAAATAAACTCACCCAGCAGTTTGTTTTTTTTCGCTAACAGCAGCAGAAAAGCAATTCCCCCATAGGCTGAAGAAGGAAAAAAAGAATTCCCAGCTCTCTTATGGAATCAGGCAATACCTCTGTTGTTCTGTGTAAGAACGTTTCTATGAAAATCAATGCCAATGATATATTTTCTTTAGCTGAAAAATAGATAGTAAAGGCTGTGAAAAGATCTGTCATTTAGCTCCCCCTAGTATAACCCTGAATTACAATACTGTTCAACCTCTTTCAATTTCTTTTTTTTTTTTGGCAAGCCATATTTCATTATAGTAAACTGTTTTCTTCATGAAATTTTGTACATTTCTTCTCTCCTTTAAGATTTAGTCCCTACACAGTCATGCTGTATCGCTTTGTCCCTCTGTCCCCAAACAAAGAGTGTGATGTGACAATTATAAAGACCTTTTGTTACTGCTTTTGTGACAGGACAGGCCTTGCTGTGGGCCAGACTGAAAAGAAATGTGATTTATTGAGGATCAATCCAGGTATGATGAGATATATGTTGATATATTATATACTTCCTTTTTAATTCAAGGAAAGTGTTGATGCACAGTACTATTAAACACTGAGCTTGATCCCAAGTAGATATTTGAAGGCTTATCAGCAGGGGGCATTAATGCAACAGTAAATTCCAAATGCCCAACGACCATGTAGAGCCTGTAGTGTTTTATGCTTTTAATATGTTTAGTTTCTTCCTTGTGTTTTTCACAAGATCACCTCATTTTTCAAAGCCAAGCTGGAATTCCAGGCCACTTGCTAATAGTGGCAATTTGTTTAACATAACCTATCACAGGCTTCTTCCTGATATGAGGAAGAAATCATTGTCACTGTCTTATATAGCTTAAAAGAGATGAGGCTGATTTTATGACCAGTAAATTTGGAGCCAGCCCTTTCAAAAAGGATTAACTCCATCAGGAAGAATATGTGGGTTCAACACTTGTGGAAGGTATTTAGTCACAAGCATCAGTTAGTCCCTGACACTAGATTGAGGAAATGACTGAAAACACCTAACTTTCCTATGCTTGCACTCTGATAGTAGCTACTAACCTGGGGAAGTATTTATATATATTGGCAGCTATATTTTCTGTGTGAAAATTAAGGCTCTCCTCTTACTGGTGCTTGTACTATAATTTTCCTTTAAGACTCCAGAAACATGGAGAAATGTTGGGCCTGATAGCCTTCCTGATGCCAGACTGAGATATATACAAGCAAGAGAAGAAGATAATTAAACTTCTATTTTCCAAGAGGGAGAATGTATCAGATTTTTATTTTTATTTCATACATGAAGGGTGTTATATCTGTTACCAAGTGTTATTAAAACCTCCAATCCCCAAGTATAGCATATATCTTTCCTTGAGCAGGTCCCATGAGGCTTTTCAGCAGGTGGTATTAATGCTCTATCCAGTTCCAAATGGCACACAGCCATGAAACTGCTGCTTCCAGCATTTAACACCTTAAAATGATCAACACACTATGGCAGAGAGTAAGTAATTTTCTTAGGAGAAAAAGGCTGCATTAAAATGGCATCTAGTCAGAATGATTTATCTTAGCAACAGAAGCAGAGCATAGATATATTTTGAACTACACTGATATTAAATTAGAAGAAACCAAAGATATCTCTCCCTTTCCCTTTCCCTTCCCCTTTCCCTTTCCCTTTCCCTTTCCCTTTCCCTTTCCCTTTCCCTTTCCCTTTCCCTTTCCCTTTCCCTTTCCCTTTCCCTTCCCCTTCCTTTCCCTTCCCTTCCCTCTCCCTCTCCCTCTCCCTCTCCCTCTCCCTCTCCCTCTCCCTCTCCCTCTCCCTCTCCCTCTCCCTCTCCCTCTCCCTCTCCCTCTCCCTCTCCCTCTCCCTCTCCCTCTCCCTCTCCCTCTCCCTCTCCTTCTCCCTCTCCCTCTCCCTTTCCCTTTCCCTTTCCCTTCTCTCTTTCCCCTTTGCCTTTCTGCTTCCCTTTCCATTTCTATTTTCCTTTTCCCTTTCCCTCTTTTCCCTTTCCCTTTTCTTCATTTTCCTCCTTCCCCTTCCCCTTCCCCTTTTTCTTTCCCTTTCCCTTTCCCCATCAAAACATCTGCAGAGTCTGCACAACTTTTTTTCAAAGCACCCCTTTTACCCAAGTTTAAAGACTTGCTGTTGCAACTGAGAGAGAGGAAAAGGAGAGACACTGAGGTGGCAGATCTATATGACCACTTGGTGCTGAGTGAAAATGAGTTACACTCGAAGACCATTTCTCCTGCATAGCTAGGGCTTGCTTAAAACAAACAGTACAAAATCCTATGATAACTTCAAGACTTCTTAAGGGAGCCCTTACCGACTCCATGAAACCCTGTACCTAACACATTAATAACAACTCTGTTTCAAGCATTATGAAACCAGCCATGTCCAGAAATAAGTGCTTTGGAAGAGGTTGTTTGGTTGGAAGTTGTGGAACCTTTGTTGTTCATTCTTCAAAGTGCCCACATCAGGGTTAGAAAATAGAAAACGGTCAGGATGTCCTCAAAGAAATGTTCTCCAATTTTTGCTTCAAAGGATTCAAGATTTACTCCTTTGAAAAAGGATCTTTTGTTATAAAATGTAACAAATCACCCCCCAGCATTGAGCTAACCAAGGCTTTTCCCTCCTAATCTATGACCTATCCCAGCCTCCCAATGGAAAGCACATTTTGCTTCAGTAGCATTCACTGCACTACACTGCTGCCTACAAAGTCAGCCCAGGCACTGGATATTCATTTGTAGAGCAGATCTTTCCCCAGTTATCTGCCTCATAATGGATTTCAGTCAGTCTGCCCTAAGCTTAGGGCAGATTTGACAAAGACTGTAATGCAAAGAGCATTCTGTGGTGCAATAAAACCTAGCGACACTCTTAGTACGGTGCCCAGTTCTGGGCCCCTCAGTTTAAGAAAGACATTGAGACACTTGAACGTGTCCAGAGAAGGGCAATGACGCTGGGGAGAGGCCTCGAGCACAGCTCTACGAGGAGAGCTTAGTCTGTAGAAGAGGAGGCTAAGGGGAGACCTTCTTGCTCTCTACAACTATTTGAAGGGAAGCTGTAGCCAGGTGGGGGTTGGTCTCTTCTCCCACGCACCCAGCACCAGAACAAGAGGACATAGTCTCAAGCTGTACCAGGGGAAGTTTAGGCTGGAGGTAAGGAGAAAGTTCTTCACTAAGAGAGTTGTTAGCCATTGGAAGGTGCTGCCCAGGGAGATGGTGGAGTCACCATCCCTGGAGGTGTTCAAGAGGGGATGGGATGTGGCACTTGGTGCCATGGTTAAGTCATGAAGTCTGTGGTGACAGGTTGGACTTGATGATCTTTGAGATCTCTTCCAACCTTGGTGATACTGTGATTCTGTGAAAGGGATCAGCTGCGGCAGTGCAGGGACTTAAGCACCCAGATGAGGTGCATACATTGTGGACAGACAGGACAGGACAGGCACTTGTCCTCTCCTGACATCTTCACACCATGCCAGATGTTTTTACAGAAGAGGTGCTTTAGTCATGAACAAAACATTTTATTCAAGAAAAGGTTATCTGGATAAAGCTCTGTAGCTTATCTTTTGCTGAAGATTGCTCTGGATCTACCTAATGGTCTGTTCCAACTTATTGGAATACTTGAAATACTGCAATACAGCACAATAATTAAAGTCTTGTTAAACTGAGAGCAACTCCAACAAGTTAAATGAGAATTTGGTGTTGCATATGCCCTACTAACTTGAAACAAAACATGTTCTTCTGTGAAAGAGCTGTTTGGAAGTTGATTCTTTTTGACAGCAGTTCTTAACCAGGCCCTATAGTGAAATGAGTCATCCAGTGCAGAATGTTGCCATAATTCATTATCTGTCTGACTTCAGTAACCAAACCACTAAATTGTTACCTGTTTAGTTCTGAAGTACCACAGTCCTTCTGCACAAAATATGTGTTTCACTGGCAACACAGAGGTTTTACTGGCATAATTCTGTGTGCTCCCGAATTGCCCAAGACAAGGACTTCTCTGTGAAATTGAAAGACTTGGCTAGAACAACTTCCAAGCTGTGGAACCCAGAGAATGGTTCACTGACTGATTTCACTGTACAAATGGCTCATAAAAGCTGTTAAACCCATCATGTACTCTGAAGGCATTTTAATCTAACAACTATTTTCACTTATATATAATCTGACAAGAAAATCTATTCCTCAAATGACAAGAAGCAACAGACACTGACAAGACACAGGATTCTGGCACAACAAACTAATGTATCTTTTCAGTGTGCTTTTTATGATTTTTTTGTGGTATCTTTAAGGATATCTGTTCACTGAGAGATGCGGAGCATATTTTTATTTCTGATGTGTGGCTGTGGGTAGAAAGCTTCTTTCTGAAGATTGAAAGGACTGACAGTGGGAGAATTTGATGAAAAGGAGAACTAGGATAAAGCAAAATACAAAAAGAAGTGTGGCCAGCAGGTCAAGGGAGGTGATCCTGTGATCCTCCCCCTCTACTCAGCTCTGCTGAGACCCCACCTGGAGTACTGTGTCCAGTTCTGGAGCCCCTATTACAAGAGGGATCTGGAGGTGCTGGAACATGTCCAGAGAAGGGCCATGAGCATGATCAGAGGGCTAGAGCACCTCTCCTATGAGGACAGACTGAAGGAGTTGGGGCTGTTCAGTCTGCAGAAGAGAAGGCTCCCAGGTGACCTAATTGTGGCCTTCCTGTATCTGAAGGGGGCCTACAGGAAGGCTGGGGAAGGACTTCTGAGGATCTCAGGTAGTGATAGGACTAGGGGGAATGGAATGAAGCTGGAGGTGGGGAGATTCAGGCTAGATGTGAGGAGGAAGTTCTTCACTGTGAGAGTGGTGAAGCCCTGGAATGGGTTGTCCAGGGAGGTGGTTGAGGCTCCGTCCCTGGAGGTGTTTAAGAGCAGGCTGGATGAGGCTCTGTCCAGCCTGATGTAGTGTGGGGTGTCCCTGCCCATGGCAGGGGGGTTGGAACTAGCTGATCCTTGTGGTCCCTTCCAACCCTGAATGACACTATGACACTATGATCTGAAGCAAGTGAGAACCAAACTACACGTAACCCAAACCCTTACTTTCTCTGTGCTTGTTTGCAGACTGTAAATGTAAATATTAATGATGGTTTGCGTGACATTTCTAGCAACACATCTGAGGAAAGTTCAAGGGAAAACACAGTCAAGCAGGGACTTTTGCCCATCCTGACTACTAGACAAATGCCAAGGTGCTCTACAGCAAAACAGACTTCTACGTAGTAGTTTATGCTCTCCTTCCAAGGAATAGTTTTTCATTCTTGCACCATGTTGGTGTGGCCAGCAGGAGCAGGGAAGTCCTTGTGCCCCTGTACTCAGCACTGGTTAGGCCACACCTCGAGTACTGTGTCCAGATCTGGGCTCCTCAATTCAAGAAGGACACTGAGACTCTTGAACGTGTCCAGAGAAGGGCAACGAGGCTGAGGAGAGGCCTCAAGCACAGCCCTACGAGGAGAGGCTGAGGGAGCTGGGATTGTTTAGCCTGGAGAAGAGGAGGCTCAGGGAAGACCTTCTTGCTGTCTACAGTTACCTGAAAGGAGGTTGTAGCCAGGAGGGGGTTGGTCTCTTCTGCCAGATAATCAGCACCAGAACAAGAGGACATAGTCTCAAGCTGCACCAGGGGAAGTTTAGGCTCATTGTGAGGAGAAAGCTCTTCACAGAGAGAGTTGTAAGCCATTGGAATGTGCTGCCTGGGGAGGTGGTGGAGTCACCGTCCCTGGAGATTTCAAGAGGGGATTGGATGTGGCATGAGGTCCTGGGTGACAGGTTGGACTTGATGATCTTTGAGGTCTTTTCCAACCTTGTTGATTCTATGATTCTATGATTTTATGTTCATCTTTCTTATTCTGAAGATTAGTGAAGGAGCTAACCTCTTGCAGACAGCTGCTGTGAGGTCCACTACATTGTCCCCACATTTCCTAGAAGACCAAAGAAACTGTAAAAAAAACTCCCTATCAAGCTGATGAATGTGGCCAAATAAAAGGGAAAGCTGTTTTCCACTTCTTAGTACACCCATGCCTTGCAGACTGAGGGAAGCGCCTCTCATTCTTAGGGTAACTGTGCATGGTTAAGAAGAAAGCTCATTGAAGAGCTTACCCTCTCACTATCCTCACACTGAAAATACTTTCCAAATCTACTCCCTCCTCAGACATTGTTACCCATACTTTAATCTTTTTTGTTCTGGTCATCAGTCTGCCTCTTAGGAGAGAATCTTAACCAGAGATCAGTCCTGTTACGTTCTTAAAAGATGTCTTTTTGGACAATACAAATATGAGTAGAAAGAAAGCCTAACTCCAGAGTAAATCAGTACATATACCCACATTTATATTTTAGTGAACATTAAAGGTACCATGGCAAGTTGGAGAGTTGTGACATTCTGAAGAACAGCAATAACATCTACTTTGTCCTTAGGGCAGAATTCTTCTACAGTTCTCCACACAGAAAGTTTGACGGTACATGCAAAACCTGAGAGAAGCCAAATGCCTATACACAGTACACTCTTATGGCCTCTTCTGCTGCCTTTGAAGCAAATGGTCATGTTGTCATTGAGTTTGAAAGGTGTTAAGAGACAGCCCTTTCTCTGAAAGCTTCATTAATTATTGAAGCACTTTGGGTAGGTGTTTGGGGTTAGAAATGGGCAAATAGCTTCTCAGCAGTAAATAAGTATGCAGAGATAAGAGGCTGTAGTCAGACCCTTTGCTGCAGCAGTCTGTCTGCAGCAGCAGCAGCTCTTCCTCCACTGGAGTGATGGTAACTCCACAACCCACCCAGGGACACATCAAGAAAGAGCACATTTAATTGCTCCTTTGCTGTGCTCAGACTCCTGTTCTGTTGTGAAGAAGCTGATAGGTGTTCAGACCTCCCGTTGGAGATTGAAAGTGCTTACTTGTGCATGCCTGGACTGTTCCTTTCCTTCACAAGAAATCCTCTGATAGTTTCATCAGTTACTGCAAACGACTGTTTTCAATCCTTTGGCCTGCTGCCAAATTCTTCTTTTATTATTTTTAACTACATAGAATAGAATAGAATAGAATAGAATAGAATAGAATAGAATAGAATAGAATAGAATAGAATAGAATAGAATAGACCAGGTTGAAAGAGACCTTTGATCTCATCAAGTCCAACCTATCACCCAACACCATCTAATCAACTAAACCATGGCACCAAGCGCCCCATCCAGTCTCTTCCTAAACACCTCCAGTGATGGTGACTCTACCACCTCTTTGGGCTTGCAACAGGCTCTCTAATACTTTCCCTCTCTTTCTTTTAGTGGCATGGAACTCTGACATGAGTAAGCATCTGTTTAACCCCTCTTCTTCTCCCCTATGCATGAAAACACTTTACTACGATTTTTTAGTGACTAATACTTTAATATTCCTGTTCTTCTACCTGCTGAGGAAAAGAAGAAAGGGAACGGCTGAGTAATTGTGTTTCAGAGACAACAGCTTTACAGAAGACTGCATTTATTTATTACTAAAATGTATTTTAAAATGTTATGCTGGTGCAATGCAGCTATAGCTTGATAAATGTTTATTTCTGAGGGTAAAGTATTTTCTTTAGCTATGAGAAAAATTCTGTTTGATAGTTCAAAGCCATTAAATAAAGAAAAGACTTACAAAGAAGAGAAGAGGCAAGTACTCATCCAGCAGCTACTGCAATGCACCTGGGTTGTTTGGAGTTTTTTTTTTTTCACACAAATTTGAGACAATTATGTCTCAAACTGAAGCAAAAGCCTGGAAAAAAAGACTTCTTATGCAGATGCTGAGATCCTGACCATAGTAAAAGCAGTAACAGTAGACAAGTCACTTGGTGCCTCAGCTTCTCTGCCTGGAAAAATAAAATACAGCCTCCTTTATAATCCACATTACAGTAGTTATCTCAGCATCAAGGAGACCTGGCAAATGAGACAGCAGTTATATGGAGCCACCAGATATAAATTGGCATGCACAATGTGCCAGGTTGCCATCTGTAGTGTTGAGACTGGCATGCACCTCTAGAGGACACCTAGTCCAGCCCTCTGGCTCAAAGCAGGACTAGCTACAGCAGGTTGTCCAAATGCATGTCCAGTTGGGTTTGAAATATCTTCAAGGACAGAGATTCCATAACCTCTCTGCATCACCTCTTCTGTGTTCAATCACCCTTAATGAAGGAAATTCAGAGCTTATTGTCATCTACAACTACCTGAAGGGAGGTTGTAGACAGGTGGGGGCTGGTCTCTTCTCCCAGGCAACCAGCACCAGAACAAGAGGACACAGTCTCAAGCTGTGCCAGGGGAGGTTTAGGCTGGATGTTCGGAAGACGTTCTTCATAGAAAGAGAGATTGCCCATTGGAATGGGGTGCCCAGGGAGGTGGTGGAGTCACCATCACTGGAGGTGTTCAGGAGGAGACTTGAGAGGGTGCTTGGTTGCATGGTTTAATTGATTAGGTGGTGTTGGATGATAGGTTGGACTTGATGATCTCAAAGGTCTCTTCCAACCTGGTTAATTCTACTCTATTTTTCTATTCTAAATCTTTCTATTCTGCTAACCGCTATTTTCTGTTTCATTTTTTTGCTCACTGTCTCTCATCCTTTCACTAGGTATCACAGAGAAGAGTGTCTCTCATACTGGGAGCCAGCACAGCTCTCCAGATGTATCTCACCAGTAGTGAGTGTCCTGGATGGACAAAAAGACTCAAAATTACTCTGAATCAGACAATGAGGCAGAAGTTAGTAGATCTGGTTCTTTAGGCTTGCTTGAACATGTCTCAGAGCCAGAATGAGCCAAGTGGGCATGCTTTTGGCCACGTTTGGAAAGAAGGCTTTCTATAGGTTGCAATACCAGGGTTTTATCCCTAGATCTGCGTTGCTACTGGCCATTATTGCCTCGGGAAATCTATAAGTATCAGTCCAAAGAGCCAGAGCCTTGTCTTGCAATTGTCCATGCTCTGCAAGGAACCACGAGCTTTGGTTGGAAGCTGAACTGTATTTCAGTTTACCTAGACAAGACAGCAAGGACCCCTCGCTATTTTCAGCATTGTAAAGCCCAGAGGACAGACACATGTCTTGCCGGGCTCAGAGGCGAAACCCCAGAGGCGCTGAGTCCCCAGGACAGTTTTGTTTGACTGGAGAAAGGAGCGAGCACTGCTACAAAAGGATTACAGCCAAGAAACCTTCTCTCTACAAAGCTTTCAGCTACAAATCCTTTGGGAACAAATTCTGCCTCAGTAATAAGCTGCAGACACCAACAGAAAGTAAAACAGTGCTCCTGCAGCTTCCATGTGGCCAGCGCCATTTTGGTTTGTCTAGATCTTAACATGTGCCACGAGGCATCAGGATCAGTGAGTAATTACAATATCTGATTTTTATAAGCATCTATTGAAGGTCTGTTGCCTTAGGGAATTCTAGAGTTCCCCCACCCCGTTGTGGGCAATCGCCAGCTTCATTGCCAAGGTTGCTTTTCTTTATAGTTTAAAGTGCTGTTTGTTGTTTCTGGATTTTTGTACATATTGTCTAAATTGTTACTTGTTCCTGATGGTGAGGTATCTGTTCCACGACCCAACCCCTTGAATCTGTAAATAGGTTTTGATTAACGTTTTGTTTTTTTTGTGGGACTTTTTTTTATTAAAATTATTAATTTTTTTATTAATTAATCACCCCTTTTATTGATCATTAATTTATCCTTTTATAGACCACAACAGTGAGCAGAGGGAAGGGCTGATCTTTGCTGACCTTTGCTGGTAGTGGTCCTCTTGAGGTTTCTGGCCTTGTTTACCAAAACGGCACATCACTGCACTGTGTTCAACTTGTCCACCAGTGTCCCCAGGTCCTTTTCCCTTCACATGAGATCAGTACTCATGCTGAATATTTCACTTTCCTGTCCTTCACATGTTTAGAAATTATTTCCGTGTTTATTTGTTCCATTGCCTTATGAAGGATTGAGGAAAGGCTGACCTGCCTGTAGTTCCCTGGAACATCTTTCTTTCCCTTCTTGAAGACAGATAGTGACATTTGGTTTCTTACATTTCTCATGAACTCTCCCCATCACCATGACCTTTCATAGATACTCAAGAGTGGCTTGCAGTGACACTAGCCAATTTGCAGTGACACTTGCCAACTCCGTGTGTGCATCCTTTCCAGGGTCTGTGGACTTGTCACTATCCAGTTTGTTTAAATGTTCCTAGGAGACTTCAAATGAAGCTATCAGGTGACAAAACTAAAACCACACATAGAATAGGCAAGCTAAAAATCCTCCTTGACACAGGAATTACCAGTGCTAGCAATTTACATCTATCACAAGGCTCTAAATAGTGTCACTCCCTCTGATCAGGAGAAGTATCAACACCCTATCAGAGACAGTTACCATAAGACAGTTCTATATCCTACCCTTTTTTAGCTATCTCCTTACCATAAATATTCTGAGTCTTACTACCAAAACAGGGTTTTGATATGGCTCCTGGTAGCAGAGGATGGTTAAAGTGGGCAGGGGGTCTGCCCCCAACACCCTTTACATTCTTGGCGAGCCAGCCAGGACTAGGAGTTGGTTGTTGTGGCTACTCTGCAGATCGGATTGCAAAAGATAAGGGAGTTTAAATTTAGTTCTGGGCGTCGTTTTGGTTTTTTTGGCAGTTGGGGGCTCGTGTTGTTGTTGGGGCGACTGTGTTAAGTTCTTGTGGATTGCAGGGGGACTCCTGGTGCGTGACCGGTGGCAGAGTCCCTCCTGCTATTTTCAAGCAGGGGTGGTTCTTAACCATCGGAATGGGGGCACCGCTTGAGAATGCGGGACCTGCCTTCCCCCACCTTTATTCTCTGCGGAGCGGTAAAAGCGGCAGGGAGTGAAATGGGGGAGGAGCAGTGGCGAGCAGATCAAAGTCAGGTCCGTTCTCCCTGCGGGGTAGGGCCAGCCGCGGCGAGCGGGCGAGCTCGGCTCCTTATGGGAGAATGGGGACTCCAGCTGAAGGCTGTTCTCAAGGGCCCTGAGGACGTGCTCATGGCTTTTGCTGGATGAGGCGTTTGAATGCCCGAGGGGTGGAGGCGATTTTGATTCTGTACCGCGGCGGCAGAGGTGGGCGGAGCCCTGCTGTGTGCTCGGGTGGCGGCAGAACCGGCCGTGCGCTCGGAGCGGCGGCGGCGGTCCCCGGCCGTCCACTTGAGCTGCGGTGGCGGCGGGACCGGCCGTGCGCTCGGAGCGGCGATGGCGGTCCTGGCCGTGTGTTCGGGCTGCGGCGGCGGTGAGCACAGCCGTGCGCTCGGAGCGGCGGCGGCGGTGAGCACGGCCATGCGCTCGGGCTGCGGCGGGGCCGGCCCTAGTCTCTTCCCCAACTTTTTCAGACAAGTTCCGAAAATGGCGCCGAGCACCTGGCTCCACCTCCCTTCTTCTCACTAGGTTGTGGTGCAGCCCCTCCCTCCACCAGGGGAGGTTAAGTTGTTGGATGCTGTCACGTTTTGGTACGCGAACGCCTAGCGGAAAGGCGGTGTACCGTGACATGCATCTGTAGAGCCTCGGGCCGCGGCTGGAAGCGGTCAGCACTGGGCTTGGGATAGGTCCGTGCAGGGTTGTGAAAGGCTCAGCGTGCTGTTTTCCTGGAGGGGTGGAGAAGCAATTAGAGCCTGATTGTTCTGACTGGCTTGCCCCAGGGGTGGAAATATGCCGCTGAGTAAATAGAGATGGGAATAAAGGTTTGGTTGAGAAGTTGTGAGGTTCCTTCCAGGTGACCAGGATGTCCAACAGATCCATGAAGAGCTTGCACCGCAGAAAAGTGAACTCTGCATCGCTGAGAGGTTCTACTAGATGAGGGAAGAAGAACTGGAATGGACGGACACTAGAGCCTGAATGAGAGACTGTTTGGGTGGACGCCCAGATGAAGATATGGACTTCGCCGAACATGTCATGAGAAGATTTCTGATTTAATGATATGTTTGGGTGCAAAGATTATGGTACGAAATAAGGGGTGGCGTGTTACAGTTTGAGCTGGGTGCCCCCTGCAATGTTTACTTCCTGTGTCCAGAGGTCCAGCCCAGAGGGGTGGACACAGGAAATTATGTAGTATTTCATACCACAATCCTTTGCACCACTATAAGATCTAGCGCAGAGTCTAGCACTATCTCTTTTCTTCCTCCTCCGTCAGCCGGTAACTGGGGAGATGTCTCCTGGCTTTGGGCCTGGCTAGGCCCAAGGCCACGGGGGGATGGGCAGTCTCAGATCTGGCCAGCTGAGACTAGCCTAGCAGTGGGAGGGGGAAGAAGGAGCCCTGGGGGTCTTGGGTGTACCCTCAGGTAGGGATGGGATCTCTCTGGGTCTGCTTTGGGATTTTTCTTTATCACTGTGCTTCTGCTTTTCTGTAAAAGTTCACTGCTTTCTATTTAAACTTTCCATCACTTTTACAATCCGTTTGTCTGAGTGTTTATTGTTGCCAGGGGTGGGGAAGGGGGCTGCCTCAACCCAGCACATTCTTGGTAGCAGAGGATGGTTATGGTGGGCAGAGGATCTGCCCCCAACCCCTTTACAGGCTCACAATTGCCTTATACATTCTCCTGACAAAAGATGTCATTCTCCTGGGTCCAAGGGTTTTTGGGTTGAGGATGGTGCAGATGTTTTCCTCTCCTAAACCAGCTCAGTATTCTCTTAATAGCTGTGAAATACTTTGATGTCTTTAGACAGCAAGATCTCTGGTGACACTTACATAAACAAATCACAGTGTAATTAGCACTGCCAGAGTAGTACAGAGAAGGTTACAAGACAATGGTCAGCATAGGCAATTTGATCAGCCTTTCTGTCTGTTTGAT
Source organism: Melanerpes aurifrons (assembly GCA_011125475.1). Lineage (NCBI taxonomy): Eukaryota > Metazoa > Chordata > Aves > Piciformes > Picidae > Melanerpes > Melanerpes aurifrons. The sequence goes on along the minus strand of WWNC01000059.1, from coordinate 429,031 downwards.
TTCCATACCAGATCAGCAGTCAAGTGAAAATGCCACAGATGAAGCAGTGCAACCCTGCTGTGTTGCAGGTCTTGCAAGGCACCCTATCCTCTCAGCACATGTACTGTCATCTTGCCTTTGCTTTACTGTGTCTGAGAATGGAAATGCAAAAGATGATTTTGTGCTGCTGGTGTCCTCAGCTTCATACAGATCTGCTTGCTGATGCTACTTTACATTCTAACCTAAATTCTGTTGGAGCAGAGCATGCTGAAAGGCAAAATCTGAAAATTCAAAACAAACAAAATAATTCACTGGGAGATAATCTTTCAGCTCCAAAGCTTCCAGGCTACATGCTGCTTCTGAAATCTCACATTCTCCAGATCTTCCTCTGACTGCAACTCTCTTGGTGTCTCCAGGCAGGTGATTTGCCTCAGACCATAAAAGCTCACAGAATCACAGACCCTACAAGCCTATCTGCTCAGTTTGCTTTCCCTGTTGACATCAAGAAATGAAGCCTTCAGATGTGCAAACAGGATCAGTGCTGGGCCCCATGCTCTTTAATATCTTTATTGATAATCTGGATGAAGGGATTGAGTACATCGTCAGTAAGTTTACGGACGACACCAAGCTGGGGGTAGGAGTTGATCTGTTAGAGGGTAGGAGAGCTCTGCAGAGTGACTTTGCCAGGCTGGACAGATGGACAGAGTCCAAAGGCATGAGATTGAACACATCTAAGTGTTGGATTCTACACATTGGCTACAACAACCCCATGCAGTGCTACAGGCTGGGGTCAGAGTGGCTGGAAAGCAGCCAGGAGGAGAGGGACCTGGGGGTACTGGTTGATACTAGGCTGAACATGAGCCAGCAGTGTGCCCAGGTGGCCAGGAGGGCCAATGGCATCCTGACCTGCATCAGGAACAGTGTGGCTAGCAGGAGCAGGGAGGTCATTGTACCCTCTACTCAGCACTGGTTAGGCCACGCCTTGAGACGTGTGTCCAGTTCTGGCCCTCTCAGTTTAGGAAAGATGTTGAGTTGCTGGAAGATGTCCAGAGAAGGGCAACGAAGCTGGGGAGGGGTTTGGAGCACAGCCCTGTGAGGAGAGGCTGAGGGAGCTGGGGTTGTTTAGCCTGGAGAAAAAGAGGCTCAGGGGAGACCTTATTGCTGTCTAGAACTACATGAAGGGAGGTTGTAACCAGGGGAGGTTGGTCTCTTCTCCCAGGCAACCACCACCAGAACAAAAGGACACAGTCTCAAGCTGTGCCAGGGGGCTTTAGGCTGGATACTAGGAAGAAATTCTTCCCAGAGAGAGTGATTTGCCATTGGAATGTGCTGCCCAGGGAGGTGGTGGAGTCCCCATCACTGAAGATGTTTAGGAAAAGCCTGGATGAGGCACTTAGTTGCATGGTTTAGTTGACTAGATGGTGTTGGATGATAGGTTGGATGTGATGACTTTGAAGGTCTCTTCCAATCTGGTTAATTCAATTAATTTAAATTCTATTCTATTCTATTCTATTCTATTCTATTCTATTCTATTCTAAAGGCTCTTCCTCTAAGCTGGCAATCTTGGAGGCAGTTGGAGCGCTAAATCTTTGTCATTAATATAGCAGCATTCATTAAAATTCATATAACTTGGCTGTGCTTCCAGAATAGTGCAGGTTTACAGGCAGTAGACATTGATTAATGCAGCAGTTACTGCCAAAAGAAACTGCCTGTTGATATAAAGATGGCAGGACTCTTGGACCAATCATAAGAATCAAATAGAGACAATATTTTAAATTAAGCAGGAAACTATAAGTCATTTCACTTCACCTAAATGGACACAGCCTTATTAATATGTATAATGCATTATAAAATCCATTTTATTTGCCTCCAACATTTTCCCAACTGAACAGGAGGCTTTTAAAAAAACAATTACTTTATCACTTTGAATCTCACCTGCTGCTTGCAAGTCATGTAGTGTCTGAGTCAATCCTTTTGTACAACTCTTTATCACAAGGAGGCACCCACATTAAAAAATGTGCAATGACATTTTTCAGAATCTGTAACAATCTTGCTGTGGATGCAGTGTAGGGAAGAAGGGAAAACTCAGGTCTTGAAAACTTTCATAAAATTCTTAGGTTCTGCTGCTCACTTTTGTCCCTTGCACTTCAAGGTACCACTCTCTTTACCACATTAGACCTGCCAAAACAGGCAGAAATACTCCACTCTTTGCTGTGGCCATTTATCGCCACACAGTCTGGTTTTAATTCAAGAATCACCTCTCTGAACCTGAATTTAACATTACTGATACTCCTTAAGATTATCTTTTAGCAGGTCTCCAGATACACAAAAGGCAGTTGTGTCTTCTTCAGAATCTTACTAAACCAAGAGGCAGCAGTAGGAGGCATTAAGGTGAACATGGTTTTTGCAAGAAACTAAATTCTGGACAATATAGACTAGACTAGACTAGACTAGAATAGAATAGACCAGGTTGGAAGAGACATTCAAGATCATCGTGTCCAACCCATCATCCAACACCACCTAATCAACTAAACCATGGCACCAAGCACCCTATGAAGTCTCCTCCTGAACACTTCCAATATGGTGACTCCATCACCTCCTCGGGCAGCCCATTCCAATGGGCAATCACCCTCTCTGTGTAGAACTTCCTCCTAACCTCCAGCCTAAACCTCCCCTGGTGCAGCCTCAGACTATGTCCTCTTGTTCTGGTGCTGGTTGCCTGGGAGAAGAGACCAACCTCTGCTTGTCTACAACCTCCCTTAAGGTAGTAGTAGAGAGCAATAAGGTCACCCCTGAGTCTCCTTTTCTCCAGGCTAAAAGAGGACATATACATGGAGAAGAGGACACAGTCTCAAGCTGCATCAGGGGAAGTTTAGACTTGAGGTGAGAAGAAAGTTGGTCACAGAGAGAGTTGTTAGCCATTGGAATGTGCTGCCCAGGCAGGTGGTGGAGTCACCATTCCTGGAGGTGTTCAAGAGGGGATTGGATGTGGCACTTGGTGCCATGGTCTAGTCATGAGGTGTTGGGTGACAGGTTGGACTTGATAATGTTTGAGGTCTCTTCCCACCTTATTGATTCTACGATTCTAAGAGTTCAGTGGAAATTACCTCAGGATACAGGTGCTGGAAAAAAGCAGCACACCAACACACCTCTTTGATTTACCAAAGGGACTGAGATTGTAAAGGCTGGAACAGGAAGCTTTGTTGAACACAAGCTATAAAACAAGAAATGTGGATGAGGATTTCAGCACACTGACCATTGATAATCAACACACATTTTCATACTGGGCATCCAAATACTGAGGTGAAACTATTTCAAGAAAAGGGGCCAGGCAGACAAAATTGGTTTTAAGGCTTCAACTGCATATAGCTCTAAAATTCAGAATGATTTTTTTAACATGATTCATTCCTTTATTTTGCTTTCTGTTACTCATCCTCTTTTTGCTGCATCCTTCCTCTCTTTTCACTGACACTGGGACCAGATTCTTTCTCATTCACATCAGGTTAAATCAATTTATTATAAAGAATACTACCATGTTTCTCCTATGACATCACTAAAAACAGGTTGCCTAGCAATGCAATAGGAAAACTCAACTGGACAGATACTAGCCTGAACATGAGCCATCAACGTGCCCAGGTGGCCAAGAAGGCCAATGGTATCCTGGCCTGCATCAGGAATAGCGTAGTCAGCAGGAGCAGGGAAGTCATTCTGCAATGCACTCAGCACTGGTTAGGCCACACCTTGAGTCCTGTGTCCAGTTCTGGGCTCCTCAGTTCAAGAGAGATGTTGAGGTACTGGAATGTGTCCAGAGAAGAGTGACGAAACTGGTGAGGTTCCTGGAACACAAACCCTGTGAGGAGAGGCTGAGGGAGCTGGGGTTGCTTAGCCTGGAGAAGAGTAGGCTCCGGGGAGACCTTCTTGCTCTCTACAACTAGTTGAAGGGAAGCTGTAGCCAGGTGGGGGTTGGTCTCTTCTCCCAGGTAACCAGCACCAGAACAGGAGGACACAGTCTCAATCTGAACCAGGGGAGGTTCAGGCTGGATGTTAGGAGGAAATTCTTCACAAAGAGAGAGATTTGCCATTGGAATGGGCTGCTCAGGGAGGTGGTGGAGTTGCCCTCCCTGGAGATCTTCAAGAAAAGCCTGGATGAGGCACTCAGTGCCATGGTCTAATTGATTGGATGGGGCTGGGTGGTAGGCTGGCCTGGGTGAGCTTGAAAGTCTCTTCCCATCTTGTTGATTCTATGATTCTAGACCATATTTAGCAAATCTAAATTCTGACATGGAATTGCAGAAGAATGTAGAACAAGCAAGGTGTAAAGTATGCTAGAAGACATACAAAAATAAACCAAATTTGATCCTGGACTAAAGAGGATAAGCTCCTGTAATGGGTTGGGGCAAACCCCCCTCCCCACCACGGGCAGAAACAACGACTCAGACAAAGGGATTGCAAAAGTGATGGAAAGTATAAATAGAAAAACAATTTAAAAACAAACACCAATGAAAGCTTTACAGAGAACCACAAGCACCGTGACAAAGAGAGAAATCCCAGAACATGCCCAAGAACATCCCATCCCCACCTGGGGGTACACCCAAACCCTCCCAGGGCTCTTTCCTCCCCGAACCCAGCCTTGGGCCTGGGCAGGCCCAAGGGAGGCGGCTCACGCCATTTTACCTAGGCTGCAGCTGGGGACGAAAGAGAAAGTGGAGACCCTGCATGGGCATTTTATAGGGGAGCAGGGCATTATGGGATTGAATACCTGCCTGTGACCACCCCCTGGGCTGGGCCCACCCGTAGGGACCTCCCAGGTGTGTTCTGTGCAGTGGCAGCCGGGCCAGCACCCAGCCTAAACCACCACAGCTCCCACTGTCAGCACTGATGCCTTCCTCTTGGAGAAAAGCTCCAGACATTGACAGCTCGCCATAACCCTCTCTCTCATCCCACACTGAAGCTGTCAGCTGTAGGATTCGGGGAGGGATGTGTGGTGAGCACAACACCCCAGAGAAGAGAGAGAGATTACAAAGTCTGTAAAAACTATTTTGAAATGGTTTTGGCACTGTTTGCAGATTATTCTCTTGTTTGTATGTTTGTTTGCTTCCAGGTAATAAATACACTGGACTAACAACAGTTACTTTAATAAACTATTACGATGTCAGGCAGTCTACCAGTATCAGTGCATTAGAGGTTGGAAGGGACCTCAAGAAATCATTGAGTCCAACCTCCCTGCCAAAGCAGGAACACCTAGGGTAGTCCACACAGGAATGCAGCCAGGTGGGTTTTGAATGTGTCCAGAGAAGTAGATTCCAGCTGCCACTGTTCAGAGACATGTCGTGCCTAGGAACCTCCAGAGATCCTTTCCCCCCTAAATTATTCTGTGAGTTTATGATCCTTCTTTTAACTCAAAGCATCCACTTAATTTTCATACTCACTTGGCTGACCCTGGCAGCTTTTCTCATTGAAATTGCATCTACTGATTTTGTGCCTCCCCCCCCCAACTATTTTACAGTGTCACAGTATCACAGTATCACCAAGGTTGGAAGAGACCTCAAAGATCATCAAGTCCTACCTGTCACTACAGACCTCATGACTAAACCATGGCACCAAGTGCCACATCCAATCCCCTCTTGAACACCTCCAGTGATGGTGACTCCACCACCTCCCTGGGCACCACATTCCAATGGCCAATCTCTCTTTCTATGAAGAACTTTCTCCTCACCTCCAGACTAAACCTCCCCTGGAACAGCTTGAGACTATGTCCTCTTGTTCTGCTCCTGGGTGCCTGGGAGAAGAGACCAACCCCTACCTGGCTACAACCTCCCTTCAGGGAGTTGGAGACAGCAAGAAGGTCTCCCCTGAGCCTCCTCTTCTCAGGCTAAACAACACAGTATCAAAATATCACAGTATAACTTAGGTTGGAAAGGACCTCGAGGATCATCGAGTCCAACCTATCAACACAGACCCCATGACTAGACCATGGCACCAAGTGCCACATCCAATCTCCTCTTGAACGCCTCCAGGGTCGGTGACTCAACCACCTCCCTGGGCAACCCGTTCCAATGCTGAATGACTCGCTTGGTGAAGAACTTCCTCCTCACCTCCAGTCTAAACCTCCCCTGGCGCAGCTTGAGCCTATGTTCCCTTGTTCTGGTGCTGGTTGCCTGGGAGAAGAGACCAACCCCTTCCCGGCCACAACCACCCCTCAGGTAGTTGTAGAGGGCAATGAGGTCACCCCTGAGCCTCCTCTTCTCCAGGCTAAACAATCCCAGCTCCCTCAGCCTGTCCTCATAGGGCTGTGCTTGAGGCCTCTCCCCAGCCTCATTGCCCTTCTCTGGACACGTTCAAGGATCTCAATGTCCTTCTTAAAGTCAGAGGCCCAGAACTGTCTTCCCCTAAACACCTCCAATGATGGTGACTCCACCACCTCCCTGGGCAGCACATTCCAATGGGTAATCACTCTGTTTGTGAAGAATTTCCTCCTAACATCCAGCCTGAACCTTCCTTGGTGCAGTTTGAGGCTGTGCCCTCTTGTTCTGGAGACCACGCCCCATCTGGCCACAACCTCCCTTCAGGTAGTTGTATACAGCAAGGACGTCTACCCTGAGCCTCCACTTCTCCAGGCTAAGCAACCCCAGCTCCCTCAGTCTTTCCTCACAGATCTGTGCTCCAAACCCCTCCCCAACTTTGTTGCTCTTCTCTGGACACCTTCCAGCAACTCAACATCTTTCCTAAGCTGAGGAGCCCAGAACTGGACACAGGACTTAAGGTGTGGCCTAGCCAGTGCAGAGTACAGGGGCAGAATGACCTCCTTGCTCCTGCTGGCCACACTATTCTTGGTACAGGCCAAAATGCCGCTGGCTTTTTCGGCCACCTGTGCACACTGCTGGCTCATGTTTAGGTGGCTGTCAATCAGCATCACCCAGGTCCCTTTCTGTTTGGCAGCTCTCCAGCCAGCTCTCCAGCTCTCCTTTCACTCCTCAGAAAGGCATTTCCAAATAATAATGAAAAGCCTGAAACTCATCATGCTACACATTCCTACAAAACCATTGCTGTCTGTGTAAAGCACTCTGCTCCCACAATTTCGTCATCTTAAGTGTTTCAGTATTTTCCCTACCCTTATAACAGAGATGCATTGATTCTTGTTTTGTCTGGTTTAACAAAGATCATCAAGATCCCTGATGACTATTAGCTCCAAGACAAAGATTAACACAATTTATAAAACTAATGAAAGTATAATCTGCTATGCAATCTATTGGAAAGGTTCATTCACTCCATTGTAATTGTAATCTTACATCAGTCAGGCCCTAATAAGAAACCAGATTATATTTATAAGGTGCATTTGCAAGGGTTTTTTTGCTACAACTCTATGAAAAATGCTGCATTGATTAGAGACTACAATAAATCAAATGGAAATTTGATTAATAGCTACATTATGTAAAACAAAGTATCACAAACTCTTTTAGGAGGAGACTTAATGGCCAAACAGCATTCTTTCCTTGAGGCATACAAAACTGACAATCAGTCTTGAAAAATCAAGTAGACTGCTATGCATAGTTTAAATTAAATAAATGCAGTATGGATTACATAAAGTTGTACCTCTGTACACAATGATCACACTGGAGAGTGGCCAGGCAGAGAGGGACCTGGGGGTACTGGTTGATAGTAGGCTGAAGATGAGCCTGCAGTGTGCCCAGGTGGCCAAGAAGGCCAACGGCATCCTGGCCTGGATCAGGAACAGTGTGGCCAGCAGAAGCAGGGAAGTCATTCTGCCCCTGTACACTGAACTGGTTAGGCCACACTTTGAGTCCTGTGTCCAGTTCCGGCCTCCTCAGTTTAGGAAAGATGTTGAGTTGCTGGAATGTGTCCAGAGAAGGGCAACAAAGCTGGGGAGGGGTCTGGAGCACAGCCCTGTGAGGAGAGGCTGAGGGAGCTGGGGTTGCTTAGGCTGGAGAGGAGGAGGCTCAGGGCAGACCTTCTTGCTGTCTACAACTATCTGAAAGGAGGTTGTAGACAGGCAGGGGCTGGTCTCTTCTCCCAGGCAACCAGCACCAGCACAAGAGGACACAGTCTCAAGCTGCACCAAGGAAGGTTCAGGCTGGATGTTAGGAGGAAATTCTTCACAAATAGAGTGATTACCCATTGGAATGCACTGCCCAGGGAGGTGGTGGAGTCACCATCACTGGAGGTGTTTACGGGGAGACCTGATAGGGTGCTTGGTTGCATGGTTTAGTTGATTTGGTTGTGTTGGATGATAGGTTGGACACAATGATGTTGAAGGTCTCTTCCAACGTGGTTTATTCTATTACTCTATTCCATTCCATTCCATTCCATTCCATTCCATTCCATTCCAGTCTAGTCTAGTCTAACTTAGAAAACCATGGAGACCTTGGAGTCCTAATGGACATCAAGTTCTCCATGGGACAACAATGTGCTCTTGTGGCCAAAAACCCAACAGTATCATGGAGTGCATCAAGAAAAGTGTGTCCAGCAGGTCTAGGGAGGTTCTTCTCCTCCTCTACTGTGCCCTGGTGAGACCACACCTGGAATATTTAGCAAGTATTGCTATACTATAAGCGATATGGTCATGTTTACTACGATGGCTCTATCCAGATAACTGAAATCTAGAGTCCAGAAATAATCTATAAATCACAATAAACAAAAAATAATTATTTTTATGATAGATGTACAGAATTTAATATCTGGGAGAATAAACACAGAAATAACTTGGCCACTACATGACCAAATGTAGCTATTACAGAGTTCATTCTACTGAAGTTGTGGCAAAACTGGTATTAACCCTAGTACTAATTATTTTCAAGCTGCTTTAATAATACGGCAGCATATTTTTAGTAGAACTCATCAATAATTACTGTAGAGTCATGTGGCCGGTTGACGGTGTCCCTTTAAGAAAGGGAATATGGTGGACGGAAGTTGGTAAACGGAAGGAATACTCTAAACTAATTTTCATTGGTTGAGTGGGAGGAAGCACTATCTGGCCTGAGAGTGAAGTGGGCATTCCCAGCACTTCTCTGTCACTCTTGCTTCCGCATCTCCTTTGAGCAGCAACTCCTTGCTGTGCTGGGCTTTCTGCCAAGACTTCGGCCTTGAAGATAAGATTAACTTTTTTTTCAACTAACACAAACTGCTTCTAACATTTTTTTTTCTCTCTTTTCTTCCTCTTTCTATCCCATTCTGGGGAAAGGGGGGAAGAGAGGGGAGAGCGGAGGTGAGGATCCCCCTCGGCCGAGGGGGGCTACTCTCATTTCTGTGTTACACTGCTGTATATCTTTGTATATATTGTAGATATTGTAAATTTGTAAATATTCCCCTGCAAAATCCTACACTGCTTTGTAAATATAGCTCCACTGCTTTGCTAATTCAGCTGGTGAGTTTTTTTTCCTTTCCCTTCAATTTTTTTTCCCTTTTACCTTACAAGGGGGAAGGGAAGAGGCTTCTTGGCCTCACCCCTTCCAACCCACCACATTTTTTTTTATTGGCGCCCAACGTGGGGCAGATAATTAGTTTAATTTATTACTTGATTGATTTAGTGTTTTCCAGCTGAATTAGCAAACATGAAGGTCTTGTGGTTTGTGGAGCGATTGTTCTTTTCAATTTTTGGGGCTCTGGTTTACAGATATTGTTTGGGTTTGATTTTGGATTACCTGGGTAAATATTTGGTGCGGACAATTTATATGTGGGTTATGTATAGAGTTAAATTATGGTATGGAAAATGTATTAATTTACTATGGCCAGTGAGATACAGGAATGTTACCTCCACCACTCTCCCAATTGAGATAAAGGGTTTTAAGATTCCTCCTGAGGAGAGAGTAACTTTAGGTGATGCCTGGGACCCAAAGGTGATTTATGTGATGTGTATAATTCTGCTGCTGGTGATAACTAATGTGTATTCTCTGTATTCCTTGTGGCGAGAGAAAAAGGTGTCCAGGGCGTGTTTTGTTATTAAAACTAGATCAAAAAGAAAACGCCGTGGCTCTAGATCAGTCCCAGAGTCATCTAGTGACGAAGAGTGTGCAGAATCTCCATCAGTTAAAAAGAAGGCTAAAAAGTCAATTGGTAAAGCAGCTCTAAATGACTTTGCTGATTCTAGCAAGCTGCCAAGGGCGGCAGCTGGTATCAACATGGCTCCTACTCCTTCTCCTTCTTCTTCTTCTCCGTCGGCCATTAACGGAGCAACGTCACTTCCGCCTACTCCCTCGGTGGGACCGGAAGTCACTGCCCCAGCAGCTGATTTATCTCAGGACCTGTCAGCTTCCATTAAGGTGGCTGTAAATTCAAACACAGCTCCAGTTAAGGTGGCTCCTTTAAAGACTAGAAGTGGAAAGGCCAAAGATGGAGAAGAAGAGGAGCTGGAGACTGATCCTGGTGAGGGGCCCTCTACTCTAAGAGATCCTGCTCAGGAGGAAGAGGTGGTTTGTTTTAAAGATCTAGTTAACCTAGTGAGATCAAAGCAGGATACAGATGAAGCTAGGAAAGCAGCTGGCAAAGGTGGTTCTCAGCTTAAAGAGATCCTTAGAGAATGACAGCAGGATTATATGGGCAAAAATTCAGGGAGATGAAGAGCAAGATGATATTTTGGAATGTTCTTCTCCACGGGAGGAATTGCGTGATGTCCGTAAAGATTTCACCAGGGCAGATAAGGAGCCAGTTCTAGCTTGGCTTAGTAGGTGTTATGATACAGGTGCTCTGGCTCTAACAGTTGCAGACAAGTCAGCAGCTCAGTTAGGAACTCTCTCAAGGGATAATGGAATAGATAGACATCTAGGCAGAGCTCTCGGTAAGGTTAATCTGTGGATACGCCTTTTAATGGCGGTTGCCCTGAGATACCCTTCCCGAGATGATCTTCCATGGAATCCTAAACCCTGGACTACCATAGATGAGGGAATTAAGCGCTTGAGAGAATTTGCTGTTAGAGAGCTACTCTATGGTGAACATGAAACTCTGAATCCTGATGACATTCCTGTGGGTATTGGTCTTGCTAAAAGATCATCAAACTTGCTCCTTCCAATTATGCAAACATTCTGGCAAGCAGAATTGTGTCAAGAAGTTATGGTGGAGCTTCTCCTACGGTTGGCCAATTCAGTGATCAAATGAGACAATTGGAGGATAGCATGACACGTGGTTCTTTGGTTTCAGCCATTGAAACTCTGTCTGGAAAAATTGAGAATTGCATGAGAGAGTTAAAAGATGAATTTAGAAATTCCATATCCCAATTGGCACAAAGGGATAATTTCAATTCTCCTCCCAGGTGGATACAAGTTTCATCTGTGAGGAATACACGTCCTCCAAGGAGGTCATTCCAAAACAGGTCATTCCAAAACAGGTCATTCCAAAACAGACCGCCAAGGCAATCACGTAGAACTATTTGGATAACTCTGCGTGATCAGTTTGGTGAGAACATGAACCGCTGGGATGGCCAACCAACTTCTAATCTTTTCAGGAGACTGAGGGAATTGCAAAGTGGCAGAACCCGAGGTAGCAATACCAGAAGGGTAGCTGTTACTTCCACAGTTCCCCAGAACAACTCTTATGGCTCCAACAGTGGCTCCAGTTATAACATGCAAAGTCATAACCCTGCAAACTATGTGCAATGCACATGTGCGCATGTTCCCCATAACTAGGGGTGCCCTGCCTCCCGCCAGGGGGAGGAGAGGGATAACAGAGATAATAGAATCTATTGGGATGTGTACATCCAGTGGCCTGGCACTTCACAATTTCGGAAGTACAGGGCCTTGGTTGACACAGGAGCTCAGTGCACCATAATACCATCAAATTATCAGGGATCAGAGTCTATAACTATTCTGGGAGTCACTGGTGGATCTCAAGAGTTAAGTAAGGTAGAGGTTAATATAAGTTTAACTGGTAAACAATGGAGGAAGCATAGAGTTGTGACCGGACCTGATGCACCTTGTATTTTGGGAATTGATTTTCTGAGAGAAGGGCGTTTCAAAGACCCTAGAGGTTACAAATGGGCTTTTGGAGTAGCTTCAATAGAAATTGATGGACAGAAATTGAAGCTATCTGCCAGACCTGAACTTTCTGATGAATCTGCAGTTGTGGGACAACATAAGATACAGGACATTAAATTGCCGGTTGCTTCTCAGACTGTGCATCACAGACAATACAGAACCAACCGTGACTCTTTGTTGCCCATTCAGAATCTGATTCGTCAGTTGGAGAGTCAGAAAGTCGTCAGCAAAACTCATTCACCTTTCAACAGTCCAGTGTGGCCTGTGAGAAAGCAGAATGGAGACTGGCGTCTGACGGTAGACTACCGAGCCCTAAATGAAGTGACACCACCTATGAGTGCAGCAGTACCAGACATGATGGAGCTACAGTATGAGCTGGAATCCAAAGAGGCCAAATGGTATGCTACCATAGACATTGCTAATGCATTTTTCTCTATTCCCATAGCAGAGGAATGCAGGCCTCAGTTTGCTTTCACCTGGAGAGGAATCCAGTACACTTTCAACAGACTGCCAATGGGCTGGATCCACAGCTCAAGCATCTGTCATGCAGTGATCCACGATGCTCTGGAGAAAGGCGGTGCTCCAGAACACATCCAGTTCATCGATGACATCATTGTCTGGGGTAAAACTGCTGAGGAAGTCTTCGAGAAAGGTAACAAGATCATTGACATTCTTCTGAATGCAGGTTTTGCCATCAAACGAGACAAGGTGAAAGGACCTACCACAGAGATTCAGTTTCTGGGAGTGCGATGGCAGGATGGACGCAGACACATTCCAGTGGATGTGGTAAATAGAGTCTCTACCATGGCAAGTCCCACAAACAAGCAAGAGACCCTACGTTTCTTGGGGATAGTGGGATTTTGGAGACTGCACATTCCTGGATACAGTCAGATTGTGAAGCCTCTGTATGATGTGACTCGAAAGAGAAACCATTTCCACTGGGGACCTGAACAACAAGCAGCCTTTGACCAGATAAAGCAAGAGGTAATTCAAGCAATGGGTCTGGGACCTGTCTGAGTTGGTCCAGACATTAAGAACATTTTGTACACGGCTGCAAGTGACAATGGTCCAACCTGGTGCTTGTGGCAAAAAGCTCCGGGTGAGACACGTGGACGACCTCTTGGTTTCTGGAGTCAAGGTTACAGAGGTTCAGAGGCTAACTATACTCCAACAGAGAAAGAAATTCTAGCTGCCTATGAAGGAGTGAAAGCATCTTCTGAAGTGATTGGAACTGAATCACAACTTCTCTTAGCTCCCAGATTACCAGTTTTGAATTGGATGTTCAAAGGCAAAGGTTCCACACCACATCATGCCACAGACTCCACATGGTCTAAGTGGATGGCTCTGATAACACAGAGAGCTCGAATGGGAAATCTTGAAAGACCTGGTCTAGTGGAGGTGATCTCAAGTTGGCCTGAAGGTATCAACTGTGCTAAACCTCCAGAGGAGAAAGTAACTCGTGCTGAGGAAGCTCCTCCTTACAATGACCTTTCTGATGATGAAAAGAAATATGCTTTGTTCACAGACGGTTCCTGTCGTCTTGTTGGAAGCAAGCGAAGATGGAAGTCTGCAGTGTGGAGTCCAACACGCCGAGTTGCAGAGGCGAAAGATGGAGAAGGAGAATCCAGTCAGTTCGCAGAGGTAAAAGCTGTCCAGCTAGCTCTCGACGTAGCTGAACGTGAGAGATGGCCAAAGCTTTATCTCTACACCGACTCATGGATGGTAGCCAATGCTCTATGGGGTTGGCTAAAGAACTGGAAGAAGAGTGGTTGGCAGAGAAAAGGAAAACCCATTTGGGCAGCCAACCTATGGCAGGACATTGCTGATCGAATTGAGAGAGTTCCAGTGAAAGTGAGACACATCGATGCTCACATTCCTAAGAGCAAAGCTACTGAGGAACAGCAACACAACCATCAGGCAGATCTAGCTGCAAGAGTTTCTCAAGTAGACATGGACTCTAATCTTGATCTCGACTGGAAACACCGAGGTGAGATATTCTTAGCTCGGTGGGCTCACGATTCATCAGGACATCAAGGCAGAGATGCAACATACCAATGGGCTCGTGACAGATCCATAGACATTTCCATGGATGCTATCACACAAGTCATCCATGACTGTGACATTTGTGCTGCTATTAAGCAGGCAAAACGACTTAAGCCCTTGTGGTATGGTGACCGATGGTCCAAGTACAAGTATGGTGAAGCTTGGCAGATTGACTACATCACTCTACCACGTTCTCGTTCTGGTAAGCAATACGTGCTTACTATGGTAGAGGCAAACACTGGATGGTTGGAAACTTATCCAGTTCCACATGCAACTGCACGCAACACCATTCTCGGTCTGGAGAGACAGATCCTGTGGAGACACGGAACTCCAGAGAGGATTGAGTCAGACAACGGAACTCATTTCAAGAACAACCTTGTAAAGAACTGGGCAAAAGAGCACGGTATTGAGTGGATATTCCACATTCCCTACTATGCACCAGCTTCAGGGAAGATTGAACGCTACAACGGTTTGTTGAAGACCACTCTTAAAGCCATGGGGGTGGATCTTTGAAAAACTGGGAAAACATTTAGCACAAGCAACCTGGCTGGTAAATAGTAGAGGTTCAGTGAACCGAGCTGGACCTGCACATTCAGATTTGCTACGGAAAGTAGAAGGTGATAGAGTTCCTGTTGTTAAAGAAAAGAATCTGTTAGGTAAAACTGTTTGGGTATTTTCACCCTCAGGAGAGGCTAAACCTGTCCGAGGGGTGGTTTCAGCTGAAGGTCCGGGTCACACTTATTGGGTAATGCAAGAGAATGGTGAAATTCAGTGTATACCACAAAGAAATTTAACTTTGGCTGAAAGAGGTTAATTTCAAACTATTGTACAGCTACATCGCGCCCAAAAAGAAGAATCAACGAGGAATCTACGGTGCACGAACCCTGAGGTCCCTGAGAGCCCTGAGTCAACTAAGAGACCCTGAGATTTCCCTGTTTCCCTTTTCTTTGCTTCTTCGGCGAAGAAATGAACTGTTTTCCATTTTTCTCATTTTCTGATTTTCTTGGACTTTTGAATCATCTACATCTGAGCATAGCCGGAATGGACTATGAACTTTACTCACAAACTGTAAATATCATCTTGGATTGGATGGACAGTATAAACAGTCAATGAAAATTGTTTAGAAGGGGTGGACTGTGGCCGGTTGACGGTGTCCCTTTAAGAAAGGGAATATGGTGGACGGAAGTTGGTAAACGGAAGGAATACTCTAAACTAATTTTCATTGGTTGAGTGGGAGGAAGCACTATCTGGCCTGAGAGTGAAGTGGGCATTCCCAGCACTTCTCTGTCACTCTTGCTTCCGCATCTCCTTTGAGCAGCAACTCCTTGCTGTGCTGGGCTTTCTGCCAAGACTTCGGCCTTGAAGATAAGATTAACTTTTTTTTCAACTAACACAAACTGCTTCTAACATTTTTTTTTTCTCTCTTTTCTTCCTCTTTCTATCCCATTCTGGGGAAAGGGGGGAAGAGAGGGGAGAGCGGAGGTGAGGATCCCCCTCGGCCGAGGGGGGCTACTCTCATTTCTGTGTTACACTGCTGTATATCTTTGTATATATTGTAGATATTGTAAATTTGTAAATATTCCCCTGCAAAATCCTACACTGCTTTGTAAATATAGCTCCACTGCTTTGCTAATTCAGCTGGTGAGTTTTTTTTCCTTTCCCTTCAATTTTTTTTCCCTTTTACCTTACAAGGGGGAAGGGAAGAGGCTTCTTGGCCTCACCCCTTCCAACCCACCACAAGTCATAAAAACTTAACAATGCTGCAGAGTTATGAAAAGTCAATAAATGTTTCAAAGTTATTCTAAACTCACAAGAGTCTATCCCCCACATGTCTTGTTACACAGGTTCTCTCATTCATTTGCTCATTTGATCAGGTCATAAAGGAAATGGCATGAGAAAGAAGTGTCCAGCAGGCTTTTGGAAAATGATTAACAGGTTGGCAAACACACAGTCTTTGCTGCTAGAGACCACAGCCAGCCATGGGACTCTAGGTATGTCTAGCCTGGTGCTGATCTTAACCCCAGCAGGTACTATAAACACATCACTCAAAAGAAAGAGTTACAGACCATTAAGAACAATCATTTGGTTTCTTCAAATATGTAGCAACTCTTAAAAAATTGACTATGTGTTTAGTAAAGTATTGATTAATCATTCATCTAACACCGACTTCTAAAAATCTATCTGCAGTAGCAATCTCAACCATTAAATCACAGTGTTTTAAGAAGAAGATGCATCTTTATTCCTGACTCTTTAACTTAAAACTACAGTGTTTCAGAAAGAAATAATAAATTTTTTCATTGTAAATATATAGAACAGAACAGAACAGAACAGAACAGAACGGAAGGGAATAGAATAGAATAGAATAGAATAGAATAGAATAGAATAGAATAGAATAGAATAGAATAGAACAGAACAGAACAGAACAGAACAGAACTAACCAGGTTGGAAAAGACCTTCGAGATCATCAAGTCCAACCTATCACCCAACACCATCTAATCAAATAAACCATGGCACCAAGTGCCTCATCCAGTCTCTTCCTAAACACCTCCAGTGATGGTGACTCCACCACCTCCCTGGGCAGCACATTACAATGGCCAATCTCTCTTGCTGGGAAGAATGTCTTCCTAACATCCAGCCTAAACCTCCCCTGGCGCAGCCTGAGACTGTGTCCTCTTGTTCTGGTGCTGGTTGCCTGGGAGAAGAGACCAACCTCCCCTGGTTACAACCTCCCTTCAGGGAGTTGTAGACAGCAATAAGGTCTTCTCTGAGCCTCCTCCTCTCCAGCCTAAGCAACCCCAGCTCCCTCAGCCTCCTCTCACAGGGCTGTGCTCCAGACCCCTCCCCAGCTTTGTTGCCCTTCCCTGGATACCTTCCAGCAACTCAACATCTTTCCTAAAGTGAGGGGCTCAGAACTGGACACAGAGCTCAAGGTGTGGCCTAACCAGTGCTGAGTACAGAGCTGAATGACTTCCCTGCTCCTGCAGGCCACACTGTTCCTGATCCGGGCCAGGTTGCATTGGCCTTCTTGGCCACCTGGGCACACTGCAGGCTCTTGTTCAACCTACCATCAACCAGTACTCCCAGGTCCCTTTCTGCCTGGCTGCTCTCCAGCCACTCTGACCCCAGCCTGTAGCACTGCATGGGGTTGTTGTGACCAATATGCAGAACCTTGTACTTGGATGTGTTAAATTTCATGCCCTTGGATTCTACCAATCTGTCTAGCCTGTCAAGGTCCCTCTGCAGAGTTTTCCTACCCTCTAGCAGATATCTTAAATCTTATGAAGCCCAAACTTCTGAAGCAGAAGTATTATTTCAGGCATGACATCACGCTGACAGATAAGTTGTGAAGACTCAAGAACTCAATCTCTGATCATCATAAGCAAGCATCAGCATGATCAGCAATTTCATTTGTGTTAAGACTCGAGTGCCCGTTGAGCATCATGTGCAGAAGGGTGTAAGAATTTCCAAAACACTGATTCCCATCAATACCACTCTCTCACATATTTCCTGCAAACACATCTGCATACCATCAATTTTCATATAGTCTCTTTGACAGCCTGTGATTAGTTATGCCCATCCTGAAAGCCAAGCGGGGAGGGTTTGTGAGAGCTTTGCCTTCCCTGGAGGGGGTTTTTCTCCTGGGAAACTGAGATAGTCCGTTGCACTCCCCCTCGCTGTCCAGCAAGCCTATAAAAAGGAAGGCAACTGCAGCCATTAGCTCTCTTTTGGCTCCTGCCTTCCCTGGACGAGAGGACTGCTGCTGGATTCCTGCTTCTCTGCCATGTGGTCAAACCTGATCCTCCTCCTCCCTGCTACATCCACACCTCTCCAAGGACTCCAAAGATTGGTTTTGTTTATGTTTTTTCCCCATCCATCCTTGTTCCTTACCCTTGTGAACCCTTCCTGTTTTTGTTATATACATATACGTATCTGTATATATTGTTTAAAGAAAATATTTTACCTCTCTACTTCCAAACCGACTTCAAATTATTTCTTGGTATATTTGCTCCATCCCTTTCTTTTATTCCTCTCTATTGGGAAAAAGGAGGGGGTAGCGGGGGAGGGATTCTCAGCCTTGCCCCTTGTGAGAGACTAAAAGTTTGTCTCTCTTGGTGTGACTCAACAAAGATAAAATCACTTGCTGCTTGCCCAGACAATAGCTGATATGTGTTGGGCAGAGCCACTGGAACGACTCTTGGAAGGTGCAAAGATAACATTGCTCACTGGGCCACACTCGAGGCCACCTTTGGGAATATGCATGAGACAAGATAATCTCCACCCATCAAGTACCCTGGGAAGGGTGACACAATGATTTCACCACCTGTTTCCTGATGTGTAAGGAGTGTGGGGGCTTGTCTGGATGGAGACGGAGGAGGTGGAGGGTCCCCCCCGCCTCCATCCAGAACCTTGCCCAAACACACAGAAATACACAGAAAGATTTCCAGGGGAACGATACCTGGACATTTACCTAAGGATGATTTCCTTGCTTCTGAATTCCTGAGGGACAATACTTGGACACATACCTAAGGACTAAAACTGTATAAAAGACTGGAGCCGCTACTGGCTACTTTAGAATTAAAACGGAGATGAAGGAAAATACAGGAGAAGGACCATACCGCTGAGGAGGAAAAGTTCTGCCTGCTGCAACTCATGCAGAAAAGAGGCTGCCCAGACGACCACAGCTCTTCTCCAGCCAGAGCCTCAGCACCGTTCCTGTACCAACCCAACATCTCCTGCAGCACCTTTCCTCCACAGATTCAAACTGTCTTGGGGGGGATGAAGGGTGTGGTAATATAATTCCTTTCCTCTTCTCTCTCACTTCTCTCTCTCCCTCTATTTTCTCCCTCTCCCCTTCTTATGTCCACTTTATTTATGTAATAAATAGTCTAGCTCTTGATATTTTGGCCTTGTTTGTGCCTCTAATTTCACAACATGGGAATATTCATAAGAACTGTGTCTCCGGACCGAGACATCCCTATCTGAGCTTTACACCCCAGTTAAGGCTCAAACCATCATACAGCTCCACTGGGTTCACAGCTGCAAACAAGTATATAACACACACAAAATCACTTGTGTGATCTGTGTGACCATTTGAGGCTGTGCCTTTAAGAAAAGGACAGTACTGGGGCACTATGGCTGAATGTTTTGGAATGTTGATGAAAACAACTAGATATTCTAAACTAATTTCATTGGTGGATTGGTAAAAAAGGCAGTTTTGAGTTTAAGTGCACCCGGGACTTTCCTCAGTTCGCTTCTTCCCTTCTCCCTTTCCAGCTCGTCTGCCTCTGGGCTCCCTGCCAGACTGACCTTGGACAGATAAGGCCTACTAACATACTCTGGTTTATTAACAATTGCTCTTTTTCTCTCTTTCTAACCCTCTTTGGGGAAAAAGGGAAGACAAGGGGGTACAGGGGGGTAACCCTCCTCAGCAGAGGAGGAAATTTTGTTCCTGTATTATTGTTTTTCTTTTTACTTTGCTGTATATGTCTGTGTCTATATTGTAAATACTGTAAATTGTGTATATATCCTGCATTCCCTAAAAATTGCTTGTAAATATAACATTTCCCTTTTGCTCCTCCGGCTTGCTAGCTGTGGTTATTTCTTTTTCTTCTCTTTGTGGGGGAGAGAAGGCTGGGCCTTTCTCTCAAACCCACCACAAACTAATGTGGTGGGTTGAAGGTTCCCCCAAGCATTAACTTTAGCCAGACTAACTCAGAAGCAAATGAAGCTGTATTTATAAGTAAGAACTACACTCTACAATGGAATGCAATGAATGCGTACACAATATACAGGATTTACAATATTATACAGGAATGTACAATTAGCAAATAACACGAAAATCCACCTGGTCCAAAAGGCCAAGGAAGCTGCTCCATAGCGCCCCCCCCACCCCTCCCCCAACCTCCCAATCCCCCTTGTATGAGAGTGTAATGGGTTGGGGCAAACCCCCTCCCCACCACGGGCAGAAACAACGACTCAGACAAAGGGATTGCAAAAGTGATGGAAAGTTTAAATAGGAAAACAATTTAAAAAAAAAAAAAACAAACACCAATGAAAGCTTTACAGAGAACCACAAGCACCGTGACAAAGAGAGAGATCCCAGAAACATACTCAAGAACGTCCCATCCCATCCCCACCTGGGGGTATACCCAAACCCCCCCAGGGCTCTTTCCTCCCCCCAACCCAGCCTTGGGCCTGGGCAGGCCCAAGGGAGGCAGCTCACGCCATTTTACCTAGGCTGCAGCTGGGGACGAAAGAGAAAGTGGAGACCCCGCATGGGCATTTTATAGGGGAGCAGGGCATTATGGGATTGAATACCTGCCTGTGACCACCCCCTGGGCTGGGCCCACCCGTAGGGACCTCCCAGGTGTGTTCTGTGCAGTGGCAGCCGGGCCAGCACCCAGCCTAAACCACCACACACCACCCCTTATTCAAGACCATAATCCCTGCACCCAGAACATATCATCAAACTAGAACTCTTCTGATGACATGTCTAGCAACAGTCCAGGTCTTCATCTGGGCGTCCTTCCACACAGTCTCTCATTCAGGCTCAAGTATCAGTCCATTCCAGTTCTTCTTCCTCATATGATGGAACCTCCCAGCGACACAGTCATTCTCCTGCAGTGTGAATTCCTTGTGGACTCGTTGGGACATCCTGGTCACCTGGCAATACCTCACAACTTCTCAGCCGAGCCTTTGTTTGCTTTTACAGTTAATCAGCGGCTTTTTCCACCCCTGGGGCAAGCCAGTCAGAGCAACGACTGCATTTCTCCATCCCTCCAGGGAGCCTCAGCCGACCGCTTCCAGCTGCGGTCCGAAACTACACAAAGGCACATCGCTGGCACATCACAGGCACATCGCCGGCACATCACAGGCACATCGCCGGCACATCACAGGCACATCGCCTCCCCCCGGGGGTTCGCGTACCGAGGCACCACCGCATCCGATTCACAGCCTTCCCCCGGCAGAGGGGTGGCTGCAGCACAACTCACTGAGAAGAGAAGAGGCGGAGCCAGGTGCTTGGCGCCATTCTCGGAGCATGTCCGAAAACACCAGGAAAGTTTTACAGCTGCCGCGCCGCTTGAACGCAGCCCGCTCGGCGGTGCCGCCGCCGCTTGAATGCAGCCGCCCGGCCCCACCGTCTCTGTCGCCGCAATGCAGAGTCCAAGTCACCTCCACCCCTCGGGTTTCGAAGCCGCCGCTTGCCCGCTCGCCGCAGGAGGCCATCCCCGCAGGCGGCCGCGGCCGACCCTGCTCTGCTTGCAGCTGCCCCTCCTCCGCTCCGCCCCTGCCGCCGTCGCTCCCCAGAGAACGAGGAGGAGAAGGCAGGTCTCGCCTTCTTAGGCTAGTTGAGCATTTTTAAGCCACCCCGGGCAGAAAGTCACAGGAAGAGCCACCCCTCGCTGTTCCCAAGCAACACGAGGGACTTCCATGCTATCAGCACGCACCAGGAGTCCTTCTGCAGTCCACAGGAGAGATCACACAGTCGCCCTGGCAACAAAACTTGAGCCCCCAACTTGCAAACCCAAACCGATGCCCAGAACTAAATATAAACTCTCCATCTTTTGCAATCGATCTGCAGAGTGGGCACCACAGCCAGCCCCACGTTGGTGCGCCAAAATGTAATGGGTTGGGGCAAACCCCCTCCCCACCACGGGCAGAAACAACGACTCAGACAAAGGGATTGCAAAAGTGATGGAAAGTTTAAATAGGAAAACAATTAAAAAAAAAAAAAAAAAACACCAATGAAAGCTTTACAGAGAACCACAAGCACTGTGACAAAGAGAGAGATCCCAGAAACATACTCAAGAACGTCCCATCCCCACCTGGGGGTACACCCAAACCCCCCCAGAGCTCTTTCCTCCCCCCCAACCCAGCCTTGGGCCTGGGCAGGCCCAAGGGAGGCGGCTCACGCCATTTTACCTAGGCTGCAGCTGGGGATGAAAGAGAAAGTGGAGACCCCGCATGGGCATTTTATAGGGGAGCAGGGCATTATGGGATTGAATACCTGCCTGTGACCACCCCCTGGGCTGGGCCCACCCGTAGGGACCTCCCAGGTGTGTTCTGTGCAGTGGCAGCCGGGCCAGCACCCAGCCTAAACCACCACAGAGAGAGAGATGGAGAAGCTGGGAGAAATCAATGTTAGCTTATCTCAAGGTCAACCAGAAGCATTATCTTCTCCTGGGCAAAGCAGAAAGCCAAGAACAGAGGAGAAGAGAAAAGGAATGAGAATGGGAATGGAAGTGAAATGTGAAGAACTGTTATGATCCAGCTTCTCTTATCTCAGACATTTATCCAATTAATTTGTTTAGAATAATCTTTTGTTTTCCTTTTTACACCCAATAGTGATTTATTTATATTTTTCTTGAAATCTGCAGCTAAATCTTATAGTCATAGCCTAAAACCACCACATCTGACTTCAGGCATGTGATCTGAGAACTACTGCTACATCTACTACCTCACATAAATTCCTGCTGAGATACACACTGAAGTGCAGTATCTGACTCTGAGCAACCTGATCTAGTGTGAGGAGTCCCTGCCCATGGCAGAGGGGTTGGAACTTGAGGTCCCTTCCAACCCTAACAATTCTATGATTCTACATCAAAGACAAAAGTTTACTGCCACAATGCTGGGGCAAACTGAGAAGAAATAGCAGGTCTCCATTCAGGTTGCCCCAGAGGTCACAAAGTAACTCATGAGGTAACAGCCAAGTGAGTTAGAAATACACAGTAGATTTCTCCAGGAAGCTGCCTTTCATATTGTTTGTTCCCACA
Organism: Melanerpes aurifrons; assembly: GCA_011125475.1. NCBI lineage: Eukaryota > Metazoa > Chordata > Aves > Piciformes > Picidae > Melanerpes > Melanerpes aurifrons. The sequence goes on along the minus strand of WWNC01000059.1, from coordinate 406,251 downwards.
TTCTGCTGCATTTGTAATGGCTTTATTTACTTTGTGTTACTCAGGTGCTGGAAACTAGATTATCTGTTTGCCCTTTGGAAGGTGAAGATACTGCAGTTTAGGAGAAGCTACTTGCTTCCCACAAAAAGGCATCAAAATATTCTATCAGAAGCTTGGGGGAGTTCCATGTTGGTGCAATAACTTATTTTTTTAAAGGAAGCACAAGACTTGGCAGGCTGATTCCTAAAGCTGGTCCTTACAATATGTTGGAATTTGTGAAGAGCAGAAAATGCCAATGTTCTTTCAAAGCTATATCACTTGTACAAATCTGTTTGCTGTGTGACTGATCCTGATGTCTTCACTCTTGTAACACTGCAAAACCAAAACCTTCCTTTTCAATGTCTTGTCAGGAGCCAGAAATCAAGTCTTTTGCAAGCCTGATGACATGGAACACGGGACACGATACTTAGAGACACATCTGACAAAAACATCCTGATGCCCAACATGTTGTTGATACATTTGATATTTAAACATCTTGCTTTGCTCTGACATTTTCTAGATCTTTCCTACTGGGAATCCATAGAATCATAGAATCAATAAGGTTGGAAAAGACCTCAGGGATCATCACGTCCAACCTGTCACCCAATACCTCATGACTATTAAACCATGGCACCAAGTGCCTCATCCAGTCCTCTTTTGAACACCTCCGGGGATGGTGACTCCACCACCTCCCTGGGCAGCACATTCCAATGGCCAATTACTCTTTCTGGGAAGAACTTTCTCCTCACCTCAAGCCTAAACTTTCCCTTGTTCAGCTTGAGACTGTGTCCTCTTGTTCTGGTGCTGGTTACCTGGGAGAAGAGACCAACCCCCACTTGGCTACAGCTTCCCTTCAACTAGTTGTAGAGAGCAAGAAGGTCTCCCCGGAGCCTACTCTTCTCCAGGCTAAGCAACCCCAGCTCCCTCAGCCTCTCCTCATAGGGCTGTGCTCCAGACCTCTCCCCAGCTTCATTGCCCTTCTCTGGACACATTCAAGAGTCTCAATGTCCTTCTTAAACTGAGGAGCCCAGAACTGGACACAGGACTCAAGGTGTGGCCTGACCAGTGCAGTGTACAGGGGCAGAATGACCTCTCTGCTCCTGCTGGCTACACTGTTCCTGATGCACGCCAGAGTTACTAAATATGGATTTTTGAGTCCCTATTAATTTATTTCCACCCTTTCCAAAATTTCATGTGACTCAATAAACACTGGGATGGATATCCCCACAGAACAGATTGAAAATACATGTTCACAGGTGCAGACCAGAGGAAATAGTACCATGATGTCACAGAGGAATCAATAATATGATAATGTACTGCACCTGCAATGATCTCCAAATTGTCATAATCTGAGCAAATGAATAGCTCAGCATTGTGTGCTTGGGAATCAAAATAGGAAAGATCTTCACTCTTTGAAGTATGTAAACAACAACAAAAAAGTAGCATATCAATCTGCAAGACACATAAAAATTTAAGTATTCTTCTGAAAAGGAAGGAGGGAAAAATTCAGCAGCAATTTTCACCGATGGTATCGCTCTCTTCCCACAGGCAGACAGCTGCCCATGTTACATATTATGTCATATGTATTTTCACATTGCTGTCTATTTTAAGCCTAATTAAAGAAGGTTTCAAAGATGGCTTATAGAGTTCTTGCATATATAACAGAAAAAAATCTTGCATGAATGGTGCCCAGTTTTACAACCAATTTTATTAAAATCTCTACAGAATCAGTTTGGATTACTGCCTTTTCTAGCAGTAATCTGCTGAAGCTTTGGGTTTTTTTAACTCACAGATTGGCAAAATGCATTTCTGCTTAACACCCAAAGCAAATTCAATCTGCCTAATTGCTGCCTAATTAAAAAAACAACCACCAAAGACCCACACAATTCCTTCTCTCACAAAGCTGGTTATACAGACCATTTTCCTCTACCACCAAATGAATTCTTTATTAGTTATAAAAACAATGAATTTTAGGTACCTTTAACCTCTTCCTTGAAAAATGCACCAAATTCATTGGTGCAAGCCCATGGATGTTATTCAGGATGTCAAAGGGATTATTTGTGATGAGAAATTTTCAGGATAAAGAGGGAGGGTACAAAATAGGCTTGTCTGCAAGCAACAACACAGTCCTTTCATTTATGTTTTAAGGAAAGATGCAGCAAAGCAGCTAATCCCTCCTGGGCAGTCCCCTAATGTCAACTTTAAATTGTCCTCAAGAAGCTAAGAAGAATCACATAATAAACTGCTTATTTTCTAGAGCGCCCATTTTGGCCACGTGCTCTTTCTGTGCCCTTCACCTAATTGTGAAGGGCCTTAGAAGGAGTATTTTTTCAAATAATGAAGATTTAGCTTACAGTCAAGTAGTATAGAAGCTGCCTTGCAATTCAACGAAACCAACCCAACATTCAGGAGACACTTATTCACTGAGATTAAGCCAATTTTACAACAGGGAGCTATGCAGTCAACTGGAACAAAGGAGGTATGTGGCGGAGAGACAAAGCAAGCAAACAATGAGGAATGACTGGCAAATGGCGAACATAAAAAGACATTTAGAAAGAACAACAAGGAGAAACAGATACACTTGCTGAGTGATCAAAATAAGAAACAATGAATTCCAAGAAGCTGAGGTGACTGAAGCTCAGGGATTATGCAGAAACATCACCCTGCTACAAGAGGAGCCCTTCTGAATTTGCACAGCAACTGTCACCATCAATTCACACAGTCAGTCTAACTAGAGGATCTAATGACAGGCAGTTTATACAACACCAGCACATGACACGTCCCTCAGGGCATTGTGTCCTCGGAGAATCCCAGTGGAGCAGCACAGCACTACTGCTTGCATGGCACAGACGGAGAAACAAGGCACAGGGCTCCAAATAGCTATGTGCAAGACTCCTACAGCAAAGGAAACGATTGAGCCAGTGCACACAAACTGCTGGAAAATCCTTCTTCCCTGTCTTAGCAGGAAGCAAAATAAAAAGCCTCCCTCACAGGGTGGAAACTGGATACTGCTACAGGACAACTTCCCGGGTCTTTTTGACCAGTGGTGGTTTGTGTTGATTGTTAATTGTTAATACTGCAAAATCCAGAATAGAATAGAATAGAATAGAATAGAATAGAATAGAATAGAATAGAATAGAATAGAATAGAATAGAATAGACCAGGTTGGAAGAGACCTTCAAGATCATCGTGTCCAACCCATCAACCAATCCAACCCACCTAATCAACTAAACCATGGCACCAAGCACCCCATCAAGTCTCCTCCTGAATACCTCCAATGATGGTGACTCCACCACCTCCCCGGCCAGCCCATTCCAATGGGCAATCACTCTCTCTGTATAGAACTTCTTTCTAACATCCAACCTAAACCTCCCCTGGCGCAGCCTGAGACTGTGTCCTCTTGTTCTGATACTGGCTGCCTGGGAGAAGAGACCAACATCCGCCTGTCTACAACCTCCCTCCAGGTAGTTGTCCTTCTCTGGACACTTTCCAGCAACTCAACATCTTTCCTAAACTGGGGGGCCCAGAACTGGACACAGGACTCAAGGTGTGGCCTAACCAGTGCAGTGTACAGGGGCAGAATGAACTCCATGCTCCTGCTGGCCACATTGTTCCTGATACAGGCCAGGATGCCGTTGGCCCTCTTGGCCGCCTGGGCACACTGCAGTCTAGTTGAGTGGATAGGGCTGGGTGATAGGTTGGCCTAGGTGATCTTGGAAGTCTCTTCCAACCTGGTTGATTCTATGATTCTATGACAAAAGACATTTCATGATCTCCACAAACTGCTCACAATTAGAGGGCACCAGCCAGGAGTGCAAAATGTTCTGAGTTTTCAGAACTCCTAAGTCAAAAATAATTGAATTTACAAAATGCCATATATGTAATGACTTCACTAAATTCACTTATTTTTTGTAGCTTACTAAACCCTTCTGTGGTGCTGATGACAAGAAGGAGTTTCAAGAGGCACTTGTCTCACACAAATGATTTCAGTAGTGCAGAAATTCTCCTGCTAAGCAGTAGTTCAGCTGTTGGCTTGACTACATAACATACTGGTAGGAAAATGTAGGCAGGCAGAGAAAGAAGATTGCTTTCCTTCTGTGATTCCCTTACTGGAAACTTCTTTTTTTTTTTTAATGATGTTTGAATTGATATTTGGAGATGATTCAATTTGGCCAAATATGTTAGCAAAAAGTAAACAATCATTTACCCCAACAGAAACAGAGATCCTAAGAGGCTGTAACATACCTACCATTCAAATTAGGGTCTGGATCAGAACTGATGTCAGACCAGAGCAGCATGTTGCAGCATTTTTCATTTTATTTATAGGGGGGAAGGGGAGAATAGATTTTTCTTATAGAATCTTCATATCTTTGCAGTGTGCTATATATTGAGCTGTCAAGAAGAAACAGTTTCCACTCTGCCTGCGAAATCTTTCCTGAGGGCTGAATAATGGATTTAGCCTAGGGAAAAAGAAAAAAAAAGCAAAAAAAGCAGGGTCTTCAGATCACAGAATTTGAAAGTTGTGCAATGTTTTCAGTTTCAATGGTGTCACTTATTTGAGCCTGCCCTTACTGCCTTGAGAATATTAGGATTATAATAATCCACCATAAAGAACAATGTGGCATGTAAATCAGTCATATTAAAGTTACTTGGTATTCCGTATCTCTGATCAGTTTAATTAAATCTAGTGGCAAAAGACTGCACTGTTTTCATGTGCAAAAATGCACCCCTAGTATGTCAGCCTCCTTTATTAGTAACTGTACTTGAAAATAGATCCTCAGATACCTCCCACTCTGAAACAACTCAAGACGTCAGACTTGTAGCATGAGAAGGAGGGAAAAGGAAACAGAAAGCACTGCATCAGCAGAAACTCCAGAATAAATGTTGCCATTTATAATCTGTGGAGCCATTATATTCATAGTTGCTGTTGGCACAGAGGAAATGAGGAAACTTTCTTTGCAGGAAACAGACAAAGTGCTGCTTGCTTATTGCTTCTTTACAAACCATTATTGGAAAAGACACAATGGCTCAGAAGTTGTTTCCATACCATCTCCCTGAAGTCACATACACTGTGAGGACGCTGTTTGCCCATAGCATGCAACTATCCTTCCAACATGTACTTGAAAATGCAATTATCACATTACATTACACTTCCTGTCACTAATAATAAGCATCAAATAGGTTGCAAAAGCAAGTATAATCACTTTGACCCACCAAATTCAAAGCCAGACTCTACTCAACTCTTCTACACTTCCCCTAACACCAGTTTTGTCCTAGAAAGGCAACAGCCAAAACCAGATGAAGTATAGCAAAGAAAGACCACAGCACATGGACAGCACTGCCAGATCTAGACCTTAGAGTAGCTGAACAGTCCCCTAGGAAGAGAACTGGGATTTAGCAGGCATCGTGTTTCTCTCCTTTCACCTGGCATTGCCTAGATCTGAAGGAACTTAAGGAGCTTAGTTGTTCTGAAAATTGAGTCTCTGTCTGCAGAAAATTGAGCCACTGTGCTCAAAATGCTCCTCCAACAGTTGTGATTTTACCTTTCCCCACCTACAACAAGTACACATGTGGATGTCATGTGCAAGGATGCAACACAGGTTGATCCTTGGGTCAAACCTTGCAAAGACGGGGTTGCAAAATAGTGAGAGAGCTGTGAAGCATCATTAAAGATGCTTCTGATAGCATACTGTCAAGCATGTCCCAGCAAATGGAGCAATGAGGAGATGCTCCACAAAGAGTTTTGGTAGCAAACGATACCATAAGTCAAAAATATGTGAAAAAGGAAGGATATATGATAAACTTCTCCTGTCATCCAAGATATTATTTCCTCTGATAACCTCTGAGGTCTTTTCCAACCTTACTCATTCTATGATTCTATGATTCTGTCATTCTACTGTCTCTCACTCTTGCCTGCAACACACAAGACCACTTGAGTGATCAGTCCCAGCAAATCCTCTAACAGGCTGCTGCTGTGCACTGTTTGCATTTTCTGGGATAGATGAAGGGCATATCAACAGCTAGGAGTTCTATAGCCTTTGCTCTAGATCCATAGTTGACTCCAAAGAGCTCTAGAAGCTATTAGAGTAGGACACCCTGCTTTTCTATCTAGCAGCCTTCAGCAGCTAATAGCATCAGCCCTCGCTGGCCCAGGTACACAACTGTCTGTACACTGCTCAAAGCAGTGGCACATGCCAGCTGAACAAGGGAAAAAAGTGGTCCCACCTTGTTGCAACCTCTTGCAAACCAACGTGCTGTGACATGCAAACCAAGGCTGAGCAAGAACCCCCTTGAAGAATCCTGTCACTGATGCCGACAGCAAGCACTGCTGCAGGGGGTGTCAGAGAATAGGAGAATAGCAGTCTCCTGCACATCCTAATTAATTGCTTATGTGTTTAATCAAATGTAATGCACAAAGTCTTCACAGACACTTGGTGACAAAGGCCAGACTGTAATGACACTTCTTATAACACAATAAAGAACTATCCAGACAGCTGCCTGCATTATTTGGGAGAAGGACTCAAATTTGATAAGTGGCTAAAAATTAGTTTAATGATTCCCTATTTAGCCTTTAAATGTACTTATAATGTGACATTGTATTTCTAATTGGGGACTGAAAATGTTGATTTAACATTTCTGTCATTACAGATTAGACACCACATGCTATCTCTAGATTATTAAAAAGTTCATATTTTGAACATAAAAAGGAATTTGTGGAGTCAGGCACAGACTTTAAGCCTTTAATAATGAGCCATTCATCTTCAGGTCAGGTTTCTTAATAACTAACTGCTATAACTTAGTTCAGTGTGAGGAAAATTAAATAGAAAAGACTGGAAATGTGAATAACTGCTGAAATTAAAAGTGTCACATTTGTACAGGCTGAAGCACAATGGTCTTTTTAAGTGTCCAAATAGCCCGTGACAACTCGTTTCCACCACTGCCATCACAGCATCTTTGAACATACTCTGCATACTGGGCAGTTAGCAAGTATCTAGAATAGAATTAGAATTAGAATTAGAATTAGAATTAGAATAGAATAGAATAGAATAGAATAGAATAGAATAGAATAGAATAGAATAGAATAGAATAGAATAGAATAGAATAGAATAGAATAGAATAGACAGAGAGGCTTTGCAGAGGGACCTTGACAGGCTGGACAGATGGGCAGAGTCCAACGGCATGAGATTGAACACATCCAAGTGCCAGGTTCTGCACATTGGCCACAACAACCCCATGCAGTGCTACAGGATGGGGTCAGAGTGGCTGGAGAGCGGCCAGGTAGAGAGGAACCTGGTGGTGCTGGTTGATGGTAGGCTGAACATGAGACAGCAGTGTGCCTAGCCAGCCAAGAGGGCCAATGACATCCTGGCCTGCATCAAGAACAGTGTGGCCAGCAGGAGCAGGGAGGTCATTGTGCCCTGTACACTGCACTGGGTAGGCCACACCTTGAGTCCTGTGTCCAATTCTAGGCCCCTCAGTTTAGGAAGGATGTTGACTTGCTGGAATGAGTCCAGAGAAGGGCAACAAAGTTGGTGAGGGGTTTGGAACACAAGCCCTATGAGGAGAGGCTGAGGGAGCTGGAGCTGCTTAGTCTGGAGAAGAGGAGGCTCAGGGGTGACCTTCTTGCTCTCTACAACTACCTGAAAGGAGGTTGTAGACAGGCAGATGTTGGTCTCTTCTCCCAGGCAGCCAGTACCAGAACAAGAGGACACAGTCTCAGGCTGTGCCAGGGGAGGTTTAGGCTGGATGTTAGGAAGAAGTTCTATACAGAGAGAGTGATTGCCCATTGGAATGGGCTGCCTGGGGAGGTGGTGGAGTCGCCATCATTGGAGGTGTTCAGGAGGAGACTTGATGGGGTGCTTGGTGCCATGGTTTAGTTGATTAGGTGGTGTTGGATTGGTTGATGGGTTGGACACGATGATTTTGACGGTCTCTTCCAACCTGGTTTATTAGAACTAGAATAGAATAGAATAGAATAGAATAGAATAGAATAGAATAGAATAGAATAGAATAGAATAGAATAGACCAGGTTGGTAGAGACCTTTGAGATCATTGAGTCCAACCTATCATCCAACACCATCTAATCAACTAAAACATGGCACTAAGCACCCCATCAAGTCTCTTCCTAAACACCTCCAGGGATGGTGACTCCACCACCTCCCCAGGCAGCACATTCCAATGGCCAATATCTCCTTCTATGAAGAACTTCTTCCTAACATCCAGCCTGATCCTCTCCTCTTGCAGCTTGAGACTGTGTCCTCTTGTTCTGGTGCTGGTTGCCTGGGAGAAGAGACCAACCCCCAACTGGCTACAACCTCCCTTCAGAGAGTTGTAGAGAGCAATAAGGTCTCCCCTGAGCCTCGTCTTCTCCAGGCTAACCAACCCCAGCTCCCTCAGCCTCTCCTCATAGGGCTTGTGTTCCAAACCCCTCTCCAACTCCATTGCCCTTCTCTGGACTCGTTCCAGCAAGTCAACATCCTTCCTTCCCTTCACGCAGTTGCATACAGCAATTTGTTCTCCCCTGAGACTCCTCAGTTTAGGAAGGACATGGACTTGCTGGAGCGAGTCCAGAGAAGGGCAATGAAGTTCGTGTGGGGCTTGGAACACAAGCCCTATGAGGAGAGGCTGAGGGAGCTGGGGCTGCTTAGCCTGGAGAGGAGGAGACTCAGGGGTGGCCTTATTGCTCTCTACAACTACCTGAAGGGGGGTTGTAAACAGGCAGAGGTTGGTCTCTTCTCCCAGGCAGCCAGCACCAGAACAAGAGGACACAGTCTCAGGCTGCACCAGGGGAAGTTCAGGCTGGAGGTCAGGAGGACGTTTTGCACAGAGAGAGTGATTGCCCATTGGAATGGGCTGCCCGGGGAGGTGGTGGAGTCGCCGTCACTGGAGGTGTTCAGGAGGAGACTTGACAGGGTGCTTGGTTACATGGGTTAGTTGATTAGGTGGTGTTGGATGATGGGCTGGACGCGATGATCTTGAAGGTCTCTTCCAACCTGTTTGATTCTATTCTATTCTATTCTCTTCCCCAGGTTAAGCAACCACAGCTCCCTCAGTCTCTCCTCATAGGGCTCGTACTGGAAGAGCATCTGATATGATCATGAAGGCGCAGCATTTTACTCTTAAGAGTAAATACCTAAAACTTTTAATAACAGGGCCACATTCCATGGAAGACAGTGCAGGAGGCTGCACATTCTGGGGAACAACCCTATTGTAATATTCACTGACCTTCTCTTTTCCCCCTCATAATCACCTAACCTGCCTCCTGCTAGATTGTTACAGCTTATAAAAAAATGCTACCAGAAGAGCAGGCAACATTATGTCAAACTGTCCTGTGTCTAGGAGGGGATTGAGTCCACCATTAGTAAGTTTGCAGGTGACACCAAGCTGGGGGCAGGTGTGGATCTGTTAGAAGTTAGAAGGGCTCTGCAGAGGGACCTTGACAGGCTGGACAGATGGGCAGAGTACAATAGGATGGCATTTAACAAGTCCTAGTGCCAGGTTCTGCACTTTGGTCACAACAACCCCATGCACTGCTACAGGATGGGGTCAGAGTGGCTGGAAATTGGCCAGGCAGAAAGGGACCTGGGGGTACTGGTTGAGAGTATATGGAACATGAGCCAGCATTGTGCCAGGTAGCCAAGAAGGTCAATGGCATCCTGGCCTGCATCAGAGAGAGTGTGGCCAGCAGGAGAGTAGGAGCAGGGAGGTCATTCTGCCCCTGTACTCAGCATTGGTTAGGCCACACCTTGAGTTCTGTGTCCAGTTCTGGGCTCCTCAATCTAAGGAGGACATTGAGACTCTTGAACATGTCCAGAGAAGGGCAACAAGGCTAGAGAGAGGCCTTGAGTACAAACCCTATGAGAAGAAGCTAAGGGAGCTGGGGCTGCTTAGCCTGGAGAAGAGTAGGCTCAGGGGAGACCTTCTTGCTCTCTACAACTACCTGAAGGGAGGTTGTAGCCAGGAGGGTGTTGGTCTCTTCTCGCGGCACCCAGCAGCAGAACAAGAGGACACAGTCTCAAGCTTTGCCAGGGGAAGTTTAGGTGAGAGGTGAGGAAAAAGTTCTTCACAGAGAGAGAGATTGGTCATTGGAATGTGCTGCCCAGGGAGGTGATGGAGTCACCATGCCTGGAGGTGTTCAAGAAAGGACTGGATATGGCACTTGGAGCCATGGTTTAGTTGTCATGAGGTGTTAGGTATTAAATAATAGGTTGGACGTGATGATCTCTGAGGTCTTTTCCAACCTTGTTGATTCTATGATTCTATTATTCTACCTCTAGCAGCTGCAGCAAGGTGTCACATAGCTAATAATACTCACAGCTGCTTCAGACCTACAAAAACAGGTCCCATCCTAACAAAAGCAATCCAGAACAGGGCTTGGGGTCTGGGGTAGATCATCCAAAGCCCACTTCCATTTGTCTCAGAAGCATGGCAGTAGGAAAGTATAACACCTGCAGAGCCTGAAGATTTACAGGGATTTTTCAGATGGAACAGCTACTATCAATCATTTCTGCATTCCCAGCAGGAAATTAGATTTCCTCTTGTTTAATGCTACAATGCTTGACATAACTCCATGAATGTGTAGTTACAGTAGTGCTACATTAAAAATCCATATTCTGGACAAAGAGGGGAAGAAATGTAGAAGTGAGAAGGTCTTTGCAGTCACTACCTCTCTGCTTTTGACTGATTTTTAATTTAAAATGGTATATTAATCAGCATGGCAAGTATATAAAAGGACAAGGAAAGTACACTTACACATTATTTTCTCTGCCTCCTGTGAAAAGATTTACTCTTTTATTCATCTCAGTCTTGTCTACAGGAAGGACAATTTATACCTCTGTCACAGGCTGACAACCAGGCTCATCATTCATGCATTTTGAAGACTAAAAATCTTCAAAGCTGCCTGTTTAAGCAATAAATGTGAGACACTTCATTCTGGGTGGTGTTTATTTGGTTTCTCCTGGACTCATTACTAATATTCCCCACATTTTTACCCATTGTTTCTCTGTCTGATGGAATAAAGCAGTGACCCATTGTCTCAGTCAGAGCAGCTCCTCAGTTGCACCAGGGAGCATACACAGACATTCCTCAGGAAGCTGGACAGTATGTCAGTGACAAATCCCTGTGAAGTCCTGCAAGCCTCAGCCACCTTCCCACTCTGGTGTCTGCTATGGCTGCAGCTGGGAAGGCCCTGTGCCAAGCTTTACTGTGGATTTATTACACATTTAATCTGTCCTCATTTTCCAGTTGGTCAGGTCCCTCCTGCAAGAAAGGCCCATTCAAGTCACTGGTTTAAGCATGCAGGGATCATCTGACTGTGTTTTGGGGGCTAAGCTGGTAGTGTAGACAACAGGGAGTGCATGTAAGACAACTCTTATCTCCTGGCTGGAGAAGACACCCTGAGGAGGGGACTCCAGGTGAGTAAGTATTAGAGAGGTGCTGTACATGCTTTTCCCATATCCCCGGGGAAAGGTCAATGCTCAGTAGCTCGGGAAATCAACCATTCACAGTGACCATTTATGCTTATTCCTGTAGCACACTCGAAAGATTTCAGGGAAAATAGTAGGGGTGAGCCTTATGTGTCACAAAGCATTGCAATTAGTCTTCTGACTGTTCTTAGTGCTTCTCTTGTGGAAAAGCACAAAGTTGCCACTGTATGTGTCCTGTGAGTGACAAACAGCAAGGTGAAATGTGGCTGGCTGTGGTATGAAAATCCTTGGCCTTTTGCCCCTTTCATATGCTCCATCCCTGCAACCATTCTAGGTTGAGTTGCTGGAGGGTGTCCAGAGAAGGGCAAGAAAAGATGGGGAGAGGTCTGGAGCACAGCCCTGTGAGGAGAGGCTGAGGGAGCTGGGGTTGCTTAGGCTGGAGAAAAGGAGACTCAGGGGAGACCTTCTTGCTCTCTACAACTACCTGAAGGCAGGTTGTAGCCAGGAGGGGGTTGGTCTCTTCTCCCCGGCATCCAGCACCAGAACAAGAGGACACAGTATCAGGCTGCACCAGGTGAACTCTAGGCTTGAGGGGAGGAGAAAGTTCTTCACAGGGAGAGTCATTAGCCATTGGAATGTGCTGCCCAGGGAGGTGGTGGAGTCACCATCACTGGAGGTGTTTAAGAAGAGACTGGATAAGTCACTTGGTGCCATGGTTTAGTTGATCAGATGGTGTAGGGTGATAGGTTGGATGTGATGATCTCAAAGGTTTTTTCCAACCTGGTTAATTCTATTCTATTCTATTCTATTCTATTCTATTCTATTCTATTCTATTCTATTCTATTCTATTCTATTCTATTCTATTCTATTCTATTCTATTCTATTCTATTCTATTCTATTCTATTCTATTCTATGTCAGGCTGTTTAGGGTTCTGAGCATCCTGATCTAGTTACACATGTCCCTACTGACTACAGGGGGGTTGGATGTGTAAAGGTCCCTTCCAACCCAAACCATTCCATGATTCCACAGTTCTAAGTCACATACAGTTTGGGCCAAAGAGTGAATATAGAATCCCAAGTTACATCAGACAGGCTGCTCTGAAGATGTTCATTCACAGACAGTTAACTCCTTTTCACCAGCTATATTTGATGGAAACTTTCATTCTCTTTGGAAACTCAGAGCTGCCACCCTTGTCAGGAAAACCATCCCAGCCTTATAAGCACCAGAGGAACTTTCATTGATTTAGATAATGTTTTTTGAGCAGCTCATCAGTGTTAGGCAAGTAAAAGAAGCACCACCACCCAAAAAAACCAAACAAAACCACAATACCCCAAAAAAACCCCAACAATACAGAAAAAGCAATTTGTACAGAGTAAAACAGTAGACCAATTTTTAAAAGAACCTCTACCCTTAACAAAGACGTGGAGCCATTCTCCACTGTGGGAACATCCACTTCTGTAACTTCACTGTTAGTCAATTCACAGTCCTCATACCAGTCAAGCTCCTTCAGTTCAAAGGCTAAAAATGGCTGATAAATTGTATGTTCCACATGAACTGGAATCAGAGCTGAGTGTTGCTCCCTAAAGCCTTTGAACCATTAGACTGCGAGATTAGACATTGCCCTAAACAAGGGCTAGTCCTTGTGCAGCAGCAAGCTGGGGATACAGACTGAAGAAAATGGGAAGATGAGCAGTCAGCTGCTGTCCACCCACACCTGAAGGTACTGCCTGTTGTCTACCAAATACCACAGGACTAGTGGTCAGCAATTGATTTAATACCTGCAAGACAGAGCTGCCTTTTAGACAGCCTTGGAAACTGAGTGCTGCACTCACCTCAACAAAGATGAAGCAGGGTATGATGGAATAACTTCTCTGGGTATTGTTTCCTAAAGCCATTTCTCATCACACTTCTGGGGGAGGCACTATTCAAAACTGTATTGTTCTGAAAAAGAGAAAAGAAAGGTATTTTAGCATGTTTCACTTTTTTACAAACTCCACATTTAATGTAATGCTAACACAACATAACATGGAGCATAACATGAATCATGTTTATAACATGGGGCACTGAACATCAGACCAGGGATACAGACTGAAAAGAGCACCAAGGTCTAACTTGCAATTGTACAAAATAACCTGGAAAGGCACTTCCTTTGCAGGATAGAAGCAGGAGACAGATACAAGTTACAAGATGCATCATCTGCTGACCAAAGAGCAATAAGGAATACAACTGTTTTCCATAATTACAATCAAATCCCAAGCAAAGGCTTCTTCTCCAAGACTGTAAACATCACATTTTCAGCTCACTGTCCTGTGAGCTGAAATAGTGCATTCTAAATCAAGAGGTTTTGATATTTGACACATGAACTTGTATTTCAAAAGGCACATTTGTAGTACATTGATTGTATACATGAACAAAATGTTTATCTGACTGAAGTACGTGAAGGAATGTGTCCAGAGAAGGGCAAGAAAGCTGGGGAGAGGTTTGGAGCCCAGCCCTATGAGGAGAGGCTGAGGGAGCTGGGGTTGCTCAGCCTGGAGAAGAGGAGACTCAGGGGAGACCTTCTTGCTGTCTACAACTCCCTGAAGGGAGGTTGTAGGCAGGTGGGGGTTGATCTCTTCTCCCAGGCAACCAGCACCAGAACAAGAGGACACAGTCTCAAGCTGCATCAGGGGATGCAGCTGGATGTTAGGCTGGATGTTAGGAAGTTCTTCCCAGAAAGAGAGATTGGCATTGGAATGTGCTGCCCAGGGAGGTGGTGGAGTCACTATCCCTGGAGGTGTTTAAGGAAGAGACTGGATGGGGTGCTTGGTGCCATAGTTTAGTTGATTAGATGGTGTGGGGTGATAGGTTGGACTTGCTGATCTCAAAGGGCTTCTCCAACCTGGTCAATTCCATTCCATTCCATTCCATTCCATTCCATTCCACTCTACGCTATGCTATGCTATGTTATGCTATGCTAAAATATGTCCTGCTCAAGATGACAGTACATTTTATGCACACACACACAACAAAAAACTAAGAAGAAAATACAACAAAAATGCAACAAATCAGTTTTTCTAGACTGCTACAAATTCTTACATTAATTCACCAAACCCAAACTGCTTAGCACTACTTTGGGCTACTGGCTACTCTAATTAACATAGCATAATACTCTGTGCTAAAACACTTCATCTCTTCATAGCACAAAAAGTAGGAGGGAACAGAAAACTAACATGGAGGCATTTTCTGCTGAGAGTGTGTGTGCTTTTCTGCATGCATGAGGTAGCACATCAAGAAGCTAAGTCTGGCTTAAGTGATTTTAGAGATAGGAATAGGTTAGCAGGGAAGGGAGGGGGCTGGAAATGCAGTATGTGTCTCAGAGCTGCCAGGTGCATGCTTGTACAGCTTGTAGAGAGAGAAAGAAAAGAATGGAAATCCTTTGCTATTGATTTTCATAAAAGAACATCAAGCAAGAGCACAGTCATACACAAACCCTACTATAATCATAAGTATCTCCACAGGTGAGGGCCAGAGGGGAGGAAGGAGGTGAAAGCTAGTGTATTTTCCAGTGCATGCCTTGCACATCTTCCCCTGGCTTTTTGACCTCACTGGTATTTGGGTGGCAAATGAGGCCTTAGTGTATGAAGCCTCTGAAGTTCATGAAGGGGTCAGAACTTTCTCACCAGCTCTCTGTAAGGTTACTAGAAAAAATACTACTATCAGAGGAGCTGGACCAGCTGCCAGTGCCTGCCACCTGCACCATGATGAGGGCTCTTGTCTTGCAGCCTGTGAATTACTTGATGTGTTTCTTAGCTCTTCACATTGACCCAGAGCTGTAAAATGCACAGTATATATGGTTTTGGCAACATGTTTCTAGGCACAACATGGCCATAACGACTCCAGTGATGCCACATCCTGCTATCAGAATGGCTTCTGAAAAAGGCCTTGAACTACCTTGAAAAAAGGCAGTTCCAGGTCAAAATAAAACAAACCAACCGAAAAACAACAACAAAAATAAACCAACAAAGAGAGAAAGACACCAACAGAAACAAAACCTCAAGAAATGTAGCTTGTGACACACTTCAGACACTCCCATCCTACAGTACCACAGTGCCACAGTATCACTAAGGTTGGAAGAGACCTCAAAGATCATAGAGTCCAACTTGTCACACCGTGTAAATTTTTTTAATTAATCCTACACTGCATCCCAGTCTGGAAATGCATATATTGTGGATTTTCAAAATGCCTGTTTTTCCAAACATTAGTGTAGCAAACAAAGTGTGGTTTATGTCAGAGGCTAGTGTCACTGTTTGAAAAAAAAAGAAAGCAAATCCATTTAGGATATGGAAAAAATTTCCAGTCATGGAATTACAGAATTGTCAGGGCTGGAAAGGACTTCAAGGATCACCTAGTTCCAACACCCCCCCTGCCATGGGCAGGGACACCTCACACTACATCAGGTAGCCCAGAGCCATATCCATCCTGGCCTTAAAAATCTTCGGGGATGAGGCTTCCACCACCTCCCTGGGCAACCTGTGCCAGTCTCTCACCACCCTCATGGGGAACAACTTCTTCTTAACATACAATCTCTATCTACTCACATCTAGTTTTGCTCCATTCCCCCCAAGTCCTATCACTCCCTGACACCGTAAAAAGCCCTTCCCCAACTTTCTTGTAGCCCCTTGCAGATACTGGAAGGCCACAATAAGGTCACCTTTGAGCCTTCTCCTCTCCAAACTGAACAGCCCCAACTCTCTCAGTATGTCTCCACAGGAGAGCAGCTCTAGCCCTCTGCTCATCTTCGTGGCCTTTCTCTGGACACCTTCCAGCACCCCCAAATCCTTCCTGTAACAGAGGCTCCAGAACTGGACACAGTGGTCCAGGTGGGGTCTCACCAGAGCAGAGCAGAGTGGGAGAATCACCTCCCTCAACCTGCTAGCTGTGCTTCTCTTGATGCATTCCAGGACACAGTTTGCTTTCCTTTTTCAACAACACTTTCAAGTGTTGTTGAAATGTCCTCAATGTCCTTTTAAGAAGGACATTGAGACTCTTGAACATGTCCAGAGCAGGGCAACAAAGCTGGTGAGAGGCCTTGAGCACAAGCCCTGTGAGGAGAGGCTGAGGGAGCTGGGGTTGCTCAGCCTGGAGAAGAGGAGGCTCAAGAGAGACCTTCTTACTGTCTACAACTCCCCGAAGGGAGGTTGTAGCCAGGTGGGGGTTGGTCTCTTCTCCCAGGCACCCAGCAGCAGAACAAGAGGACACAGTCTCAAGCTGTGCCAGGTGAACTTTAGGCTGGAGGTGAGGAGAAAGTTCTTCCCAGAGAGAGTTGTTAGCTGCCCAGGGAGGTAGTGGAGTTGCAATCCCTGGAGGCATTCAAGAGGGTGTTGGAGGTGGCACTTGGAGCCATGGTTTAGTAGTCATGAGGTCTTGGGTGACAGGTTGGACTTGATAATCTTTGAGGTCTTTTCCAATCTTATTGATTCTATGATTTTCACACCTCCACATCTTGTGCCATGTAATTCTCCCTTTAACTTGGCAAACCCTTTGTCCCTGACAGAATAGTAGGTTAAAGAGTTAAGACCAGATTATAATTTTAGTCCATGAACCTCTTTTTTTTTTATTGTGGAGACACACTATCTATTTTTCAAGTCCTGTTTTTCAACTGGCTTAGTGTAAAGATGTTAATATATCAGCATGTTCATGAATGCTTTGTCAGTTCAAGCATAGTAACAATCAAGGTTTTCTCTAACACTGCCCTGTAACTTCAATCCATGCCCTCAGTTCCAACTGCTATGACTGCTCTGTGCTCCCAACCAAAGCAGAGGCCTCCAAGACAACCCAAGAGTTTAAGAAACATTCTCAACAGAAAACTGAAAGCTACTGTCCAGACTAGCAAAGAAGCAGAGTAGTCATATAAAGCAGCCATATAAAATAGGGTAATTTAATGCTAGGGGACTCCTGATGTCATAAATATGTATCACTATGTCTGTTCTTTTAAGCTTATTGTGCACCACTGCTTTAAAAAACTGCATTGCCTATGGGAAAACGTTTTACATGTCAGCTTCTCTCCATGTGATGACACATTTGTGTCAAGACATAAGTAGTAAGAGTCCAAATAGTAGCCTGATCAGGCCAGCTAATTCCCAGACTGTTGGAAAAGTCTCTGCTAGCAAGTGCTTGTCATAGCAGGTCTTTTCATCAGCTCACTTGTCAGAAGAGGAAAGGGCAGGAATAGTGTGCTCTCTCGGTGGGAGCAACATCTTTTATCTCTCTCCAGCTAGCAGTGAATCCTCTAGGGACAGAGACAACAAAACACAGATTAGAGCAATCCCCAGATACTTTAGACTACAGACCAATCCAAGATAACCCGCTTTGGCCCAAAGAACAGGGGAATCACAGAAAAATATACAAACAAATGTTTTGACACAGTTACACTTTACAATCCACGAAGCTCTCTTTGCATCGAGCACATTCTCAAAGTGCAAAGCCTCTGACCAAAGCAATGGGAAATAACAGCTGTAAGATCAGCATCAGATACTGCCCTTTCCATTTCTTATTTCCTTTTTTGTTGATTTGACTCGATGGTTTAGGAACATTTTAGATCCCACTAGATGTAGCCTTTTAAGACCTGGTACGTGAGCACAGCATGAGAGTAGAATTGGTCAAATCTAATCTAAATAATAAGAGACCACTGTAGAAGGAATAACATTAATAATCTGGAGCTCTGGTATTATGAATTGCTTCTACACTTGAAACAATATATATGTAATTGTATAGTACAATATCTGTGAATTAGTTAGCACTAGTCAGTTCTCATCTTTCTCAGTTTACCTCTCATGCATTTTCAGAAAGCCCCTGATATCCAGTGTAGGAGGCACTGTTGGATATCTCCTGGGAGAACAAGCAGAGATACAGAATATACATAAATGAATTGAGAATTAACTGAAAAGGACCAGAAATAATAATAATAATACTACTAATAATAATAATACTCATAATCATAAAGAAATCAGGCTGAAGAGATTTTCTTCCTGCAGGGATCCATCCAGGAGAAAAGAAAAAAAGAAAAGTCAAATAGGGGAGGAAAGAAAAGTGCTCTAAAAAAAGGTATTTACAGGTCAGTAACCAGCAGAAGAATTTCTAAAAGGCCCATTCAGTTATGCTGTAAAGCTGCCATTTTTTTTTTAATTTCTTTTTTTTTTTTCCTTCCATATGAGCACACAGCAGAAAACAAAAAGGACATATCTAGGACAAACTAGCATTTGCTGAGCCTTTGCAATATTAAGTTCCTGCAAAAGACACAGTACAGGTGATGGGTGTCCTGTGAAATCAGTGCTCAAATCAATTAACTGCTGGCCCTTTCCTCAAAGGACAGTGGCCACTCTTATGTTTTTAAAGCTATGTCCTACATAGGTGAGAAGATAGACTGCATTAGGAATAGTGTGGCCAGCAGGAGCAGGGAAGTCATTGTGCCCCTGTATTCTGCATTGGTTAGGCCACACCTCAAATACTGTGTCCAGCTCTGGGCCCCTCAGTTTAAGAAGGACATTGAAACACTTGAACGTGTCCAGAGAAGGGCAACAAAGATGGGGAGAGGCCTTGAGCACAAGCCCTATGAGGAGAGGCTGAGGGAAGTGGGATTGTTTAGCCTGGAGAAGAGGAGGCTCAGGGGTGACCTCATTGCTCTCTACAACTACCTGAAAGGTGGTTGTAGCCAGGAAGGGGTTGGTCTCTTCTCCCAGGCAACCAGCACCAGAACAAGAGGACACAATCTCAAGTTGTACCAGGGGAAGTTTGGGCTGGAGGTGAGGAGAAAGTTCTTCACCGAGAGAGTCATTCCTCATTGGAATGTGCTGCCCAGGGAGGTAGAGTCACCATCCCTGGAGGTGTTCAAGAGGGGATTGGATGTGGCACTTGATGCCATGGTCTAGTCATGAGGTCTGTGGTAACAGGTTGGACTCGATGATCTTTGAGGTCTCTTCCAACCTTGGTGACACTGTGATACTGTGATACTGTGAAGATTAACATTATGGCTTTAGATATTGCTGCAGTAAGGCGCCTGTGCACCAGTGGAAAATATAACAATCCAGAAAAGCTAACAAGCATACCTGGTCTCACTTTCAAACAGTGTTTCATTCAGTCAACACCAGTGCAGGTTTCTTTTGCTGTTAGCTACTGGAATGGAGTAACTACTGCTCGGACTATGACAGCAGCATAACCACTGGTGGTACATATGAGACATCACTGCAGAATCACAAATCTGCTCAGACTCTCAGAGTTTAGGTGAGGATGACAGCCAGTGGTCATGTGGCACCATGATATGATTCAAGCACAAAGAAAAAAAGGCACTGGATCTCCCACCTCTCTTCACCTAGGAAGTTTCATGATCTTTTCAACAGTGTCTAACGTTCTGCTTCAAAATAAAACAGCTGTTGTATTAGGAGGGATACAGCTTTGGCATTTCTGTAACAATGAAAAGATACTTAAAATTCAAGCACTTTCCCCTTTGTAAATCAGTTTAACCTTGCACCAACTATTTGCAACCCTCTGGTTGGCAATTGTCTTCAAATTATCCAGACTTCTTTTCTTCTCATTAGGAATTCTGTTTGCAATTAAAAAAAAGAAATCGCTAAAACTTCTGCACCAGTCCATCAAGCATCAATTTGCCCAGCTGAAACATGAAATTGCATGTCAAACCTCTATTCAATTAAGAAAACAAATTCAAACTAATGCCACTAATTACCCAAGCTTTTGCAGAGAACTGTATCATTATAACAATTAGTTATTACACTAGCTCTTACAGATCTCATTCTAAAGCAGAATCCTCTCTTTCCTGTGGGGGGAAATAGAGCCAGAAATAGTTGAAGCAATTTGCCAGACCATCACACAATGACTCAATGTCTAGGCTGAAGAAAGACACATTAATCTCAGAATCCTGTCAAGTGCTCCATCCACTTGACTATACAATCTCTGCACTTCAAATGTACTTGCAAATTCCTGCACAAGAGCTGCACAGTTTGTACATTTAACTTATACAGACTTCCCTTACCTTGCCACTGAAAACAAACTGAGTTTTACAAGTGAAACATACAATATTTTCAATCATATGCACATCACAACCTTGCAAAAGCACCAATCAAACACAGACCAAACTTTGCATCCTCTCTATGAAACTTCATCCTGGCATGTTCATAGGCACCTCACTATCCCCCTAGCATGAACATGCACACAGTTTTGAACGGGTTGCAACAGGATAATAGAAGGTTAAAATGTCTTTCCCAAAGCTCTTTCCCACATAAACCTAAACAATGCATATAAAAGGGCCTAAGGAATCCAAGGTATGAGTTTCCTGGAAAAGGCAGGCATGTCTATTTAATAGTTTTCCTGGCTAAAGTACAGACATTTGTAGTGCTTTCATGGTAATGAGAAACACTAAGTGGGTGCCCTGAATCATACCATTCCAAAAGCTAGTTGTGTGAGCAAAAGAACAAATTACATTGTAGCACAAAGACCTGTTCCTGATTTGGTCTGTCTGCCTTGCATCCAAACATAATTAGACTGTTTGCTTTGTGTTATTGCTTAAAAAGCAGTAAAAACAAGAAAGCAGCAGCACTTCTGCAACAATTAAAAGGTACCGGACAACTGGCACTGAGTTTGCTGCCACAGTGAGCCAGAACACAGTGGTTTTAACTTCATTATGCATGATAAAGTTATCCTTTAGCTCAGGTTGTCCTTGATCTACAGAAAAGTGTATACATACAATGGAGCATGGGCATGAGGTAAGACACTGCTCATTATCAAAGAACTCTTTAGCCCATTCACCATGAACTGAGAGGCACAGAGCCATCAACAGCTTGGCCACTAGCAACATGGTGTTATTGGACATTGCATGCCCAAATCCTGACTAAGGTGTTTGAGCCATAATTGATTTTTCATAGTTAACTGGGAAATTGCCTAGTAGCTGACCATGAAGAAATGTACCGTCAAAGGTTCAAGTTTTGGCTGGTAACTGTCTCCCAGACCATGGCTGTATCAGCAGCACAACTCCCTACTTGGCAAGAACACTGAAATGAGGAGCTGAACGGATGAAGCAGGAGCTCAGTTTACTAGATCTAGATCTCATCAGAGAATAACTTCTATTATACATTTTCTTAACAGCATAAATGCCTGGTTTCTATTAAAGCTAGGCCATTCAAAGAAATTGGCCTGTCAGAAGAAGTGCTTCTCACATATGTCTCCACACTCCATGACAAGAAACTAATTACATGTCACTAATGATTGCAAGTAAAAGAACAAAAATCTGCCACCAATGTACAGAATAAAACCACATTCACCATCACAGCAAACAATTTTGCAGCATTTCACTATTAAACCAGAAAAACACTTTCTCTGACAAGATTTCTGACCTTTTTTGCTGCTAGCAGAGGTCATATTTTAACATTTCTGCACTCATATTAGCAAACCATTTTATGGCAAGCAATGATACCTAAGTAATACAATTTACAGCACATCTGAAATTATTATCCTTGGCACAAACCCCACCTTATTATGAAGAAAGCTACACTAAAATCTATCTGGATTCTTAAATTACCAATCTCTTAAAAATATGTTGCTGAATTCCTGGTGGTAAAGCAGAGTTTGATCCAGGTAAGAAAATGGTGTTAGAAATGTTAAGTGTTCTGTCATGGACGTTTTCCCTTGCTACTATCATCATTTGGAAAATTATCCTGTGTCAGTACAAAATCCACAGACAGATTGACTGATAAGAGATATGTACAATTTGTATCTTCAAGAGAGTTCAAGTGCTTTGTCAGGATGGCAGAGACCTCATAACTTCTCACTGCAAGGGGGTAAGTGAAACACCAATGCCACAGCCGCTAAGCAACAAAACTTACATGGATGTAACTTGGCTAGAACTGCATAGATGCTGTCTTAGTAGAACCCAAACCAGCTGTTTAAATAGTAACTACATAGATTTACGGGATCATTTAGGTTGGATAAGACTTTCAAGATCATCAGGTCCAATCATTTATTCATGTATGGTATCACCCAGGGGGATAGAGAAAATGGCTAGAAGTCTTATATTGAACTATTTCACACTTGCCAACCTCTCCTTGTTGTGTAAGTCTGAAAATGTCATTATGGTTGATCTGTTTCATTTGGTGAGGTATTGAATTCCTTGTGACAAAGTTTCCTGTACCAATTACTCAGTGTTGCCTTGGGTGACACGCACTAAAATGCAAACCACAGCAAAACCATATGAACAAGAAGTTTAACCTACTATAGGTTAGGCCCAAGGCCACGGGGGGATGGGCAGTCTCAGATCTGGCCAGCTGAGACTAGCCTAGCAGTGGGGGGGGAAGGAGGAGCCCTGAGGGTTTGGGTGTACCCTCAGGTGGGGGATGGGATTTCTCTGGGTCTGTTTTGGGTTCTCTCTCTTGTCACTGTATTTCTAGTTCTCTGCACGCACTCACTGTTCTATTTAAACTTTTTCATCACTTTTGCAATCCGTTTGTTTGAGTCGTCATTTCTGCGCGTGGTGGGGAGGGGGTCTGCCCCAACCCATTACACCAGCATACCACTGAATTTGTCGGTACAATTAGCAAGATTGATCCTGCTCCTAACTTTCATTTAACTCAGAAAGAGCTAATTGTTGTCCCTCCCATTTTAATCTAAATTAAATAGTTGTGGTTTATCGTGGGCAAAAGATAAAGACTTCATCTGGCCTTTACCCATCCACCTGAAGGCACATCATCTGGTTTTGACTAACTAATTTACCTTAGGGCCTTATGTGAACAAATGCAACAGGCACCTGGTCAGTTCTTTTCTGACCAGTTAAAATTCCACATACCCTCAAAGTTATTTGTAACAATAAGCTGGCAGGTGAGATCAGCAATAAATTAATAGTTCATAGACACATGGGACTCTGAATTCCAAAGATTAGTAATATGATTAGCTTGATAAAATAGAAGGAGTCTATAGTTTTAAAAGGAATGGATTCAAGACTTAAAACTACAGCTGAGAATAGTCATGAGAGATGGGTGCTCCGTTTTGCGGTATCCTAAACCACCAGTCTTAAAATACTATAGAGAGATCTCATTTCACCATCTCTTTTGCACAACCCACAAAGAAAATTTGCAGCTGACACTTTTTCAACGCTCCGGCTGGAAAACAAATATGAAAGCATGACCTCCCTGATATTTGGAATACTACCATGAAGGGCTCATGATTGAATTTCACCTTTTGAAACCAACTCCATTGCATCTAATGCCTCTTAATGCAAAGTCCTGACAAGCACTGAGGAAATAGGAAAACGGGTACAGGATGGAGGGGAGATAAGCAAAACTGGCCGCAGGTCTTGTCTGTGATGGGAAAACACATGATTGAAAATGTGTTGAGAGGCTGTCTCAAGATTGCCTGACCATGTTCTCATGGGCGACTTGAACCTGCCTGATATCAGCTGGGAACGCAACACAGCAGAGAGGAGGCAGACTAGGAGGTTCTTAGAGTGCATGGAGGACAGCTTCTTATCCCAGGTGCTGCACAAGCCTACCAGGGGTAAGGCTATGCTTGACCTCCTCTTCACCAATAGGGAAGGGTTGGTGGGTGATGTGGTGGTTGGATGGTGTTTAGTGGCCAGTGACCAGGAGATAATTGAATTCTCATTATTCGGTCAAGCTAAGAGGGGTAGTAAGAAGACCTCCACTCTGGACCTCTGGAGGGCAGACTTCAGGATACTTAAGGAAGTAACTCAGAGGGTTCCTTGGGATAAAGCCCTTAAAAATAAAGGGGTCCAGGAGAGCTGGACCTGCTTCAAGGAAGAACTCTTGAAGGCTCAGGGACAGGCTGCGCCAATATGCCAGAAGATGAGCTGCCGGGGCAGACAGCCAGCCTGGATGGTAAATGAACTTTAAATAGACCTAGGGTGAAAAAAGAGGGTGTATCACCTTTGGAAGAAAGGTGACGTAGCCCAGGAAACGTTTAAGGATGTTGCCAAATCATGTAGGAAGAAAATTAGGGAGGCAAAAGCACATTTGGATCTTAAACTGGCCTCTGCTGTGAAGGACAACAAAAAGTCCTTCTATAAATACATTAATAGCAAAAGAAAGGGCAAGGACAACCTCCACTTCTTGGTGGACATAGAGGGAAATGTTGTATCAAGGATGAGGAAAAGGCAGAGGGGGAAAGGGTTAATAGTCTCCTGGTGGCTGGTGACAAACAGAGGGGCAGCTCACCAGCAGTAGAGAGAAGGAGAGGTGGTAAGGGCTCTCAACTTGCTGCCCTGAGGCAAGCCATGAATGATCCAACAGGACATTCTGTGGAAACCGAGGGGATTTGGCACAAGAGGAGGACAGGGCCAGCCCAGCTGAAGTGCTTCTATGCAAATGCGTGCAGCTTGGGCAACAAACAGGATGAGTTAAAGGCCACTGTGCTGCTGGGATGCCACAACATAGTGGCTGTTACTGAAACTTGGTGGGATGAATCCCATGACTGGAATGTAGGGATAGATGGGCATAAACTCTTTAGGAAGGATAGGCAGAGAAGGAGAGGAGGAGGTGTTGCCCTCTATGTCAATAGCCAGTTGGAATCAGTGGAGCTCCAACTGGGGAGGGATGATGAGCTAGTTGAGAGTGTGTGGGTTAAAATTAACAGCAGGACAGGGGAAGGAGATATTACTGTGGGGGTCTCCTACAGGCCACCTGACCAGCAGATCCAAGCAGATGAGGCCCTCCATAGGCAAATAGAAGCGGCTTCCAGGTCACAAGCCCTGGTCCTCATGGGTGATTTCAACCACCCGGACATCTGCTGGAGGGACAACACAGCAAGGCACCAGCAATCCAGGATGTTCCTGGAATGCATAGAAGACAACTTCCTCCTCCAAATGGTGGAGGAACCAACAAGAAATGGTGCTATGCTGGACCTTGTTCTCACCAACAGGGAAGGGCTGGTAAGCAATGTGAGGCTCAGAGACGGCCTTGGCTGCAGTGACCATGAAGCAGTTGAATTTAACATCCTCAGGGCAATCAGGAGGAAGTATTCCAAGCTTACCACCCTAGACTTTAGGCGTGCAGATTTTGATCGCTTCAGGGATCTGATAGCCAAAGTGTCGTGGGACAAAGCCGTGGAGGGAAGAGGGACCCAGCTGGTCAGTATTCAAGGACCACCTCCTCTGTGTCCAGGAGCTCTGTGTACCAACAAAGAGAAAAGCGGGAAAGAATGCTAGGAGGCCTGCCTGGATGGGAAAGGAGCTACTGGACACACTATTACTCAAAAAGAAACTCTACAGGAAGTGGAGAGAAGGACAGGTAGAACAGGGGGAGTATAAGGAAGCTGCCCGAGCAGCAAGAGTCCTGGTTAGGAAAGCCAAAGCAGAGTTTGAATTGAATCTAGCCAGGGAGATTAAAGGGAACACTAAGAACTTCTACAGGTATGTTAATGGGAAGAAGAAGACTAGGGAAGGTGTGGGCCCCATCAGAAAGGAAAATGGTGACATGGTCACAAGTGATGAGGAAAAGGCTGAGGTACTTAATAACTTCTTTACCTCAGTCTTCACTGCAAGGGCCTCTAGCCACACTCCTGATGTTATGGAAGTCAATGCCAGGGACGGGGAGGAAGAACCACCCATTGTAAGTGCAGATCAGGTTCGTGATCATCTGAAGAACCTGAAAGTGTTCAAGTCCATGGGACCTGACAGGATACACCCACGGGTACTGAGAGAACTGGCAGATGAGGTTGCTAAACCCCTCTCTATTATATTTCAAAAGTCATGGCAATCTGGTGAAGTCCCCACAGACTGGAAAAGGGGAAACATTGCCCCCATCTTCAAAAAGGGTAAGAAGGAGGAGCCAGGGAACTCCAGGCCAGTCAGTCTCACCTCTGTGCCCAGAAAGATCATGGAGCAGATCCTCCTGGAGTCACTACTCGCTCAAAAGAATAGTGAAGAGGTGATTGGGAGCAGTCAGCATGGCTTTGCCAAGGGCAAATCCTGCCTGACCAACCTGGTGGCCTTCTATGAGCAGGTGACAAAATTAATAGATGAGGGGCAAGCAACTGAAGTTGTTTAAATGGACCTGAGCAAAGCCTTCGACACTGTCCCGCACCACATCCTGGTCTCCAAACTGGTGACACATGGGTTTGATGGGTGGACCACTAGATGGATAAGGAACTGGCTTGATGGCCGCACCCAAAGAGTGGCTGTCAATGGCTCCATGTCCCAGTGGAAGCCAGGGACAAGCGGAGTCCCTCAGGGATCAGTCCTGGGACCTGTCTTGTTCAACATCTTTGTGGGTGCCATGGACAGTGGCATTGGGTGCACCCTCAGCAAGTTTGCTGACGACACCAAGCTGTGTGGTGCAGCAGACACGCTGGAAGGAAGGGAGGCCATCCAGAGGGACCTTGACAGGCTGGAGAGGTGGGCACAAGCCAACCTCATGAAGTACAATAAGAGCAAGTACAGGGTCCTGCAGCTGGGTGGAGGCAATCCCAGGCACAAATCCAGGCTGGGCAGGGACTGGCTGGAAAGTAGCCCTGAGGAGAGAGACTTGGGGGTGCTGGTGGACAAAAAGCTCAACATGAGCTCTCAATGTGCTCTTGCAGCCCGCAAGGCCAATCAGATCCTGGGCTGCATCAGGAGAAGTGTGGCTAGCAGGTCGAGGGAGGTGATCCTCCCCTCTACTCAGCTCTGGTGAGACCCCACCTGGAGTACTGCCTCCAGTTCTGGAGCCCCTATTACAAGAGGGATCTGGAGGTGCTGGAACGTGTCCAGAGAAGGGCCACAAGGATGATCAGAGGGCTGGAGCACCTCTCCTATGAGGGCAGACTGAAGGAGTTGGGGCTGTTCAGTCTGCAGAAGAGAAGGCTCCCAGGTGACCTCATTGTGGCCTTCCAGTATCTGAAGGGGGCCTACAGGAAGGCTGGGGAGGGACTTCTGAGGATGTCAGGTAGTGATAGGACTAGGGGGAATGGAATGAAGCTGGAGGTGGGGAGATTCAGGCTAGATGTGAGGAGGAGGTTCTTCACCATGAGAGTGGTGAGACTCTGGAATGGGTTGTCCAGGGAGGTGGTCGAGGCCCTGTCCCTGGGGGTGTTTAAGGGCAGGTTGGATGAGGCTCTGTCCAGCTTGATCTAGTGTGGGGTGTCCCTGCCTGTGGCAGGGGGGTTGGAACTAGGTGATCCTTGTGGTCCCTTCCAACCCTGACTGAAACTATGAAACTATGAAACTATGAAACACCTTCCTTGCCTGAGTTTTTACTAGCAGGACAGAATGTCTTCCAGACAGCTGGCCTGCAGAGCTGGCAGAAGGAGCCAGGGAGCTGCATAGTTTCCCTATGTTCCAGGAGCAGGTAGCTGGAGCTCTCCTCAGCTGCTTGGATCCCCACAAGTCGATGGGACCAGATGGGATCCATCCTAGGGTGCTGAGCGAGTTGGCAGATGAGCTGGCCAAGCCACTCTCCATCATTTTTCAACAGTCCTGGCTCACTGGCGAGGTCCCAGAGGACTGGAAGCTGGCCAACATGGTGCCCATTCACAAGAAGGGCTGGTTGAATGAGCCAGGGAATTATAGGCCTGTCAGCCTGACCTCAGTGCCAGGCAAGATTATGGAACAGGTCATCCTGAGTGCAATCACACAGCACTTAGAGGATGGCCAAGGGATCAGGCTCAGCCAGCATGGATTTAGGAAGGGCAGGTCCTGCCTAACCCACCTGATGTCTTTGTATGATCAGGTGACTGCCTGGTGGATGTCGGGAGGCCTGTGGATGTAGTCTAACTGGACTTCAGCAAGGCCTTTGACACCGTCCCCCATAGCAAACTCATGGCCAAGCTGTCAGCCCATGGCTTGGACAGGAGCACTCTGAGCTGGGTTAGGAACTGGCTGGAGGGCCAAGCCCAGAGAGTGGTGGTGAATGGTGCCACATCCAGCAGGCGGCCAGTCACCAGTGCTGTGCCCCAAGGATCAGTGCTAGGCCCCATGCTCTTTAACATCTTTATTGATGATCTGGATGAGGGCATTGAGTCCATCATCAGTAAATTTGCGGACGACACCAAGCTGGGGAAAGGAGTTGATCTGCTGGAGGGTGGAGAGGCTCTGCAGAGGGACCTCGACAGGCTGGACAGATGGGCAGAGTCCAACGGCATGAGATTGAACACATCCAAGTGCCGGGTTCTGCACATTGGCCACAACAGCCCCATGCAGTGCTACAGGCTGGGGTCAGAGTGGCTGGAGAGCAGCCAGGCAGAGAGGGACCTGGGGATACTGGTCGATGGTAGGCTGAACACGAGCCTGCAGTGTGCCTAGGCAGCCAAGAGGGCCAATGGCATCCTGGCCTGCATTAAGAACAGTGTGGTCAGCAGGAGTAGGGAGGTCATTGTGCCCCTGTACACTGCACTGGTCAGGCCACACCTTGAGTCCTGTGTCCAGTTCTGGGCCCCTCAGTTTAGGAAGGATGTTGACTTGCTGGAACGAGTCCAGAGAAGGGCAACAAAGTTGGTGAGGGGTTTGGAACACAAGCCCTATGAGGGTAGACTGAGGGAACTGGGGTTGCTTAGCCTGGAGAAGAGGAGACTCAGGGGAGACCTTATTGCTCTCTACAACTACCTGAAGGGAGGTTGTAGACAGGCAGAGGTTGGTCTCTTCTCCCAGGCAGCCAGTACCAGAACAAGAGGACACAGTCTCAGGCTGCACCAGGGGAGGTTCAGGTTGGATGTTAGGAAGAAGTTCTATACAGAGAGAGTGATTGTCCATTGGAATGTGCTGCCTGGGGAGGTGGTGGAGTCACCATCATTGGAGGTGTTCAGGAGGAGGCTTGGTGGGGTGCATGGTGCCATGGGTTAGTTGATTAGGTGGGTTGGATTGGTTGATGGGTTGGACGCGATGATCTTGAAGGTCCCTTCCAACCTGGTTTATTATTCTATTCTATTCTATTCTATTCTATTCTATTCTATTCTATTCTATTCTATTCTATTCTATTCTATTCTATTCTATTCTATTCTATTCTATTCTATTCTATTCTATTCTATATTGTCTTTTGCTTATGGAATGTGAAGGACAGGCCTTTTGTGATCTGAAGAGCATAGCGAGAACAGCAGTTAGACCTACATTGTAGACAAGTTCCAAGCATAAGCACACCAAACACCAGAAAGCTAAAGCACTTTCATAATGTCCACAGAGCCTTAGGGATCATTGCAACTAAGAATGGTTCACCCAGGTATGCTGCCTCACAACCCTATAATGGACTTTTTAGTCTCCCTGCCTTCCCTGGACAGTACTGTCCTACACCTTCTTTCCCTGATGTTGTTTATTATTATTATTATTATGATTGTTATTATTATCATCATCATCATCATCATCATCATCATCATCATCATCACCATCATCATCACAGTTCATTATAGTTTCACAGTTATGCACAGAATGCATTCTGGGAATCCCAATATTAAAAACATATTTCAAAAATACATGCAGCGTGTGCTTCTCCTATGCATTCCTTACTGAGCCTAAGTTCAAGCAAGCTGCTGGTTAACACATTTGAGCGTCATCATTGAGTCATGTCCTTCTTACTGGTAGGAGGGTGGGTGCTGATTGACAGCCGCCTAAACATGAGCCAGCAGTTTGCCCAGGTGGCTAAGAGGGTGTGGAAGACGACAAGTTTGTCTCTCTTAATGTAAATCAACAAAGATAAAGTGACTAATCCTGGATGCAAATCAGCTTGTGATTGCATCGTGATAACATGGGACTACAACAATGGACCCAAGGACCCAGCCATCACACCTTTAGGGCAAGATAATCTCCACCTGTTTCCTGAAGCTTTGTCTGGATGGAGACGGGGTAGACAGATTTCCCCCCCCCTCCAGCCCGGTTCTTGCCCAACACACACAGATTTCCTGCCACGGGAATTCCTGAGGGTCAATATTTGACTACATACCAACACCTGCCTGAGGACTAAAAAACTGTATTTAAGACTTGAGCAACTACTGGTTTGTAGAGAGAAACAGGAGAGAGAAACAGAGAGGAAAACACAGGAGACGGGCCAGGCCGCTGAGAAGAGAAAGCCAGGACGATGCTGCTCCGGAGAAAAGAAGCTGCCCGGAGGACCACAGCTCCAGCCAAATCCTCAGCACCCCTCCTCTACAGACCCAGGCTGCCCAGAGGAGCCTCAGCACTGTTCCTGTATCAACCCAACATCTCCCCAGAGGACCACAGCTGTTCTCCAGTAAAAGCCTCACCAGCGTTTCTCTCTACAAACCCAACATCTGCAGCACCTTGCCTCCACAGACTTTAACTGTCTTGGGGGGGGGATGAGGGGTGTGGTAATATAATTCCTTTCCTCTTCTATAATTCCTTTCCTCTTCTATCTCTATCTCTCGTCTCTCTCTCTCTCTCTCTCTCTTCCCTCTCCCCTTTCTTATGTCCACTTTAGTTATGTAATAAATAGTCTAGCTGTTGATACTTTGGCCTCGTTTGTGCCTTTAATTTCACAACACGGGAATATTTAAAAGAACTGTGTCTCCGGACCGAGACATCTAATGTCTCCAGACCGTGACAGAGGGCCACGGGCATCCTGGCCGGCATTAGGAATAGTGTGGCCAGCAGGAGCAGGGAAGTCATTCTGCCCTGTCCTCTGCATTGGTTAGGCCACACCTTGAGTACTGTGTCCAGTTCTGGGCCCCTCAGTTTAAGAAGGACATCGAGACACTTGAATGTGTCCAGAGAAGGCAACAAAGATGGGGAGCGGCTTTGAGCACAAGCCCTATGAGGAGAGGTTAAGGGAGCTGGGATTGTTTAGACTGGAGAAGAGGAGGCTCAGGGGTGACCTCATTGCTCTCTACAACTACCTGAAGGGTGGTTGTAGCCAGGAAGGGGTTGGTCTCTTCTCCTAGGCAAGCAGCACCAGAACAAGGGGACACAGTCTCAAGCTGCACCAGGGGAAGTTTAGGCTTGAGGTGAGGAGAAGGTTCTTCACTGAGAGAGTCATTTGTCATTGGAATGTGCTGCCCAGGGAGGTGGTGGAGTCACCATCTTTGAAGGTGTTCAAGAGGGGATTAGACCTGGCACTTGGTGCCATGGTCTAGTCATGAGATCTGTGGTGACAGGTTGGACTCAATGATCCTCTAGGTCTCTTCCAACGTTGGTGATACTGTGATACTGTGTAATAGTTATAGCCTCACCTTAACTGGCCAGCAGGATTTCACTGATGCCTTGAGCAACTTGCACTGAAACAGAACTGGCGCAACCAGTCTTGGCCCCGGTCTGCCCCTCTCCCAGCTATCCACCATTGTCACACATCTGCTCCCTGCCAGTTCCCAAGAGGATACAACCAACCCAGCTGATAGAGACGAAAGAAAAGGCTGTGGGATGGTTTGACTGATAACTGAATCAAGAAAAAAATGAATGGCCCTTTCACACGTCTCTTTGATGAGCAAGAAATAGAACATCCTTATCCTTTATTTGTAGGAGGAGACTTGTGCAAAGTGCCGGCTAATCTCAGATGGAGATCTGTAAGGAAATTTCCAGGCCTCACTTCCTCCCATTTTCCTGCTGTGAGAACTTAGGAAGCCAATACTTTTTGAGAGTGTTCATAGACATGCAATAGAATAGAAGTCCACATAATAGAATTAGCCAGGTTGGAAAAGACCTTCAAGATCACTGAGTCCAACCTATCAACCAATACCATCTAATCAATTAAACCATGGCACCAGGTGTCTAATCCAATCCCCTCTTGAACACCTCCAGGGATGGTGATTCCACCACCTCCCCAGGCAGCACATTCCAATGGCCAATCTCTCGTTCTGGGAAGAACTTCTTAACATTGAGCCTAAACCTCCTCTGCTGCAGCTTGAGTCTGTGTCCTCTTGTTCTGGGGCTGGTTGCCTGGGAGAAGAGACCAACCCCCACCTGGCTACAACCTCCCTTCAGGTAGTTGTAGAGAGCAATGAAGTCTCCCCTGAGCCTCCTCTAAGCAATTCCAGCTCCCTCAGCCTCTCCTCATGGGGCTGTGCTCCAGACCCCTCCCCAGCTTTGTTGACCTTCTCTGGACACATTCCAGCAACTCAACATCTTTCCTAAACTGAGGGGCCCAGAACTGGACACAGGACTCAAGGTGTGGCCTCACCAGTGCAGTGTACAGGGCAGAATGACTTCCCTGCTCCTGCTGGCCACACTATTCCCGATCCAGGCCAGGATGCCATTGGCCTTCTTGGCCACCTGGGCACACTGCTGTCTCATGTTCAGACTACTACTATCTGTACCCCCCAGGTCCCTTTCTGCCTGGCTGCTCTCCAGCCACTCTGACCCCATCCTGTAGAACTGCATGGGGTTGTTGTGGCCAATATGTAGAACCCTGCACTTAGATATGTAGTTAGTGTAAAGCTAAAACAGTGGGAACACTTGAGGTGAGGAAAAATGGGTAGGTTTTTTTTTTCCCTTCATATGATGAATGCTGCATTGAAAATTTCAAGTCAAAATCACAGTGAGCTAGCAGTAAACACTAGGCCTGTAACAGGCACAGTAGACTCTACACAGAGAAAAATAAATGCATTCATTCTGTCCCCTCAGGGCCAAACAAGCAAAACTATCCAAGTATTGATTGCAAGCTGTAACAAGAAAGTAAATGAGCAACTGCCTCACCACATTGCAGCCTTTGGTGATGAGATCCAGAGGCACAATGCCCTGCTCCTCTGATATTCTGGTAATCATACTGACAGTGGCACTGCAAGGGATGTATGAGGACTGCATGGACTCCCATGCAGATTTGATGTGGATGTTTTACCTGTTCACCTGGTTTGTAAACACCACTTTCATCTTTCTCTCTTGTAAAGGTAGAGTACAAGGGATTGCTGGCATACCTGCTCAGATCCTTCATACAAAATACTATGATAGAAAAATAGTCCTAATTCCTTGTTTTCCTCTTTGTACCTCTGTGTCCATTATGTGGCCAGGGGAAGCCACTGTAACCCCTACAAGCTGACTGCTGTTATCATAGAAGCATAGAAATGACTCTTTGGAAAAGACCTTTGAGATCATCAAGTCCAACCTATCATCCAACACCATCTAATCAATAAACCATGGCACAAAGCACCCCATCCAGTCTCTTCCTAAACACCTCCAGTGATGGTGACTCCACCGCCTCCCTGGGCAGCACATTCTAATTTCTCGGTATCTGTCCATTTCTAAGGGCAGTATTGTACTATAGCTCCTGTAGTTTATGTGGGCCTAAGATACACAATCTGAATGGTGAGCCAAGAATTAAAAAAGGTACTGAGGTGGATTGCAAACTGGCTCCACAACAGAGTTCAGAGGGTTGTCATCAGTGGCACAGAGAAAATTTGGAGCTTGTGGCCAGTGGTCTTCCCCAGGGATCAGTACTGGGACCAGTTTTATTCAATATCTTTATTAACAACTTGGATGAGGAGATTGAGAGTACCCTCAGCTAGTTCACAGAAGATACAAAACTGGGGGTGGCTGACACCTGTCAGGCTGTGCTGACATCCAGGGAGATCTGGACAGCCTGGAGATCTGGCTGCAGGCAAACCTCAGGAAGTTAAATAAGGACAAGTGCAGGGTCCTGCATCTGGGGAGGAATAACAACAGGCACCAGGACAGGTTAGGGGCTGCCTTGCTGGAAAGCAGCTCCACAGAGAAAGATCTTGGAGTGATGGTGGACAGCAAGTTCTGCATGGGACAACAGTGGCCAAGAGAGCCAATGATATCCTGGGGTGCAGCAGGAAGAGTGTGTCCAGAAGGTCTAGAGAAGTTATTCTCCCCTGGTGAGACCACACATGGAATCTTGTGTCCAGTTTTGGGCTCCCCAGTTCAAGAGAGACAGAGACCTGATGGAGAGAATCCAACAGAGAGCCATGAGGATGCTTAGGGGACTTGAGCATCTCCTAATGAAGAGAGGCTGAGAGCCCTGGGTCTGTTTCATCTTGCAGAGACTGAGAGGGGATCTGATCAATGTGTATAAATATCTGAGGGGTGGCTGTCAAGTGGAGGGGACCAAGCTAAATTCAGTGGCTCACAGTGATAAGGCAAAGAACAACAGGTTCAAGCTTGACCATAGAAGATTTCACCTCAACATGAGGAGAAACTTCTTTACAGTGAGTGTGACAGAGCCCTGGAATAGGCTGCCCAGGGAGGTGGTGGAGTCTCCTTCTCTGGACACACTCAAAACCCACCTGGCTGCATTCCTGTGTGGACTACCCTAGGTGTTCCTGCTTTGGCAGGGGGGTTGGACTCGATGATTTCTTGAGGTCCCTTCCAACCTCTAATGCACTGATACTGGTAGACTGCCTGATATCATAATAGTTTATTAAAGTAACTGTTGTTAGTCCAGTGTATTTATTACCTGGAAGCAAACAAACATACAAACAAGAGAATAATCTGCAAACAGTGCCAAAACCATTTCAAAATAGTTTTTACAGACTTTGTAATCTCTCTCTCTTCTCTGGGGTGTTGTGCTCACCACACATCCCTCCCCGAATCCTACAGCTGACAGCTTCAGTGTGGGATGAGAGAGAGGGTTATGGCAAGCTGCCAGTGGCTGGAGCTTTTCTCCAAGAGGAAGGCATCAGTGCTGACAGTGGGAGCTTATCGTCTTTAGTCTAGGATCAAATCTGGTTTATTTTTGTATGTCTTCTAGCATACTTTACACCTTGCTTGTTCTACATTCTTCTGCAATTCCATGTCAGAATTTAGATTTGCTAAATATGGTCTAGAATCATAGAATCAACAAGATTGGAAGAGACCTCCAAGCTCACCCAGGCCAATCTATCACCCAGTCCCAACCAATCAACTAGACCATGGCACTGAGTGCCTCATCCAGTTTTTTCTTGAAGATCTCCAGGGAGGGCAACTCCACCACCTCCTTGGGCAGCACATTCCAATGGTCAATCACTCTCTCTCTGAAGAACTTCTTCCTAACATCCAGCCTGAACCTCACCTGGCACAGCTTGAGACTGTGTCCTCTTGTTCTGGTGCTGGTTACCTGGGAGAAGAGACCAACCCCCAGCTGGCTACAACCTCCCTTCAGGGAGTTGCAAACAGCAAGAAGGTCTCCCCGGAGCCTCCTCTTCTCCAGGCTAAGCAACCCCAGCTCCCTCAGTCTCTCCTCACATGGCTTGTGCTGGTTTGTGTTTACTTTACCTATACTTTATTTGCCCTCCTTGTAACACCACATGTCTGCTCTCCTCCACATCACATTTTTATCTGAGGTGCCAAGGGTTCCTTTTATGCAGAATAGCAACTTGTAGGTAGAGGAATATAGGAAAATTTTACATGATACAATCAAACAAAAGCAAGCTAAAGCTAAACCTGACAATGCAGCAGCTACCACTTTGTTAAACAACTGCTGTTGTAATTTTATAAAAGGAAATAGAGCAGTCAGGCCAAGGCAAGCCCTGACAATGCAGATCTGACAAAACCTTGTCCTTTCAGAATTAAGTCAGAACCTGTGCTCTGCTACTAGAAAATGAAATACAGCCCTTGTCTGGCTGCAAGGACACAACCGTCTCCCACAGCGTTTGAGATACTGACAGCCATACACTCTCACCTACAAATCCAGCAAGACTGTTGCCAGCCATTCTATGTGGAGCTAAACTGAGGAGGGGTTTGGAACACAAGCCCTGTGAGGAGAGGCTGAGGGACCTGGGGTTGCTTAGCCTGGAGAAGAGGAGACTCAGGGGAGAGCTTATTGCTCTCTACAACTACCTGAAAGGAGGTTGTAGACAGGCAGGGGCTGGTCTCTTCTCCCAGGCAACCAGCACCAGAACAAGAGGACACATTCTCAACTGTGCCAGGGGAGGTTCAGACTGGATGCTAAGAAGAAGTTCCACACAGAGAGAGTGATTGCCTGTTGGAATGTGCTGTCCAGGGAGGTGGTGGAGTCACCATCACTGGAGGTGTTCAGGAGGAGACTTGATAGGGTGCTTGGTGCCATGGTTTAGTTGATTAGGTGGTGTTGGATGGTAGGTTGGACGCGATGATCTTGAAGGTCTCTTCCAACCTGGTCTATTCTATTCTATTCTATTCTATTCTATTCTATTCTATTCTATTCTATTCTATTCTATTCTATTCTGTTCTATTCTATTCTATTCTATTCTATTCTATTCTATTCTATTCTATTCTATTCTATTCTATTCTATTCTATTCTATTCTGATTTGGGCCAATTCCTGGTCTTCCCGGAGCCCTGTGCTCTTCCCTCTTTGATTTCATCTCATGACACCTCCACTGGTCTCAGAGGAGCTCACACAGTTTCACCTGATAAGCGTTTGATTTTTAAAGCCAATACAGTCTGCACAAGCAACAAAGCACTTATGTTCAAAATGACAGTTACAGCATAGAGAGCCAAATTCTGTCACTCCTGTAGCTGAGAGCATAGAGTCACTTCTGAGGGTGTAATGTGATCACATTCTTTAACAGAGTTTTCATGAGATATCCACCAACTGTCAGGTAAATTGTACACAGAGAGTTAGCTTATAGAATTTTGTGGGAACTGATACATGCATATGAATTCATATAGCATAGCCAGCAGGTTGAGGGAGGTGATGCTCTCCTCTACTCCACTCTGGTGAGACCCCACCTGGAGCACTGTATCCAGTTCTGGAGCTTCTATTACAGGAAGGATCTGGAGGTGCTGAAAGGTGTCCAGGGAAGGGCCATGAGGATAATCAGAGGGTGGAGCTGCTCTCCTATGAGGACAGACTGAGGGCCCCTCAGTTTAAGAAGGACATCGAAACACTTGAGCGTGTCCAGAGAAGGGCAACAAGGCTGGTGAGAGGCCTTGAACACAAGCCCTATGAGGAGAGGCTGAGGGAGCTGGGATTGTTTAGCCTGGAGAAGAGGAGGCTCAGGGGTGACCTCATTGCCCTCTACAACTACCTGAAGGGTGGTTGTAGCCAGGAGGGGGTTGGCCTCTTCTCCCAGGCAGCCAGCACCAGAACAAGGGGACACAGTCTCAAGCTGCGCCAGGGGAGGTTCAGATTCGAGGTGAGGAGGAAGTTCTTCACCGAGCGAGTCATTCGGCATTGGAACGGGTTGCCCAGGGAGGTGGTTGAGTCATCGACCCTGGAGGCGTTCAAGGGGAGATTGGACGTGGCACTTGGTGCCATGGTCTAGGCATGGGATCTGTGTTGATAGGTTGGACTCGATGATCCCCGAGGTCTTTTCCAACCTAAGTGATACTGTGATACTGTGATACTGTGAGTTGGGGCTTTTCAGTCTGGAGAAGAGAAGGCTCCCAGGAGACCTAATTGTGGCCTTCCAGTATATGTAGGGGGCCTAGAAAAAAGCTGAGGAGGGACTTTTTAGGGTGACAGAGAGTGATAGGACAGAGTAGAATGGATCCTAACTAGAGGAGTGGGAATTTAGATTAGATATTATGAAGAAGTTCTTCCCCATGCGGGTGGTGAGAGACTGGCACAGATTGCCCAGGGAGGTGGTGGAAGCCTCATCCCTGGAGGTTTTGAAGGCCAGGCTGGATGTGGCTCTGGGCAATCTGATCTAGTGTGGGGTGTCCCTGCCCATGGCAGGGGGGTTGGAACTGGACAATCCTTGAGGTCCCTTCTAACCCTAACAATTCTATGATTCAATTCTATATACACTGAAATACAGCTGGAGTCTACAAACTGCAGGTCAGATGATGGTTGGAAATAAATGGAAAGATTTTGTAATCAAACTTGGTTAAAATACTATTAAACAGTCATTGAAAACACTAAAAAACATAGGTATATAAACATGCCCATCCTGCCCTGTGCTGTTTGCTGCTGTCCAAAGGAGGCTGTCAGCAACATTGTACCTTTTTTACTAGCCGTTCACTGCTGACACACATCTCTCATCTCTACAATGCTATTATTCTTGCTTTCCAAAATTACCTGATCAGCTCTTTAAAAATGAAAAACATCTTTTCCATCACCCTGGTGCAGGGCAGCATATCATACAGACATTTAGCATTTTGCATTTCAGAGGAAACTAGTTTTTACCATCTATCATCTTTTTGCCCACCTGAGGGTCACAAATCTAGATTGTTTTTAAAATTGGAGGTGGGGAGATTCAGGCTGGGTGTGAGGAGGAAGTTCTTCACCATGAGAGTGATGAAGCCCTGGAATGGGTTGTGCAGGGAGGTGGTCAAGGCCCTGTCCCTGGAGGTATTTAAGACCAGGCTGGATGAGGCTGTGGCCAGCCTGATCTAGTGTGAGGTGTCCATGCCCATGGCAGGGGGGTTGGAACTAGCTGATCTTTGTGGTCCCTTCCAACCCTGACTGATACTATGATACTATTATCCCATGCTTTCACATTTGCCTCATCCTTCTACATCCCTTAGTTCATTCATGTTTTCCTTTTGTCACCTCAGCCATGACAACTGACTGCATCACTCTTTTCACATGTATGTACATATGACAATACAAAGAACATGAGCCTGCAGTGTGCCCAGGCAGCCAAGAGGGCCAATGGTATCCTGGCCTGTATCAAGAACAGTGTGGCCAGCAGGAGCAGGGAAGTCATTCTGCCCCTATACTCAGCACTGGGTAGGCCACACCTTGAGTCCTGTGTCCAGTTCTGGGCCCCTCAAGTTAGGAAGAATATTGACTTCTTGGAATGTGTCCAGAGAAGGGCAACAAGGCTGGGGAGGGGTTTGGAGCACAGCCCTGTGAGAAGAGGCTGAGGGAGCTGGGGTTGCTTAGCCTGGAGAAGAGGAGGCTCAGGGGAGACCTTGCTGTCTACAACTACCTGAAGGGAGGTACACAACACTCCTGGGCAGTTTAATTCTTGGTCAGCTCTTATTTCCAGCAGAACCATAGGTGTTTCCTAGTCTCCACTTTTAAACTTTGCCCAAGAGATGACTGTAAGGCTGAAACTAGGATTGAGGGCTTTCTTTTTTCTTGTACCAATCTCCACCAAAAGGCTTAGTATGACAATTACTGAAGCATTGCTTCAATTCCCACTCCAACACTCATTATAAGCAGAGGTACCTGCCACAATCTTCTTCCCCCCCCCCCCATTTTTGCCACCACATTTTGCAAGAGCAGTGGGAAGTTGCAATTTGCAAAGGCAGCAGTTTGTAGTGCCTCTTTGTCTTTCCTAGCCTTGGGATTTTTCTTTAGCTTACAATAATTTATTTTCTTACCAAACAATCCTTTTTCTTTTATGAGGGTTCTGCTTCAGGACATGTAGTTCATGTATTTATAGGCACTCAGATTAGATGTCCTCCTGGGCAAGACCATTTACCACAGCTGTTCCATAAGCAGCCTGGTCAATAAGCAGATTTTCTCTACAGCAATTCTTTAAAACAGTGCTCTCCAAACCTTTGTGATAATGACTCCCTATTAGCAAAAAAAATTCTGAGCACACCTCCTTAATAAATTGCATATGTGTACGGCTGTACTGTTATGCCAATTATAAAACATAGATGAAAATATAAATTAAAAAGGATGAGATAAAGATGAAATAAACACTGTTATAAATATTTATTATCATAGTATCATAGTATCAGTCAGAGTTGGAAGGGACCACAAGGATCAGCTAGTTCCAACCCCCCTGCCATGGGCATGGACACCTCACACTAGATCAGGCTGGCCACAGTCTCATCCAGCCTGGTCTTAAACACCTCCAGGGACAGGGCCTCGACCACCTCCCTGTCACTACCTGAGATCCTGAGAAGTCCCTCGCCAGCCTTCTTGCAGGCCTCCTTCAGATACTGGAAGGTCACAATGAGGTCACCTCGGAGCCTTCTCTCCTCCTGTGGCATAAAAATATTCTCTTCTACACCCCAATGGATTGTCTAATGCAGCCCTGGCAGTGTGTGCACCCCACTTTGGAGACAACTGGTTTGGAAGACCACAGACAGAGTCTGACAATTTCTTCTGACCAGAACATGCTTTTATTCTGCATATATATATACGTGTGTGTGTGTGTGTAACATTTTACTTTTTGACATTCCTTTTAAAGCTTTCAGAATTCAGTGCACCTTTTTCAGAACAACAGTTTGTGGCTGCAGGGAATACATCTAACCTAGCTCCTACAGCCACCCACCGAGCAGCTCTGCAGTGGAAGCTTGTGCAACATTTTCTCATTCAACCATGTGTACTGGTTTCAGCTGGGATAGAGTTAATTTCCTTCACAGTAGCTGGCATGGGACTATTTTGAATTTGTGCTGCAAGCAGTGTTGATAACATAAGATTTGTTTTCATTATTGCTGAGCAGCGCTTGCACAGAGTCAAGGCATTTTCTACTTGTCAGCCACCAGTGAGTAGGCTGAGGGTGCACAACTAATTGGAAAGGGGCAGAGCTGGGTTAGCTGACCCCAACAGGATATTCTATACCACACCATTACAGTCAGGGTAAAAAGCTGAGGGAAGAAGAAGAAAAGAAAAGGAATGTTCCAAGTTAGGCATTTGTCTTCCTAAGTCATCATTACATGTGAAGAAGTCCTGCTTTCCTGAGGGTGGTGTCTGACTGTTTGTCTATCTGTCTGTTAACAGAGGTTGGGTGCTCAAAACCTGCTTTTTTCCTATAAGGCAGCCTTTAAAGCCTCATCTTGTCCAGCGTTTGCTTCCTCAGAGTAGTTGCTTACAGGCTTTTTGGTAGCAAATAACATCACAGAATCACAGAATCAATAAGGCTGGAAAAGACCTCAAAGATCATCAAGTCCAGCCTATCACCCAAAACCTCATGACTACTAAACCATGGCACCACGTGCCACATCCAATCCCCTCTTGAACACCTCCAGGGATGGTGACTCCACCACCTCCCTGGGCAGCACATCCCAATGGCCAATCTCTCTTTCTATGAAGAGTTTTCTCCTCACCTCCAGCCTAAACTTCCCCTGGCACAGCTTGAGACTGTGTCCTCTTGTTCTGGTGCTGGTTGCCTGAGAGAAGAGACCAACGCCCTCCTGGCTACAACCACCCTTCAGGTAGCTGTAGACAGCAAGAAGGTCTCCTCTGAGCCTCCTCCTCTCCAGGCTAAGCAACCCCAGCTCCCTCAGCCTCTCCTCGTAGCGCTTGTGCTTGAGGCCTTTCCCCAGCTTTGTTGCTCTTCTCTGGACATGTTCAAGAGTCTCAGTGTCCTCCTTAAATTGAGGGATCCAGAACTGCACACAGGACTCAAGGTGTGGCCTAACCAGCGCTGAGTACAGGGGCACAATGATTTCCTTGCTCCTGCTGGCTGCACTATTCTTGATGCAGGCCAGGATGCCATTTGCCTGCTTGGCCACCTGGGCTATCTCACTGCAAAAATCATTCTTAAGTTTTACCCTCATTTCCCTCTCTTGGTTTTGCCCTTCAGTTTAGAAGTTCTTCCTCCTGTCTCTTCACCACCATTCCTCTGCACATGATTTGTTCAGAGGGTGGTTTTTGGTTGTGTTTTCTTCTAGCTTTGAAACCTCTTGGTAAGCACCCAGGAAAGTCCTGCAAGACTCTTGATTCCAAGAGCTTGTACACCACTGCATAACCCACATCTCTAGGCAGGTCATCTTTTCCCATGAAAACCAAGGAGGTCCATGGACAAGCTTCCACATCCATTCTTAAATAGTTAAGAACACTAAAAATATATGACCCTGTTTCCTTGGTGTTGCAGAATTATAGAATGGTGTGGGTTGGATAGGACCTCTGAAGGTCATCCAGTCCAACACCCTGCAGAGACATCCCCATGCAGAGCTACAAGCTGGGGTCAGAGTGGCTGGAGAGCAGCTATGTAGAGAGGGACCTGGGAGTATTGGTCGAAGGTAGGCTGAACATGAGACAGCAGTGTGCCTAGGCAGCCAAGAGGGCCAATGGCATCCTAGCTTGCATCAACAACAGTGTGGCCAGCAGGAGCAGGGAGGTCATTCTGCCCCTGTACACTGCACTGGTTAGGCCACACCTTGAGTCCTGTGTCCAGTTCTGGGCCCCTCAGTTTAGGAAGGATGTTGACTTGCTGGAACGAGTCCAGAGAAGGGCAACAAAGTTAGTGAGGGGTTTGGAACACAAGCCCTATGAGGGGAGGCTGAGGGAGCTGGGGTTGCTTAGTGTGGAGAAGAGGAGGCTCAGGGGTGACCTTATTGCTCTCTACAACTACCTGAAGGAGGTTGTAGACAGGCAGATGTTGGTCTCTTCTCCCAGGCAGCCAGTACCGGAACAAGAGGACACAGTCTCAGGCTGCACCAGGGGAGGTTTAGGTTGGATGTTAGGAAGAAGTTCTATACAGAGAGAGTGATTGCCCATTGGAATGGGCTGCCTGGGGAGGTGGTGGAGTCGCCGTCATTGGAGGTTTTCAGGAGAAGACTTGATGGGGTGCTTGGTGCCATGGTTTAGTTGATTAGGTGGGTTGGATTGGTTGATGGGTTGGACACAATGATCTTGAAGGTCTCTTCCAACCTGGTCTGGTCTGGTCTGGTCTGGTCTGGTCTATTCTATTCTATTCTATTCTATTCTATTCTATTCTATTCTCAACTA
Organism: Melanerpes aurifrons; assembly: GCA_011125475.1. Classification (NCBI taxonomy): domain Eukaryota; kingdom Metazoa; phylum Chordata; class Aves; order Piciformes; family Picidae; genus Melanerpes; species Melanerpes aurifrons. Next base: position 363,401 of record WWNC01000059.1, on the reverse strand, counting down.
GATCAGGCTGCCCAGAGCCCTGTTGAGCCTCACCTTCAATATCTACACATCCAAGTGCTGGGTTAGAATAAACCTTTATTAGAATAAACCAAACCTTCAAGATCATTGTGTCCAACCCATCAACCAATCCAACCCACCCAAACAGCTAACCCATGGCACCAAGCACCCCATCAAGTCTCCTCCTGAACACCTTCAATGACGGCGACTCCACCACCTCCCCGGGCAACCCATTCCATAGCGCAATCACTCTTTCTGTATAGAACTTCTTCCTAACATCCAACCTGAACCTCCCCTGGCACAGCCTGAGACTGTGTCCTAGGAGAAGAGACCATCATCTGCCTGTCTACAACCTGCCTTCAGGTAGTTGTAGAGAGTGATAAGGTCACCCCTGAGTCTCCTCTTCTCCAGGCTGAGCAACCCCAGCTCCCTCAGTCTCTCCTCATATGGCTTGTGTTCCAAACCCCTCACCAACTTTGTTGCCCTTCTCTGGACTCGTTCCAGCAAGTCAACATCCTTCCTAAACTGAAGGGCCCAGAACTGGACACAGTACTCGAGGTGTGGCCTAACCAATGCAGTGTACAGGGGCAGAATGACCTCCCTGCTCCTGCTGGCCACACTGTTCTTGATGCAGGCCAGGATGCCATTGGCCTTCTTGGCTGCCTGGGCACACTGCAGGCTCGTGTTCAGCCTACCATCAACCAGCACCACCAGGTCCCTCTCTGCCTGGCTGCTCTCCAGCCACTCTGACCCCAGCCTGTAGCACTGCATGGGGTTGTTGTGGCCAGTGTGCAGAACCCGGCACTTGGATGTGTTCAATCTCATGCCGTTGGATTCTGCCCATCTGTCCAGCCTGTCGAGGTCCCTCTGCAGAGCCTCTCTACCCTCCAGCAGATCAACTCCTGTCCCCAGCTTGGTGTCATCAGCAAATTTACTGATGATGGACTCAATGCCCTCATCCAGATCATCAATAAACATGTTAAAGAGCATGGGGCCCAGCACTGATCCTTGGGGGATATCACTAGTGACTGGCCACCAGCTGGATGTGGCACCATTCACCACCACTCTCTGGGCTCGGCCCTCCAGCCAGTTCCAACCCAGCTCAGAGTGCTGCTGTCCAAGCCATGGGCTGACAGCTTGGCCAGCAGTTTGCTATGGGGGACGGTGTCAAAGGCCTTGCTGAGGTCCAGGTAGACTACATCCACAGGCCTCCCCACATCCACCAGGCGAGTCACCTGATCATAGAAGGAGATCAGGTTGGTCAGGCAGAACCTGCCCTTCCTAAATCCATGCTGGCTGAGCCTGATCCCTTGGCCATCCTCTAAGTGCTGTGTTATTGCACTCAGGATGACCTGTTCCATGATCTTGCCTGGCACTGAGGTCAGGCTGACAGGCCTGTAATTCCCTGGCTCATCCAACCAGCCCTTCTTATGGATGGGTACCATGCTGGCCAGCTTCCATTCCTCTGGGACCTCTCCAGTGAGCCAGGACTGCTGGAAAATTATGGAGAGTGGCTTGGCCAGCTCATCTGCCAGCTCTCTCAGCACCCTAGGATGAATCCCACCTGGTCCCATCAACTTGTGGGGATCCAAGCAGCTAAGGAGAGTTCCAACCACCTCCTCATGGAACATAGGGAAACTGTGTAGCTCCCTGGCTCCTTCTGCCAGCTCTGCAGGCCAGCTGTCTAGAAGACGTTCTGTCCTGCTAGTAAAAATTGAGGCAAAGAAGGTGTTAAGTATCTCTGCCTTTTCCTCATCCCTTATCACAACATTCCCCTCCGTGTCCACCAAGGAGTGGAGGTTGTCCTTTCCCTTCCTCTTACTATTAATGTATTTATAGAAGGACTTTTTGTTGTCCTTCACAGTAGAGGCCAGTTTAAGCTCCAAGTGTGCTTTTGCCTCCCTAATTCTCTTCCTACAAGACCTAGCAACATCCTTAAACATTCTGTGGGTTGCCTCCCCTCTCTTCCAAAGGTGATACACCCTCGTTTTTTCCCTCAGTTCTACACATTGGCCACAACAACCCCATGCAGAGCTACAGGATGGGGTCAGAGTGGCTGGAGAGCAGCCAGGCAAAAAGGGGCCTGGGGGTGCTGGTTGATAGGAGGCTGAACGTGAGTTAGCATTGTGCCCAGGTAGCCAAGAAGGCCAATGGCATCTTGGCCTGGATCGGGAATAGTGTGGCCAGCAGGAGCAGGGAAGTCATTGTGCCCTGTGCTCAGCACTGGTTAGGCCACAACTTGAGTACTGTGTCCAGTTCTGGGCTCCTCAATTTAGGAAAGATGTTGAGTTGCTGGAATGTGTCCAGAGAAGGGCAACAAAGCTGGGGATGGGTTTGGAGAACAGCCCTGTGAGGAGAGGCTTTTCCAACGGGACTGCCAGGGGAAGTGGTGGAGTCGCCGTCACTGGAGGTGTTCAGGAGGAGACTTGACAGGGTGCTTGGTTACATGGGTTAGTTGATTAGGTGGTGTTGGATGATAGGTTGGACGCGATGATCTTGAAGGCCTCTTCCAACCTGGTCTATTCTATTCTATTCTATTCTATTCTATTCTATTCTATTCTATTCTATTCTATTCTATTCTATTCTATTCTATTCTATTCTCCAGGGATGGGACCTCAACCACCTCTCTGGGCAGCCTGTTCCATGTTTCCACTGTTCTCATGGTAAAGAACCTGCTCCTAACATCCAGTCTAAACCTGCTCTTCTCCAGTACGAAGCCATTGCCCCTTGTCCTATCACTGCAGGCCTCTGTAAGCAGTCTCCCTCCATCCTTCTTGTAGGCCCCCTTCAGGTAACAGAAAGCCACTCTAGGTTTCCCTGGAGCCTCCTCTTCTCAAGGCTGAACACCCCCAGTTCCCTCAGCCTGTCCTCCTAGCAGAGATGCTTCAACCCCCTGATCTGTTTTGTGGCCCTCCTCTGGACCTTCTCCATCATGTCCAGATCTTTCCTATATCAAGTGCTCCAGACCTGTACACAGTACTCCAGGTGAGTCCTCAGCAGAGCAAAGTGGCAGAATCACCTCCCTGGATCTGCTGGCTACACATCTTTTGATGCAGCCCAGGATGTGATTTGCCTCCTGGACTGCAAGCTCACACTGCCTGTTCATGTCCAGCTTCTCATCCCTCAGCACCCCCAAGTCCTTTTCCACAGGGCTTTCTATCACCTCATCCCCTGGTGTGTATTTATAGTGAGGACTTTTCTGGCCCAGGTGCAGAACCCTGCACTTGCCATGGGTTGAGTTGAATCTGCTGCTGTTATTTGTATCATGTTTCAGCCATGCTGGCTTCAAAGATGAAAGTGCTGCATGTAGCAAAGTATTGTGGGGCTTGAAGTTCAGATTTCAACATGAGAGGCTTCCTGTTCTTGTTGCTGTTTCTGAGTCCTGGGGTTTTGGATGTTGTCTTTTCTGCTGGGATGGCAGCAGGACAAGGAGGGATGGAGGAGTAGTTTTCTGGCTTGGGCTTTAGGCTCGCTTGCTTCTGCTTGCTGCTGCTTTGTGCTGTGCTGCTTCTGCTAAGTTAATTATGCATTTTGTGATTATCTGGTTTTGCTCAGTAAACTCTATTCTTATCTCACCTTTTTATTTTAATTTTATTTTTTAATTTATTTCCCTTGGTCTCAGTCTCCAGTTTTAGTGTGTTACTTTTCACTCACTTCTGTGTTGGGAAAACAGAAACAGACAGGTTAACCCAATCCTTACCACAGAATCAGAGAATGTTAGGGACTTGAAGGGACCTCAAAAGGCCATCAAGTCCAACTCCCCTGCCAGAGCAGCATCACCTGTACCAGGTCACACAGGACTGCATCCAGGTGGGTTTTTAATATCTCCAGCCAGGGAGAGTACACAACCCCCCTGGACAGCCTGGTCCATTACACTAGGCTTTTACTTACAGGTGCCTCTGGCTTTTCTGATTTTTAACCACCTTTGCAGAAAAGCCTGCTCAAAGTAAAAATAAAATTAAATTTTAAGACCCAGGTACAATGAGAGACAGATGCAGGGACAAAGACCTAGGGCTATAACGAGGCTATTTTAAACCAATACCGGCTAAGTCTGGGCTTCCATCTGGCTCTGCCTTGCTCAGACTCTCACCTATTTTTATCAGACACTGACAGCTCACTCAGCACAGGCTGACACCTACCTAAAACCAAATTTGCCCAGGTTGAATCACAGAATCACAGAATGGTAGGGGCTGGAAGGGACTTCTGAGGATCTTCTAGTCCAAGCTGCTGCTAATGCAGGTACGTCTAGATCGGGTTACATATGAATGTGTTCAGATGAGTTTGGAAAGTATCCAGAGAAGGAGACCCCACAACCTCTCTGGGCAGCTTGTTACAGCGCTCCATTGGCCTCCAAGTAAATAGTTCTCCTTAAGTTCAAATAAAACCTTCTGTGTTCTAATTCGTACCCATTACTTCATGTCCAGTCACTGGTCACCACTGAAAAGAGCCCAGACCCATCCTCATGACCTCAACCCTTATATGCATTTATTAGATTTTTCTTCTCAATTTTCTCTTTTCCAGGCTAAACAGCTCCAGGTCTCTCAGCCTCTCCTCATAAGAGATGCTCCAGTCCCCTAATCATCTCTGAAGTCCTTTGTTGTACTCTCTTCAGTAGTTCTCTATCTTTCTTGAACTGGGGAGCCCAGAATTGGACATAATACTCCAGGTGTGGCCTCAGCAGGGCAGAGTAGAGGTAGAGGAAAACCTCCCTCATCCTACTGGCCATGATCTTCCCAAGGCATCCCAGAATACTATTGGTATTCCTGGCCATGGGGGCACATTGCTAGCTTGTTGTGAACCTGACCACCAGAACTTCCAGGTTCTTCTCCACAGAGCTGCTTTTCAGTAGGTCAGCCTCTAACCTGTAGTGGTGAACAGGGATATTCATCCTCAGGTGCAGGACTCTACGCTTGCCCTTATTAAACTTCATGAGATTCCTCTCTGCTCAACTCTTCTGCCTGCCCAGAGCTCACTGAATGCCAGCACAGCCTTCTGGTGTGTCAGCCACTCTTCCCAGTTTTGTACCATCAGCAACCTTGCTGAGAGTACACTCTCAAGTTGAGTTCCAGCCAGATTAAGACAAGCACACAAAGACCATCTTTTCCCTCTCTGTTTTCCCTGTGATCAGGGAAAGATGTTAAAAAATGAGTTAATATGTTTTAAGCAAAATACTTATCAGGTCCACAGGCACACATCTGGTCATGCCATGAAGGCCCCCAGAATGTCCTGGATGCTCTTTCCACCAACTTGATGAGCTCATGTCATCTAAGTGGGCCGAAGAATTACACCTTACATCAAGAGTCAGGAATTCATTGTTGGCTTAACTGATATCCTAAAGCTAAGGAAATTACTTCAGTCTATGACTTGTTACTACCAGTGGATAGAATAGGGCACACTGGGAGCTGTCATATGTCCTGTTTGGGTCCCCTTTATTATTTCTTCACAAGTTTAAACCACTGTTTCATAAAGGTAGGCTCATTCTTTTAGTTGTTAAAGTCACATGCCAGTTATCCATTCATAACTCCATCATCACTGTGATTATGATTATCCAACTGATGATCAGGTCATAAGACCTGCAAGCTTCTTCTTGGAGCTTCCAGTGGAGCCATGCAATGTTGTACCATTCCATTTATAAAAGCCAGGCAATGACCACACCACATGGCCACAGCTTAGCTTAAAAGCCACCACTATGCATCTGCTTACCCTTGTATGTGCAGAAAGAAGAAAACAATCTTCTTGTGATGGTGGGCATTTGGGCCACAGACAAGAGACTGACCTCTATTCCTCCAAAACAGAAAGCTGCTTTACCCTGTGTGCACTTCTCCACAGGAAGTGCTGTAAAAGACATCCATTCTCTGTAGATCAGGCACAGAATGTCTGTGAGACACTTTTGGTCTCAGCTACTCATCATTCAAAAGTGGCCAAACACTGACCAAATTGTTGCTCTCCACTTCCAGTGACAGCTGCCTCCACAGGGAGATGCTTCTGCTCCTCTTGCAGCAGGATGCATTGATAATCTCTGGAGAGAGCACGGCTGCCATAAGAATGGCCAGGGCTGAATTTTTCAAAGCTAACTGTACAGTCATTGATAAACCTTCATAAATAACAGTTCAGCAACAGCTGACACTGTCTCAGGTTAACTAAAAAAAATCAGGTTTCAGTCTCTCAGTACTTCGATCAAGTGTAAGAGAGATGTGTGCCTCCAAGCATTGTTCAGGTGCAAAGCATAGCTGTAATTTGCAGGCTGTGTTCCTAACAAAATACTGTCAGTCCTGTTACAGCTGCTGAAAAGCCATAGAAAAGCCAGCGAGTGCATTCAGTGAATTCAGCAGGATCACAGCTACAAGCCCTCCACCTTACCCAGAGGAACTTAACACCACTTGGCAATCCACAGTGCACTGATCTGGTGTTAATGAGCATGCAACCACTACCTCAGTGCTGACGAGTATGAATTGGACCCTGAAGATCTCCCTTTGTATACAGTGGCTACACATTTTTACCTGCTTCTACTGGCAAAACTGGAATGTCTCCAAACCCCACCTCCCTGCATGTCCTGGCACAAAGGAACGAAAAATCAGCAGGAAATTGACAGAGAGATGGATGACAGTGGGGAGGAGGAGATCCACTGTAATGAGTTTGGTCCTGTGGAGCAAAGCTCATAGTAATAAAGACTGGCATAAAGGAGTCCCAAGATAAGCAATACAACAATTATCACTACAGGAGGTATTTGGTCGTAAGAGAATGACTGTGACAGCTAAACATAGCTGGCTTCCCTGAACAACATGTGATAGTGCTTTTCAAGTGTTTTGGAAGTCTGTCTTCTTTACAGCTTTGTTCTCCTGAGGGTGTTACTTTCAGAAGGATATTTTCTTTTTGGACCTGTTTGCAAAAAGGTATTTGACCTCCAAGATGCAAAAAAAACAACCCCAAATTGTCTCCTCTAGCAAGGGAATGGAAGTATTTGGTGTGCTGGTGATAACAGCGAGTAGCAGGATGGAATCTAAGAACAGTTAAGTATCAGGTTTAAGCATCAAATGTTTCTAGCATGGAAAACTTTGGAAAGCTATCAGCCCACTTGCAACTGCTACATCTAGCCAACCACACCCACATAATGGCTATTAACATGCAGGTGCCTTTTCCCATCTTTTGAGTGACGAGGCATATAGTGTGATACATCTTCCACTCTTAGTGGATATACACATAAAGGAACAACTGAAAAGTAACCATGCTCTCATCTCTCTTAGAAACCTGAAAAGGGCTTTTTCAAACCATTTTCACCACAGTAGTATCCATGTAACAAAATAAGTGCAAAGTAAGGCCCACAGCCATTATGAATCATAGAATCAACCAGGTTGGAAGAGACCTCCAAGATCACCCAGTCCAACCTATCATCCAGCCCTATCCAATCAACTAGACAATAGCACTAAGTGCCTCATCCAGGTTTTTCTTGAAGATCTCCAGGGACAGCGACTCCACCACCTCCCTGGGCAGCCTGTTCCAATGGCAAATCACTCTCTCTGTGAAGAACTTCTTCCTAATATCCATCTTGAACCTCCACTGACACAACATGAGACTGTGTCCCCTTGTTCTGATGCTGGTTGCCTGGGAGAAGAGACCAACCCCCACCTGGCTACAGCCTCCCTTCAAGTGCAGACTCACCATCCAAAACTTACAATTGACATTGCTTTATGAAATGATGTATGTCTCTCTCAGTGTTGATGTGTAGTCATAGCAGGATCTACAGAAAACCTTAAGGTGTGGTAAGAGGAGTTCCATGACTTTTGTATTCCTACTGGGACATTCTGGCTGCCACCAGTGGTTGCTACCAGTGGCTGCCAGTAACTTCAGCTATGTGGGATTTCACATTTGGTTTTTACTGAGACATTGTTGTCAGAGGAATAAAATTAATTCCATGTTATCTATTATCAGGCAAGGTTTTATAAGAGACTAGAAAAGACAATTTGACTTACATATCTCTGTCCTGGAGAAAGTCCTACCCTATCTAGAAAGCAGAAGGCAAGAATAAAACATTTTCTTATCTATTACTGTTTTAGAAAGGCTCCTCACAGAATTTATACCATTTCAGCTCAGTATTCTCATATCAAATCATCACTAAACATGAACACAAGTGAAACCAGCAGAATGTGGTCCTTTGAACATCTCTGGATGGATCAAGGGCAAGTAGAAGTCTGTCAGCAAATGACATTTCCAGAAAAGTTAAAGGATGCAATAGGATTTGTATGAAGAAATATGAATGCAAGAAAATCGAGGGAAGCAGACAAAAAGCACTAGAAGAAGGGTTAATAAGAAAGGCATGCATTAATTGTCACAGAGCATGGTTCACTGAAACAGAAAAGACAAGCTGCCAAGAGGGTGAAGAACATACTATGCAGATAAGGAAAACATAAGAAATGTGAAATTCAAGAACTTTACCCAAGACTTGCAAGAGGTTGAAAATGCAGGGGAAAAAAAAAACCCACCCCAAAACATGAGGTGAAACATCCGAACTGGCACCCACTCCTAAAGATTACAAAAGAAAAGTAGGTCTAAACTCCCTTCACCATTGTCAATCAAGCAGAACCCCAGAGACACAACAGGACTCAGCAGCCACCATGATAATTGGCTCCCCTGTCCAATTCACACAAGACTCATGCTGTTTAATATACTTATTAATAAGATACAAACTTGCCTTTGTTAATGGCTCACTACAGAGAAAGGGGTCTCCCATTAAATCAAGTGAAAACACACAGTACTAATAAAATCCCATTGTGTTTTAACTCACCTACACAAATTTTCCATAAATCTACAAGCTTAAGAGGAACTGAATGAATACACAACTATGCAGATTACAGGCAGCCTGAAGAATAAACTCAAAACAGCAGAATTGCAGAACTGAGGGGGAAAAGTGATACTGACATAACCAGTGCCTCTGCAAGGGTGCCAGACTTGTCTTTGTCGTGACCAGGCCTAGAGCTTTGATTTATCTGTCACAGCTATCCAGGCAGGTAGAAACCAGGTAACTGTTCCTCTGATACTCTTTGGTTCAGCTTTGCACTGTGGTGTGGTACGATGCCTGTTACTGCAATACTTCTGGCATATTTCTTATCAACAAACTCTCTTCTGTAGAGCAAACTGCCTATGAACCTAGGATAAAATCACAGCACTGACAAGTACAGTTGCAGGGTGAGAGTGGAGACTTTGAAATCACAGGCACAGGGTGATACTGGAGGTGCCAGGGCTGTAAACAACCCAGCAGTAGTCCTGGGCTATTGAAACACTGAAGCCCAGTTTGTTCAGCATTACAAAGGAGAAATATGATACACAGAACAAATTTAGATGTAATACAGATACGAGGAACAGTAAAGCAAGGATGGGTGCTTGTCTGTGTTTCAAAAGGTATGAAAATAACCCCAAGTAAGTCCCAAATGAAACCATTAGCATCAGTGTCTCACTTCAGCCAAGACCTAGGATGTTTCTTGCCTACCATCATTTCCTCTTCTTGATCAAGGAAGCCCTAGAGGGGCATTGGGAGGCCAGTATAACAAGGGGAAGGACAGGTAATGACAAGACTATACATGACAGTTTTACTTTATTTATGCAAGGGAATTACTTAAAAAACAGGTAAATTGGACTTCTAGTGTAAGTGCAAACACAGTAACAATGATTGGTGCATGGTGTCTAAACTGTTAAGAAACTGACTAGAAAATGAATCCTTGGCTCTGCATAGGAGGTGTATTTCTGTAGGCTACATAAGCTGCAGGGTAATAAAAGGAAACAACCCAATATCAGATGAATTAAAAAAAAATAAAAAGACTTATGTCTCCAAAACAGATATTCCTTTTTAAAACATTGTCCAATTCCTCCTGGAGCTACTAGTCACAGAATATTTCACTAAGTGGTGTAAGAGGGTTTGGTAGTGCCCAGGACCTCACATATTTTCCCACAGTATCTTAAGTTGTTCTCATCTCAGAAATTTTTGTTTTTTATTTAAACATCTTCTGTTCTCCAATGCCTATTCTATTCTATTCTATTCTATTCTAGTCTAGTCTAGTCTAGTCTAGTCTAGTCTAGTCTATCCTATTCTATTCCATTTTCCACACCCATTTTCACTTTAGTTACTGATGTTACTAATTTTTATTCCTAAGTCATGAAAGATGGTGGTTATTCATAAATCAACAACTCCTAAATGGTATAAAGCAAGGTAGAGGCACTTTCAAGAGCCCATAGATAAGAAATTACAAAGGGACCTGGGGGTACTGGTTGACAGGAGGCTGAAAATGAGACAGCAGTGTGCCCAGGTGGCCAAGAAGGCCGATGTCATCCTGGCCTGGATCAAGAACAGTGTGGCCAGCAGGAGCAGGGAGATCATTGCGCCCCTGTACTCAGCACTGGTTAGGCCACACCTTGAGTCCTGTGTCCAGTTCTGGGCTCCTCAGTTTAGGAAAGATGTTGACTTGCTGGAATGTGTCCAGAGAAGAGCAACAAAGTTGGGGAGGGGTTTGGAGCATAGCTCTGTGAGGAGAGGCTGAGGGAGCTGGGGTTGCTTAGCCTGGAGAAGAAGAGGCTCAGGGGAGACCTTATTGCTCTCTACAACTCCCTGAAGGGAGGTTGTAGCCAGGTGGGGGTTGATCTCTTCTCCCAGGCAACCAACACCAGCACAAGAGGACACAGTCTCAACCTGTGCCAAGGGAGGTTTAGGCTGGATGTTAGGAAGAGATTCTTCATAGAGAGAGAAATTGGCCATCGCTGGAGGTGTTTAGGAGGAGACTTGATAGTGTGCTTGGTGCCATGGTTTAGTTGATCAGATGGTGTTGGATAATGGATTGGACACAACGATCTTAAAAGTCTCTTCCAATCTGGTCTATTCTATTCTATTCTATTCTATTCTATTCTATTCTATTCTATTCTATTCTATTCTATTCTTTTATTCTATTCTACTCTGGATGCCATCCAGAGGGACCTTGACAGGCTGGAGAGGTGGGCACAAGCCAGCCTCAGGAGGTTCAACAAGACCAAGTGCAGGGTCCTGCATCTGGGTCGAGGCAATCCCAGGCACAAATACAGGCTGGGCAGTGACTGGCTGGAAAGCAGCCCTGAGGAGAGAGACTTGGGGGTGCTGGTGGATGAGAAGCTCAACATGAGCTCTCAATGTGCACTTGCAGCCTGGAAAGCCAATCTGATCCTGGGCTGCATCAGGAGAAGTTTGGCTAGCAGGTCAAGGGAGGTGATTCTTCCCCTCTACTCAGCTCTGGTGAGACCCCATCTGAAGTACTGTGTCCAGTTCTGGAGCCCCTATTACAAGAGGGATGTGGAGGTGTTGGAAGGTGTCCAGAGAAGGGCCACAAGGATGATCAGAGGGCTGGAGCACCTCTCCTATGAGGACAGACTGAAGGAGTTGGGGTTGTTCAGTCTGGAGAAGAGAAGGCTCCCAGGTGACCTCATTGTGGCCTTCCAGTATCTGAAGGGGGCCTACAGGAAGGCTGGGGAGGGACTTCTCAGGATCTCAGGGAGTGATAGGACTAGGGGGAATGGAATGAAGCTGGAGGTGGGGAGATTCATGCTGGATGTGAGGAGGAAGTTCTTCCCCATGAGAGTGGTGAAGCCCTGGAATGGGTTGTCCAGGGAGGTGGTTGGGGCGCCGTCCCTGGAGGTGTTTAAGAGTAGGCTGGATGAGGCACTGGCCAACCTGATCTAGTGTGGGGTGTCCTTGCCCATGGCAGGGGGGTTGGAACTAGATGATCCTTGTGGTCCCTTCCAACCCTGAATGATACTACTACTATTATTCTATTCTATTCTATTCTATTCTATTCTATTCTATTCTATTCTATTCTATTCTCAGAAATTGTGAAATTATGAGAAAGATGCTAATAATTCATACTTTTTACTTTAAAAATATTATTTTTAATGTAACACTGAGTCATCTTTTCCTGTTTTATATTTATTTGTTAGGTTTTGGAGAGTACCTCTTCCTATCATAAAGCTTTCTGCTGCAATCATTGTTCATAAAACTTAAAAAGGCAAGATAAAGAGATTTTTGTAACCACTGGACTACAGGTACAAAAACTTTCAGACAAGCATTAAGTATAATTCTGCAAACTCACATTCTATAACCTTATCATCAAGTTCTATAACCTTATCATCAAGAGAGGTGTTACATGCATGGTCCTTGGAAGCTAGAAGAACGGAGATGCTTGTACTTCCTTTCAGATGGTAACAGATCTCTGCCTGTCTCTCAGTTGATACAACACAGGAAGGGTTTTTGCAGCAGTGCAGTCAGAAATGTTTTTTCTCCTGGAGCTCAGCTGTTTTAACTAGCCCAACACACAAGTTCAGTGCTGCTGCAAGTGTGGAGGAATGGCTGCTTAACACCACTTTCACAAATGACATTTTGTTTTGAGACACTGTAGAAGACAGTTTAGGATATGAGCTGCCAAGAACAGGCTGCCTATCTGATTTAAAACCACTGGAGTGAAACATGATTATTATGCTGTTTATCTCCATGCAAATCAAATGCCTTCCTTCTCTCACCCACATTTACCAAAACAGCTTCTGACTAACAAAACCTGCTCTCCTCCAGTTGTGATGATAATCACAAAGGTCTTACTGGGAGGAGAAGTGCAGTGGAGAATGTCAGTCTGACTTCCTAACATAATGCTGCAGCAGAACAAAAGATGGGAAGCAAGTCCCAGTACCCAGAGAAATGTTATAAAGAGCTAAATGGTGCAAGAGTTGCCTCCTACACAAGCAGTGAAAAAGAAAGGTGACAGAAACCAAGTGGTTGCCACTCTCAAACTTGCAGCAGCCACATTTTCTTTGCATGCCTTTTCTGTCTTTTTAGGTGCAAGAACAGAATAAGTGTTAAGTGTAGGCTTGCGTATTGTAGACTGTAAAACATCCTCCCAGGGGCCATGAGAAAACCTCATCTAAAATTAGATCAGGTAGAGTAGTAGAGAACATACTGCAATTACATAGTGCCAGCAAAGTTAGGAATAATTTAGCACTGCAAAAGTATGCCTTTCAAAACCAAAACTTTTCAACAGAAAGATGTCTGGACTTTTCAAATCCCTTTTCCTACCCTGAGCTGAAAGAGAATATAGTTTTGCGCAGGCAGGACAGGGGAAGGAGATATTACTGTGGGGGTCTCCTACAGGCCACCTGACCAGCAGATCCAAGCAGATGAGGCCCTCCATAGGCAAATAGAAGCGGCTTCCAGGTCACAAGCCCTGGTCCTCATGGGTGATTTCAACCACCCGGACATCTGCTGGAGGGACAACACAGCAAGGCACCAGCAATCCAGGATGTTCCTGGAATGCATAGAAGACAACTTCCTCCTCCAAATGGTAGAGGAACCAACAAGAAATGGTGCTATGCTGGACCTTGTTCTCACCAACAAGGGAAGGGCTGGTAAGCAATGTGAGGCTCAGAGACGGCCTTGGCTGCAGTGACCATGAAGCAGTTGAATTTAATCTCCTCAGGGCAATCAGGAGGAAGTATTCCAAGCTCACGACCCTAGATGTGGTGGTTTAGGCTGGGTGCTGGCCCGGCTGCCACTGCACAGAACACACCTGGGAGGTCCCTACGGGTGGGCCCAGCCCAGGGGGTGGTCACAGGCAGGTATTCAATCCCATAATGCCCTGCTCCCCTATAAAATGCCCATGCGGGGTCTCCACTTTCTCTTTCGTCCCCAGCTGCTGCCTAGGTAAAATGGCGTGAGCCGCCTCCCTTGGGCCTGCCCAGGCCCAAGACTGAGTTGGGGGGGGGGGGGAGGAAAGAGCCCTGGGGGGGGGTGGGGTGTACCCCCAGGTGGGGATGGGATGCTCTTGGGTATGTTCTGGGATCTCTCTCTTTGTCACGGTGCTTGTGGTTCTCTGTAAAGCTTTCATTGGTGTTTATTTTTTAAATTGTTTTCCTATTTAAACTTTCCATCACTTTTGCAATCCCTTTGTCTGAGTCGTTGTTTCTGCCCGTGGTGGGGAGGGGGTTTGCCCCAACCCATTACACTAGACTTTAGGCATGCAGACTTTGATCACTTCAGGGATCTGCTAGCCAAAGTGTTGTGGGACAAAGCCCTGGAGGGAAGAGGGACCCAGGACAGCTGGTCAGTATTCAAGGACCACCTCCTCTGTGTCCAGGAGCTCTGTATACCAACAAAGAGAAAAGCAGGTAAGAATGCTAGGAGGCCTGCCTGGATGGGCAAGGAGCTACTGGACACACTATTACTTAAAAGGAAACTCTACAGGAAGTGGAGAGAAGGACAGCTAGAACAGGGGGAATATAAGGAAGCTGCCCGAGCAGCAAGAGTCCTGGTTAGGAAAGCCAAAGCAGAGTTTGAATTGAATCTAGCCAGGGAGATTAAAGGGAACACTAAGAACTTCTACAGATATATTAATGGGAAGAAGAAGACTAGGGAAGGTGTGGGCCCCATCAGAAAGGAAAATGGTGACATGGTCACAAGTGATGAGGAAAAGGCTGAGGTACTTAATAACTTCTTTACCTCAGTCTTCACTGCAAGGGCCTCTAGCCACACTCCTGATGTTATGGAAGTCAAAGCCAGGGACGGGGAGGAAGAACTGCCCATTGTAAGTGCAGATCAGGTTCGTGATCATCTGAAGAACCTGAAAGTGTTCAAGTCCATGGGACCCGACGGGATACACCCACGGGTGCTGAGAGAACTGGCAGATGAGGTTGCTAAACCCCTCTCTATTATATTTCAAAAGTCATGGCAATCTGGTGAAGTCCCCACAGACTGGAAAAGGGGAAACATTGCCCCCATCTTCAAAAAGGGTAAGAAGGAGGAACCAGGGAACTCCAGGCCAGTCAGTCTCACCTCTGTGCCTGGAAAGATCATGGAGCAGATCCTCCTGGAGGCACTACTCGCTCAAAAGAATAGTGAAGAGGTGATTGGGAGCAGTCAGCATGGCTTTGCCAAGGGCAAATCCTGCCTGACCAACCTGGTGGCCTTCTATGAGCAGGTGACAAAATTAATAGCTGAGGGATGAGCAACTGATGTCATCTACCTGGACCTGAGCAAAACCTTCGACACTGTCCCGCACCACATCCTGGTCTCCAAACTTGGGACACATGGGTTTGATGGGTGGACCACTAGATGGATAAGGAACTGGCTTGATGACCACACCCAAAGAGTGGCTGTCAATGGCTCCATGTCCCAGTGGAGGCCAGGGACAAGCGGAGTCCCTCAGGGATCAGTCCTGGGACCTGTCTTGTTCAACATCTTTGTGGGTGCCATGGACAGTGGCATTGAGTGCACCCTCAGCAAGTTTGCTGATGACACCAAGCTGTGTGGTGCAGCAGACATGCTGGAGGGAAGGGAGGCCATCCAGAGGGACCTTGACAGGCTGGAGAGGTGGGCACAAGCCAACCTCATGAGGTTCAATAAGAGCAAGTACAGGGTCTTGCATCTGGGTCGAGGCAATCCCAGGCAAAAATCCAGGCTGGGCAGGGACTGGCTGGAAAGTAGCCCTGAGGAGAGAGACTTGGGGGTGCTGGTGGACAAAAAGCTCAACATGAGCTCTCAATGTGCTCTTGCAGCCCACAAGGCCAATCAGATCCTGGGCTGCATCAGGAGAAGTGTGGCTAGCAGGTCAAGGGAGGTGATCCTCCCCCTCTACTCAGCTCTGGTGAGACCCCACCTGGAGTACTGCCTCCAGTTCTGGAGCCCCTATTACAAGAGGGATGTGGAGGTGCTGGAGCGTGTCCAGAGAAGGGCCACAAGGATGATCAGAGGGCTGGAGCACCTCTCCTATGAGGACAGACTGAAGGAGTTGGGGCTGTTCAGTCTGGAGAAGTGAAGGCTCCAAGGTGACCTCATTGTGGCCTTTCAGTATCTGAAGGGGGCCTACAGGAAGGCTGGGGAAGGACTTCTCAGGATCTCAGGTAGTGATAGGACTAGGGGGAATGGAATGAAACTGGAGGTGGGGAGATTCAGGCTAGATGTGAGGAGGAGGTTCTTCACCATGAGAGTGGTGAGACCCTGGAATGGGTTGTCCAGGGAGGTGGTCGAGGCCCCGTCCCTGGAGGTGTTTAAGAGCAGGCTGGATGAGGCTCTGTCCAGCTTGATCTAGTGTGGGGTGTCCCTGCCCATGGCAGGGGGGTTGGAACTAGCTGATCCTTGTGGTCCCTTCCAACCCTGAATGAAACTATGAAACTGTGAAACTATGCTTGTCAGAGATAAAAGAGAGGAAAGAAGTCAGAGGTCAAAGGAACTTAAACCCCTGTTTTCAAAACAGGAATTTTAATTTTCAGCTCATGCACTTTGCAAATGTACTGTGGGTAAAGGCCTTTTTAATTAGACCAAAAAGTAAAAATAAAAATACACAAGCAAACAAAGTTTTCCACCCTCCTCCCTCTTCTACTTTCCTCTTGAGGGTTTAAACCTGTTATCTGAGGCTCGACAGGGTTTTCTGAGTATGTCAGATAGCTATTTTTTCACATAATCTCTTTTGGTTTAAATATTTAGGGCTTCACAGGTTCTCAGTAATAAGCACCTTCCTCAGTGAACCTTTAGTTGGCTTGGTGAATGTGCCTCTCTCTATATTTATCATGAGTATTTTAGGATTTCTAGTCACCTTGGCTCTGGAAAGCAGAGGGAGGGTTGTTAACATAAAACCAAATAAACCCTAGGATTGCTTTTGAAAGGGTAGGTTGTTCTGCAAAGGTAGTTTGGACTAATGAACAGGTTCTTCTGGACTGCATTTTTAAATCTATTGTCTTGATAGAGAAGTGAAAAAGACTACTTTTTTCAGCTGCGGTGCATCATGGCAACCACTGAAAACAACTCACCCTTCCCCAGGCATACTATATTTTTCTTGCTATTCCCTGATGAGGGAAATGGAGGGTGTATACCTCTGGGACCAGGTTTTAATTCTCTGCTTGTTCTACTTCTGTTACAGTTCTCCTTTGAGAATTTGATTTGTAAGTGCCATCAAGCGAAAACAAACACAAAGAATAGAGGTCCCCATATGCCACACATCCTGGTCTGTCTAAATACTCCTTGCTTTGATATAAAGATTTAAGTGTGTGTATATATACATATGTATATACATAATATTGTAAATAACAAATATATTAGGATATAAAGATATTTACTTTTAGTAACATTATACCTTCCTCACTAGAAAATATACCATGTCCCTCCCTTCTGAACTCCTCCTCCCATCCTGTCTCTCTTTCTCCCATCACCCCATCTTTCATTGCTTGTTTTCAGACAGAATAAGCAAGGCTGCCCTACACCAAGGCAGCATCTAGATTTTTCATGAATGAAAAGAAACAATTAAAAAACCAATCCTCTTTGCCCATATTGATAGAGGCAGGACCTCATGTGACTGTCATCTCTGTCTTTCACAAAGGGCTGTTGGTGAGCCAAAAACCAAATCAGTCCCCAAGAGCTGGGGATAAGGTTGTTTCCCTCATTTTTCAGTCCTGCATCCTTGTTTCAGATTTATAAATCAAGGAAACTAGGTAACATTTCAAACCCACTTGCTGCCCATTTCTGATGATAACCTGGCAGCAAACACATCTATATGTTTCTACATAGCACACTTTTACTATAAGTCTGGTTTTGCTTAGGACTCTAAACTGAACAATGTATTAAGCCGAATTCTGCCAGAGTTACAGTCAAACCCAAATTACAGTCAGATTCAGCAACAGCCAAGATTTTCATCCTTCTCCAGCTAAGGGTTTGAAGCAAGATAAAAGACATCTAAATATATTTCTTACATCAATAATCACTGTAACAAAGATATCTCCTCATGTGCAGGTTTTTGTAGCAGAAATCATGAAACTGTCACAGAGAGGGCACAATCACAGCAGTGGTGATACAACTTACTCCACCCTGCAAGGAAGCCAGATTCCCATTGCACTGCAGCTGGTAACAGCCATTTTAACACCTACTATTATCCCTACTGTCAGAAACAGAGAAATGGCCACCTTTTTAAGGAGTCACTCTGGTGGGTTTTGTTCATGTACTGAAACACCCCACAGGAGACAGAAATAAAGCTCAGACTTGCTAGTAAGCAAATACATCCTCAGGCATAGTATTTTAAAAAACAAAATGTGCAAACTTTCAAAGGCAGTATCTCACACATGATTTTTTGTTTTCTGAAGCCACACTGTAAATCCCGGGAGTTCATTTAGCCAAGGTAGCATAAACCAAATGCTGGGCCATGTGGTATGAACAGACGGGCGCTGAGGCAATGCCAAGAGAATCTGCAGGAGCTCAGCATCACTTCAGCTCTGATCCTCACAAGAAATACAGCCTCCTTCAAGATAAGCAAGAACCTTCACTGCCAGACTTTAGGCCACATCAGACCTGTAAGCAAAGAATAATCTTAATAATAGAGCTCTGTATCAGAGTAAACTGCAAAACTTCCAAGAAAGGGAAACCTACTATTCTTTTTACTTTGTCAGATTTTCCTTATTGTTATGTGCTCCAAGGAGAAGCATTTACACATAGAAAAATAGAGTTCTTTGCATTCAGTGGGCTTAAAACTTATCTGATTTGGACTCTGAGATGCACAATACCTCTCTTTGATGAATTACCAAAAGTGAAGACTCTTTTAGCAGGAATAGAGGCTCAGATTTCCCAGTTTAATCTGAGACAAAGTGACTTGAGGGAGTAACTGCATAGGACAAATTAGCACTTAGAAACAAAAAAGTTATAATGTTGTGTGTTTTACAGATGATTTCAGAAAACCAATACAGAGTGACTTGTTCAATGAACCATATAATTCAGATACTACTGAGCAATGGAAACTCTTGATAAACTTCAGTTCCACTTTTAACAGCTGCTGCCTTCAGACAAGCTTCCTGTATGCTTCTTTGGGTAACCTAAAAGTCTTTATTTCTGCTTTTTCTCCATGTGCCTATGCACAAATTCTAAACTGAGAAGTCCTTTGAGCACAACCAAGTCCTGATTACCTAAAGGTGGGGTAGTTTTTCACAGAATCATACAATCACCAAGGTTGGAAGAGACCTCAAAGATCGTCAAGTCCAACCTGTCACCACAGACCTCATGACTAAGCCATGGCACCAAGTGCCTTTTAAAGAGTTTGCTATCACAACTAGGATTTAAAGAACAGTAACCCAGGATCTGGCAGGAGTGCCATTTCCAAATGTTATTCATTGGCCTGTTAATACTTGATTTTAATTTTTCAAACTTCACCCTGTCAGTAGTATTGATTTCTGCAGCCACTGCATTCAGACAGCGCTTAAGTATTTGCTTGAGGAAGGCAGATAGCCTGTGGGCTAGCACTGAATCCAGAGACTGAACTTCGTAAGTCTTCTCAGCCCCAGAAAAGCCCCACCATACTGCAAAGTATAAAACTTGCTCACCATTTACATTACTGGTTTTATCCATCACATTGTTCACTGGTGCCAAAAGCACCACTTAATCCTCCTGTGTGAACTGGTTCCATTGTAGACTGTTCTGCAGATGGAATTCAGACCTCCATTACAGAACCATAAAATGACTGAGCTGACATCTGCAGTTCCTCTGTGTTTACACCAGTGGAGGATCAGGAGGTGATGCTTTATGAGTAACTGTACCTGTAACACCACAAATTGAACAAAGTAATCGTGTATTTTCTGGGATAAAGTAGGCTTCCATACACCCTGCAGCACATTAATGAAGTTAACATGAGCTTCTCTTTGATCAAGACCTGCCATGCCAAGTTTTACAACATGCCACAAGAGTCCAATAATACAAAATAATTTCAACTGCCACTCAGCAAGTTTTTGCTGTCTTTTCCTTGCTTTTTGCTGGGAGTGTGCTAAATCCTGCCTGCTGCATTGCTAGTCTCTGACATTCACTGAGGGCATAGTGAAGGCTCCAGCTGATTACAGACATCAGATCGATTTTTAAACATCAAAAGTTCTTAAATATCCTTAAGATAATACTATCTCTCTCATATAAGACATATTAGCTCACATAAAAGAGAGGCTTCATCACTATGGAGGTTTTCAGAACAAAAATACACCATAGGAGCTATGTGTGTTCATGGGAGTAATGTAAATGTTTGGTAAGATCAGCTCTTACACATAGTACCAAGCATTTAGCTGCAATAAACCTATTAAAACAACAAAAAAACCCCAACAAAACCACCATACAGAATCAACTCTACTATCAAACCCCTGAAAAAATATTGAAGACACCATTAAGACTTTATTTTCTGAAAGCACCCAGTTAGTTAGGGAAATGAGAACGCTAATGCAAAAAATCTTATTTGTGAAATGGAACAGAAAAAATCCTGACACAAATGAAGACCCAAAGCAGAAATAACTTATGTTACCTTCACAATATGACCAGAAGCTTCAGAGGACCACCATGAAGAAGCCAATTCATCAGTAAAGAGCTAACCAAAAAGAGCTAAAGCAGATGGAGTGTTTCAGACCAAGTGTTTCCCCATTTACACTCTTGATAAAAACACCAAATGACTAAAGTTGTAAGTACAATTGTTAGCCTTTGAACAATAGTTCCCATTAAACGTGAGCAGCACGGGAAGTATAAGCCATATCTCCCACGTCCCATTGCAGTTTCCCACCACTATGATACCTTGAAAATTGGACAACAGCAAAAAACCAAACGAAACCAAAGAAAGCCAAAACCAACAAACACACAAAGCCCAATCAACCTATTTCTAAAGATATTCACCATTTTTTTGTGTCCTGACATACCTGACAAATGGCAAATTAAGAAGTACATACTTCAGAAGCCAGAGCTGTAAAATTCTACAGGCACAGCAATGTTACATTACCACAGTCTGCAAAGCTATTTCAGGAAAAGGATAATACCATGAGAAAGAACAGAACAGAACAGAACAGAACAGAACAGAATAGAATAGAATAGAATAGAATAGAATAGAATAGAATAGAATAGAATAGAATAGAATAGAATAGAATAGACCAGGTTCGAAGAGACGTTTCAGACCATCCAGTCCAATCTATCACCCAACACCATCTAATCAACTAAACCATGGCACCAAGTGCCCCATCCAGTCTCTTTTTAAACACCTCCAGTGATGGTGACTCCACCACCTCCATGGGCAGCACATTCCAATAGCCAGTCTCTCTTTCTGGGAAGAACTGACCTCCCCTGGCACAGCTTGAGACTGTGTCCTTTTGTTCTGATGCTGGTTGCCTGGGAGAAGAGACCAACCCCCACCTGGCTACAACCTCCCTTCAGGGGGTTGTAGACAGCAAGAAGGTCTCCCCTGAACCTCCTCTTCTCCAGGCTAAGCAACCCCAGTTCCCTCAGCCTCTCCTCACAGGGATGTGCTCCAGACCCCTCCCCAGCTTTGTTGCCCTTCTCTGGACATCTTCCAGCAACTCAACATCTTTCCTAAACTGAGGGGCCCAGAACTGGAAGTGAGAGGGAGGGAAGAATCTACTTAATACTTTGATTTAGAATGGCCAGCTAGTCTAAACATTCTTGGATGTGTAATAGAGGCTTTAAGATTGGTATGGATTACACAAGAATATGTTTTTGTCTGGATGGCCAGGAAAAAACCGAAAGGAAATCCCTTAGTGGTAGAAGTTGAGCTGAATTACAAGAGCAAAAGTGGGGAATACATTGTTTCTGCCAAGCCCAGAAAGTTGTACCCTGACACAACCACAGCACCTCCATCCCCATGTCAGGAAGATGGCAACAGTACTCACCAATATTGCCCATCATATTTCTCCAATATTGTAAAGAATACAGAATACAGAATTAAGAAGGTTGGAAAAGTCCTTTGAGATCATCCAGTCCAACCTATCATCCAACACCATCTAATCAACTAAACCATGGCACCAAGTGCCTCATCCAGGCTCTTATTAAACACCTCCAGGGATGGTGACTCCACCACCTCCCTGGGCAGCACATTCCAATGGCCAATCTCTCTTTCTGGGAAGAATTTCTTCCTAATATCCAGCCTAAACCTCCCCTGGAGCAGCTTGAGACTGTGTCCTCTTGTTCTGGTACTGGTTGCCTGGGAGAAGAGACCAACCCCCACTTGGTTACAGCCTGCCTTCAGGTAGTTGTAGACTTCAAGAAGGTCTCCCCTGAGCCTCCTCTTCTCCAGTCTAAGTAACCCCAGCTCCCTCAGCCTCTCCTCACAGGGCTGTGCTCCAGACCCCTCCCCAGCTTTGTTGCCCTTCCTTGGACACTTTTAAGAACTTCCTTCCAACACAGTGGCACTGAAACACACAAATATTCCAAATAATGGAAAACAGACACCAAGCAGCAACCTTGTTTGAGATTAATAAAATCACAGAAAGCAAAATTGTGACAAATAGGTCATGTCCACAGGAAATGCAGAGTCCTAAGGGCTATTTAGTCTTGAGAAGACTGAGAGGGGATCTCGTCAATGTCTATAAATATCTTAGGGTGTCAAGTGGAGTGGGCCAATGTCTTTTTGGTGGTGTGCAATAATAAGACAAGGAACAACAGCTTCAAACTTGACCATAGAAGATTTCACCTCCACATGAGGAGAATCTTCTTTACAGTGAGTCAGAGCACTGGAACAGGCTGCCCTGGGAGGTTGTGGAGTCTCCTTCTCTGGACACATTCAAAACCCACCTGGCTGCATTCCTGTGCAGACTACCCTAAGTGATCCTGCTTTAGCAGGGAGGTTAGATCCAATGATCTCTGGAGGTCCCTTCTAACCTCTAATATATTGTGATACTGTGAAGGAAATCCTGTCCTGAACCTACTGGGCTGTCTCCAGTCCATAAGAATCCTAGGAACATAATGCTTTGTCAATGGCTGCCTTTGACCTTTGCAGATGCACATGAGTAGTGCTGGACAGACTACTTGGGAATGCAGGTCTGAATGACTGTAAATAGATGAGAGTAAGAGCATGAGTAAAAACACACAAGCAAAAAACCCAACCCCAAAACAAACTAATTTACTCCAAAGTTTTGTTAATATATACAGCCTTTCTCTTACGTAAAATCCTCCACAGTTTTGTTACAATTATTTCCATCAAACTTGATACTCCATACTCTCATATATTGAGATGGGGATGGCAACCAATCTAACTCTCCTCATTAGCTGCTGTGGTACAAAGCTCTACCTAATCTTTACTTTCTGACTAACAGTTTGTAGAACTCAAGTATTCTACATAAAACTTTCTAAACAAAGAAAAAAGGTGAAGAAGACAGAAACCGGAACAGGCTTTCATGAAATCTTCCTCAATTTTTCATCTGAAATTTGGGAGTCTTCCATCTGTTTGCTGGTGTGGAAAAAAAGAAAAGAAAAGAAAAAGAAAAGAAAAAGAAAAAGAAAAGAAGAAGAGAAGAGAAGAGAAGAGAAGAGAAGAGAAGAGAAGAGAAGAGAAGAGAAGAGAAGAGAAGAGAAGAGAAGAGAAGAGAAGAGAAGAGAAGAGAAGAGAAGAGAAGAGAAGAGAAGAGAAGAGAAGAGAAGAGAAGAGAAGAGAAGAGAAGAGGAGAGGAGAGGAGAGAAGAGGAGAAGAGAAGGTTTGGGAAGGGAAGGTTTGGGAAGGTTTGGGAAGGTTTGGGAAGGTTTGGGAAGGTTTGGGAAGGGAAGGGAAGGGAAGGGAAGGGAAGGGAAGGGAAGGGAAGGGAAGGGAAGGGAAGGGAAGGGAAGGGAAGGGAAGGGAAGGGAAGGGAAGGGAAGGGAAGGGAAGGGAAGGGAAGGGAAGGGGGAAGGGAAGGAAGGTTTGGGAAGGGAAGGTTTGGGAAGGTTTGGGAAGGTTTGGGAAGGGAAGGAAGGTTTGGGAAGGTTTGGGAAGGTTTGGGAAGGGAAGGTTTGGGAAGGTTTGGGAAGGGAAGGGAAGGGAAGGGAAGGGAAGGGAAGGGAAGGGAAGGGAAGGAAGGGAAGGTTTGGGAAGGGAAGGGAAGGTTTGGGAAGGGAAGGTTTGGGAAGGGAAGGTTTGGGAAGGAAGGGAAGGGAAGGTTTGGGAAGGGAAGGAAGGGAAGGTTTGGGAAGGTTGGGGAAGGGAAGGGAAGGGAAGGGAAGGGAAGGGAAGGAAGGGAAGGGAAGGGAAGGGAAGGGAAGGGAAGGTTTGGGAAGGGAAGGGAAGGTTTGGGAAGGGAAGGGAAGGGAAGGGAAGGGAAGGGAAGGGAAGGGAAGGGAAGGGAAGGAAGGAAGGGAAGGGAAGGGAAGGGAAGGGAAGGGAAGGGAAGGGAAGGGAAGGGAAGGGAAGAAAATATTTTTGGCAATTTTTACCAAACAACTTTGGAAAAACAGTCTTGCCCTTAGCAACTCTTTGTTTCATTTTTTCCACCTTTATTTATTGCAAATTCTTTCCTTAAGTCACATTCTCTAGTAAAGTGAAAAAGGTACCAACAGAAAAAATACCATAAATACAGTGACTGAAAAAAACCCAACAACAAAACAACTATACAAAAATCAAAGCAGATTGGATGTCATTCCAAATTTCTTTTTATTTTCTGAGAAATTACAAACGCTTCAAACAAATTGAGTGTTGGAGTGTTGCTATACACTCCTGTAAAAATGAAGATCACTGACTTGCCTCTGACAGTTGTGCCTAAGCAGATACTGGTAAATAGGAAACTACAAATCTCATTTACAGCAATGAAGAGGTAAGAATTTTTCATCCCAGCAATTCACTTGTCATCTGAAATCACTGCCTGTAAATTTTAAGATTCAATTTCAGATGTGATTCTTAGGCAACCAAAGGGCAACCAGTATCACAACTCTTTCAAATAACTATCTTTCTTTCTAGCTACCCAGTGCCTACTGGCCTTGCCTCCTAAACAGGACACAGAAAGTGCAATGAGCAAGTTTATTTAATAGCAAGTTTATTTAAAAGCGAATCAAGGACTAGGAGAACTTAAGTCTGGAAAAGAGAAAAATAAACTTTCTTATTTCTAGCAGCTATGCTTTGAGCCAGCTTACCACCTTAGGAACCACTGGACACAGTGGAGTCCATGAATCTTTAATAATGTTTTCTATAAAAACCAGAGCAGTTGCATAACTGCATTCACATACCTGGCAAATTGCTGCTAAATAAAATAGAGCAGCATGCTCCCCCTTTTACCTCTTAAAGCCATTTCTTTTTGAAAAGTCATATCATTGCTTCCAAGTAGAATTTCTGAACAACAAACCTACTCACTTCTATTGGAACACAACTTGGTTTTTGTTCAGGTCTGAAACAGATATTGACATTTTGAAAAGGATGCCATTGATTTCAGCAATCATTACACAACAGATATTCCCTGAGCCTGCTGAAATCAGTTGGAAAAACAGCTATCACAGCAGGACTATATTCAGTACAACAATGCCCTTTCCTCCATGAAAAATACCTGTCAGCTGATGACACTATACTTCATAGAATCATACAATCAATGTGGTTGGAAAAGACCTCAGAGATCATCAAGTCCAACCTGTCACCCAACACCTCAGGACTACTAAACCATGGCTTCAAGTGCCACATCCAACCCTCTTTTGAACACCTCCAGGGATGGTGACTCCCCACCCCCCTGGGCAGCACATTCCAATGGCCAACAACTCTCTCTAGGAAGAACTTTCTCCACACCTCAAGCCTGAACTTCCCCTGGCACAGCTTGAGACTGTGTCCTCTTGTTCTGGTGCTGGTTGCCTGGGAGAAGAGACCAACCCCCACCCGGCCACAACCTCCCTTCAGGTAGATGTAGAGAGCAATAAGGTCTCCCCTGTTCTCCAGGCCAGTCAGAAGTGACCAGCTGCATCATGACAAATGCATTGTGATGAAAGATCAACTAATGCCAATGCATCTCTTTCAAAACATAGAATCATAGAATCAGTAAGGTTAGAAAAGACCTCAAAGATCATTAAATCCAGCTGGAACAGGTTTCTTAACAGCTCCACAGGAAACATGTTTGTATCCACTAGCAGAGAGACAGCATCCTTTTCTCCAGAGAGATGTCTTTTCCGCTCATGAAAGAAACGCCCGTGGAATTTACTAGTGTGCGTTCAGATTTGCATGTTCCCTTACAATACGAAGAAATGGTTGTTTATTTAGAAGAACAGCTCTGCATTTGACAAAACATAATGAATCAGCGCTAAATGTTTGACACCTGATGAAGAAGCTCTTGAACACATTTATTTACCAGTCCTTCTTCTTATTGCAAGGCCTCTGTTTTATGACTTGTTAGGCAGTCCATGGAAACGGTTGAGCTGGCGCATTTTCTGTAGCACATTCAGATGAAAAACAACTCAAGGAGAGAACAACATTATCAAGTATCTCCAGGCTTATACTCATTTATGCTGCTCATCCAGCAACTTCAGCCTCTGGAGAGCTCTCCTACCCTCTAACAGATCAACTCCTGTCCCCAGCTTGGTGTCATCCGCAAATTTACTGGTGGTGGACTCAATGCCCTCATCCAGATCATCAATAAAGATGTTAAAGATCACGAGGGCCAGCACTGATCCTTGGGGCACAGCACTGGTGACTGGCCGCCAGCTGGATGTGGCACCATTCACCACCACTCTCTGGGCTCGGCCCTTCAGTCAGTTCCCAACCCAATGCAGTGTGCTCCCGTCCAAGCCATGGGCTGACAGCTTGGCCAGGAGTTTGCTGTAGGGGATGGTGTCAAAGACCTTGCTGAGGTCCAGGTAGACCACATCCACAGGCCTCCCCACATCCACCAGGCAGGTTACCTGATCATAGAAGGAGATCAGGTTGGTCAGGCAGGACCTGCCCTTCCTAAATCCATGCTGATGCAGGCCAGGATGCAAACACTTCACAAATTTGCATGTCATAATTCAGCATTTTTCATAATTCAGCATTTGTAATTCTAAAGAAATTCATCCAAGGGAGCCTGTGAGCTAGATACTCTGCTATTATCCCTCAGATGAAAAGGAAAAGCACATTATGACAGCTAGGATGCAGCTACTCAAGTTGATTCTATGATTCTAAGTGCCACAAAATGGAGTGAAGCAAAGTGAAGTGGTTTTGTGTGTTTGGTGTACAAAACAACAAAACAAAGCAACAACAACCAAACAGCAACAAAACCCAGCAGAAAACCAAGCTCTTCTTATTCACTCCAGAGCACATAAGAGAATGGTAAAAATGCTTTTCTTCTTTTTCTTCCCCCCCCCACAAGCTATTTCAGTACAAAAATTCAGAGTAGCCAATCTCATTGTGTGCTGGGTTGAGGCAGCCCCCTTCCCCACCCCTGGCAACAATAAACACTCAGACAAACGGATTGCAAAAGTGATGGAAAGTTTAAATAGAAAGCAGTGAACTTTTACAGAAAAGCAAAGGCACAGTGATAAAGAAAAATCCCAAAGCAGACCCAGAGAGATCCCATCCCTACCTGAGGGCACACCCAAGACCCCCAGGGCTCCTTCTTTCCCCTCCCACTGCTAGGCTAGTCTCAGCTGGCCAGATCTGAGACTGCCCATCCCCCCATGGCCTTGGGCCTAGCCAGACCCAGAGCCAGGAGACATCTGCCCCAGTTACCGGCTGACGGAGGAGGAAGAAAAGAGATAGTGCTAGACTCTGCGCTGGATCTTATAGTGGTGCAAGGATTGTGGTAGGAAATACTACATAATTTCCTGTGTCCACCCCTCTGGGCTGGACTTCTGGACACAGGAAGTAAACATTGCAGGGGGGCACCCAGCTCAAACTGCAACACATTGCAATGCAAAGCTTCTTGTGGCCCATTCCTGGGGTTACATTGCTGGGAAAAAGAAAAAAAAAAAAGAAAAGGCAGAGAAAGCAAATCCTCTGCAGCCCTGCTTGTATGACTACTCTTATCTTGTCAGGTACACTGACTGGAGACAAATGCCAGAGTTAAAAGGGCAAGTTGTGACAGCATGGAGAAAAACTCACTAAAGCTGAAAAAAATCATACCATACTAAGGAGAAACACAGGCTGGGGTCAGAGTGGCTGGAGAGCAGCCAAGTAGAAAGGGACCTGGGGGTACTGTTTGAGAGCAGACTGAACATGAGCCAGCAGTGTGTCCAGGTGGCCAAGGAGGACAATGGCATCCTGGCCTACATCAAGAATAGTGTGGCCAGCAGGAGCAAGGAGGTCATTCTGCCCCTGTACTCAGCACTGGGTAGGCCACACCTTGAGTCCTGTGTCCAGTTCTGGGCTCCTCAGCTTAGGAAAGATATTGACTTGCTGGAAGGTGTCCAGAGAAGGGCGACAAAACTTGGGAGGGGTTTGGAGCACAGCCCTGTGAGGAGAGGCTGAGGGAGCTGGGGTTGCTTAGCCTGGAGAAGAGAAGGCTCAGGGGAGACATTATCACTCTCTACAAATCATAATATCATAGTATCATAGTATCAGTCAGGGTTGGAAGGGACCACAAGGATCAGCTAGTTCCAACCCCCATGCCATGGGCAGGAGCACCTCACACTAGATCAGGATGGCCACAGTCTCATCCAGCCTGCTCTTAAACACCTCCAGGGACAGGGCCTCAACCACCTCCCTGGACAACCCATTTCAGGGCTTCACCACTCTCATGGTGAAGAAACTCTTTCTCACATCCAGCCTGAGGCAGGAGGGGGTTAGTCTCTTCTCCCAGGCAACCAGCACCAGAACAAGAGGACACAGTCTCAAGCTGTGCCAGGGAGGTTTAGGCTGGATGTTAGAAGTTCTTCCCAGAAAGAGAGATTGGCCTTTGGAATATGCTGCCCAGGGGGGTGGTGGGGTTGACGTCCCTGGAGTTAAGGAGAGCCTGGATGAGGCATGTGGTGCCATGGTTTAGTTGGTTAGATGGTGGTGGATGATAGGTTGGACTTGAAGATCTTGAAAGTCTTTCCCAACCTGGTCTATTCTATTCTATTCTATTCTATTCTATTCTATTCTATTCTATTCTATTCTATTCTATTCTATTCTATTCTATTCTATTCTACTTTATCAGCCTCTGGATTGCAGTCACATTTTAATTAATTAATTTTGTCAGTTAGTTATAAATACACAGGAACATTTCCTTACAAAATGTCTGGAGAAAAACATTAAGCACATCTTCTGGGAGAAAGAAACCCACAACAGATCCAAAACCCAACCAACCTCAAAGATAATCCCTCTGTACTCTTCTAGAGACTGTGTCCTCTTGTTCTGCTGCTGCTTGCCTGGGAGAAGAGACCAACCCCCACCTGGCTACAACCTCTCTTCAGGTAGCTGTAGACAGCAAAAAGGTCTCCCCTGAGCCTCCTCTTCTCCAGGCTAAGCAACCCTAGCTCCCTTAGCCTCTCATCATAGGGTTTCTGCTCAAGGCCTATGTACTCACAGTAAGAGTTATTGTGCAACCAGACAAAAGAGCTCAGGCCAACTGTAACAAACAATTCCTGTACTGAAGCTAGCAAATTTAGCTTCTCACAAAGGGCATGCAGATCATGCTCTGTTCTGGTTCATTTTAAAATGTCAGCAACTTTCTTCATTCTGGAAAAAAAAAAATGCAATCCTCTAATTGGTAGGGAACGTAAAGCCCCATTCTAGTTAAAAGCACAACAAAGCCATGTTGCCCCTAAGCTATTATATTGACTGAATGAAACTGCTGATTTTTAATCAATGGGTTCTACTCTATCCTGTTTCACATCATGGCCCTATTAAGCCACCTGTTCATTGGTGTGAGTCATGTTTCTTTTTCTTTCCACACAGACCCATTAGTAATAATAGACCTCCCTTTTTATTATTTTTTCCCTCCATTAAGGCATTTCAAAGGCTGTCTGCAATAAGATTATCATCTGCAAATGTTTTTGTACAATTTAATAGCATGGACTCTAATATTATATTCAAATAATGCATATTACATTTCATTTGGCATGTGGGAAAATAAAATGAAAGGATGAGTTTTGAGACATAAACAGGATAAATTGATAGGATTCTACTTCATCATATTGAATAATTACATCCTGGCACAGTGCCCAAAGCATATTCATCACAAAGAGACTACACTATACAGCACACTGCCAAGATCTAACTTCCTCAAACAAAGGCTAGATGACTCTGACAAATCAGAAGTCTTACAGATTTGTTTGCTGTGGCTGCATTAGAGGTACCCGAAAATTTGCGGAACTGTAATTCATCATTACCAGTTCATTAACAGGGCCCACAAATATATAAGCCATTAATTACACCTGTGTTTTGCAAGTGCTCACATTGCACTGATTGCATTCCTTACATCTCCCAGCTTGCAATAGGTTTCCCTTTGGGGCTGTTCCTCAGCCTGGTTTAAGGACTGAAGAAGGCTGTCATCATTGTTTACACGGTAAGGAATCACAGTATTGTTCCCATCCTGCTGCTGTGGTGAGGCTGGGCCATCTGTGCAACTTAGAAAGAATTTACACTTAGCAGATCTCTATCTTCCTTATGGTTTTGCTTTGGAAATATGCTTCACTTCTGGCATTGTCTTAACTGTTGTATTCTGATCTGCAAGAAGCATTCCCAATACCCTGCATTAATCAAAAATATATCTATATAAATAAATAATTAGCACCAGGCACCTAATCCACACATCATAAAAGAAAAAGACTCAGTTCATGGTTGTGAGAGCTCTGCATTTGTCAGTCCTGCAGCAGATGCCATTGTTGGCTGCGTGTGCTTGCCCTGCAGAGTTGCCAAAGAGGATATGAAGTCAAATCCATCATTTTCAAAATGCAATTTTTAATTTTTGGTGGGTTTTCTCACAAGAGGCATTCTGCTGTATGCCCACCCCATCATTTTACTCAAGTTAATTCCCATGGGAAAACCATTCTCAAGACTCAGCATACTATGCCCAATGAAACAAACAAATCACAACCTGCCCTGGGATACTGCATTTGAATATGCTTCCAACCAAACCAATGGGCTAAGATTCTTCATGTCTTAAGAAGAAGTCAAAATAACCTACATGGATATATTTTTTTTCCTTATTGAAGTGAAACATGAAAGACTTAAGTTAACCAATACATAACTACACAAATCCTCTTCCCCCCTCTTCCATTTCAACAGCCCTGGCTCAGAGACACACTGCTTAAATCTGAGCATGAGAAGCAATCCTAAATCAAAATTCCTTCCTCCTCCAACACAGAGGCAGGACTGCAACTTATGCATGGTATTACCCCAGGCAGTCATCAAAGTATTGTACTGGTCTGCTTGAACTCACACCTGAGACCAAAGGCCAACAAGCAGTAGGCATGAGGACATGGGGTTCACATTCCATTTTAGGGAGGATAGGGTTAGCATAGAGGAGTACTTTGAAATGTCTTTTGCCTTTGTAGTGTTTGAGGCAAAGCAGTGTCACCAAGCTGCAAGGGATCCAGCAGGGCAGCTGAGGCTGGAAGACAGCCACAAAATGTGATTGGCACAATATGGCAAAGCAAAGGATAAATCTCATGCCTACAAATGATTCATTTCTTAGTCTTGGAGAGGTTTCTTGTCTAAGGTCTGTCCTGAGAGGGAACAGGCAGAGGTGATGTGTTTCCCAGTTACTTCATTTCCAAAAGGAATATCAAAAGAACATATTTCAGTCTATTAAACTCAGCCTGCCTCCTTCTCAATCACAAGATTTCTCCTTTAGGGAGGTCCAGAAAACACAAAGTTTTTCCTTTGCTTCTAACTGATGCTCATAGACTTTTTTTGCTTGTTCTGGAGCCTAGCAACATAAACATTCCTCAATACTGTATGGCCAGCTTGGACAAAATGAGGATTTCAAAGTCAATACAGAAACAAAGACAGAAGCTCAGAACTGTTAATTCATATTACAGAAACTGCATACACAAAAGAATGAGGCCATTGTCAGCCAAAAAGAACCCCACATTCTGTATTGGCTAGTTACTTGCCTGGAAAAAATATTTGAATTACAAGTTCAGCCTTATACTTCTTGTGCTGCATATCTTCCATAATACAGAGTAAGATTTTCTTCATATGAAAATCAAGAAAGATATGGCTCTCTGAGGATCTAGAAGACACAGCTGCAGATCTGCTCTCCATTTAGAGTGATTTTTAAGTTGTAGAATGTGACAGTTCCAAAGTTTGTCCCCCTCAACTAATTCTCTCTGTGACAACTTGAACAAGAAGAAAATGCTCCTCCTGTTTAAGGAGCATAGTTAAGATTTCACCTATCCAAAATACAGAAATTAAAAGGAGCTTTGCATTACTTTGATTTCCTGTTGATTGAGATCTGAACTTGAAACTGAACTAGTCACAATCAGTTACTGCTCTGACTTGAGACAAGAGTGACAGTTCTGGTACTGGGCTTTTTATAGGCAGCTAAGATCAGGCAACTGCCTACACCTAGCCACAGCAAGACTGTAAATCAATCTTTCCAGGTCACATATACCTTGCAATTACTGTACAAAACACCCACCCAAATCAATGACATCTTTACAAAAATAACTGGAGTTATACCTGGATGTCTTAGCACATATACCGAAGGCTGAGGCTGTGTTTGGTTCAGTTTAGAACAATCTCCAATACGTTTTAGTGTTCACTGAAAGGAAAGAAAAAAAAGTTTATTAAAGATAACACAGAGTTTAAAAAAATAAATAAATAAAATTTGGCAAGGGCAGTCTGATCTTAAAGCTGTTTATATGTTAATGCCCTTTTATGAAAGAGTTGAAAGTGGTTTTGTGGTTGTTTTTTTTTTCCCCCTGTTGAAGCCTGAACAAAAACAATGCAATGGGAGCACTGTGCTCTACACATTATGTATATGGGCTTGCAAATTTCTCAAAGCCATAAAACATCTCTTCTGCATAGGAACAATGCTGGAAAGATGAAAGGCTAACAGTCTAATGAAGAACACATTGAACTGCTATTAATGATCAGAATAAAATTAGTCACCTTAGAAACACAGTAATGTTTGTTCCCAGACTGGCATTGTGTATTACTCCTTCCCAAGTGAAAAACAAACCCCAAACAACTACAAGACTGAACATCTGATGATAATGGCAGTTGAAGGTATCTGTATTTCCTATTGTCATTTACCAAACATGCCAGTTTTAAAAGCCATCTTTACCGTACTTGCACAGAAATTCCCAACTCCATTACAGTGCTGCTGAAAAGACTGAAATAGGAACAAAAAGAGACCCTTTTAATGTGCACTGCTGATCTCCAAATGTAAAACTTAAAAGGAAATTTTGACATCCTACTCTGATTTCACCTTCTCACACAGATGCAAAAGGATCTCCACAAGCAGGCAAGCTTTATTTTATCAACAGAAGGGTAAGGACAGCATCCAACTTTCCATTTGATGGCAAGAAAAGTCTGAAGATAAAGAGTGACCCACTTAAAATGTGTTCCACTTTAGATTTGAGAAGGCATTACCCCAGTCTGACTGCAGGTGATTTGTTTTGAAATTTGAAATTGCTTTATCTTTTGCTCAGCAAGGGTGATGAGATGAAAAGGATTAGAGACCCAAACTGTGACTGAGACCTAAATGTGTTTCTATTTTCTGGCACCTTAAGAAGACAGCAGCCTCCTATTGCTACTCCTTTACATCACTGCAATTTACAGCAGTTCCCCTCTTTTTTTTGCCTCTCAAGTGAAAACATTCCTGTTACCATTGTGTTCAAAGGCAATTTGCTGAGCAACGTTTAACAGTCCCATTTGAATTCTCCTTTGATTGAAATAGTGAATTATTGTCATCGGCTGCTGAGAAACTGTACCTTGTCTGGAAATTCACACTTTGACAGAGGCTGTCAGCACATTCCTGTATACGTGTGCAAGCTGAAAGCTGGTATTTCAAAGGGTTGCATGCTAGCACTATAGAGTATGACAGCAGGCTTGTAGGTGACTATACAGACAGACACCTGGCAGAAAACCCACATCTCTCGACAGCTTTACACACTGCTTCCACTTCCACCTGCAAGCTCTGAGAGAGACTATCTGTAATTGACATTGCAAAAGGACACACTGCAACACAGCCAACGGGTAAATGGGAGAGACCGTGAAGCCTGTGTTTAGTCATGCATCACTGCCTGAATCAAGATCTATTTACAGGCCTCCTGTAACACTGTCATTACAGTGCCTATCTGTTGTTCTGTAGCACAGATAAAAGTACAGAGCGTGCCCTCTAACCAGGACACAGCCTCAACAGAACATGCAGAAAGGCAAAAATTAATTGCTCTAAGCAAGTATGTCTTTTAAAAGTCACTTGTCTAACTCTGCATCATAAAAAACACAATAACTGGATTTAAAAGTGTCTTCTCGCTTCAGGGTATTTTCCTTGTTACTCAGATTCTTACAAGAATGCATAGAGGAAAAGGGAAAAAGGAAGAGAAAAAGCGGAAAAGGAAAAGGAAAAGGAAAAGGAAAAGGAAAAAAGAAAATTAAGGAAAATAAGGAAAAGGGGGAAAAAAAGGAATCACTGACACCTAAGCCATGAGTCAGCTACAGAAGGGTCATTTCACAGGCACTAGGAGCATGGTGAAGCAGATTTCACTGAGGGAGACACACACCTACTCAGGGTTTTCCTGACAGTGGCCTCATAAACAGAATAATTTGAGAAGTGCTTCCTGTGGGCATGAACTGCCTGGGAAAAAGGGAGCATATTTTTTCTGTTTAGACCCAGCATTTACAGACTCCTTAAGCACTTCTGAGGAAGAGTTTCACATAAATCCGTTACAAGCCTTTTCCCCTTGAAGACCTGGGCAGCCTTTGTGCACGTTTTCAGGTCATCCACTGGTCAGATATGTTTATTCCAAAGGCCATGGCAGATGATTGAGGTCAGCTACTCTAACTCTCCCTACACAGCTGAGGCGAGAACTATATCCTCTGGGTCTTGCACAATGATTCAGCAGTTTTTTGTACAGTTTAGATATATTTTGCTACTGCTAAAGAAAACTTTGAAATCAAATTTTTAACTGCATCCTGACTAAAGTTTTTAAGAATGAAAGGGATATTTATTTAGAGAGTTAAAGGTGCTTCCTTGACAAAGTGTAGGTTAGCCTTGGACAAGGGACAAATTTCCATCCACTTCTCAGACTCTCCCACCCCTCAGGAAAGAGGAAGAAAATAGAAGAACTCTCATGGGCTGAGGTGAAGACATGGAGATACCTCAACAATTACTGCTGTAGGCAAAACAAAATTGATGTGGGGGGAGATTAGTTTGCTAAATGAAATAGGTAGTGAAAAGTAAAGACAAACACCTTCCCCTGCAAACTCTCAGTCCTTGGAGCAGAATGGTGCGGCAAGAACACAGTGGCTTCTTTCTGTGACTCCTTGCTGACACTTTCCCCCTGTGCTGGGCTTTGCCTCTAGGCTGCAGTACCTGTCAGGAAATCTGGGCAGCCATGGGCTCTCTGCAGGTGATAGGTCAGGTCTGCTTCAGTCCTGGGCAACCCTCACCACTGCTTGCCCCAACGTGCTCTCTCCCACCCTGTTCATCCTCCTTTTCCCCCCTCACTCCTCTGCTTCTTCAGCAGTCTCAAGCTGTGCTGGGGGAGGTTTAGGATGGGCGTTAGGAGGAAGTTCTTCCCAGAAAGAGAGATGGTGGAGTCACCATCACTGGAGGTGTTTAAGAAGAGCCTGGATGAGGCACTTGGTGCCATGGTTTATTTGATTAGATGGTGTTGGGCGATAGGTTTGACTCGACGATCTCAAAGGTCTTTTCCAACCTGGTTAATTCTATTCTATTCTCTTTTTTTCTTCTCTTCCATTCATTTCAGGAGCCTTCCCTCTGGCTGAGGGGCTGGGCTGGTCATGGCTGGTTTTAATCAGCTCCAGATGCTTCCAAGAACCCTCTGTCATGACCAGTCCTGGACATCCCCCAGCAGAGACACTGACATTGGTCTCCTTTCTGCCAAGATCCTGAAACTGAGCTGAGGCTGACAGATTTATTTAGATACTACAAAGGATGCAATTGAGAGGGAAAGAGAAAGAAAAAATATCAAGGTGAACATTGCAAGACTTGTTTGCAAGGATAGTGATTTTTTTGCCAGCTAAACTACCCAGCTGTTTGTGCTCAGTTCAGATCCTAGTAGGATGATGGAATCAGCATTTCCTAACCTACTCACTCCCTGACCTTCAATTTTCAGGGCATTGATTCATGTCCATCCTCCCTGCTGAGGCTTGTGGAGAGACAAGGGCAGGCAGCCTGGCCCACTGCTGCTGCATTGCTGCCTCATTGCTGTCCCAGCACCCACCATAGCCCTCACACTCTTATTCCATTCCCCATCCACTGGTCCCAGGAAATGTTACCCAAAGCTGTAGATGGCACAGGATGACAACCTTCCTCTTTTTTCAGCTCAGTGAGATGGAATAAATCACACTAACCTTGAATAAAGAAAAACAGGCAACACGTCTTTGACATAAAGACATAGCAATCAATTTATTTCTGCTGATGCTGAAGACATAACATGTTGCATTTCAGCCACATTCAGCAGGAAAAAAAAGCAGAAAAGACAACTGTGAGGGTATGTCTCTGCAGTTAAAGAGCAGACATTTTCTTAGATCATTTCACTGCTCTTGGATTTGACATAAATGGTGCTGGTGTGAGCAGGCAGGTAAACATGAGCTCCAGATTTGCAGGAGAAGGTAGCACTGGCCAAAACAAGGACTACAATCATTGAGGCAGCTGCTTGTCCTGACCTGTACTCATGGAAACTTGCAATGGCTGTGCAGCCCTAATGAGGGCTACAGAGAAGGCTGGAAATTTTGCTTTTGACCTCATCCATTAACTTCAAGGGAACTGGGGTCTCTATTCAGGGTTCATATTGCAACAGGCTGCCTTCTTACCTCCTAACAAGCACTTACTTGAAAAGCCAAGGAATGCATTAACACTGTGGCTTTATTCACAAAAGGCTCTTGTGTGGCTTTGAGGGCAAGATGATTTGCAGTACAGATGCACAGAGAACAGAGACTACAGCCACTACTGAGTTTGGGTCGACACAAAGAATTCTTCACTCAGAACCAATTCTCAGCCACAGACAGAGATGATTAATAAAAAAATAATATGTTTCTCTTTGTGAAATAAAAAAAAAAAAAAAAAAAGAAAGGGCAGTTAAACCAAACAGAAGGTGATGGCTCTGCTCTTAGTTTTGTTAGCTCTGCCATTTACAAATAGAATAGAATCATAGAATCATAGTATCAGTCAGGGTTGGAAGGGACCACAAGGATCATCTAGTTCCAACCCCCCTGCCATGGGCAGGGACACCTCACACTACATCAGGCTGGTCAGAGCCTCATCCAGCCTGCTCTTAAACACCCCCAGGGACGGGGCCTCGACCACCTCCCTGCACAACCCATTCCAGGGCTTCACCACTCTCATGGGGAAGAACTTTCTCCTCACCTCCAGCCTGAATCTCCCCACCTCCAGCTTCATTCCATTCCCCCTAGTCCTATCACTCCCTGAGATCCTGAGAAGTCCCTCCCCAGCCTTCTTGTAGGCCCCCTTCAGATACTGGAAGGCCACAATGAGGTCACCGTGGAGCCTTCTCTTCTTCAGACTGAACAGCCCCAACTCTTTCAGTCTGTCCTCACAGGAGAATGGAATGGAATGGAATGGAATGGAATGGAATGGAATGGAATGGAATAGAATAGAATAGAATAGAATAGAATAGAATAGAATAGAATAGAATAGAATAGAATAGAATAGAATAGAATTAACCAGGTTGGAAAATACCTTTGAGGTCATCAATGTTGCAATTCAAGACACAAACACTGTGCTCATTTAAGTCCAGTGAAACCATCACAAAATTTAGAATTGGGATGTGTTTGTTTGCTAAAATTAATATATTGTTAACATCTCAATACACCATGCTCCAAACACCTCAATATTTTATGCTGTTACTTCAGAGTTAATATCTTTCGTCAGAGGTCTTTCTTTTGACAATACTGTGCTGGCTGTCATATTTACCACGGAGGGATTTCAGATCTCTCTCCAATCATCACTATGATTGTGCTGGTCTGAGGCTATGTGTTTAAAATTTAGTTACAGATTTTGAGCAGAAAAGTAGAAAAATTATGTGTGAGTGTTTGGTTCAGTTCTGCCTTGTGAAGGGTTAAGAATCAGAGAGTCTAATGTGACAGTACCTCCCTACTGTGATAATACTTCAGGAATTTCTATAGCACTGTTCTTAAGCTCTTGGCATCTGTACAGATTGTACCATCAGGTGCTACACAAGGCTGAACGCTCCAGAAAACCTTGCCCAAAATGCTCCATGTGCATCTCAAGTGGCAGTGCTGCGAGTAGCACCACACAGCTCAAAGCACTCCTTGACACTGTTCAAATGAAATAATGGTTCCAATACTGTAGGCAGGCTTTTGAACAATCACACAATAGTGAGGTGGCAATAAACAGAGTTTCTAAGAAACTTTTA
Source organism: Melanerpes aurifrons (assembly GCA_011125475.1). NCBI lineage: Eukaryota > Metazoa > Chordata > Aves > Piciformes > Picidae > Melanerpes > Melanerpes aurifrons. The sequence goes on along the minus strand of WWNC01000059.1, from coordinate 325,192 downwards.
ACTCTCATGGTTTAATTTGAAAGACCTGGCATAAGACGTGTCAGATTTACAGGGTCTTTCAGACATACTGATGTTTCAGTAAGAGACAAGAATACTCTTTTCTCACCTCCTTACTGTCTCAGATGCAAGCCAGAACCTGGTTAGAGAATAACCAATTCTCCATTTTAAGGATTTGGTCAAAAAATCAGAGAATGAAGCAGGTTAGAAGAGACAATCATCAAGTCCAGCCTATCACCCAACACTAACTAATCAACTAGACCATGGCACCAAGTGCCTCATCCAGTTTCTTCTCCAAGGACATCAACCTCACCACCTCCCTGGGCAGCACATTCCAATGGCAAATTACTCTCTGTGTGAAGAACATTTTCCTCACCTTCAGCAAAACCTCCCCTGGCACAGCTTCAGACTGTGTCCCCCTGTTGCTGGTGCTTGCCTGGGAGAAGAGACCAACCCGGCTACAACCTGCCTTCAGGTAGTTGTAGACAGCAACAAGGTCTCCCCTGGGCCTCCTCTTCTCCAGGCTAAGCAACCCCAGCTCCCTCAGCCTCTCCTCACAGGGCTGTGCTCCAAGCCCCTCCCCAGCCTTGTTGCTCTTCTCTGGACATGTTCAAGAGTCTCAATGTCCTTCTTAAATTGAGGGGCCCAGAACTGGACACAGGACTCAAGGTGTGGTCTAACCAGTGCTGAGCACAGGGCAGAATGATTTCCCTGCTCCTGCTGGCCACACTGTTCCTGATACAGGCCAGGATGCCCTTGGCCCTCTTGGCCACCTGGGCACACAGCTGACTCATGTTCAGCCTACTGTCAACCACTACCGGCCTGGCTACTCTCCAGCCATTCTGTCCCCAGCCTGTAGCTGCATGGGGGTTGTTGTGGCCAATGTGTAGTCTTTGTGGTCTCTGGCTGTATAACAGGCTTGCCTCAAACCGTTGCAAATTTGTATATGAGGAGGTCATGTCAGAGGTGATTATATATGGCATATGTACAAAGAGTCATTAGTCATTGGAATGGGCTGCCCAGGGAGGTGGTGGAGTCACATCCCTTGAGGTGTTCAAGAGGAAATTGGATGTGGCACTTGGTGCCATGGTCTAGTCATGGGTCTCTGGTGACAGGTTGGACACGATGATCTTTGAGGTTTCTTCCAACCTTGGCGATACTGTGATACTGTGAGATATGGCATATATATATATGGTGATCATATATGGCAGATGGGCTGGCTAGGCCACTCTCCATCATTTTTCAGCGGTCCTGGCTCACTGGAGAGGTCCCAGAAGACTGGAAGCTGGCCAAGGTGGTGCCCATCCACAAGAAAGGCCAGTTGGATGAGCCAGGGAATTCTTGGCCTGTCAGCCTGACCTCAGTGCCAGGCAAGATTATGGAACAAATCATCCTGAGTGCAATCACACAGCACTTAGAGGATGGCCAAGGGATCAGGCTCAGCCAGCATGGATGTAGGAAGGGCAGGTCCTGCCTGACCAACCTGATCTCCTTCTATGATCAGGTGACTGCCTGGTGGATGTGGGGAGGCCTGTGGATGTAGTCTGCCTGGACCTCAGCAAGGCCTTTGACACCATCCCCCACAGCAAACTCCTGGCCAAGCTGTCAGCCCATGGCTTGGACAGGAGCACACTGCACTGGGTTAGGAACTGGCTGGAGGGCCGAGCCCAGAGAGTGGTGGTGAATGGTGCCACATCCAGCTGGTGGCCAGTCACTAGTGGTGTCCCCCAGGGATCAGTGCTGGGCCCTGTGCTCTTTAACATCTTTATTGATGATCTGGATGAGGGCATTGAGTCCACCACCAGCAAATTTGCAGATGACACCAAGTTAGGAGCAGATGTTGGTCAGTTAGAGGGTGGAAGGACTCTGAAGGAGGACCTCAACAGACTGGACAGATGGGCGGAGTCCAAGAGGATGGCATTCAACAAGTCCAAGTGCTAGGTGCTGCACTTTGGCCACAACAACCCCATGCAGAGCTACAGGCTGGGGTCAGAGTGGCTGGAGAGCAGCTATGTAGAGAGGGACCTGGGGGTACTGGTCAATGGTAGGCTGAATATGAGACAGTAGTGTGCCCAGGAGGCCGAGAAGACCAATGGCATCCTGGCCTGTATCAGGAACAGTGTGGCCAGCAGGAACAGGGAGGTCATTCTACCCCTGTACACTGCACTGGTTAGGCCACACTTCGAGTACTGCGTCCAGTTCTGGGCCCCTCAGTTTAGGAAGGATGTTGACTTGCTGGAACGAGTCCAGAGAAGGGAAACAAAGTTGGGGAGGGGTTTGGAACACAAGCCATATGAGGAGAGGCTGAGGGAGCTGGGGCTGCTTAGCCTGGAGAGGAGGAGACTCATGGGTGACTTCACTGCTCTCTACAACTACCTGAAGGGAGGTTGTAGACAGACGGATGTTGGTCTCTTCTCCCAGGCAGCCAGTACCAGAACAAGAGGACACAGTCTCAAGCTGCACCAGGGGAAGTTTAGGTTGGATGTTAGGAAGAAATTCTATACAGAGAGTGATTGTCCATTGGAATGGGCTGCCCGGGGAGGTGGTGAAGTCGCCATCATTGGAGGTGTTCAGGAGGAGACTTGATGGGGTGCTTGGTGCCATGGGTTAGTTGTTTAGGTGGGTTGGATTGGTTGATGGGTTGGACGCGATGATCTTGAAGGTCCCTTCCAACCTGGTTTATTATTCTATTCTATTCTATTCTATTCTATTCTATTCTATTCTATTCTATTCTATTCTATTCTATTCTATTCTATTCTATATAGTCTTTTACTTAGGGTATGTGAAGGACAGGCCTTTTGTGATCTGAAGAGCAAAGCGAGAACAGCAGTTAGACCTACATTGTAGACAAGCTCCAAGCATAAGCACACCAAACACCAGAAAACCAAAGCACTTTCATAATGTCCACAGAGCCTTAAGGGTCACTGGAACTACGAAAAGTTCACCCAGGTATGCTGCCTCACAACCCTATAATGGACTTTTTAGTCTCCCTGCCTTCCCTAGACAGTACTGTCCTACCTTCCTTCCCTGATGTCAAGGGTTGAGGCATGGGCAGCCACTAAATGAGTAGCAGATGCTCACTATTAACTCCTCTCCATTCCCAAAGGCGCAGAGAAATGGATTAAGGAACAGAGACTTATGAACTGGAAAACTAAACGAGTTACAATGAAACAATGACAACAAAATTAAGGAGATACAAATCCAATGTTGAACCCTTGATGGCATCATCACCACTGGTGCCTTACCACTTCTAGGAGCAAACACTATCTGCAAAAGTATGTTTCTAATTTCCAAAAGTGCAGTTACTTAGAAAAGACTGAGCTCAAAAGCAAAGTCACTGAGCAGAATTGGTTCTTTTTTAACTCTGATCAGGTCACTTGCCCAGAAAAGGGGGAAACAAAGATGTCCAATTACTGGTAGTCCTGCTGTGCAACCATGCAAGTGCTGCATGAAACCACACTTCTCTGTTATCATTGAATTTGCACACAAGGCTGCTCTTCTTAGCCCAGATCCTGGCTAAAAGCACAGACAAGTTCTTTGACCTCATCTCAGGGCATTTGCAAGCTGTCAGCTTCCTCCATCACTGCAATATTAGCACCTGCTGATCTCATGCTTATGGCTCCGTAAGAGCAAGATAATGTAAATATCTTGTGAGTAGAAGGTGCTTGAGTCCTTTCCAGGGTTAAAACCCTTTGTTGACAACCTTGCCTCCCTGTCTGCAGCAAGTAAACTCTCTGAAGAGAGACAAAACACTAAGTCCATATCCTTATTAGTATTTCTCAACAAAGAGCAAAAGGTTTCCCCCAGAACCTTTTAGCTGTGATTAATGCTGTGAAGACGTTAGTAGGCAAAGCTTGCCAGGCAAAAAGAGTACAAAGCATTTTTCATGGATGTCACCTCCAATTCGAAGATAAATTTGCTTCAGCTATTTCCCCTGTCTCTTCCTAGCCTCTACCTTCCCTGTCTATTTTAAACAACAGAATGGTTTCTAAAGACAGCAAAATATCTATCTTCTAAAAAGCCATTGCACAAATCACAATTTTTAAATCAGAAAGACTTTGTGCTTTCAAATAGTTCAGCATACTCACTGGTGTTCCAACAAAAAAACAAAGGTTGGCACATAGCATTTCCATTTTAAAAGCAGAGCAAGTGAGTTTTGTGTATGTGGTTTCTGGAAGCAGGAAGCAGGGGACAAGAAGGAAGAATAAGACAGAGCAGTAGCAGCAACAAAATCAAAGTTGTCACAAGTTCAGCCAGAAGAAGCAGTTAGCTTTTATGCATCTCATGTGGGGTGTGGGCATCTACTTGCTAGGAGAAAAGAAAATGATCAGGCAGGAGAAAATCCAACTTCCAACACAAGAATGGAATGGAATGGAATGGAACGGAACGGAACGGAACGGAACGGAACGGAACGGAACGGAACGGAACAGAATAGAATAGAATAGAATAGAATAGAATAGAATAGAATAGAATAGAATAGAATAGAATAGAATAGAATAGAATAGAATAGAATAGAATAGAATAGAATAGAATTAACCAGGTTGGAAAAGACCTCCGAGATCATCGAGTCCAACCTATCACCCAACACCATCTAATCAAATAAACCATGGCACCAAGTGCCTCATCCAGGCTCTTCTTAAACACCTCCAGTCATGGTGACTCCACCACCTCCCTGGGCAGCACATTCCAATGGCCAATCTCTTTTGCTGGGAAGAATTTCTTCCTAACATCCAGCCTAAACTTCCCCTGATGCAGCTTGAGATTGTGTCCTCTTGTTCTGATGCTGGTTGCCTGGGAGAAGAGACCAACCCCCACCTGGCTACAACCTGCCTTCAGGTAGTTGTAGACAGCAAGAAGGTCTCCCCTGAGCCTCCTCTACTCCAGGCTAAGCAACCCTAGCTCCCTCAGCCTCTCCTCATAGGGCTGTGCTCCAAACCCCTCCCCAGCTTTGTTGCCCTTCTCTGGACACATTCAAGAAACTCAACATCTCTCTTGAATTGAGGAGCCCAGAACTGGACACAGATGTGGGCTAACCAGTGATGAGTACAGTGGCACAATTATGCAGAATACATAAAGGAGATGACATCCAACCCTGCTGGTAACAAGTAGTTAGCCCAGTCCAGTCAATGTAAAACAAATTTCAGAAGCAGAGCTCTGGGATGGAGACTGCAAAACAGAGAATAAGAAAGTTTTGTGGATCTAATGAGTTGATGGGTAGAATAGAAAGGACAGTAGTCCATTCATCAAGATACTGAATCTCAGATGTTGAATTTCTATTGAAACTGATGTTAGTACAAGCGCATACCACCACTCCCAGGCATTTCCCTGGGTAAAGGAACCACCACATCAAAAACTGAACTCCAAATGGAATCCTATCACCCTGTAGGAGTCAGTGCTCTAACCTCAATCACCTGCCCAAGGAGGTGGTGGAGTCACCATCACTGGAGGTGTTTAAGAGTGGACTGGATGAGGCACTTGGTGCCATGGTTTAATTGATAAGATGGTGTTGGGTGATAGGTTGGACTTGATGATATCAAAGGTCTTTTCCAACTATACTGATTCTATGATTCTATTAATTAATTCTATTAATTCTATTCTATTCTACATCAAATCCTTGTTTTCCTCTCTTGTTTTTTCTACCTTATCTTCTGACACAGCAGAAGGTTTCATCTGGTATTAATGCTTGCCTTTCACATGGAAACATGAGACTTTCTTTCACCTCTTGACAGCTGCCTCTAACAAACATGCCCCTCAGCATGCTATAGAAGATGGCTGAACATGGAGGAGCAGCTTTTAGAAAGACACTGAATTTCTGACAAAGCACACTTCTAAATGATGCTTGAGGGTTAGGTTATGTTTAGACACAAGATTGTATTATTATCTATATACTTACAAGTGAGTGTCATGCTGCATGTCTCCATCTTGCTCAGACAACACAGAAACTTCCAAAATGGTTAACTAAATGATGATTACAGCTGTACTCTCATCTGATTAAACTGGCAGAGCTTGTTCCTGTCTGAGATCTGGGCCTCTATCAATAAACTGAAATTTTGCAAGTCTTCACTAAAGACCAAAATTAGCTTCATCTCCTTTCAATGCTTTTCATCATGGACTCAACAATCCACCTGCTTTTCTACTTGCCACCTTACAAAGCAATGCCAGTCGTGAAACTTGTGATAAAGCAGGAAACATTTATTTTAAAGTTAAGCAAGAGTAATGGAATAGACTTCAAGGGTCTGATACATCCCTTGGTGTGCTGAATTGTAACACCAGTGTTGGTCTCTAATATCATATCCAGTGGTGTCATCACTGTCAAATAAGAAATTTGGCCAGAAATGGCCAATTCAGATGACCTTCAAGGACTACTGTACCCTATTGCTAACTGTTTAAATCATAAAAGAATATGTTAAACAATTCACCTCTAGATGATTGGCTCCTGCATTCACCATGCTCTTGAGTGAACACACTCTCTTCAAGTCTCTGGCATCTGATTCTTTTGCCTAACATTTCAAAAGTTGTGCTTAGCTATGATGCAGCCTAGTGGGCACCTATTCCTACAAACACCTCCATTTCCCAAGTAGATGCATTTAGGGCAACTCTAGGTCTGGGGTTGCTTTGAGCAATGTCCTCAAACTAGCCCTTCTCGTGTCTGATGAGCAGGTCCAGAGACTTAGGCGGATATTGACAGCACACTGAAGTTGCAAGTGGAGCTGAGAAAGAGTTTTGGAGATATGTCTGCTCTGTTTCCACCTCAAACCACAGGTGCATGCTGACTTTGCTTGACATGGCCTGTATCAAGCTAGTGTCAGTCAGATGAAGTTTCAACTCAGCTCTCCCACCTCCCAGACACCACCATCCTATGTGGGCACTCAAACCATAATGGCATTGCACAAAAATTATTAGTTCAACCATCAGCTTTATACCAGTGTTACTGCCTGCCCAGGGAACAGTAGTTACAGTTCCCCTAGTTACCAAACTCCTCTTACTTTGTGTAGCACCCCATGGCTTTGAGCAGAAAAGTTTCAGGTACTGCAGGCTACCCTCCCATCAACTGCCCTGGCAACTTCACACTTGTACCTGGTTTGAGGCACCTTTAGGATGCTACCAAACCCACCCAAGCAGTAGTGTGACTACTCCTCCATTTGGAGCCTTCTGCTAGTACTGTAAGTGGCTACATCCAACTGAGCTACCTGCTGGAAGCTGGCATGAAACAGCAGGCTTTGTCTGGGCAATGTTTACAAAGGAACAGAGCACAGTAATACCAAGAATGAGGAGAGAAGGGCAGTAAAACTATGCATATATTTTAATTCTACTTTTTGCTGTATGATGAGTTTACCCAAGCATACAGAAATTAATATAAACTGTAAATGAGAAGCTTGAGCTCTCCCAAAAACTGCATTTCTAAACCAAATAATCTGAATTCTAAGGTTTCTGGATGGTAGTAAATTTTGAAATACTTTTAGGGTTGTGTTGCAGTGGGAAGCAGACAATCAATATGATTGGTAATCAGGCTTCAACTTTATTGTTCAAAAGCACAGCTTGTATAGTATCTTCAGCTAAATATGCACACGTGTCATTATTCTATTAGCTATTAGTCCAGGGTTACATCATAATATCCAGCCTACTTGCGGTTAGGCCTATGTGCAACTCCACAACCTCCTTTCTCAGTAGCTCTTTGTTTCATATATACTTTGTGTCACATACTACTACCTTATAAGTAACTATTTCACATGGTGCTATCTTATGAGAAACTGCAAGCACAGTCACAGCTCTGTGGTGGCCTTGCTGCATCAGCACACCAGCTAAGCTGTGAGCAGTAAACAGCAAGATGGAGTCTGGCCTACACACTCTGTTCAAACAACTGTTCCATAGAACCATGTCCCTGCAATTCAAGCCATTCCTCAACAGGGTTGCTGAAAAGAGTGAAGAAACACTGCTACTCTTTACACATAACTAGCTGTGTATCACCAAAACAGCCACCACTGCTGCCACTTATCCTCTGATGGGTTTAGGAAAGCCAAGAGCACCCAAACTTGTCTCTGCCTGACTCCCATAGACCACCTCACTGCAACTGTGGTGAAATAGGAATGTTTCACAGCACAACTGAGATATTCCAATATCTGAAGGGTGCCTACAAGAAAGCTGGGGAGAGACTTTTTAGGGTGTCAGGGAGTGATAGGACCAGGGAGAATGGAGCAAAACTAGAAATGGGAAGATTCAGACTGGATGTTAGGAAGAAGTTCTTCCCCATGAGGGTGGTGAAAGACTGGCACAGGTTGCCCAGGAAGGTGGTGGAAGCCTCATCCCTGGAGGTTTCTAAGGCCAGGCTGGATGTGGCTCTGGGCAACCTGATCTAGTGTGAGGTGTCCCTGCCTATGGCAGGGGGGTTAGAACAAGATGATCCTTGAGATCCCCTCCAATCCTAACAATTCTATGATTCTATGATGTAGACTGTAGTTTTGTAATCACTGCAAAAGAAGGGCAATGCAAATAAATGTATGCTGTTAAGTGAGAAGGACAAAAGAGGTTAACTTACATGCCTTTACAGAGAAAGTCTAAGTAAGAGGGCAGAAGGAAAAAGCAGAGAAAGGATTCAGGGTGACGTAACAGAGACAAAACTAATCCCACATCACAGACAAGTGAAATTCATTAGAGAATGCAAAGGGCCAAGTTCTTCACACAGACTAGACAGATGCAAGTGTCAGCAGAGCATGGCCTTGTTAGGGGAGCTGGGCTTGCATGCAGTTATAGTTGCAAAAGGTAGATCTTGCCTGGCAGAAGAAAACAACATTCACGGAGCTAGCCCTTGTGGGGCTGGTGGAGAAATGCCAAAGAGGAGCTTTCAGACAAAAAGGGGAAACACATCCTTGTCAGGAACAGCAGAGATGAAAAAAAACAAAACCCTTGAATGTCAAAATGTTCTCCCACCCTTTTATCCAAACATCACAGGCTTCTGAACAGAGAAGCAATTTAACTGACACTGGTTAATACTTCCACCTGACATATCTGTCCATATGAAGAACACTATGACAATCATAGAATCATAGAATCAATAAGGTTGGAAAAGACCTCAGAGATCATCAAGTCCAACCTGTCACCCAACACCTCAGGACTAACCAAACCATGGCTTCAAGTGCCAAGTCCAATCACTTCTTGAACACCTCCTCCAGGGATGGTGACTCCACCACCTCCATGGGCAGCACATTCCAATGGCCAACAACTCTTTCTGTGAAGAACTTGCTCCTCACCTTGAGCCTAAACTTCCCCTGGCACAGCTTGAGACTGTGTCCTCTTGTTCTGTTGCTGGTTGCCTGGAAGAAGAGACCAACCCCCATCTGGCTACAACCTCCCTTCAGGTAGTTGTAGAGAGCTAGAAGGTCTCCCCTGAGCCTCGTCTTCATGACCACTGATGCAACAGCCCTATGATAAAAAGGGAAAACTGATACTTAGGAACACAGTATTGGGTTAATCTATTAGGGAAAAATGTGTGACACAAGGTCAGATTTCACATATTACCAATTTTTTGCTACATTTCAAATTGCTACCACTTCCTTCTCACGATGCACAGAAGAAAATTACATTTCAGTTTATGTCACATTGAGCTAAAAGTATCTGCCACAAAAGAATACTAAAGTTGGCTCTTTTTTCTTGTTTTCCCCACAGCAATTGTCCTTTCTTCAAAACTTATTTTAAAAGCTACTCCAGAAAATATAGCTTCTTAATAAAAAAGAAAAAAGGCAAAGCAATCGACCTTAAAAAAACTTCCTTTTTTTTTTTTTTCCCCTCATGTTTTGAGAAAGGAAGTATCTATAAGTGGCATATTTCACTAACAAACCTAGCTATGCCAATGGCATCCTGGACTGTATCAGGAACAGTGTGGCCAGCAGGAGCAGGGAGGTCATTCTGCCCTGTGCTCAGCACTGGTTAGGCCACACCTTGAGTCCTGTGTCCACTTCTGGGCTCCTCAGTTTAGGAAAGATGTTGACTTTCTGGAACGTGTTCTGAAAAGGGCAACAAAGCTGAGGAAGGGTTTGGAGCACAGTCCTGTGAGGAGAGGCTGAGGGAGCTGGGGTTGCTCAGCCTGGAGAAGAGGAGACTCAGGGGAGACCTTATTGCTCTCTACAACTCCCTGAAGGGAGGTTGTAGCCAGGTGGGGGTTGGTCTCTTCTCCCAGGCAACCAGCATCAGAACAAGAGAGCACAGTCTCAAGCTGCACCAGGGGAGGTTTAGGCTGGATGTTACGAAGAAATTCTTCACAGAGAGAGAGATTGGCCATTGTAATGTGCTGCCCAGGGAGGTGGTGGAGTCACCATCACTGGAGGTGTTCAGGACAAGGGTGCTTGGCACCATGGTTTAGTTGATTAGATGGAGTTGGATGATGGGCTGGACATGATGATCTCGAATGTCTCTTCCAACCTGGTCTATTCTATTCTATTCTATTCTATTCTATTCTATTCTATTCATAATTGGGTATCTAAGTGAGACTAACATTTTAATTAATTCCAATTCTAAGTTACTTTTCTTTACCTTATACAAACCTTAGAGGTTGCAGAAGCCAGTCCTGTTGCCAAAGGCATGCTAAAAACACTACTCCTCAGACAGATTTCTCTCAATCACATGCCCATTGCTTTTGTTGAGAGCATTTTAACTCATCTGCCCAGTCTTCCTTGAGATCCATGCCTAACCAACACATACCACTTATAGCAACCCACCTCAAGCTCTGGCTTCTTCCAGTTTGGAAAGTCTACATTATGACTGATTTTCCCAGGTGTACTCTTCAGGATGATGCTTATTAGTCTGGTATTTATTGAAACTGTGAGTATCTTGGATGTCTGCTCTGTATACACGCAGCATCAGATAAACTGTGCTTCTAACCCCAGGTTCTGGGACCGGTATAAAGGCATGTATTACACTCAGTATCCCACCTGACAGCAGCATCCTCCACATGCTCAGCGGGCAGTTGCAAACTACAGGACAGCAAACTTACAGACAGCTTCTCCCCAGTCCCTGGACATGCAGGTACTCACAACCTAAATGCATGAGAGCACTTTCTTTCAAGCTAATTTATATCCCCATCATTTGCCTTCTGCCCCAATCAACAAGCAGTGAAACTTCCTGAAGAAGTCTCTCAGTGTTAGTAGCTCTTCAGGGTAAGACTACGTATTTGAGTAAGCTGCAGGGTTTGTTTTTCTTTCATATCAGAAAAAAAAAGAAAAGGCTATCATGTATTGAGAGCTGGCTCAAAACAGCCCAACACACATTTGGTTGGAAGAGAAATGCCTTAAATTGGTGCTCATTGCATGTCAGCATGCACAGCACAAATGCTCTAGATGACTGGCTCCTGCATTCACCATGCTCTTGAGTGAATGTCCTCTCTTCAAGTCTCTGGCATCTAATTCTTTTGTCTAACATTTCACAAGTTGTATTTAGCTATGACACAGCCTGGTGGGTTCCTATTCCTACAAACACCTCCATTTCCCAGGCAGATGCCTTTAGGGCAGCTCTAGATCTGGGGTTGCTTTGAGTAGTGTCTTCAAACCAGCTCTTCTCCTGTCTGCTGAGCAGGTCCAGAGACCTAGGTGGATATTGACAGCACACTGAAGCTGCAAGTGGAGCTAAGAAAGAATTTTGGAGATATGGCTGCTTTGTTTCAATCTGTGGCAGTTTTAGGCTATGCCTTTAAAAATTAGCTGCAAATTTCATGGAGAAAAGTAGAAAAATATAAATAATTCACCATCGGTTATAAAAAGGAAAACAAAAGATTATTCTAAACAGATTCTTTGGGCAGTTGTTCCACAATATCTTTCACATTTCACTTCCATTCCCATTCCTTCCTTTTCTTCTTTGGTCTGGCTGTTCTGCTGGGGAGATAACCTGCTTTTCTGGCTGGCCTTGAGAAAAGAATGCTAACATTGCTTCTTTGAACTAACATTCCTTTCTCTCAAATTCCTCTTTTCTTCTGTTTGCAGGAGGGGGAAGAGTTTTGGGGAGAGGGGGCAGGGTGGAGCAGCTTCCCTGCTTCTTTGGGAACCCAGAGGGATGTCAGGGGGTTTCAGTGCTATTTTCTGATTGTAAGTACCTGTACAATATTGTAACTCCTGTATATTTTGTACATATTCATTGTATTCCATTGTAGAGTGTAGTTTTTGCTTTGTAAATATGGCTTCCATTTGCTTCCAACTGAGTCGTGTTTATTTAATGTGATGGGAAACTCAAACCATAGGTGCATGCTGACTTTGCTTGACATGGCCTGTATCAAGGTAGTGTCAGTCAGGTGAAGTTTCAACTCAGCTCTCCCACCTTCCAGACAAAGGCTTCCACCACCATCCACAGCATAAAAATCTCATGAACAAACACAACTGTACTCTGAAATGGTCCCGTGAAAAACATTACTGAAATCAAGGCAAGCTAATCCATTTATTAAAGGACTTACTTTAGACATTACCTGTTTTTATGTTAAGCAAGGTAAAACTTTAAGTTCTTGGGGGGGTTACAACACTTGCAAGTACTGGGTCAAACCTTCATCCCACTGAATCAGTAGAAGCTTTGGCATTAAGAAATAAAGACCTATGAAATTATATGACAAATAGACTAGACTAGACTAGACTAGACTTGAATAGACTAGAATAGAATAAACCAGGTTGGAAGAGACCTTCGAGATCATTGCATCCAACCTATCACCCAACATCACCTAATCAACTAAACCATGCAACCAAGCACCCTATCAAGTCTCCTCCTAAACACCTCCAAATGCCCCAACATTAAGGGGGAAAAGGGGTTGGACAAACCTTACAGTACAGCTTCACTAAAATGTTACTGAGTTGACATCAAAAGAACTAACATCTGACATGGATATCCTAGATTTCAGTTTCCTTTCCAAGATGGGAGTTTTCATTAGCAGAATGAAATTTCTAAAAGATTTAAGTAATATACCCATTAGAAAGAATTTTAGTGTCTGCATTAATTATGAGCAATCCAGAAACAAGATGAACTCAATTACTTTTCTATTTGGCTTCATTTCACTCCACAATCCACCTAATGCTGTGTAGTACATAAAACTTAAGCTACCTGCACAAGGTTGTATTTCATCTTTGACATGAGACGTGATAAAAGTATCACTGGCTGCAAAAAAACAGGGTCTTGTCAACAGATCAGTCCCATGAACTGTACCTTCATAAATAAACATGAAGGGAGGGGAAAGAAATAACAGCTCTGCAGCACAGGACTGGTTTACAGAGCAGAATTCTGTGTTAATATATACATGTGCACAAACCACGGAAACAAACAGGAAGACCCCATCTTCTGCTGAGTCTGAAAGGTACACAGAAAATTGCACATCAAGAAACCAGTTTTCATTCCAGTAACACTTGTCAGCAAAACCTCACAGAACCACTACTATTTACACCATTTCATTGCCTTCCTTCTCTGTCTCCACTTCACATCATCACTTGCCTTCTTGCCTCCACCATCCCTGGAGGTGTTCAAGAGGGGATTGGATGTGACACTTGGTGCCATGGTTTAGTCATGAGGTCTGTGGTGACAGGTTGGACTTGATGATCTTTGAGCTCTCTTCCAACCTTGGTGATTCTGTGATTCTGCGATTTTGTCTGAAATTCCTGGGTTAAGGTAAGGCTGCAAGAAGGCATGAAATTCTAACTTGAAAATTCAGTGTTTTGCTATGGCTCTCTATCCCTACCTTGCATAACAAGGAAGAGAAATGGCTGTTTTAAAATGACTGTTTTCTATTGTTCCACAATACAATAAGGTTATTTTTTAAATCATTCCACATCACATCTTCTAAACAGGAAGTGTTTTACTGCACTCCACAGTAAATTCTAGTGTGAGGCTTGTGTAATGACATTTAAAGCTGTTTTGCTAGCCCTCTATACTAGGGCAAAAATCTTGGAATCAGAAATAAGCCTGGTCCCAGCAGGAATTTAGAAGCCAGACAAATACTTACCAAAAGTATCCTCTACTCATAGTTTCATAGTCTCATTCAGGGTTGGAAGGGACCACAAGGATCAGCTAGTTCCAACCCCCCTGCAATGGGCAGGGACACCCCACACTACATCAGGCTGGACAGAGCCTCATCCAGCCTGCTCTTAAACACCCCCAGGGACGGGGCCTCGACCACCTCCCTGGACAACCCATTCCAGGGCTTCACCACTCTCATGGGGAAGAACCTCCTCCTCACATCTAGCCTGAATCTCCCCACCTCCAGTTTCATTCCATTCCCCCTAGTTCTATCACTGCCTCAGATCTTGAGAAGTCCCTCCCCAGCCTTCCTGTAGGCCCCCTTCAGATACTGAAAGGCCACAATGAGGTCACCTAGGAGCCTTCTCTTCTCCAGACTGAACAGCCCCAACTCCTTCAGTCTGTCCTCATAGGAGAGGTGTTCCAGCCCTCTGATCATCCTTGTGGCCCTTCTCTGGACACGTTCCAGCACCTCCACATCCCTCTCGTAATAGGGGCTCCAGAACTGGACACAGTACTCCAGATGGGGTCTCACCAGGGCTGAGTAGAGGGGGAGGATCACCTCCCTCGACCTGCTAGCCACACTTCTCCTGATGCAGCCCAGGATCTGATTGGCTTTGCGGGCTGCAAGTGCACATTGAGAGCTCATGTTGAGCTTTTTGTCCACCAGCACCCCCAAGTCTCTCTCCTCAGGGCTACTTTCCAGCCAGTCCCTGCCCAGCCTGGATTTTTGCCTGGGATTGCCTCGACCCAGATGCAAGACCCTGTACTTGCTCTTATTGAACCTCCTGAGGTTGGCTTGTGCCCACCTCTCCAGCCTGTCAAGGTCCCTCTGGATGGCCTCCCTTCCCTCCAGCATGTCTGCTGCACCACACAGCTTGGTGTCATCAGCAAACTTGCTGAGGGTGCACTCAATGCCACTGTCCATGGCACCCACAAAGATGTTGAACAAGACAGGTCCCAGGACTGATCCCTGAGGGACTCCGCTTGTCCCTGGCCTCCACTGGGACATGGAGCCATTGACAGCCACTCTTTGGGTGTGGCCATCAAGCCAGTTCCTTATCCATCTAGTGGTCCACCCATCAAACCCATGTGTCACCAGTTTGGAGACCAGGATGTGGTGCGGGACAGTGTCGAAGGTTTTGCTCAGGTCCAGGTAGATGACATCAGTTGCTCATCCCTCAGCTATTAATTTTGTCACCTGCTCATAGAAGGCCACCAGGTTGGTCAGGCAGGATTTGCCCTTGGCAAAGCCATGCTGACTGCTCCCAATCACCTCTTCACTATTCTTTTGAGCGAGTAGTGACTCCAGGAGGATCTGCTCCATGATCTTTCCAGGCACAGAGGTGAGACTGACTGGCCTGGAGTTCCCTGGTTCCTCCTTCTTACCCTTTTTGAAAATGGGGGCAATGTTTCCCCTTTTCCAGTCTGTGGGGACTTCACCAGACTGCCATGACTTTTGAAATATAATAGAGAGGGGTTTAGCAACCTCATCTGCCAGTTCTCTCAGCACCCGTGGGTGTATCCTGTCAGGTCCCATGGACTTGAACACTTTCAGGTTCTTCAGATGATCACGAACCTGATCTGCACTTACAATGGGCAGTTCTTCCTCCCCGTCCCTGGCTTTGACTTCCATAACATCAGGAGTGTGGCTAGAGGCCCTTGCAGTGAAGACTGAGGTAAAGAAGTTATTAAGTACCTCAGCCTTTTCCTCATCACTTGTGACCATGTCACCATTTTCCTTTCTGATGGGGCCCACACCTTCCCTAGTCTTCTTCTTCCCATTAATATATCTGTAGAAGTTCTTAGTGTTCCCTTTAATCTCCCTGGCTAGATTCAATTCAAACTCTGCTTTGGCTTTCCTAACCAGGACTCTTGCTGCTCGGGCAGCTTCCTTATATTCCCCCTGTTCTAGCTGTCCTTCTCTCCACTTCCTGTAGAGTTTCTTTTTAAGTAATAGTGTGTCTAGTAGCTCCTTGCCCATCCAGGCAGGCCTCCTAGCATTCTTACCTGCTTTTCTCTTTGTTGGTATACAGAGCTCCTGGACACAGAGGAGGTGGTCCTTGAATACTGACCAGCTGTCCTGGGTCCCTCTTCCCTCCAGGGCTTTGTCCCACAACACTTTGGCTAGCAGATCCCTGAAGTGATCAAAGTCTGCATGCCTAAAGTCTAGTGTAATGGGTTGGGGCAAACCCCCTCCCCACCACGGGCAGAAACAACGACTCAGACAAAGGGATTGCAAAAGTGATGGAAAGTTTAAATAGGAAAACAATTTAAAAAATAAACACCAATGAAAGCTTTACAGAGAACCACAAGCACCGTGACAAAGAGAGAGATCCCAGAACATACCCAAGAGCATCCCATCCCCACCTGGGGGTACACCCAACCCCCCCCCAGGGCTCTTTCCTCCCCCCCCCAACTCAGTCTTGGGCCTGGGCAGGCCCAAGGGAGGCGGCTCACGCCATTTTACCTAGGCAGCAGCTGGGGACGAAAGAGAAAGTGGAGACCCCGCATGGGCATTTTATAGGGGAGCAGGGCATTATGGGATTGAATACCTGTCTGTGACCAGTGTGTCTAGTAGCTCCTTGCCCATCCAGGCAGGCCTCCTAGCATTCTTACCTGCTTTTCTCTTTGTTGGTACACAGAGCTCCTGGACACAGAGGAGGTGGTCCTTGAATATTGACCAGCTGTCCTGGGTCCCTCTTCCCTCCAGGGCTTTGTCCCACGACACTTTGGCTAGCAGATCCCTGAAGCGATCAAAATCTGCATGCCTAAAGTCTAGGGTCGTGAGCTTGGAATACTTCCTTCTGATTGTCCTGAGGAGACTAAATTCAACTGCTTCATGGTCACTGCAGCCAAGGCCGTCTCTGAGCCTCACATTGCTTACCAGCCCTTCCCTGTTGGTGAGAACAAGGTCCAGCATAGCACCATTTCTTGTTGGTTCCTCCACCATTTGGAGGAGGAAGTTGTCTTCTATGCAGTCCAGGAACATCCTGGATTGCTGGTGCCTTGCTGTGTTGTCCCTCCAGCAGATGTCCGGGTGGTTGAAATCACCCATGAGGACCAGGACTTGTGACCTGGAAGCCGCTTCTATTTGCCTATGGAGGGCCTCATCTGCTTGGATCTGCTGGTCAGGTGGCCTGTAGGAGACCCCCACAGTAATGTCTCCTTCCCCTGTCCTGCCTTTAATTTTAACCCATACGCTCTCAACTAGCTCATCATCCCTCCCCAGTTGGAGCTCCACTGATTCCAACTGGCTATTGACATAGAGGGCAACACCTCCTCCTCTCCTTCCCTGCCTATCCTTTCTAAAGAGTTTATACCCATCTATCCCTACATTCCGGTCATGGGATTCATCCCACCAAGTTTCAGTAACAGCCACTATGTCGTGGCATCCCAGCAGCACAGTGGCCTTTAACTCATCCTGTTTGTTGCCCAAGCTCCGCGCATTTGCATAGAAGCACTTCAGCTGGGCTGGCCCTGTCCTCCTCTTGTGCCAAATCCCCTCGGTTTCCACAGAATGTCCTGTTGGATCATTCATGGCTTGCCTCAGGGCAGCAACAAACTACTCTGTTCTTTCAATAATTACTGAATTTTAAGTCCTCCAATCTTTGGAATTCATGTCACTCACACTTAGAAACTTATTTTCCTGACCCACAAATGCAACAAAATACCCGCTCTCTGGTGCATGCATTTTATACATGTGAAGCCATACCAACCGAGTTATTCAAGCAAGAATCCCATGAATAACTTCAGACCAGATTAAGTTATCTTTAAGGACTTTATCTTTAAGTTATCTTTAAGTTACGAGAACAAAGCTGGGGAGGGGTTATGAGGAGAGGTTGAGGGAGCTGGTGTTGATTAGCCTTGAGAAGAGGAGGCTCAGGGGAGACCTTCTTGCTGTCTACAACTACCTGGAGGGAGGTTGTAGCCAGGTGGGGATTGGTCTCTTCTCCCAGGCAACCAGAAGCAGAACAAGAGGACACAGTCTCAAGCAGTGCCAGGCGAGGTTCAGGCTGGATGTTAGGAAGAAGCTCTTCCCAGAGAGAGAGATTGGCGATTGGAATGTGCTGCCCAGGGACGTGGTGGTGTTGACGTCCCTGGAGGTGTTTAGGAAGAGCCTGGATGAGGCACTTGGTGCCATGGTTTAGTTGATTAGATGGTGTTGGGTGATAGGTTGGACTCGATGATCTCGAAGGTCTTTTCCAACCTGGTTAATTCTGACTTTGAGATACACCAATCATACCGAGTCTCTGACAGCAGCAGAATTGTCTCTACTGTATTAATGAAGCCTTGCCATTATAAAAGGATGGGAACATTAATAATTAAAGAAAGTATTATGAAGATGTTAGTTTCCCAGAAGAAATGACAGAGGGAGACAGTGTTGTATGTTAGCCAAGGTGAGTTCTGGTAAGCAAATGAAGACTTAGAGGAAAAAAAAAACCTAGTCTGTCCCAAACTACTATCCATGCAGCTATTTCTAGTATCACAAAATAACTTCTTGAAATACTAAAAAGAAATTAAAAACAAACAAAAAACAAAACAAAACCACTTGCAAATTTGTTCAGACATTTCTTTTCTTATAATGCTAAAGTCCACGGTGGAAAACTTCAGTCACTGCGTGTGTTTCTTCATCATCACCATCATCACTGCCATATTCTAAGCAAAGAGGCATATTCTTCTCATTGGCTGTCAGGCTCTCTTTGCAACATTGCATCAGACAGAGATGAAACAGAAAGTTCTGTCTAAGAGGGCACTGACATTGTGGCATTTTTTAATGCCACTTCCTCCATGCCCACGAGAGGTGTGTTCCCTTGAGTGAAAAATGAGGTTGATGTGCCAGGAGACCTGCATGGATGAGCAAGGAGCTTCTGAAGGAAATCACATGGAAGAAAGATACTTACAGTTCATTGAAGAAGGGACTTGTCATTTGGGAGAACTATAGAGTAGTTGCAAAGGCATGTAGGAAGGCAACAAGGAAGGCCAAAGTCCTCTTGGAATTAAAACTGGCAAAGGAAATTAAAGAGAACAGGAAGAGCTTCTTCAAAAATATCTGTAGGAAAAGGAAGAATAGGGAATATTTGGCGCACTGATGAAGGACAAGGCAGCCCTGATAACTGAGGATGCAGAGAAGGCAGAGCTGCTGAATGCCTACTTTGGTTCAGTCTTTACTCTTAAGACTGAACTCCCCTATGAATTCCAGACCCTGGATGAAGGAGAAGTAGACTGCAGGAGGGAAGACTCTACACTAGTCAATGAAAACTGGGTGAGGGATCATTTACATAAACTGAATATTCATAAATCCATGAGGCCTGATGAGATGCACCAAAGAGTGTTTGAGGGAGTTGGGTGATTTTGTCACTCTAACACTGCCCATCATTTTTGCAAAATCCTGGCAGACAGGAGAGCTGTTGAGGACTGGAAGAAAGCCAATGTCACTTCAGGGCAAGAAAGAAGTTCCAGGAAACTAAAGACCACTGAGCCTCACCTATATCCCTGGAAAAATGTTGGAGCAGCTCATCCTGGAGGTCATCTCTAGGAACATGGAAGAGAAGAAGATGACCAGGAGTAGTCATCACAGATTTATAGAATCATAGAATCAAACAGGTTGGAAGAGACCTTCAAGATCACCCAGGCCAACCTATCACCCAACACCATGTAATCAACTAAACTATGGCACCAAGCACCCCATCCAGTCTCTTCCTAAATACCTCCAGTGATGGTGACTCCAGCACCTCTCTGGGCAGCACATTCCAATGGCAAATCACTCTCTCTGTGAAGAACCTCTTCCAAACATCCAGCCTAAACCTCCCCTGGCACAACTTGAGACACCTGAAGGCAGTGTGGCCATTCAGAGACTTGGACAGACTGAGAGCTGGGCAGGGAGGAAGCTAATGAGGTTCAACAGGTGCAGAGTCCTGCATCTGGGAAAGAATAATAAACTGCACCAGTACAGACCAGTACAGATCTGCTGGAGAGCAGCCCTGTGGAGAGGGACCTGGGAGTCCTGGTGGATAAGAAGATATCCATGGGACAGCAATGTACCCTTGTGGCCAAGAGGGCCAATTGGTTCCTGGGGGGCATTAAAAGGAGTGTGTCCAGCAGCTCCAGGGAGCTCCTCCTCCCCCTCTACTCTGCCTGGTGAGACCTCACCTGGAATATTGCATCCAGTTCTGGGCTCCCCAGTTCAAGAGGGACAGGGATCTGATGGAGAGAGTCCAAGGAAGAGCTACCAGGATGATTAAGGGACTGCAGCAAGTGCCCTGTGAGGAGAGGCTGAGAGCCCTGGGGCTGTTTAGTCTGGAGAAGACTGAAAGGGGATTTAATTAATTTTTATAAATATCTGAGGTCTGGGTGTCAAGAGGGAAGGGTCAGGATCTGCTCAGTTGCATCCCGTGCAATGGCTGTAAACTACAGCACATGAGGCACCACCTCAACGTGAGGAGGAACTTCTTCACTGTGAGGGTCACAGAGCACAGGAGCATGCATTCCTGTGCAACCTGTGCTAGATTCTATGGTCCTGCTCTGGCAGGGGGGTTGGACTAGATGATCTCCAGAGGTCCTTTCCAACCCCTAACATCCTGTGATCCTGTGTGATTGTGGATTAACCCCTTCAGCCATTGCCAGGAGTGTGGCAAGGAGCAACACTGTCATTTTCAAAGCATGTGTACCTCACAGCCCTGTTCAACAGCCTAAATTAGGATTATGATGATCTGCATGTTGACAGCATCCTGGACATGGATGAGTTATACAGGTTTCAAAGTCATGTGTGGAAGGAACAACATATTCCAGCTTCTGTCCTAACCTCAAATGACCAGAAAAGGTATCAATATCCATCCCTAGGTTAAATTTGGCTAACCTGAGATGGAATAAAGTTTATGTCAACTATTAATTAATAACAGCAATATTTATTATTTTCAGATAACATCAGTTATCTGATACTATTTTTTTTTCTGTAGCATTGAAATAATGTTCCTGGGGCTGCTGTTATGGAAGACAGGATGAGATCCTTCTAGAAATGGATTAGTTCATCTCATGAGAGCTTTGTTCTTCCTTTGAGTATCCTAGAAGTGTCGATTCCAAAGACAGGAGAATTTCATTGGTTAAATGACTGAAGATTAATTGCAGATCATTATGTTCTGGAAAATACAGACTACCACACCAGGAAATGCACCGCTATCAGTATTGAAAAAACATCAGCAAGTTTATTTACTGTTTCCTTGACCTATATATTCCTATTTGCAGAAGAAAGGCAACAGGAGGATGAAAGACCAATGTTGTTTATTCATTATTTTGCTATTCCAGACAGGGTATCTTTCTGTTACTCTTTGTTTAGCCTGACATTAGTGTTTCTTCATGCAGATGGGTTACTTCCTAGTGCTTGTGGTGATCAGAAATGAGGTCTGATGTCATGCTTAGGCAAGACTGTCACAGGATTTTATTCTTTTTTAAGAGTTTCCAAATTTTATTTCAAGAACATGAGAGAATGCGTGTGCAGGTTACTTGCCACATAAACATCGTGAATTCATTGATGGGATTTGAATGGCTGATGTGCCATTGGGCCCTTCCGTTTCGAAAAGCGAATTGATATGAGGAAGACCTATATTTTTTGCTCGTAGTTCGCTCGTTGCTCATATGCTCGCAACTCTCTCCCCCATTGGTCAATGGGATTTAAGGCGGCGACAAGCACCCTACTTGCTCCTATCTGCAGAGCAGTTAGCTCCTTTTGTTTTAGCACTCAGTGCTAGAGCTGGGCTTTCGCTGCAGCAGCCTGCCCGCTCATTTCCTCTAAACTTGTGGATCCTGCCCTTTGGACTATAACTACGAACCCAAAACATCTCTTCATCCAGCAAAGGCTTTGGTAGTTAGCAGCTCGGCAGTTCATGAGTAAAACACACTATTTTACCTGGCTATTTCTGGGATCTATGGCTTGTTACCTCTTAGTTAGCTCCGTTGTGAACTCGATGGTGGTTGTCTACTCCACTCGAGGCAGCAGTGCTTTTGGTTTTGCATGCACAGGGAGATTTTGTTCCTCTGTGTTCCAAGTTATGATTGTTCTAGACTGTTAATCTACTGTTTATTAGCATTTTACCGTGTGTAATTATCTTGTTATCGACCTGGCAAACAAACCTGAATAAATCGTTGTGGGAAAACATTTTTTTTTATATATTCAATAAATAATATTTGTATGTTATTATATTTCCAGCCAATAAATTAATAAACTACAACACAGGGCTGTGCTCCAAACCCCTCCCCAGCTTTGTTGCCCTTCTCTGGACACCTTCCAGCAAGTCAACATCTTTCCTAAACTGAGGGTCCCAGAACTGGACACAGGACTCAAGGTGTGGCCTAACCAGTGCTGACTACAGGGGCAGAATGACTTTTCTGCACCAGTTACTTCCTATGGAATCACAAGCAATACCAAATAGATACCATCCACCAAGTTCATACCAGTCCTGCTCTGTTGAACAGGGAACTGGTGAACCTAAGAGAGCAAGCCTGGGGACATGCTTTCCACAAACAGCTCCAGGAGGTCGTTTCAAAATGGAACTCAGGGCAAATGAAAGAAAGTTTTTACAGAAAAGAAAAAGCTATAAAGTACAAAGAGATAAAACAGTGATACAAAGCAAAGAAAGTATTTAATTTTATCTGAAATTACACCCTGTTTTCTTCCCGTTAGCAAGAAAAATGGCTTATGGCTTGGGTCAACCCAAAACAATTTCCTTGAAGTTCCTAACTCACCTAATTCACTACGTTTTTCCACCAGTGTGGCAGTGCATCCAAAACGTCTTCTTTCCCTGCCATGGAGTTTGAATGGGTGTGAAGATCAGAAAGTGTGGGAAGAGGGGTAAGAAGGAAGGTACCTCCCCTCAGCTGGCACCTGGACCCCTTCCCCCAAATCACATGACAGGGGCAAAGCCTAGGGCCAGCACAAGCCTGGGCAAGGCAGATTGTGAAAAGTTTCCTGCCCTTTTTTTGGCATGTGGAATATGATCTATGGCATTTGAGACACAGGACATTTGGCCCATGAGCTGATGTAAAATGGATTCGCAAGAGAGGACTGGAGGCACTTCCAGGGATTTTCTCCCCAGCACATGTGGACCAGTCCAGAAGTTGCAGTCCAGAAGGATTCCTCAAGCAGCAGAGACACTAGGAGGACTACTCACAACTGGAACCAGGGCTGTGAGTATATTTGGAACCTGTCTGAATCTGGAGCACAGCCCTGTCAGGAGAGGGTAAGGAAACGGGTTGCTTAGCCTGGAGAAGAGGAGGCTCAGGGGAGACCTTCTTGCTGTCTACAACTCCCTGAAGGGAGGTTGTAGCCAGGTGGGGGTTGGTCTCTTCTCCCAGGCAACCAGCACCAGAACAAGAGGACACAGTCTCAGGCTGCGCCAGGGGAGGTTTAGGCTGGATGTTAGGAAGACATTCTTCCCAGCAAGAGAGATTGGCCATTGGAATGTGCTGCCCAGGGAGGTGGTGGAGTCCCCATCACTGGAGGTGTTTAGGAAGAGACTGGATGGGGTGCTTGGTGCCATAGTTTAGTTGATTAGATGGTGTTGGGTGATAGGCTGGACTTGATTGTCTGGAAGGTCTTTTCCAAACTAGTTAATTCTGTATTCTGTTCTAGATGTGTTTATTGCTACAGGAAAGGGACAACCAAAGTCAGGTTTTTCTTCCACTCTGAAACAGTCCTTGAAGCAAAGGACTGGGGGCTAATATACTGCTCTTGAGTTCTATCATTTTCCAAATGCTAATCTTTAACCATTTAACCTTTACTCTGGGAGATATTATGCAACCAAGCAATAAACCTGTGAACAGTAGTTTTGTACATTTGTATGTTAGCTCTGTGAGTGCTAGGATTGCTAAATTAATAAAATAATTTGCATTATTATTAATTCCATGCCTACACTCCCATATTTGTAATGACCACAGAACCACAAGATCAAGAAAATATCATTAAGAATTCAATTAATGAAAACAGAGATGGACACAAACAGAATTAGTAAGCATGGGGAGATTCACTGGTTCCTTAACCTTTTTCTTTTAACTTCAAGCTTCACATCTATTCTTTTATTTTATTGCTGCCTCCAGCTACCTCAAGGGAGGCTGTAGCCAGGAGGGGGTTGGTCTCTTCTCCCAGGCAACCAGCACCAGAACAAGAGGACACAGTCTCAAGCTGCATCAGGGGAGGTTTAGGCTGGGTGTTAGGAAAAAGTTCTTCCCAGAAAGAGAGATTGGCCATTGGAATGTGCTGCCCAGGGAGGTGGTAGAGTCACCATCTCTGGAGATCTTCAAGAAAAGCCTGGATGAAGCACACATTGCCATGGTTTATTTGATTAGATGGTGTTGGGTGATAGGTTGGACTTGATGATCTTAAAGGTTTCTTCCAACCTGGTTAATGCTATTCTATTCTATTCTATTCTATTCTATTCTATTCTATTCTATTCTATTCTATTCTATTCTATTCTATTCTATATAGTAAAGACAAATTAGAATCTTCTCTGTCAAACTCAAGACCCTAGGACAACACAGAATACCAGGCAAACCCTTACAGTTCCAACAGGAAATAAACAAAGAAAACAAAACCAACCAAATCAAAACAGACACCAAAAACAATCAACCGAAAAAAAAACAACCAAAAAAAACACCAATGCCAAAACAAACAGAAAAAGCAACTCAAAATGGTGGGTCATTTTAAGTAGGCAATTTTAAGTAAACCTAAAATAAACCCTCCAAAAAGCATCTTTACAGCCCCCGAAAAAAAGTATATGACTTCTGATCAATGTTTTGGGCCAAAACTTTACAAAACTGAGTAATTTTTGGCAGAGCTCTGTATGTTCCAGGATTTTATTTTGCTATGGAAACTGCCTGAATAAGAATAACAAAGCCATAGACCAGCCATTTCTAGTCAACATTTCCTCCACTTTCATACAAATCATACAGGTGAATGATTGACATGTAGTCCTGGAACAGCTTCTCTGTAAGAATTATTCCTTGTAGCACAGACACTGTTTATCTTGATGAACACCTGTGAATTAGTTATATTCTGCAACTGTCTTGCATAACCTGTCAGCTGATGCAAGTCATACCCAGTCCAGATCCAACCTCCCCTAAGTGAGCTGAACTCCATTACAGCCTGTGGGTGGGCCAGGTGCTGTTTTGCTTATATGAGTTTTATCTCCTCTGGCAGGGGTGGTAGGACGGATTAATGTGGTCATATTCTACCTTTGCATTGCCATTACTGCTTCTCTATAATACTCAAGCTCAATACTCAAACCTCTCAGTTTAGGAAAGATGTTGAGTTGCTGGAAGGTGTCCAGAGAAGGGCAACAAAGCTGGGGAGGGGTCTGGAGCACAGCCCTGCGAGGAGAGGCTGAGGAAACTGGGGTTGCTTAGCCTGGAGAAGAGGAGGCTCAGGGCAGACCTTCCTGTTGTCTCCATCTACCTGAAAGGACCTTGTAGACAGGTGGGGGTTGGTCTCTTCTCCCAGGCAACCAGCACCAGAACAAGAGGGCACAGTGTCAAGCTGTGCCAGGGGAGGTTCAGGCTGGGTGTTAGGAAGAATTTCGTCCCAGCAAGAGAGATTGGCCATTGGAATGTGCTGCCCAAGGAGGTGGTGGAGTCACCATCACTGGAGATGTTTAGGAAGAGACTGATACCACGCCATTCCTCTGTCCTTGTCTAACCTAAGGTATCTGAACATTTTCAAGCTGCTGCTCAGGTACTTGGGTCACTGGCTTCATGTACAAGGGCATGCATGAGAGCAGAAGCAGATGTACTTTATGTGACAACTCCGCATAAACAACAGCCTCTCTCTTTCACTGCTGCAGCTGTGCCTGAAATGATTATGTACCAATGATTTTTCTCTTGTGCTTTTTGCAGCCTCACACTAGCAATGTGGTTGCTATGACTCAGAGCCCACCTCCAATTTCTCAACACCACAGGCTGCTGGAAAGGGCTGCCCTCTGCCTGATGCTCATCAGTGCAGGAAACAACCTGCAACTGTGCAGCCAGGACACCACTTTATGTCTCTGCATTTGGAGTACACAGCCCCATGCAGTCAGAAAGTATCAAGGTCTCAATGAAAGCCTCAGGAAGCTGTGTATTTACTTCCTGAATGGCAGTTTATTTTTCTGGCATTTTATTCGCCAAAAGACATCACCTCCTCCTTACAGGCTTTTATGGCTGACAAATGGTGTTACATCTTCTTATGTCTTTCCAAGTAACATTCACTGTATTCACAAGATAATCGAGACTAATCTGTCTGAGTGATGGAAGGAGGTGAAACCTTTCTCAGTCTGTGGATTACATTTGCACTGGGGAGACCTGAAATTCCCTTGACTCAGCCCAGTGTAAGAAGCATAACACTGAAGACTGGTGTCTCCTGACTGACTTGGTCCTGCTTCTAAGAAATAGAATAGAATAGAATAGAATAGAATAGAATAGAATAGAATAGAATAGAATAGACCAGGTTCAAAGAGACCTTTGAGATCATTGAGTCCAACTTATCACCCAACACCATCTGATCAACTCAACCATGGCACCAAGTGCCTCATCCAGTCTCTTCGTAAACACCTCCAGTGATGGTGACTCCACCACCTCCCTGGGCAGCACATTCCAATGGCCAGTCTCTCTTTCTGAGAAGAATTTCTTCCTAACATCCAGCCTAAACCTCCCCTGGCACAGCTTGAGACTGTGTACCAGTTAAAAAAATAAATGTACCAGTTAATAATAATTATAAGTTAATAAGTTAATAATAAATGTACCAGATAAATGCACCAGTTATCACCACATATTTCTTAAGGTGGACTCCTTTCCACCAGCACCTCAAACCCCTGAATACTCCAGTTGCAAAGATGACCTACTGTCAATTAGTTTTTCACATCTGGTTCTTCAAAACCTGTTCCACTTTCAACTTGGTAGATCACAGCCAATAGTTCTGCAACCTGGCAAAGGTTTTTGAGCTACCTGACATACCTCTAAGTCACACCTAAAAGATATGCAAACATCCCTGCTCAACACATGGATTTTCCCTCCTCTGTTGATAGCATTCCCAGCATGGTAAGACATCTCCCCTGGGTACCACTTCATCAGGGGCACAGGAGTGCTCAGAGCAGCCAGCAGGCATGATCCTTACAAGGAAACGAAGTTTGGGGCATTTCACAGTCTACTGGGTCTGTGATTTTCTGGGCTGTTCTGCATTTTGTAGGCTGTCCTGCCCTGCTTGTCCTCAGGTCTGCTTGCTGAGCTGGCATGATATTTCACAAGCAGGGCCAAAGCCACTCTAAAAGGTATCAAAGGGTTTTAGCATAGGAAAGTGCAAGGTGGTACAGTGGGCTTGCTCTGTGAGAGGGCAAGATTCATAGAATCATAGAATGGTCTGGGTTGGAAGGGACCTTCAAACATCATCTAGTCCAACCCTGTCTGCAGTCAGCAGGGACATCCTCAACTAGATCAGGTTGCCCAGAGCCCTGTCCAGCCTCACCTTGAATATCTCCAGGGATGGGGCCTCAGCCATTTCCTTGGGCAACCTGTTCAAGGGTTCCACCACATTCATGGTACAGAACTTGTTCCTAACATCCAATCTAAATCTGCTCTTCTCTAATTTAAACCCACTGGCCCTCGTCCTATCACTACAGGCCACTGTAAACAGCCTCTTTCCCTCCTTCTTGCAAAGCCTTTTCAGGTACTGGAAGGTTACTACTGACTCTCGCCAGAGCTTCCTCTTCTCCTGGCTGAACAGCCCCAGCTTCCTCAGCCTGTCTGTGCAGCAGAGGTGTTCCAAACCCCTGATCATTTCTGTGGCCCTCCTCTGGACTCAATCTGTCAGGTCCATGTCTTTCCTGTATTGAGGGCTTCAGAGCTGGACACAGTATTCCAGGTTGACATGTCATCAGAGCAAAGTGGCAGAATCACCTCTCTGGATCTGCTGGCCACACATCATTTGATGCAGCCCAGGATGTGATTTGCCTTCTGGGCTGCAAGCTCACACTGCCTGCTCATGTGCAGCTTCTTATCCATCAGCACCCACAAGTCCTCTTCCACAGGGCTGCTTTCTATCACCTCAACCCCCAGTCTATATTGATAGTGAGGATTGTTCTGGGCCAGGTGCAGAACCCTGCACTTGCTCTTGTTGAACCTCACCAAGTTCACCTGAGCTCAACTCTCTAGCTTCTTCCTGCATTTTACTGTGTAAACAGCTCTTCTGGCTTCACCTGCCCAAACACATCATTACCATCAGAACTGTTATTCTGACAGCTTTGAGAACAGAGCAGCATGATTTAGGTCTACTAAGGTAAAAAAGGCACCTTTTTACAACGACTCTTCATTCTTCCAGTACTTTTCCTTTCTCCCATGAATGCTTCTAATGGGATGGCCCAAAACCCCATGCTGTTTTTTATGAAATCATATCTTTCAAGTGTCTTGCTAAATATCTCAGTCAATTTAAAATCAAATAGCCAAAACAAACATTCCATCATCACTTCATGCATTATTAAACATTTCCCTTCACAAACAAGGAATGGAAAGGAGGCTGGAATAAACTAAGAAAAAAATAAGTCAGCATAGGAAAGCCACCAGTAATTGGTCAGCAAATACAATAAATTATTGTGTATGTGGAAATTAAACACACTTCATTTTGTTCTGAGTCTTTTAGAAGCGTAGGTGACAGGAGCAGAGAGTAGAATATAAATGTGATACAACTGCCTTTTGCAGTATGTGTGTTTTCATCAAAGCTGATTTTTTTTCCACTCCTCCTCTCCTTTTGATTGATCCATCAGTTCAGATGGATGGTGAAGCAGGATTCCAAATTCACTGGTGTCTCAGCAAAGCAGTAAAAACCAGCACAAGAAACACCTATAAAAATTCATGCTGAAACTTATGCTTTCCTTTGAGTAACTGAACAGGCATCTCTTCTACAAGGGTCCAATGTTCAGCTTCTCTAGAAACCCATTAGCTTTGACAAGATCTAAGCAGGCATTCAGGTCCACTCAGATGACTCTCTGCTGGGGACACCAGGCATGAGATTCAGACATGTTTCTTGAGACTTAAACAGTGCCTGTCCTCAGAGAGGCTTGGGAATGGGGCTAGGTTTTGCAACTGTACAGAGTTCCAACTTCAGTTTTAAAATCAGTTCTGTCTTCTGAGATTGCAAAAGTGGATTTAGGGCCACTAAAAGAGTCCGTGTCTTATAGACATTTGTGATGAACTCTGCAAACCCTTTTTGTCATCAATAATAAACAGTCATTTTCTCTAAGTGTTTCTCTAAGTGTTGCTCCTTCTGAGCAAGAATCGGCCTTCCACTTGCTAGAGCACAACAAAGAGGGTATTTAAACAAATGGCTTGAAGGAAGAGAGATGTGTGGCAAGGTAACCACCCTATATTGTCATGAATAAAAGTGACAACTTTAAAACAAGAAGTGCAGAAACTTTACTTCCAAGGCAAGAGACATTCAAGCCCGTGGGTAAATTTAAACCTCAGTCTGGCAGACACGATTCTGTTAGCTGGCAACGAATGGCATGCCTTTATATTTACGCTGGTCCTCAGATGCCTAGAGGACATGGTAAATCAATGATTAGCACATTTGTGCACATGGATCTGCCTTAAAGCTAATTCTCTTTCTGGTTAAGATATGAGAATAACACAACGCAAATCCTCCAGGGAGGAAAAAAAAACCAACAACCCCCCCAAAAAAAACCTCACCAAAACCTTCAACAAGCAAAATCAAACACAAAACAAACAAAAAATACAAGCAAATAAAAACAAATAGGACCCCCCTCCTCCCATCTTGCACACATAAGCCCACTCTGTCCCCAATCCCCTGCTTGTGGACATCCCTTTCAGGCTAATGATGTCCTCACTCATTTCCTTATGATCTTCAGTACAACCAGAAAGGATGGCAGCTGCACAAGACACACCAGATGCTGTCATGGGATGCTCTGCACTCCACACTAGGGATGCTCAGCTTTTGAAATAAAACATAGAAACCCACTTGCTTTTCAAGGGAATGAACAGACCTTAGAATCATAGAATCAATAAGGTTGGAAAAGGCCTATTACCTAACACCTTATGACTAACTAAACCATGGCTTCAAGTGCCACATCCAAGCCTTTTTTGAATACCTCCAGTGATGGTGACTCCACCACCTCCCTGGGCAGCACATTCCAATGACCAATCTCTCTTGCTGGGAAGAACTTTCTCCTCACCTCCAGCCTAAACTTCCCCTGGTGCAGCTTGAGACTATGTCCTCTTGTTCTGGTGCTGGTTGCCTGGGAGAAGAGACCAACCCCTGCCTGTCTACAAGGTCCTTTCAGGTAGTTGTAGAGAGCAATAAGGTCTCCCCTGAGCCTCCTTTTAGCACAACAAAGATTACCATGCAAATGATGCTTCCCTCCAAACCCTACACATGCCTGGAATTGCTTCTGTCACTGTTACAGGTGATTCAGGCAGTTACTGACTCTAAGGAGGTCTAACTGATGACACAGACAAGCTGTTCTGACAGTGCACAGGGTACAGGCTGCCAATACAACAGGTTTCCTGAAATGGGAGGAAAGAGGTGATTGTTGACCCCATATCTAACAACCCAGCTAATGATGACTCAGAGTTGCTATTGATGGTGTAGCTTCCCTTTTTCAGCCCTTGTTCATGCCATCCAATAGGCACTGACAGTAGCACAATTTTAACAAAAGCATGAGATTTTCAGAATCAGGACATGCATAATGCACAACAATGCTACTCTCAACTGCTCTCTCAGCTGCTGCCAAGCAAGCATTTCTGAAAATCACCAGTGAAAAGCAAGTTTCACCCTGGATATGCAAACCCAGCAAACAATGCCTAAATAGGTAAGAAAGGACCTGTGAGCAAGCTGCAGCACTAATTTTTTATGCTAGTAGCAATAAACACTTTGGTTGTTGGCATTGTGTTTATGTCCATCCAAATATCTACCTGTTAAAAAGCCCCATGAGCTTTGGGTGTTCTTTGGAGAACAACTGGCTTTACAGATCAGTGTTAGAACCCAGTCTATTCTGTGATCAGGTTATTAAAAAACAAACAAACAAAAAAAAAACAAACCACCACTAACAGAACAGCAAAAAACCAAAATAAAAACAAACAAAGTAAACCAACAAAACCCAAAGACCAAACCAAACACCCGTACCCAAACCAACAAACCAAACAACCCAGAAAGAAAAATCCAAAAAGGAAAGAAACCATGGCCTGTGTAAAGCACAGGACTAAAGCCTGCAGAACTCAATGTAACATCAAGCCAGGTTTATCTGAAGAGCGTGCATGAGTTGGGAGATTAAAAGAGCGGAACACTGCAGATCCTCAGACAGAGGCACAGAACACACTATGCAGCAAGTTCTGAGGAGCTAATCTCTGGGCTGGCAGCCCAGCTGACAGAATACAAATGACCTGTTTAATTCACATGGGAATCTCTCCTGGGAAAGAATGGACTGAAACCCATGTGAAGGCTTCAAGACTAACCTGTCATAAACAGTGTTGCTCTCACTTTCTAAGAAATAGACACTCTGTTTTCAGTGTCTCAGAAGGAGGTGGCAGAGGTGATCTCAGCATCCTTATATTGAAACTAGTGGAGAACTGACTATACATCACAGATTTGTTCAGTATAAACCAGTGGAGAGAGGAGACAGCCTTACAAAAGCCTCTGGCATCATACATACTGCAGAATTTGTCTTTGCTCTATCTTTATTGTCAAGAATAGAATAGAATGGAATAGAATAGACCAGACCAGGTTGGAAGAGACCTTCAAGATCATCGCATCCAACCTATCATCCATCTAATCAACTAAACCATGCAACCAAGCATCTCATCCAGTCTCCTCATAAACACCTCCAATGATGTTGATTCCGCCACCTCCCTCGGCAGCACATTCCAAAGGCAAATCACTCTCTCTGTGTAGAATTTCTTCCTAACATCCACTCTGAACCTCCCCTGTTGCAGCTTGAGAAACAATGACAGGGAAAAGGTATGTTAAAGACAGATCTTACTCTTAAAGAGTCACCAACTTAAAAAACTAGTCTTCTGTCATGACTTCAACCAGTACAAGTAGGCCAGCATTAGTGGACTAAAAAACACTTCTTTTAAGCATTGATGACATCTAGCTCTTTCCTCTTGAGAAGTTAGCATATTTTGAGCGCCTAGTAGCAATGTGACAATTCCGTAACAGAATCCCAGTCAAAGGGCTATTCAAAACAGGTCCTTCTGAACACAACTGGAATAACACACTTCCTTCTCTACTGTCTTATTTGTGGATGCAGAAACTTTTAATAAAAATTAGAGCAAGAGAAAGGAGGTTAGTCAGTCCAATATATTATCTAATGAACAGAAGAGACGGGATCACAAAATCACCAAGGTTGGAAGAGACCTCAAAGATCATCAAGTTCAACCTGTCCCCACAGACCTCATAACTAAACCATGGCACCAAGTGCCACGTTCAGTCCCCTCTTGAACACCTTCAGGGGTGGTGACTCCACCACCTCCCTGGGCAGCCCATTCCAACAAGGCACTTGGTGCCATGGTTTAGTTGATTCGATGGTGTTGGGTGATAGGTTGGACTTGATGATCTTGAGGGTCTTTTCCAAACTAGTTTATTCTATTCTATTCCATTCCATTCCATTCCATTCCATTCCATTCCATTCCATTCCATTCCATTCCATTCCATTCTATCAAATATGGAAATGTCTTCCCATTTTACAAAATCCTTCAAAAGAACAAAACACATCTAGACTTCTACCACTGAACAAAGTGCCAGGGAAGAGACAGCAAAAAGACCCCAATGTTCTTCACCATGACCAAAGCTGTCACAGAAAATTAAGGGACAATGTTTTTAAAATTAAGACAGCTGTGATGCAATTGCACATTCCAAAGTCTCCTTCTGCTATTGAACTCTCTCAATTCAGTCAAAATAGGCTTCCAATTACAGACCCAGCAAAAGATGCTCTAAGCAGATGTGACTGCATGGCTGAGGAGTTAAGGATCTGGTTCTCTACCAGCTCTTTCTTCCAATGTCTCATCAATCAGAGGTGGGGGGGGGGGGGCGGGGAAAGTATGGCCTTGACTGTATGTTTTGATACAGGCTAACAGGCACCAACAACTAGCACAGTTTTGCCCAGCAAGCCTGCATGTTCTGAAACACATTCAAATTCACCATCAATGGAGAAACTGCACTGACCATCATCCTTCTAGATACACGTGGGTTTAGCATGTTTTTCAGCATCACTGGTTTTCGACCCAGAGTGAGCATAAACTAACTCTGAAATATACTATGTGAGAAGTAGCTATTAAAGTTGAGGAGGAGAGGAAGGAATACAAATAAATGAAAAGAGGTAGCATGGAGCTGTTGTCATAGCTCCCAGTGCTTGACAGATCTTCAGCTGATGGCAATTCTATCCTTTCTCCTCCTTGTAGCAGGTTCCCATTCTGTATAGTGCATTCAAAGGTACCTACGGACAAATGCAAAAAGACCCCACCTAAGGTCTTAACCTGCACCTAACTGTCTTTAGTTTTAGAAAGAGCCCCTTAAAAAATTCACACCTGAGAACAGTGAAATGACATTAAAAAAAAACACCAAAACAACCCACAAAAAACCACCCACAAAAATCCAAGACCCAACAAATCAAACAAAAAAGAGATCCACAGAAATGCCCTTGAACGTAACTGTATCTTAAAATTCAAAGGCTGAGGGTAGTCTCACTGCATAGCCTCTGCCTCTGAGGTAACCCATTCTGCAGTAACTCCTCCAGAAACCCTCTTTCCTAGTCAAGCACAAGAGCCCATTGTGCAAATCTGAAAGGTTTTAAAAAGCCTTCTTCCTGTGCCCAAGCAGAAACAAGTGGAAATCTGAGCACAGAGCCATGACCTCTGCTTTTCCTCACCGTATACATCTGCAGCAAAGAGGATGTCTCCTGAGGTCCCTGCTCTGAACTCTGCCCAGGTATCTTCATGACCCTACAAAGACCACATCATGTGCAGCATCAGTACTCTTACTATTATCCATTTATTTCTTGGGTAATCCCTCAGAGACAACAGAACTATTGTACAACCTCAGATGTCAGCTAGGAAATCTTATCTCACTACCCACAAGCTTTACATGACAGCTAATCAAAACGTCTGCATTATTCCCTTTTGGCACCACCTGGGTGTTCTGAAAACACAAAAAGATTCAGGGTCTATGTCCCCAGACACTCGAACCCAAAGGGGACACTGCCTGTGATGACATTTTTGCATGGCTGCTCTGAAGTCCCTTTTTCCCTGTATGCAGTGTATCCATCACGCCCTGCTGCAGCACGCAGCCTTCCCCCAAACTACCAACCAACTCGGCAGCGCTGTGAAAGAGTCGACCCGGGGAACGGAGTAACACCAAACATGGTGTCCGCCCGCACTGGCAGCCACCTCTCCCTGGGCTGACGGTGGGAATCACCGCTCCGTCCCCGCTCCCGGCGTGAGGACAACCCGCTCGTTGTCACCGCAGGCACGGGTACCACGGGTACCTGCCGGTACCACGGCAGGGAGATGGGGCGAGAGGAAGGTGTTTGCTGTCACAGGGAACCCGGCCCCTGACAGCACCGAGGTGCCAGCCAGCACAGTTCCACCGAGGTGGAGAGCAGAGGCGGCGGGGAGGGGCCCCCCTTTCAGGGGGAGGTTCCCGCGGGGAACAGGCGCGTCCGCCGCACCACGGCAGGGCACTCGGTAGCCCGGCACCTCCTCATGGGACAAGTACTCCTTCGAAAGGAAGCCGAGGGCACCGCTGCACTGCCTCCTACCACGCTCCTCGCCACCGTGGGTTACCCCGACTCTCTGCTCGCCCGCACTGGCCCCGCACGACCCGTGGCTGGTGCCAGCAGCGGGCTCTGCCCCGGCACTGCTCCCAAGGCATCCGAGGGATGCTTAAGGTGCGTGCTACAGCCGTAGGCTCCCGCATCCCCTGCCCCTCGGCTCGCAGAAAGGGGCGGGGGGCGCAGGAAAGCAGTCGCGTGGACCCGGTACCCGGAGCCCCCAAAGCTGTGCCGGGCTCCTCATGCCTCCCCGAGCCACCCCTCGGGATACCGTGTCGCACGGGAGGACCAGAGGCAGCCCTGGCCGCAGGCTCCCACCCGCCCCTCGCCTCCCACCCGAATCCCCGCACACCGCGGGGCCACACAGGCAGTCCCCGCAGCATTCCTCCCCGCACCGGCCCGGCCCGGCTCGGCTCAGCTCACCCCGCGGTGCGGCGCGGCAGCCCCGCTACGGGCGGCGGTCTCCATGCGGGCGGGCGGGTAGCACCCGGCAGCCGGGCATCGTGGTCCGCCCTCCCTCCTCGGTACGGCGGAGAGGGGCGGGGGCCGGGGACGCCCTCCCTTTGCCGCCTTCCTCTTTTTCGCCCCTTCCCGCCTCCTTCTTCTCCTTAACGATGCCTGGAGGATAACCGGTACAGGTCCTCCCCCATCACCCGCCTCTCCTGCTCTGCCTTCCCATGAGCCGGACCCGGCTTTCGTCCCCCCCGCCCTGGCTGCAGAGAGGAGGGAGGGGACTGGGGCCGTCCAGGGAAGGGCGGGCGGAGGGGAGGGAGAGGGATCCCCTTGGGCACCGCCACGGCTTCCTCCGCCCGGCCTGGGGTTGCCGTGCCCCCAGCCGGCCCTGGCGTCCTCCTTTGTGCCGAAGCCACCGGTCCCCGGGGCTCTCCCCACTCTCACGTGCCGCGGGAGTTGGGAGCAATACTATCCTCCCCCCAGTCTTGGGGACATTTCTACCTGCAATTCGGCAATTGCTAGGCGGAGGCTGGACGCAGTTCGGCAGCCCCCCTCTTGTATTCCTTTTCTGGTTTCCCGCTGAGCATATGGTGAGCGCACAGCTCCAGTGGCTTCATCCAGCAACACCACAGGCTGGACCCTGCCGGGGGAAAAAAGAAAAAAAAAGTGAGCAGGGAGGAGAACAGCCACAGAGAGCAAAGCGAACACACAGGGTGATCACATCTGTGGTTGGTGCCCCTAAGTCCCAGGGATGCGCTGATTAGAGGACCCTCGCAGCCTGCAGCATGGGGCATGGCAATGGCAGCAGGATGAGATCTAAGCCGTGGTCCAGGCCCTGGAATCACTGTCATGCCTCCTTCCCTAATATCATATAATGCACTGCCACACAGTGTTGTGAGACCATAACCAAAAATCATCCATTGCTCCATTCACTTGAGAGCTCTTGCTGTAGAGGAGCTGCTGAGCCACTGAATTCCTGATATCCAGCATAATCTGTCCTCAACAAACCATCACTGACAAGCTCAGTGAGAACACCAAGAGAGTAGCACACACTTTGCATTAGGCTCAGATTTGTCTCCAAGCCACAAAAGTGTTATTACAAGTGAGAATGGTACTGCCCCAACTATACGCGAGCCAAAGTCCTAGTTGGAAGGACAAAGGAAAGGTGACCCAGAAGTTGTTCTGCTGCAAATACGTGAATACCTCCTTCCAATAGTGTCCACGAGCTAGAGCAAGCAATGAAAACAGAATTTTTACCTGTGAAGCAATGAAATTCTACTCCTCAGCTGCCACGGTAACTGAAGAAGCGTTTCTGGGTTCTTCATTACTGCCCCATTTCACAGATAGGGAGCACAGCGCCACAGGGCAGAGAGGTGACTTGCCCAAGATCACCGGAATGCCCATTCTGTTTCAGGATGCATCATGGGCCACATGGACTGAGAGACATAAACAGGTAAGTTGCTGCTTAAGGCTGAGAAGTGTTAAGTATTCTCTGCTGCAATGCAGAGAAAAAACACTTGTGTATCCAGAGTCCTTCCTCTTTGTAAGACATGAGGAGCACAGTCACATCCCACTGAAGACATCTCAGTTGTGGTAGAGAAGTATTCCTGTTCATTTAAGCAGTGCAGGAGCATAGCACTGGCCTGGTCATACCCAAAGACAGATCTTTACCCAACAGAACAATCAAGTTAAGTTAATTTGAAGACTGACTGCTTGGAAACTAACAAGAAAATGCCTTTTCTGCAGCTTCACATTTCTGCAGTTTCACTGTGTTTCCTGTTTGGTTGGTTGGTTTGTTTGGGTTTATTTCACACCTTTCCATAGAGGATGCATCTGCTCTTCTTAGTGGGTATGGAGGAGGCAGAGGAATCCCAAAACACTAACATGCTTTTCTGTTGTTTCCCCACTTGCACCATCAGCAAATCAGTCAGGAAGGAAGGAAGAGTTTCTTTCCCCTCTACCTTTTTGGTCATATAGATTTCTGACCTGCTTGTCACTTCAGGGAAGCTGAGCTGGGCATGAGATTTTCCTTTCTAATATGGGTGTTGTGTGGCTTGTGTGGAGCTACAGCAGTAGCATCCAGGGCTATTTTTAGCCTAAAGTAGGCCAGGCAGTTCCAGAAGACATATTAATGGGAAGAACATTTGGGGACAAAACAAGCAAACAAAAGAGAAAATAAACTGAGAAATGTAAACAAGAATCCTCTTTTAACAAATAGCAAACATGTAGACACTGCATGCTTCAACACAGGCAGTGTGGTCCCACCTTGCAAAAAGGAAACAAATGCAACCTCTCAACGCTATGGTGTCGCCTTCAGAGCAAACAAAGTATCTTGCTTTAGCACCATCTGTCTGGATGGTGATTTTTAGTGCTGCCCATTCAGCAGTTTTCAGCATGCATTCATTTTCCCAGCAAAACCATGTCTAGCCAGGTAATTTAAATAGATATTAATCTTCTCTTAGAGTTTTGGTACACATTTATATTTTGAGTAAGTGTGGTCAGAGTACATTGAAGCTGGTTGACCAGCTTGCTGGGGCAATATCTGCCTACATTTGTTAGTGAAATCCTGTGGGCAAAGAGCTGTTCTTTAGATACCTCTCTCCACAGCAGGCAGAAAAAAAAGAAAGGATGTGTACTAGGGAAAAAGGGAAATTTTAGGTTTTGATCAATGATAACTCAGTGGGGGACATGAATATCAGCCAATTCTTTCACCTAGTGTTAGAGTTGCAAGACCGGATTGCAATAACTCATCAGTCCCTAAATCTTCATGGAGGAATGAGTGTAATGGCATTCACCACAACCACATCTGCACTTCCCATGTGGACTTCTAGTAATGATTTCTCCTCTGTACAGAAGTCCCAATAAGACATCACATGTTTAGCTTGGAAAAGAGGAAGCTCAGGGGAGACCTGTCTACAACTACCTGAAGGGTGGTTGTAGCCAGGAGGGGGATGGTGTCTTCTCTTAAGCAACCAGCACCAGAACAAGGGGACACAGTCTCAAGCTGCACCAGGGCAAGTTTAGGCTGGAGGTGAGGAGAAAGTTCTTCACTGAGAGAGTCGTTAACCATTGGAATGTGCTACCCAGGGAGGTGGCATCCCTGGAGGTGTTTAGGAAGAGACTGGATGAGGCACTTGGTGCCATGGTTTAGTCATGAGCTCTGGGGTGACAGGTTAGACTTGATGATTTTTGAGGTATTTTTCAACCTTATTGATTCTATGATTCTATGATAATTCACGCCCAAACCTACCTGTGTGCACAGAGCAAGAAAATGTCAGCATACAAATGCACAGAGCAAACTACATCTGTAGGATTTGTGTGTGAGGCACAGAGAGGAAAATGTACAACTAGTATATTAAAAAATAATTGTAGGACTTATTTGGGGATTTATTTTTTTATAGCTAAGTACATTCTGTCTAAGAACACTGCACTTAATCATCTTTGCTAAGTGCTTGTCAAGCAGCAGTGATGGGCTGCCAATCCTAGGCCTGCCTAAAACAGTTTAGGCTACAACTCTGCAAAGCACCAGAGCTAAGCATGTGCCCACTGATGGCCGGTCAGGCAGCAGTTAGATAATTTGTCGGTCAGGTGTTACTCTGGAATGCTGGGGCTGGCTGCTGCGAAACAGTGAATTTAAACTTGGGAGATTCCTTTTCACCACAGTTTATTTTCTCCTGCTATCTTGAAGTGATGTTATGCACTCCCCATCACTAGCCAGGTATTTAACCATTTTGTGCAGTGTTAGATGGTTGGGGTTGAAAATTCAGTGCACTTATAGTTAAGTATGCCAGTCGTGGTAGTCTCAAGAGGAGGACATACTGCTGCAACACTAGCTTTTAAAATCTAGACTACACAGACTGTGACCTCAGATCTGAGGAGTCCTCAGTAGGCCAACATCACATGCAGGAACTTCCTGAGGGGATAGGAGGATTGCAGCATCCTTGTCCTGATGTGAAACTTTGCACCAGGTGCTGGTCAAATTGCAGAGGTGGCATAAGTCCATTTTTATGGCAGTCAGCCTGAGAGGCTTCCCATTTCAGCTGTGTGTGCCAAAAAAGTGTGAGCCAAGCAGCAGCCCAAGCAAACGTCTCATAACTAATTATGAATGACCTGTCAAGTTGCCAATCTCCTGAAACAGGTCAGAACCACTTTTCGCTAGACACTGCTCAAACAAAAAATCCTTGACCACTATGGTCTGTGGTGGTGTGCTGTGCAAACAGAAGACCTAGGGGGGAAGAGAAAGTAGCAGAAAAACATCAAGGATTTCCTCTCAGTCTTTGTAGAGTACACACTGCATAGCTAATTAGTTGCAGGAAAATGCACCATCTGTTTCACCAATGTAAGATAGCAGTATTCCACTTCAGCTTCAGGGAAGACCAGTCTCAGAAACAACACCATACACAAACCTCCTGTAAGATGGAGTCTCTTGGCCACAGGTATGATGGCACCTGCTATTTTCCATTAAGCACTTGGTAGGCTAAATACAAAGACAAGTTTCTTATCTGAAAACAAAGGATTCAAGCATAAAGTATAAGTTAAAGCCCACAGAGAGGGAATGGACTAGGTTTTAACATATTACAATGATGCTACTAGTGTGAAAATCAGTGACACTGAAGTTATCACCATAGAGAAGATTCATGGAGAATGGGAACAAAGCAACTTGGCAAGTGGAGTGTGAATACAATGAGTAACAGTGCAATGCAGGAAATAATCGAAATTATCCATTCCTTAAGGAGAGGGGAACCAGCTTTCTGCTTTTCAATATCAGATTGATGCTTTCTAGCACAAACCCTCTATATGCATATATACACACAAAGGCTATCTAAGTTTGGGAAAATCATCCTGTAAACTTTATGAAAGTTAATTGCACTTGCATAATAAAGTGTACTGGCAGGTAAACTCGAGTGGATGTAGGCAGGTTGTACACTTCAGCAGGAACTTAGAAAACAGTTTCCTTAATCCATGTGAAGAGCTTACATCCCTCCAATATTAATGGTTGTTTTTTAAAGTGTTCTTCAATTTCCCGGCATTTATTAGCAAGAGAAGAGATGCTGTCTCCACGTGGTTAGCAGCAGATTCCTAATTACTATACAGGAAGAGATGAACAACCCAGAATTTGCACCTAAATGGAGATGCTTTGTATTATTATTTTTTTCTGGTGTGTGCCTAAAAGTAGCACTCCAGACAGCCAGTCCATAGTGTCTGAGAGCAAGATGTATGCCACAACCAAATTCTCTCCCTTGCCATTTATCTTTTGGTTCAAAGCCTCAAATCAGGACACAGCCTCTATTTGCCCAGGGTTTGAACTCAAATTTTACATTGCTTTAACTAACATTTTGCCCTCTCTGCACTTAGTATCATAGTATCAGTCAGGGTTGGAAGGGACCACAAGGATCAGCTAGTTCCAACCCCTGTGCTATGGGCAGGGACACCCCACACTAGATCAGGCTGGCCAGAGCCTCATCCAGCCTGCTCCTAAACACCTTTACCCCCTCAGAAAGGAAACCCCCCTCAGAAAGGAAACTGGTGAAATGGTCACAAGTGATGAGGAAAAGGCTGAGGTACTCAATAAATAACTTCTTTATCTCAGTCTTCACTGCAAGGGCCTCTAGCCACACTCCTGATGTTATGGAAGTCAAAGCCAGGGACAGGGAGGAAGAACTGCCCATTGTAAGTGCAGATCAGGTTCGTGATCACCTAAAGAAACTGAAAGTGTTCAAGTCCGACGGGATACACCCATGGGTACTGAGAGAACTGGCAGATGAGGTTGCTAAACCCCTCTCTATTATATTTCAAAAGTCATGGCAATCTGGTGAAGTCCCCACAGACTGCAAAAGGGGAAACATTGCCCTCATTTTCAAAAAGGGTAAGAAGGAGGAACCAGGGAACTCCAGGCCAGTCAGTCTCACCTCTGTGCCTGGAAAGATCATGGAGCAGATCCTCCTGGAGGCACTACTCGCTCAAAAGAATAGTGAAGAGGTGATTGGGAACAGTCAGCATGGCTTTGCCAAGGGCAAATCCTGCCTGACCAACCTGGTGGCCTTCTATGAGCAGGTGACAAAATTAATAGATGAGGGGAGAGCAACTGATGTCATTTATCTGGACCTGAGCAAAGCCTTCAACACTGTCCCACACCACATCCTGGTCTCCAAACTGGTGACACATGGGTTTGATGGGTGGACCACTAGATGGATAAGGAACTGGCTTGATGGCCGCACCCAAAGAGTGGCTGTCAATGGGTCCATGTCCCAGTGGAGGCCAGGGACAAGCGGAGTCCCTCAGGGATCAGGCCTGGGACCAGGCTTGCTCAACATCTTTGTGGGTGCCATGGACAGTGGCATTGAGTGCACCCTCAGCAAGTTTGTTGATGACACCAAGCTGTGTGGTGCAGCAGACACGCTGGAAGGAAGGGAGGCCATCCAGAGGGACCTTGACAGGCTGGAGAGGTGGGCACAAGCCAACCTCAGGAGGTTCAATAAGAGCAAGTACAGGGTCTTGCATCTGGGTCGAGGCAATCCCAGGCACAAATCCAGGCTGGGCAGTGACTGGCTGGAAAGCAGCCCTGAGGAGAGAGCCTTGGGGGTGTTGGTGGACGAGAAGCTCAACATGAGCTCTTAGTGTGCACTTGCAGCCCGCAAAGCCAATCAGATCCTGGGCTGCATCAGGAGAAGTGTGGCTAGCAGGTCAAGGGAGGTGATCCTCCCCTTCTACTCAGCCCTGGTGAGACCCCACCTGGAGTACTGCCTCCAGTTCTGGAGTCCCTATTACAGGAGGGATGTGGAGGTGCTGGAAGGTGTCCAGAGAAGGGCCATGAGGATGATCAGAGGGCTGGAGCACCTCTCCTATGAGGACAGACTGAAGGAGTTGGGGCTGTTCAGTCTGGAGAAGTGAAGGCTCCAAAGTGACCTAATTGTGGCCTTCCAGTATCTGAAGGGGGCCTACAGGAAGGCTGGGGAGGGACTTCTCAGGATCTCAGGGAGTGATAGGACTAGGGGGAATGGAATGAAGCTGGAGGTGGGGAGATTCATGCTGGATGTGAGGAGGAAGTTCTTCCCCATGAGAGTGGTGAAGCCCTGGAATGGGTTGTCCAGGGAGGTGGTTGGGGCCCTGTCCCTGGAGGTGTTTAAGAGCAGGCTGGATGAGGCTATGGCCAGGCTCATCTAGTGTGGGGTGTACCTGCCCATGGCAGGGGGGTTGGAACTAGCTGATCCTTGTGGTCCCTTCCAACCCTGACTGATACTATGATACTATGATACCTCCAGGGGCAGGGCCTCAACCACCTCCCTGGGGAGTGGGGGGAGGGGAAGTTAGGGGAGAGTGGAGCAGTTCCCCTGCTCCTTTTGGGATCCCATTAGGGGTTCATGGGGGGTTCCTTGCTGTTTTCTGATTTTAAATACCTGTACAATGTTGTAAATATTGTGTATTTGTACATATTCATTGCATTCCATTGTAGAGTGTAGTTTTGCTTTGTAAATACAGCTTCCATTTGCTTTCCCAACTGAGTGAGCCGAGCTTTTGTTAATGTGATGGTAAATTCCCAAACCATTACACTCTTCATCCAAGAGTGGGTGACAAAGACCAACCCACCTGAGGAAGCAGAATGAGTGATCCACAAACACCTGTTTTCAGTTTTGGGGGAAAGGACTATCTCAGGTTATTTTACTCACCTCTGAAGAATAAACTTCAGATTTCCACATAGGATTTGAAAGACTCAGAAAAATTTACAGGCAATTTCAGAAATACATAGTGCTTAACTCTCCTAAGTCTTCAGACTTTTTCAAACTGTTGCTGGCGTCTTCATCTGCACCTTAATGAGACCACTTGATGAATAGACAGAAGGCCTTTCAAAAAGAATTGAAAAAGACAAGAAATTCAAAACTATGCCAGCACAGCTTGAAGGAAAATGTCACCAATTAATTGGTCAGAAATAAGCAGAAAGTTAGAACTTAGTGATGTTCTAGCTTTGTTGAGAGAGGCTGAGGGAGCTGGGATTGCTTAGCCTGGAGAAGAGGAGGCTCAGGGGAGACCTTCTTGTTGTCTACAACTTCCTGAAGGGAGGTTGTAGCCAGGTGGGGGTTGGTCTCTTCTCCCAGGAAATCAGCACCAGAACAAGAGGACACAGTCTCAGGCTGTGCCAGGGGAAGTTTAGGCTCGAGATGAGCAGGAAGTTCTTCACTGAGAGAGTTG
Organism: Melanerpes aurifrons; assembly: GCA_011125475.1. Taxonomy (NCBI): domain Eukaryota; kingdom Metazoa; phylum Chordata; class Aves; order Piciformes; family Picidae; genus Melanerpes; species Melanerpes aurifrons. The sequence continues at coordinate 281,786 of WWNC01000059.1, read as the reverse complement.
TTAGCCACTGGAATGTGCTGCCCAGGGAGGTGGTGGAGTCACCATCCCTGGAGGTGTTCAAGAGGGGACTGGACGTGGCACTTGGTGCCATGGTTTAGTCATGAGGTCTATGGTGACAGGTTGGACTTGATGATCTTTGAGGTCTCTTCCAACCTTGGTGATTCTGTGATTATTTTTCTTCAAGCTTTGTGAACATCATCCATTGTTCTAAAGAACAGTGAGTTTAACCTCCGGAGGGCGGACTTCAGGCTACTCAAGGAACTAATTCAGAGGGTTCCTTGGGATAAAACCCTTAAAAACAAAGGGGTCCAGGAGAGCTGGTCCTACTTCAAGGAAGAACTGTTGAAGGCTCAGGGACAGGCTGTGCCAATGTGCCGGAAGATGAGCCGCCGGGGCAGACGGCCAGCCTGGATGGTTAAAGAACTTTTAATGGAACTAAGGGAAGAAAAGAGGGTGTATCACCTTTGGAAGAGAGGAGAGGCAACCCGTGAAAAATTTAAGGATGTTGCTAGGTCTTGCAGGAAGAAAATTAGGGAGGCAAAAGCGCATTTGGAGCTTAGTCTGGCCTCTGCTGTGAAGGACAACAAAAAGTCCTTCTATAAATACATTAATAGTAAGAGGAAGGGCAGAGATAACCTCCACTCCTTGGTGGACATGGAAGGGAAAGTTGTGATAAGGGATGAGGAAAAGGCAGAGATACTTAACACCTTCTTTGCCTCAATTTTTACTAGCAGGACAGAATGTCTTCCAGACAGCTGGCCTCCAGAGCTGGCAGAAGGAGCCAGGGAGCAGCATAGTTTTCCACTGTTTGAAAATGGGGTAGTTGGTGATCTGCTCAGCCGCCTGGATCCCCACAAGTCCATGGGACCAGATGGGATCCATCCTAGGGTTCTGAGGGAACTGTCAGAGGAGCTGGCCAAGCCGCTCTCCATCATTTTTCAGCAGTCCTGGCTCACTGGCGAGGTCCCAGAGGACTGGAAGCTGGCCAACGTGGTGCCCATCCACAAGAAGGGCCGGTTGGATAAGCCAGGGAATTACAGGCCTGTCAGCCTGACCTCAGTGCCAGGCAAGATCATGGAACAGGTCATCTTGAGTGCATTAACACAGCACTTAGAGGATGGCCAAGGGATCAGGCTCAGCCAGCATGGATTTAGGAAGGGCAGGTCCTGCCTGACCAACCTGATCTCCTTCTATGATCAGGTGACCCGCCTGGTGGATGTGGGGAGGCCTGTGGATGTAGTTTACCTGGACCTCAGCAAGGCCTTTGACACCGTCCCCCATAGCAAACTGCTGGCCAAGCTGTCAGCCCATGGCTTGGACAGCAGCACTCTGAACTGGGTTAGGAACTGGCTGGATGGCCGAACCCAGAGAGTGGTGGTGAATGGTGTCACATCCGGCTGGCGGCCAGTCAGTAGTGGAGTCCCCAGGGATCAGTGCTGGGCCCCATCCTCTTTAACATCTTTGTTGATGATCTGGATGAGGGCATTGAGTCTATCATCAGTAAATTTGCTGATGACACCAAGCTGGGGACAGGAGTTGATCTGCTAGAGGGTAGAGAGGCTTTGCAGAGAGACCTCGACAGGCTGGACAGATGGGCAGAGTCCAACGGCATGAAATTTAATGCATCCAAGTGCCGGGTTCTGCACATTGGCCACAACAACCCCATGCAGTGCTACAGGCTGGGGTCAGAGTGGCTGGAGAGCAGCCAAGCAGAAAGGGACCTGGGAGTGCTGGTTGATGGTAGGATGAACATGAGCCTGCAGTGTGCCCAGGCAGCCAAGAGGGCCAATGGTATCCTGGCCTGCATTAAGAACAGTATGGCCAGCAGGAGCAGGGAGGTCATTCTGCCCCTGTACACTGCACTGGTTAGGCCACACCTCGAGTACTGTGTCCAGTTCTGGGCCCCTCAGTTTAGGAAGGATGTTGACTTGCTGGAACGAGTCCAGAGAAGGGCAACGAAGTTAGTGAGGGGCTTGGAACACAAGCCCTATGAGGAGAGACTGAGGGAGCTGGGGCTGCTTAGCCTGGAGGGGAGGAGACTCAGGGGTGACCTCATTACTCTCTACAACTACCTGAAGGGGGGTTGTAAACAGGCAGAGGTTGGTCTCTTCTCCCAGGCAGCCAGCACCAGAACAAGAGGACACAGTCTCAGGCTGCGCCAGGGGAAGTTCAGGCTGGAGGTCAGGAGGAAGTTTTACACAGAGAGAGTGATTGCCCATTGGAACGGGCTGCCTGGGGAGGTGGTGGAGTCGCCGTCACTGGAGGTGTTCAGGAGGAGACTTGACAGGGTGCTTGGATAGATGGGTTAGTTGATTAGGTGGTGTTGGGTGATAGGTTGGACGTGATGATCTTGAAGGTCTCTTCCAACCTGGTTTATTCTATTCTATTCTATTCTAAATGAGATAACTTCTGCTGGACCTTCTGCCCTGAACAGTTGGCTGATCAGGAGGAAAGTCTTACAGGCTCATCACATTCTTAGGCATGAGCATTTAAGGAGGTTCTAAGAATCATAAATGTAGAATCCTTACACAAGAGGCACTGGAAAAAATAAGCCATTTTATGCTTTCAGAACAACCATATCAAATCTGTGGAGACTATATCATCACCCTAACTCACAAGTAAGTAAATGAGTCACTGTAGCATGCAGATGTTTGCCCTCCAGTCTAGTGTTTACATTTCAGAAATATGGGCACCCCTGTGAAAAGCTTCAGGGCCCTGCTAAGCCTTCCTAATTTGTTGAGTAAGACTGAATATCAAAGTACAAGCAAGACTCTAACAAATGAGGCTCCTCCTAATTTTCTTAGAGTAGGTCTGCTCTGCAGTGGTTCAGATTTTCTGAGCTTCAGACCTCAGAAAATAGGAGGAGTTGTCCTGCATTAAGATGTACCAATTTAGCTAAATTGGTAACCCTGATAATTACATATTTTCATATCAGCTCACAGCAATTTAGCTTGCCTGTCTTATTTTGCTGAATTAGATTGTAGTTTCTAGTTTCTAACCAAGTTATGCAGTATTTACCTTGGTCTATCTTCATAGGTTTTGAGTTTATGTTAGATTTTTTTTTTAATTCCTGTGCAAATGTGTGAGTTGTACTTGCTCTTCAGGTAACCTTCATACACAATGGGGTCCTGCTTTAGCAGCTTTTGAACAATCTTTAAAGATTTATTCCAATTTTGGAGGTTGTGTAGCCCCTGTGCCAAAAGGCAGCCAACTAATTTTGATGCATTGATGAAATATTTTTTAAGAAGAGCCCTTACCTGTGGCCTGCATAGGTCATAGCTTGTACTTTGTTTCTTTTCACTTGATTTTATTTGTTCACATTGCAGTTGCCCCTTAAGTCAAATTCCAGCACCTTTCACAGGGCAAGCAGGCTTGTCTGATAAGTAGGCTGAATATGAGCCAGCAGTGTGCCCAGGTGGCCAAGAAGGCCAATGGCATCCTGGCCTGCATCAAGAACAGAGTGGCCTGCAGGAACAGGGAGGTCATTCTGCCCCTGTACACTGCACTAGTTAGGCCACACCTTGAATCCTGTGTCCAGTTCTGGGCCCCTCAGTTTAGGAAAGATGTTGAGTTGCTGGAACATGTCCACAGAAGGGCAACAAAGCTGGGGAGGGGTCTGGAGCACAGCCCCGTGAGGAGAGGCTGAGGGAGCTGGGATTGCTTAGGCTGGAGAAGAGGAGGCTCAGGGGAGACCTTCTTGCTGTTTACAACTCCCTGAAGGGAGGTTGCAGCCACATGGGGGTGGATCTCTCTCCCAGGATGCCAGCAACAGAACAAGAGTACACAATCTCAAGCTGTTCTAGGGAAGGTTCCGGCTGGATGTTAGGAAGGAATTTTTCCCAGAAAGAGAGACTAGCCATTGGAATGTGCTGCCCAGGGAGGTGGTGGAATCACCATCACTGGAGGTGTTTAGGAAGAGCCTGGATGTGGCACTTGGTGCCATGGTTTAGTTGATTAGACAGTGTTGGGTGATAGGTTGGACGCAATGATCTCAAAGGTCTTTTCCAACCTGGTTTATTCTATTCTATTCTAGTCTAGTCTAGTCTAGTCTATCATGAATTCTATTGATATATCCCTGTACCTCTTCATGCTAAAGAGAAATAGAGATGTATCAGTCAGTGTCTGTTACTCTTCTCTTTTTCTCCCTTGTGGGAGTAATTTTAGAAGCCTTTTAGCAAGGAACTTACTTGTCACCAATTAAAAATTAGTTGCCTTTATATAGGCCAAGGATTTTTTCCCACCCCCCCTGCACACTATACCTCTTTCCTGAAGAGGAGATTCTCTCTCTGTGCTCATCTGCCTTCTCATGTCTTCACAGAAGCGCTCAAAGGCAAGTGCAATGCCTTGGAGCAGCAAGATTTACATGAGATTAAATGCCAAGGTGAACTTCGTTGTTTCTGTGTGCTTAGCCTGACAACAAGATTAACATGCAATAATTCAGTGCCTGAATTTTAAAACTAATTTGAAGTTTGTGGAACAACTCTCTAGAAAGTAGGTTATCAAGAAAAGATGTAATAATTGAACTTAATTACATTGTCACCTGTCATTTTTGTTAAGTTCAACCACATCTGTGTGCATCAGCTGAGAATCAGGTACAGAAGTTGTAATGATCATCTTTTGGCAGGTCAGAAACCTTGAGACCTAAACTAATCTGGCAGCTGGATAATGCTTACATCAAAGAGGTTCTGTGGTTTGCTGGGGAAACGTGACATCACACATGCAAGAGCATTCAAAGTAGCTGCTTCAGTTTATAAGGCTTGCTATTAACTTGCTCACTCTTCTGGCAAAGCAGATTTTCTGTCAGGCGTGAGAAACGTGGCTCCAGAAAGGCTGCTTGTGAAGTGTGGGGGTTTCACAACTGGAAATGCAGCCTGGAACAGTAACTTCTTTAGAAGGTACTGTTTGAGAATAACCTCATTCTGTCAGTGAGTGCTTATCAAGACAGGAGAGCAGAAAAGCAAGCCTCAGTGCTTCCTCGCTGCCCCAAGAAATTATAGGACAGGACAGGACAGGACAGGACAGGACAGGATAGGATAGGATAGGATAGGATAGGATAGGATAGGATAGGATAGGATAGGATAGAATAAACCAAGTTGGAAGAAACCTTCAAGATCATCACGTCCAACCTATCACCCAACACTATCTAATCAACTAAACCATGGCACCAAGCACCCCATACAGTCTCTTCCTAACACCTTCTGTGATGGTGACTCCACCACCTCCCTGGGCAGCACATTCCAATGGCCAATCTCTCTTTCTGGGAAAAGTTCCTTCCTAAAATCCAGCCTAAACCTCCCCTGGTGCAGCTTGAGACTGTGTCCTTCTGTTCTGGTGCTGGTTGCCTGGGAGAAGAGACCAACCCCCATCTGGTTACAATCTCCCTTCATGCAGTTGTAGACAGCAATAAAGCCATCCCTGAACCTTCTCTTCTCCAGGCTAAGCAACCCCAGCTCCCTCAGCCTCTCCTCACAGGGCTGTGTTCCAGACCCCTCCCCAGCTTTGTTGCCCTTCTCTGGACATGTTCCAGCAACTCAACATCTTTCCTAAACTGAGGGGCCCAGAACTGGACACAGGACTCAAGGTGTGGCCTCACCAGTGCTGAGTACAGGGGCAGAATGACCTCCCTGTTCCTGCTGGCCACACTGTTCCTGATTCAGGCCAGGATGCCATTGGCCTTCTTGGCCACCTGGGCACACTGCTGGCTCATATTCATATGCTGTCAACCATTACGCCCAGGTCCCTGTCTGCCTGGCTGCTCTCCAGCCACTCTGTCCCCAGCCTGTAGCACTGCATGGGGTTGTTGTCTATGAGTCATGACTGGTCTGGCACCAAATTGTTGTTGTTTTTTTTTTTAAATCATTACAAAGAAGGAAAGGACCAGATGAGAAGTTCATCCAGATGATTCCATACTGCCCATTGCACTCCTATCCACAGCTGGGATACTGGGACTCACAATGGTTGCAGCCCAAGTCTTGCACTGTATCTGTGCAAGCCAGGTACACAATCCCTCCAGCTCTACTGTCAGTCATGCTCAGACCTAGGGTCATGTGCCTGGGTATTTCCTGGAAGAGGAGAGCAATGTATCACGTGCTGCACTTTGGTCACAACAACCCCATGCAGTGGTACAGGCTGGGGTCAGAGTGGCTGTAGGGCAGCCAGGCAGAAAGGGACCTGGATGCAGTGGTTAATAGCAGTGTGGCCAGGTGGCCAAGATGGCCAATGGCATCCTGACTTGGATCAAGAACAGTGTGGCCAGCAGGAGCAGGGAAGTCATTCTGCCCTGTGCTCAGCACTGGTTAGGCCACGCCTTGAGTCCTGTGTCCAGTTCTGGGCCCCTAAGTTTAGGAAAGATGTTGAAATGCTGGAAGGTGTCCAGAGAAGGACAACAAAGCTGGGGAGGGTTTTGGAGCATATCCCTGTGAGGAGAGGCTGAGTGAGTTGGGGTTGCTTAGCCTGGAGAAGAGGAGGCTCAGGGGAGACCTTATTGATGTCTACAACTCCGTGAAGGGAGGTTGCAGCCAGGCAGGGGCTGGTCTCTTCTCCAAGGCAACCAGCACCAGAATGCATCAGACTCTTAATGGGAAGGTCGTGAGTTCAAGCCTGCAGTGGGCAGTAGTGTCTTCCCTACTCTAGTCATGTGGTCTGTGGTGACAGGTTGGACTTGATGATCTTTGAGGTCTCTTCCAACCTTAGGAATACTGAATAGAATGGAGCACACAGTCTCAAGGTGTGCCAGGGAAGGTTTAGGCTGGATGTTAGGAAGAAGTTCTTCCCAGAAAGAGAGATTAGCCTTCGGAATGTGTTGCCCAGCGAGGTGGTGGAGTCACCATCACTGGAGGTGTTTAGGAAGAGCCTGGATGAGGCACTTGGTTTACCTGATTGTACTTTACTTTACTTGTCTTGGGTGATAGGTTGGACTTGATGACCTCAAAGGTCTTTTCCAACCCGGTTAATTCTGTATTCTGTATTCTATTCTGTATACAAGTTCTTCTTTGAGCCAGACAAACAGAGAAGAGGATGAGGAAGGAAAGTTGACAGGCAATAATATACCTCCTGAGTTGCTTCAGGACCAGTGCTGCTGATTTTCTCCTAAGAGTAGCATTAGCTCCTATCACTGAGAGGTGTCCTGGGCACTGGCTTTACAGCATTCATTGATTCTGGAAGATAAGATGAGCCAGGCTGCTGAGACCGCTGTCAGCCCAATTTGTCTTTGTCTCCCACATTCCTCCTGTGTTAGCACCATCAGGGACCTTCATACTAAAGAGGACCAAGGCATTTCCATACCAAATCTTAGTTTCATAGTTTCATAGTTTCATTCAGGGTTGGAAGGGACCACAAGGATCATCTAGTTCCAACCCCCCTGCCATGGGCAGGGACACCCCACACTAGATCAGGCTGGACAGAGCCTCATCCAGCCTGCTCTTAAACACCCCCAGGGACGGGGCCTCGACCACCTCCCTGGACAACCCATTCCAGGGTCTCACCACTCTCATGGTGAAGAACCTCCTCCTCACATCCAGCCTGAATCTCCCCACCTCCAGCTTCATTCCATTCCCCCTAGTCCTATCACTACCTGAGATCCTGAGAAGTCCCTCCCCAGCCTTCCTGTAGGCCCCCTTCAGATACTGGAAGGCCACAATTAGGTCACCTCGGAGCCTTCTCTTCTGCAGACTGAACAGCCCCAACTCCTTCAGTCTGCTCTCATAGGAGAGGTGCTCCAGCCCTCTGATCATCCTTGTGGCCCTTCTCTGGACACGTTCCAGCACCTCCACATCCCTCTTGTAATAGGGGCTCCAGAACTGGACACAGTACTCCAGGTGGGGTCTCACCAGGGCTGAGTAGAGGGGGAGGATCACCTCCCTCGACCTGCTAGCCACACTTCTCCTGATGCAGCCCAGGATCTGATTGGCCTTGCGGGCTGCAAGTGCACATTGGGAGCTCATGTTGAGCTTTTTGTCCACCAGCACCCCCAAGTCTCTCTCCTCAGGGCTACCCTCCAGCCAGTCCCTGCCCAGCCTGGATTTGTGCCTGGGATTGCCTCGACCCAGATGCAGGACCCTGCACTTGCTCTTATTGAACTTCATGAGGTTGGCTTGTGCCCACCTCTCCAGCCTGTCAAGGTCCCTCTGGATGGCCTCCCTTCCCTCCAGTGTGTCTGCTGCACCACACAGCTTGGTGTCATCAGCAAACTTGCTGAGGGTGCACTCAATGCCACTGTCCATGTCACCCACAAAGATGTTGAACAAGACAGGTCCCAGGACTGATCCCTGAGGGACTCTGCTTGTCACTGGCCTCCACTGGGACATGGACCCATTGACAGCCACTCTTTGGGTGCGGCCATCAAGCCAGTTCCTTATCCATCTAGTGGTCCACCCATCAAACCCATGTGTCACCAGTTTGGAGACCAGGATGTGGTGCGGGACAGTGTCAAAGGCTTTGCTCAGGTCCAGGTAAATAACATCAGTTGCTCGCCCCTCATCTATTAATGTTGTCACCTGCTCATAGAAGGCCACCAGGTTGGTCAGGCAGGATTTGCCCTTGGCAAAGCCATGCTGGCTGTTCCCAATTACCTCTTCACTATTCTTTTGAGCAAGTAGTGCCTCCAGGAGGATCTGCTCCATGATCTTTCCAGGCACAGAGGTGAGACTGACTGGCCTGGAGTTCCCTGGTTCCTCCTTCTTACCCTTTTTGAAGATGGGGGCAATGTTTCCCCTTTTCCAGTCTGTGGGGACTTCACCAGATTGCCATGACTTTTGAAATATAACAGAGAGGGGTTTAGCAACCTCATCTGCCACTTCTCTTAGTACCCGTGGGTGTATCCCGTCGGGTCCCATGGACTTGAACACTTTCAGGTTCTTCAGATGATCACGAACCTGATCTGCACTTACAATGGGCAGTTCTTCCTCCCCATCCCTGGCTTTGACTTCCATAACATCAGGAGTGTGGCTAGAGGCCCTTGCAGTGAAGACTGAGGTAAAGAAGTTATTAAGTACCTCAGCCTTTTCCTCATCCCTTCTGACCATGTCACCATTTTCCTTTCTGAGGGGGCCCACACCTTCCCTAGTCTTCTTCTTCCCATTAATATACCTGTAAAAGTTCTTAGTGTTCCCTCTAATCTCCCTGGCTAGATTCAATTCAAACTCTGCTTTGGCTTTCCTAACCAGGACTCTCGCTGCTCGGGCAGCTTCCTTATATTCCCCCTGTTCTACCTGTCCTTCCCTCCACTTCCTGTAGAGTTTCCTTTTAAGTAATAGTGTGTCCAGTAGCTCCTTGCCCATCCAGGCAGGCCTCCTAGCATTCTTACCTGCTTTTCTCTTTGTTGGTACACAGAGCTCCTGGACACAGAGGAGGTGGTCCTTGAATATTGACCAGCTATCCTGGGTCCCTCTTCCTCCAGGGCTTTGTCCCACGACACTTTGGCTAGCAGATCCCTGAAGCGATCAAAATCTGCACGCCTAAAGTCTAGGGTCGTGAGCTTGGAATACTTCCTCCTGATTGCCCTGAGGATGTTAAATTCAACTGCTTCATGGTCACTGCAGCCAAGGCCATCTCTGAGCCTCACATTGCTTACCAGCCCTTCCCTGTTGGTGAGAACAAGGTCCAGCATAGCACCATTTCTTGTTGGTTCCTCTACCATTTGGAGGAGGAAGTTGTCTTCTATGCAGTCCAGGAACATCCTGGATTGCTGGTGCCTTGCTGTGTTGTCCCTCCAGCAGATGTCCGGGTGGTTGAAATCACCCATGAGGACCAGGGCTTGTGACCTGGAAGCCGCTTCTATTTGCCTATGGAAGGCCTCATCTGCTTGGATCTGCTGGTCAGGTGGCCTGTAGGAGACCCCCACAGTAATATCTCCTTCCCCTGTCCTGCCTTTAATTTTAACCCATACGCTCTCAACTAGCTCATCATCCCTCCCCAGTTGGAGCTCCACTGATTCCAACTGGCTACTGACATAGAGGGCAACACCTCCTCCTCTCCTTCCCTGCCTATCCTTCCTAAAGAGTTTATATCCATCTATGCCTACATTCCAGTCATGGGATTCATCCCACCAAGTTTCAGTAACTGCCACTATGTCGTGGCATCCCAGCAGCACAGTGGCCCTTAACTCATCCTGTTTGTTGCCCAAGCTGCGCGCATTCGCATAGAAGCACTTCAGCACTTCAGCACTTCAGCTTCTTCACTGTGAGCTTTAAGAGGCATGTTAGCCTGAATCTAAAACTGAAATTCATCTGCGTTTAAGAAAACGGGGAAATGAAGAGTGGCCCTAGACAATGATCCACTTGCTTTAGAAACATGGACTGCAACTACTGCGACACCTCTTGCTTCAACTGAGATTGGAACTGTCTCCCAGAAAGATTTTTATCTTCCTCTTACAACTTAAAAGACAACTTGAACAGCTGCCCTAGAGTGAATATCTCAACGGCAAACCAGCAACAGATGTTGCCAATCTCATTTAACAAATTACCTGTTTCTACCATCCACCTTCATTGTAATCACACCCCAATGTGATGCTCACCACCTTCTTTTGACATGAAAGGGAAACAAGGCAAGCAGAAAATTAAGGTTCAATGCAATAGTTCCCTTCTAGCAATGAGAAAGTGAGTAGCATTAGCATGATTGCACCTTAATTTCATTAAAGAAAATTAATATTGTGACCAGCTCAGTGCTATTAGAGGAGGGTTAACAGGATTACAACTCTATTATTTTATCTGCAAGAATTGAATCATAGAATCGGTCAGGGTTGGAAAGGGCCACAAGGATCAGCTAGTTCCAACCCCCCTGCCATGGGCAGGGACACCTCACACTACATCAGGCTGGCCAGAGCCTCATCCAGCCTGCTCTTAAACACCTCCAGGGATGGGGCCTCAACCACCTCCCTGGACAACCCGTTCCAGGGTTTCATGGGGAAGAACTTCCTCCTCACATTCAGCATGAATCTCCCCACCTCCAGCTTCATTCCATTCCCCCTAGTCCTATCACTACCTCAGATCCTGAGAAGTCCCTCCCCAGCCTTCTTGTAGCCCCCTTCAGATACTGGAAGGCCACAATGAGATCACCTCAGAGCCTTCTCTTTTCCAGACTGAACAGCCCCAACTCCTTCAGTCTATCTTCATAGGAGAGGTGCTCCAGCCCTCTGATCATCCTCGTGGCCCTTCTCTGGACATGCTCCACTATGTCCACTTAGGATAGGATAGGATAGGATAGGATAGGATAGGATAGGATAGGATAGGATAGGATAGGATAGGATAGGATAGGATGGAATGGAATGGAATGGAATGGAATGGAGCAGGTTGGAAGAGACCTTCAAGATCATCGTGTCCTACCTATCAACCAATCCAACCCACCTAATCAACTAAACCATGGCACCAAGCACCCCATCAGGTCTCCTCCTGAACACCTCCAATGACAGTGACCCCACCACCTTCTCGGCAGCCCATTCCAACGGACAATCACTCTCTCTGTATAGAGCTTCTTCCTAGCATCCAACTTAAACCTCCCCTGACACAGCCTGAAACTGTGTCCTCTTGTTCTGGTTCTGGCTGACTGCGAGAAGAGACCAACATCCACCTGTCTACAACCTCCCTTCAGGGAGCTGTAGAGAGCAATAAGGTCACCTCTGAGTCTCCTCCAGGCTAAGCAACCCCAGCTCCCTCAGCCTCTCTTCATAGGGCTTGTGTTCCAAACCCCTCACCAACTTCATTGCCCTTCTCTAGACACGCTCCAGCAAGTCAACATCCTTCCTAAACTGAGGGGCCCAGAACTGGACACAGTACTCAGGATGTGGCTGTCCAGCCTGTCAAGGTCCCTCTGCAAAGCCTCTCTATCCTTCTGCAGATCAACTCCTGCCCCCAGCTTTGTGTCGTCCACAAGTTTACTGATGATGGACTCAATGCTCTCATCCAGATCATCAATAAAGATGTTAAAGATCATGGGGCCCAGCACTGACCCTTGGGGCACACCACTAGTGACTGGCCACCAGCTGGATGTGGCACCATTCACCACCACTCTCTGGGCTCGGTCCTCCACCCAGTTCCTAACCCAATGCAGTGTGCTCCCTTCCAAGCCATGAGCTGACAGCTTGGCCAGGAGTTGCTGAAGGCCTTGCTGAAGTCCAGGCAGACTACATCCACAGGCCTCCCCACATCCAGCAGGTGGGTCACCTGATCACAGAAGGAGATCAGGTTGATCAGGCAGGACCTGCCCTTCCTAAATCCATGCTGGCTGGGCCTGATCCCTTGGCCATCCTCTAAGTGCTGTGTGATTGCACTCAAGATGACCTGTTCCATGATCTTGCCTGGCACTGAGGTCAGGCTGACAGGCCTATAATTCCCTGGCTCATCCAACTGGCCCCTCTTGTGGATGGGCACCACATTGGCCAGCGTCCAGTCTTCTGGGACCTCTCCAGTGAGCCAGGACTGCTGAAAAATGATGGAGAGTGGCTTGGCCAGCTCCTCTGACAGCTCTCTCAGCACCCTAGGATGCTTGTGCTAGGGAGCTTGTGTTCCCAACCCCTCCCCAGCCTCGTTGCCCTTCTCTGGACACATTCCAGCAACTCAACATCTTTCCTATACTGAGGAGCCCAGAACTGGACACAGTATGATGGTGAATTCAATCCCATTGTGTATATCACTGATAAAAACATTAAACAGCACAGGTCCCAGTATGGACCTCTGAAGGACAGCAATTGTCACTGCTCTCCATCAGATCTCTGAGCCACTGAGCACTACTCCCTAGATGTGGCCATTCAGACAATTGATCTGGGGATTCAAATACTGCTGAAGATAGTGTGACAAGCACTACATACCTGTTAAAATAAAATCAGATTTTGAGAAGAGTTCAGACAAAGCCCATATCTTAGTTCTTACTACTTTAGGATATGCAAATACATTTGTGTTAGCACGAAAATTATGCCACAAAGGCACTCACAGAGGACTGATTTCTACCTCATCCTATTCTTCCTTCCTTTACACCCCCAACAGGGATTCAACCTAAATGGGTCATGAATTGACTAACTTTGATGTGAATGGTAAACACTGCCTCTCCTTCTCTACAAAGTGTTGGTTAATATTTATAGGGATTAAGGAATATTAAGTTATTTAAGCAGAAGCATATATATATATATACACATATATTTCTGCACAGGCAGGAGAGGGTTGGAGGGGAAGAGACTGTCAAATTTTAGAAAGACATTAGATCATGAAAAGGCTTGTGAAGCCATCAGGTGGTGAAGGAGCTAGTTATTTTAAAAAAGGAAATCAGTCATTTTAATGAACACATTTCATGAAAGATTAATATTGTCTTATGTTGTGCTCCTTAAAGACCAGGCTCCTGAAATAAGACTATATATGAATCTCCACTTTCCTTGCTCATCCAATGCTGCTGTTAAAAGCATTAACCCTAACAGCTCAAAGGGAATGAAGGGAGCTGTTAGATGCAGAGCTCCAAAACTTTTGATTTATGCAAGCTTTTTGATTTTAGAAAGTTTTGCTGGTGGTTGGAGTCAGTGATCTCCAGAGGTCCCTTCCCACCCCTAGCATCCTGTGATCTTTGTAAGTGCTGACACTGGAATTCTGTTGAAGCCTTGACTAACATGGCAAATCATAAAGCTTATCAGAGCTCTGGATCAGACATACAGAGAGTGTGATTGTTACATATTCTTAGCCTGTCACAGAGCAGAGATCAGGTAACAGGAACTCTGCCTTCACCAAGGAGGAAAGCTCTAATTCTTACATCCTCTGTTTCACCCTCAGCCTTTTTCCACTGCACAGCCCTATGGATATGTCCTCATCCCTTACAGTTCTCATTTGCTGTACACTGTGGCTTTTGGTATTACTCTTCATTCTCCCCTTTTTCCACTCTGCTCATACAGAGGGTTTGTTTTCCTCTGTTCTCTGCCACTCAAAGAGGAGATATTATTCCACCTATTACTCTGCCTGCCACATCTTGCTGCTTAATGCTCCATCCTACCCTAGTTGCTGTAATTTTGCTGCAGCAGCTTGGAAGATTCTCGCATGCTTTTCCCTGCCAAATTGCTGTTTTTCTCTTCCTCATCACCTTTGATCTCTTCAGTTGTGCAGATGGAGATGGGGAAGAGTTGTATAATTAGACATTAACGTGACAGTACATACATTTGTCAGTTGGTGAGGTGTGCCATGGGCATGTGCCTCAGCACACAGGCTGTTCTCAGCAGCAGCTGCCGAGTAGAAGCCTTAGATTATAAGTACTGCAGTCTGCTTTGAAAGACAGTAGTAAACATTCAAATGATAGTGAAAGCAGTTTGAGGTGTAGGAATGTAGAAGTAACCAAAGCCATATGTTTAGCTTAACTCCCTGCTGTGCCATTAGTGTGCCTTCGTCTAAATATTTTGTGTCTCTAGTCCAGTGTGCCCATAGCTATCTGCCCTCAAGGGCAAATGGGCTTGTGAATTGCAAAGTGCAAGACAAACCCAAGCTCCATTAAGGAAATATAACAAAAGAAAGGAATCTGAACCTGGAATTTTTCATGTTTGGGGTACCTCTAATATCCAAGACAGAGTGTAGGACTGGAAAAGTGAGGGTGCAGGTACTATGTTGTGCTTTCTTTTGAGAGACAGATGGTCAAACTATTTCTCTCCCTCTAAAAGAATACCCCTGGTAGGCTTTCTTGGCTACAAGTGGGAACTTCCTGCCAGCACTTAAACCCTTGTGCAAATCTGGTCCTCATTCAGGTATAGTAGCTAAGAGCTGCTAGTCCTGGTAACTCATGACAGCAGTGAAGAACTGGAAGCTCCTCATAAACCCAGAAGCCATAACAACCAGGTATAGAACCTTCATCATCAACAGGCCATAATCCTATGGGGTGAGCTAGGAGGTCTTCTGATAATACTAATAATTTAAGAAGGACATTGAGACTCATGAACATGTCCAGAGAAGGGCAACAAGGCTGGGGAGGGGTTTGGAGCACAGCCCTGTGAGGAGAGGCTGAGAGAGCTGGGGTTGCTTAGTGTGGAGAAGAAAGGCTCAGGGGAGACCATTTTGCTGTCTACAGCTACCTGAAGGGAGGTTGTAGCCAGGTGGGGATTGGTCTCTTCTGCCAGGCAACCAGCACCAGAACAAGAGGACACAGTCTCAGGCTGCACCAGCAGAGGTTTAGGTTTGAGGTGAGGAGAAAGTTCTTCACACAGAGAGTTCTTAGCCATCGGGATGTGCTGCCCAGGGAGGTCGTGGAGTCACCATCACCAGAGTGTGTTCAAGATGGGATTGGATGTGGCACTTGGTGCCATGGTTTAGTAGTCATGAGGTGTTGGGTTGTAGGTTGAACTTGATGATCATTGAGGTATTTTCCAACTTTTTGGATTATTCTATTCTATTCTATTCTATTCTATTCTATTCTATTCTATTCTATTCTATTCTATTCTATTCTATTCTATTCTATCCATAACATCTGGAAAGTCTGGGAGTTTTGAATCACATGAATTACCTTACATTTTCATCTCTGGTCTCTGGAAGCAGGATACATGACACAGTTTGCAACAACTCTATAAGGACCTGACATAATTACCAATTTCTTGTGTGAAGAGCCCATATTTAGGGAACATATCTATTCAGTCATGGCTTCCACCTGAGAAGTGTGCAGAGTTTTTGAGCAGTGTTGCACTACAGAGCTGCCCAAACCTGAACAGTCTCAATTCAGTAACTAAGGAAACATAGACATGCACATGCGTACATGTAGAAAAGCAGAAAGTATCTATGGAAGGTTTCAGGAAAAGAAAGAACAACAGGCCACTGATACTGGAAGGATAGCTTGAGGATAAAGAAGAGCTGACCTGCTAAACAACCTGAAGTGCCAGACAGGAGGACACTTGCCGCCATGCTGGAGAAGCTCAACCTGATATGGGATGAAGATAACAATGGACAGCTGCATATCAAAGGAGAAAACTCAGTTAGCAGCAGTGGTGCAAGAATGTCAGGGAATTGCTTACCCAGCTCGATTTTTCCTATATAAGCTGCTTGTTCTGTACCAATAAACGATTCCTGCTTCACCAACAAGGGAGCCTGTGCATGCTTTCCGAAAGGTATGTAGTGCAGGTTAGATACTTTCCCTGTTGCAAAACAGCTTTAATTGAGACTGGTGTGCAAAATGAGGCTTTTTGTGCTGGCCTCAGGAGGAAAGAATTTTCTTCCTTTAGCTCGGCAATGCACATAACACTGAAAGTTTGTACAGAGACATTTGTTTCTGTTCTGCATAAAAATGCCCCAAAGACCTCAAAACAGCCCTGCCACCTGTAAATTGCCAGTATCCATTTTCTATTCCTCAGCTAAACCAGAACTGTTGCTGCTCCTCAGTGTGGACATAATATGCTTATATGCTTTGGCATGAAGCTGCTCATGTGCCTCAGAGTAAGCCTCTCGTTGTTACTCAATTAGTAAGAGCTTCCGGACATGTTTTGAAATGTCAGGCTTGCTCCTAAGCCAATAGTTTTGCCTCAAGGGTATTTCTGAAGAACTTTATAACTCTTTGTGGTAGGACTCCTCCCATGCAACTCTTTTCCTTCCATGAGAAACAATTTACTTTCGATTTCAGCCAGCATTAGATTACCAGCCTTGCTCTCACTCTCTGTGAAACTGGGCAAGAGCTGACTTCATACAGAGCAAGTACAGACCAGCACCCAGCTTGACAGAAGAGTCACAGGGGGTCTTCAACATTGTACAGGTGACAACAAAATCACTGGAATCCTTAGTCTTGAAGAGGATCACAAGCCCTATGAGGAGGGGCTGAGGGAGCTTGGTTGCTTAGCCTGGAGAAGAGGAGATTCAGGGGGGACCTTACTGCTTTCTACAACTACCTGAAGGGAGATTGTAGACAGGCAGATGTTGGTCTCTTCTCCCAGGCAAGCAGCACCAGAACAAGAGGACACAGTCTCAGGCTGCACCAGGGGAGGTTTAGGCTGGATGTTAGGAAGAAGTTCTACACAGAGTGAGTGATTGGCCATTGGAATGTGCTGCCTGGGGAGGTGGTGGAGTCACCATCATTGGAGGTGTTCAGGAGGAGACTTGATGGGGTGCTTGGTGCCATGGTTTAGTTGATTATGTGGTGTTGGATGATAGGCAGGACAAGATGATCTTGAAGGTCTCTTCCAACCTGGTCTATTCTATTCTATTCTATTCTATTCTAATTCTATCTTCAGAATCCCACGTTGGGTCTACCAGATTAGAGAGACCAAAACTTGCTGTTTTCATCAACCAGCTCCTCAGAGACAATGTGCAGGACATGGGAGCCCTGGACCACCTCCTGAGCACTTTTGCCATATGGACAACCTAGACACTCCCTCATATTCTAATTTCTGTGTAAGGAAGATAATCTAAACAGGCAAGAAGGAGGCTTTGACAGGCTGTATTGTTGGTGATGCTCCATGAAAGGTCTGTCTACACAGATCAGCAAAGCTTCTCAAACAAAATTTTGTTTGCTTTTAGCTATTTCTCTACCTAATTCAGAAAAATCTTTTTATTATACAGACTCTATATTGAAGCATTGAAGAAGAAAAAAAAATAATCTTATCTTATGCTGAGGAGCCTTAAACTAGAATGGAAATGCTTAGAGTACTGTGAATCAAAATTTCAGAGTCAGGAGGTATTGTACTATAGAGGAGAAGATAAGACATAAGTGAAACTCTGGCTATGAAACACAGCTGTTTTTTTCTCAGCTGGCTACATAGTTTCATAGTTTCATAGTTTCATTCAGGGTTGGAAGGGACCACAAGGATCAGCTAGTTCCAACCCCCCTGCCATGGGCAGGGAAACCCCACACTAGATCAGGCTGGACAGAGCCTCATCCAGCCTGCTCTTAAACACCCCCAGGGACGGGGCCTCGACCACCTCCCTGGACAACCCATTCCAGGGTCTCACCACTCTTATGGTGAAGAACCTCCTCCTCACATCTAGCCTGTCAGCCTGACCTCAGTGCCAGGCAAGATCATGGAACAGGTCACATCTGAGAGTGAAACATTTAATTCCTTCCTAAAAAGTGCCAAACAAAAGTATGTACCAACATTAGGTGTTTACAGAATCATAGAATCATAGAATCGGTCAGGGTTGGAAAGGGCCACAAGGGTCAGCTAGTTCCAACATTCCTGCCATGGGCAGAGCCTCATCCAGCCTGTTCCTAAACACCCCCAGGGACGGGGCTTCAACCACCTGCCCAGACAACCCATTCCAGGGTTTCACCACTCTCATGGTGAAGAACTTCCTCCTCACATCTAGCCTGAATCTCCCCACCTCCAGCTTCATTCCATTCCCCCTAGTCCTATCACTACCTCAGATCCTCAGAAGTCCTTCCCCAGCCTTCCTGTAGGCCCCCTTCAGATACTGGAAGGCCACAATTAGGTCACCTGGGAGCCTTCTCTTCTGCAGACTGAACAGCCCCAACTCCTTCAGTCTGTCCTCATAGGAGAGGTGCTCCAGCCCTCTGATCATCCTCGTGGCCCTTCTCTGGACACCTGTGGTGGGTGAAAGGGTAAGGCCGAGAAGCCTCTTCCCTTCCCCCTTGTAAGGTAAAAGGGAAAAAAAAATTGAAGGGAAAGGAAAAAAAACTCACCAGCCGAATTAGCAAAGCAGTGGAGCTATATTTACAAAGCAGTGTAGGATTTTGCAGGGGAATATTTACAAATTTACAATATCTACAATATATACAAAGATATACAGCAGTGTAACACAGAAATGAGAGTAGCCCCCCTCGGCCGAGGGGGATCCTCACCTCCGCTCTCCCCTCTCTTCCCCCCTTTCCCCAGAATAGTTCGGAAAAGAAGGAGAAAGAAGAAAGAAAGAAGTTAAAAGCAGTTTGTGTTAATTAGAAGCAGTTACAGGCCTGGTTATCTTATCAAGTCTTCAAGGCCGGAGCCTTGGCAGAAAACCCAGCACAGGCAGAAAGCTGCTGCACCGAAGGAGATGCGGAAGCAAGAGTGACAGAGAAGTGCTGGGAATGCCCATTTCAGTCTCAGTTCAGATGGTGCTTCCTCCCACTTGACCAATGAAAATTAGTTTAGACTCTTCCTTCCGTTTACCAACTTCCGTCCACCATATTCCCTTTCTTAAAGGGACACCGTCAACCGGCCACAACACCTTCCAGCACCTCCACATCCCTCTTGTAATAGGGGCTCCAGAACTGGAGGCAGTACTGCAGGTGGGGTCTCACCAGAACTGAGTAGAGGGGGAGAATCACCACCCTTGACCTGCTGGTCACACTTCTCTTGAGGTAGCCCAGGATCTGATTGGCTTTGCAGGCTGCAAGTGCATATTGAGGGGTGCTCTGAAGCTTAGCCCAAACTCTTCCCTTTGAACGTTCAGCATAGTTTCTCCAAGAAAAACAAGTTCACCATAATAAATCCTTTTTGTCAACCCAGTTGTTGAAAAGCTGTTTTCTCAACCATATCCTGCTCCACTCATTGTTTTTCCAAGCTATCTCCCCAGAAGAGCCTCCTCAAAACTCACCCTTCTCTCTGGAGGGCTCCCAGAAGGGCTGGGTGATCTTTCCCCCATCATATCAATGCTAACCCTAACTGGAAGAAAAAAGTTATCCCTGACTGGGCCAAGCCCAATGGTTCTGGGCCCTTCAGTTTAGGAAAGATGTTGAGTTGCTGGAGCATGTCCGGAGAAGTGCAACAAAGCTTGTGAAGGTTTTGGAGCAAAGCCCTATGAGGAGAGGCTGAGGGACCTGGGGTTGCTTAGCCTGGGGAAGAGGAGGTTCAGGGTGAGATCTTATTGCTCCCTTTTGTGGGGGTTGGTCTCTTCTCCCAGGCAACCAGCACCAGAACAAGAGAACACAGTCTCAGGCTGTGCCAGGGGAGGTTTAGGCTGGATGTTAGGAAGAAGTTCTTCCCAGCAAGAGAGATTGGCCATTGGAATGTGCTGCCCAGGGAGGTGGTGCAATCACTATCACTGGAGATGCCATGGTTTAGTTGATTAGATGGTGCTGAGTGGTAGGTTGGACTCAATGATCTCAAAGGCCTTTTCCAACCTGGAGGTGTTCAAGAGGGTATTGGATGTGGCACTTGAAGCCATGGTTTAGTTAGTCATGAGGTATTGGGTGATAGGTTGGGTTTCATGATCTCTGAGGTGTTTTCCAACCTTGTTGATTCTATGACTGTATTAAACATTGGAATAAACTTCCAAAAGAGGTGTTAGATTCGCCTACAATTGACAGTTTCAAGGCCCAGCTTGATAGGATGCTTGACCATCTAATTTAAACTATATTCTTACCCTGAAAGGTTGGACTAGATGATCCTTGGGGCCCCTTCCAACTTGGTATTCTATGAATCTATGAATAAATTACACCCTGGTTTCACGGCTGCAGAAGGAGAGTAAGGTGATCGTTTTAATCTGGGTATGGGGCTGAGTTGTTGTATGGTGTGGTGGTGTAGTGAGATGGTTTAATCCACTCGCACCCACATAAAGCATAGCTAAACTCAGCCAGAGAAGTGAATGAAGCTGTATTTCACAAGCAATAATGAAATGCAATGAATATATACAAAATATACAGTATTTACAATATCATATAAGAATTTACAGGAAAGAACACAACACAGATACTCCTGAGGAGGATCCCACCTCGGGTTCCCCCCACCTGTCTCCCCCTTCCCCTTCCCCTCCTATTACTTAGGCAAAAAATGAGAAAGAGAGAAAAGGATATTAAGGGAAATTCATTAGCTCAAAGCAATTGTTAAGAAGTTAGTTTTCTTAGCCTATCAGTTTCAGTCCAGGGTCAGCAGCATACATTCTGGCCAAGAAATGAAAAGACAGAACAGACTGAAGCTGGAGTGAGTGAGAGAAAGAATGTTAGAGATATTTGCTATGGTACATCTCACATTTGACCAATGAAATTCATTTAGAATTAATATTTGCTTTCATTTTTACACCCAAATTTTCAGCTGGAGAATTCTGCAACTGTCTTTCTTAAAGGCACAGCCTAAACTATCATATGTGGTTACAGAACTGTAAGTGTAGACTGCCACATTTAACCAAATGTGTCTGAGCTAAGTGCATCTGCTGTTGACATGCTTCAGGTTGTAGTCTATATGATCTATAGAAGATCACCACAGGCATACTTCATACAAGCACAAGTTTGTTACTGGATGGATAAATCTGCAGCACATTTCTCTCCCCTTTAACATTGACCTTATGTTGTTCCTTTTGATCTCTCATTATCACTGTGTCATCACCACTGCCAAGACAGAACAGATGCATGATTTCTCTAGTTCATTTTTTTACCACCAAAGATAAGGTAATAAAAGAATTTTGCCTTAAGGGGTTTCTTCTCTCACTAGCCTGGAGTGGTGCAATGTGCTCCAGGAGCAGGAAGAAAGTGGTGAGTCATGAGTATGACATAAGACAGGCATATGGGAGATTGAATTTAGAATAGAATAGAATAGAATAGAATAGAATAGAATAGAATAGAATAAACCAGGTTGGAAGAAACCTTCAAGATCATCATGTCCAACCCATCAACCAATCCAACCCACCTAAACAACTAACCCATGACACCAAGCACCCCATCAAGTCTCCTCCTGAACACCTCCAATGACAGCGACTCCACCACCTCCCCAGGCAGCCCATTCCAATGGACAATCACTCTCTGTATAGAACTTCTTCCTAACATCCAACTTAAACCTCCCCTGGCACAGCCTGAAACTGTGTCCTCTTGTTCTGGTACTGGCTGCCTGGGAGAAGAGACCAACCTCTGCCTGTCTACAACCCCCCTTCAGGTAGTTGTAGAGAGCAAGAAGGTCACCCCCTGAGTCTCCTCCTCTCCAGGCTAAGCAACCCCAGCTCCCTCAGCCTCCCCTCATAGGGCTTGTGTTCCAAATCCCCTCACCAATTTCGTTGCTCTTCTCTGGACTCGTTCCAGCAAGTCAACATCCTTCCTAAACTGAGGGGCCCAGAACTGGACACAGGACTCAAGGTGTGGCCTACCCAGTGCAGTGTGCAGAGGCAGAATGACCTCCCTGCTCCTGCTGGCCACACTTGATGCAGGCCAGGATGCCATTGGCCTTCTTGGCTGCCTAGGCACACTGCAGGCTCATGTTCAGCCTACCATCAACCAGTACCCCCAGGTCCCTCTCTGCCTGACTGCTCTCCAGCCACTCTGACCCCAACCTGTAGCTCTGCATGGGGCTGTTGTGGCCAATGTGCAGAACACTTGGATGTGTTCAATCTCATGCCGTTGGATTCTGCCCATCTGTCCAGCCTGTCGAAGTCCCTCTGCAGAGCCTCTCCACCCTCCAGCAGATCAACTCCTGCCCCCAGCTTGGTGTCATCAGCAAATTCACTGTTGATGGACTCAATGCCCTCATCCAGATCATCAATAAAGATCTTAAATAGCACAGGGCCCAGCACTGATCCTTGGGGGACAACACTAGTGACTGGCCACCAGCTGGATGTGGCACCATTCACCACCACTCTCTGAACTCGGCCCTCCTGCCAGTTCCTAACCCAGTGCAGTGTGCTCCCGTCCAAGCCATGGGCTGACAGCTTGGCCAGGAGTTTGCTGTGGGGATGGTGTCAAAGGCCTTGCTGAGGTCCAGGTAGACAACATCCACAGGCCTCCCCACATCCACCAGACAGGTCACCTGATCATAGAAGGAGATCAGGTTGGTCAGGCAGGACCTGCCCTTCCTACATCCATGCTGGCTGAGCCTGATGAGGAAAAGGCAGAGGTACTTAACACCTTCTTTGCCTTAATTTTAACTAGCAGGACAGAATGTCTTCCAGACAGCTGGCCTGCAGAGCTGGCAGAAGCAGCCAGGGAGCTGGAGCTCTCCTCAGCCACTTGGATCCCCACAAGTCCATGGGGCCAGGTGGGATCCATCCTAGGCTGCTGAGAGAGCTGGCAGATGTGCTGGCCAAGCCACTCTCCATCATCTTTCAGCAGTCTTGGCTCACTGGAGATGTCCCAGGAGACTGGAAGCTGGCCAAGGTGGTGCCCATCCACAAGAAGGGCTGGTTGGATGAGCCAGGGAATTCTTGGCCTGTCAGCCTGACCTCAGTGCCAGGCAAGATCATGGAACAGGTCATCTTGAGTGCAATCACACAGCAGTTACAGGATGGCCAAGGGATCAGACTCAGCCATCATGGATTTAGGAAGGGCAGGTCCTGCCTGACCAACCTGATCTCCTTCTATGATCAGGTGACTGCTTGCTGGATGTGGGGAGGCCTGTGGATGTGGTCTACCTGGACCTCAGCAAGGCCTTTGACACCGTCCCCCATAGCAAACTGCTGGCCAAGCTGTCAGCTCATGGCTTGGACGGGAGCACACTGCACTGGGTTAGGAACTGGCTGGAGGGCTGAGCCCAGAGAGTGGTGGTGAATGGTGCCACATCCAGCTGGCAGCCAGGCACTAGTGGTGTCCCCCAAGGATCAGTGCTGGGCCCCATGATCTTTACCATCTTTATTGATGATCTGGATGAGGGCATTGAGTCCATCAACAGTGAATTTGCTGATGACACCAAGCTGGGAGCAGGAGCTGATCTGCTGGAGGGTAGAGAAGCTCTGCAGAGGGACCTCGACAGGCTGGACAGATGGGCAGAATCCAACAGCATGAGATTGAACACATCCAAGTGTTCTGCACATTGGCCACAGCAACCCCATGCAGTGCTACAGGCTGGGGTCAGAGTGGCTGGAGAGAAACCAGGTAGAGAGGGACCTGGGGGTACTGGTTGATGGTAGGCTGAACATGAGCCTGCAGTATGCCCAGACAGCCAAGAGGGCCAATGGCATCCTGGCCTGCATCAAGAACAGTGTGGCCAACAGGAGCAGGGAGGTCATTCTGCCCCTGTACACTGCACTGGTTAGGCCACACCTCGAGTCCTGTGTCCAGTTCTGGGCCCCTCAGTTTAGGAAGGATGTTGACTTGCTGGAACGAGTCCAGAGAAGGGCAACGAAGTTGGTGAGGGGTTTGGAACACAAGCCCTATGAGGAGAGGCTGAGGGAGCTGGGGCTGCTTAGCGTGGAGAGGAGGAGACTCAGGGGTGACCTTCTTGCTCTCTACAACTACCTGAAGGGAGGTTGTAGACAGGCAGATGATGGTCTCTTCTCCCAGGCAGCCAGTACCGGAACAAGAGGACATAGTGTCAGGCTGCACCAGGGGAGGTTTAGGTTGGATGTTAGGAAGAAGTTTATGTACAGAGAGTGATTGTCCATTGGAATGTGCTGCCTGGGGAGGTGGTGGAGTCACCATCATTGTAGGTGTTCAGGAGGAGACTTGATGAGGTGCTTGGTGCCATGGTTTAGTTGTTTAGGTGGGTTGGTCTGGTTATTGGTTTGGATGCGATGATCTTCATAGTTTCATAGTTTCATAGTTTCATTCAGGGTTGGAAGGGACCACAAGGATCATCTAGTTCCAACTCCCCTGCCATGGGCAGGGAAACCCCACACTAGATCAGGCTGGACAGAGCCTCATCCAGCTTGCTCTTAAACACCCCCAGGGACGGGGCTTCGACCACCTCCCTGGACAACCCATTCCAGGGTCTCACCACTCTCATGGTGAAGAACCTCCTCCTCACATCCAGCCTGAATCTCCCCACCTCCAGCTTCATTCCATTCCCCCTAGTCCTATCACTACCTCAGATCCTCAGAAGTCCTTCCCCAGCCTTCCTGTAGGCCCCCTTTAGATACTGGAAGGCCACAATTAGGTCACCTGGGAGCCTTCTCTTCTGCAGACTGAACAGCCCCAACTCCTTCAGTCTGCTCTCATAGGAGAGGTGCTCCAGCCCTCTGATCATCCTCGTGCCCCTTCTCTGGACACGTTCCAGCACCTCCACATCCCTCCTGTAATAGGGACTCCAGAACTGGACACAGTACTCCAGGTGGGGTCTCACCAGGGCTGAGTAGAGGGGGAGGATCACCTCCCTCGACCTGCTAGCCACACTTCTCCTGATGCAGCCCAGGATCTGATTGGCTTTGCGGGCTGCAAGTGCACATTGAGAGCTCATGTTGAGCTTTTTGTCCACCAACACCCCCAAGTCTCTCTCCTCAGGGCTACTTTCCAGCCAGTCACTGCCCAGCCTGTATTTGTGCCTGGGATTGCCTCGACCCAGATGCAGGAGCCTGCACTTGCTCTTATTGAACTTCATGAGGTTGGCTTGTGCCCACCTCTGCAGCCTGTCAAGGTCCCTCTGGATGGCCTCCCTTCCTTCCAGCGTGTCTGCTGCACCACACAGCTTGGTGTCATCAGCAAACTTGCTGAGGGTGCACTCAATGCCACTGTCCATGTCACCCACAAAGATGTTGAACAAGACAGGTCCCAGGACTGATCCCTGAGGGACTCCGCTTGTCACTGGCCTCCACTGGGACATGGACCCATTGACAGCCACTCTTTGGGTGCGGCCATCAAGCCAGTTCCTTATCCATCTAGTGGTCCACCCATCAAACCCATGTGTCACCAGTTTGGAGACCAGGATGTGGTGCGGGACAGTGTTGAAGGCTTTGCTCAGGTCCAGGTAAATGACATCAGTTGCTCGCCCCTCATCTATTAATGTTGTCACCTGCTCATAGAAGGCCACCAGGTTGGTCAGGCAGGATTTGCCCTTGGCAAAGCCATGCTGACTGTTCCCAATCACCTCTTCACTATTCTTTTGAGCGAGTAGTGTCTCCAGGAGGATCTGCTCCATGATCTTTCCAGGCACAGAGGTGAGACTGACTGGCCTGGAGTTCCCTGGTTCCTCCTTCTTACCCTTTTTGAAGATGGGGGCAATGTTTCCCCTTTTCCAGTCCGTGGGGACTTCACCAGATTGCCATGACTTTTGAAATATAATAGAGAGGGGTTTAGCAACCTCATCTGCCAGTTCTCTCAGTACCCGTGGGTGTATCCCGTCGGGTCCCATGGACTTGAACACTTTCAGGTTCTTCAGATGATCACGAACCTGATCTGCACTTACAATGGGCAGTTCTTCCTCCCCGTCCCTGGCTTTGACTTCCATAACGTCAGGAGTGTGGCTAGAGGCCCTTGCAGTGAAGACTGAGGTAAAGAAGTTATTAAGTACCTCAGCCTTTTCCTCATCACTTGTGACCATGTCACCAGTTTCCTTTCTGAGGGGGCCCACACCTTCCCTAGTCTTCTTCTTCCCATTAACATACCTGTAGAAGTTCTTAGTGTTCCCTCTAATCTCCCTGGCTAGATTCAATTCAAACTCTGCTTTGGCTTTCCTAACCAGGACTCTCGCTGCTCGGGCAGCTTCCTTATATTCCCCCTGTTCTACCTGTCCTTCTCTCCACTTCCTGTAGAGTTTCCTTTTAAGTAATAGTGTGTCCAGTAGCTCCTTGCCCATCCAGGCAGGCCTCCTAGCATTCTTACCTGCTTTTCTCTTTGTTGGTACACAGAGCTCCTGGACACAGAGGAGGTGGTCCTTGAATATTGACCAGCTGTCCTGGGTCCCTCTTCCCTCCAGGGCTTTGTCCCACGACACTTTGGCTAGCAGATCCCTGAAGCGATCAAAATCTGCACGCCTAAAGTCTAGGGTCGTGAGCTTGGAATACTTCCTCCTGATTGCCCTGAGGATGTTAAATTCAACTGCTTCATGGTCACTGCAGCCAAGGCCGTCTATGAGCCTCACATTGCTTACCAGCCCTTCCCTGTTGGTGAGAACAAGGTCCAGCATAGCACCATTTCTTGTTGGTTCCTCTACCATTTGGAGGAGGAAGTTGTCTTCTATGCAGTCCAGGAACATCCTGGATTGCTGGTGCCTTGCTGTGTTGTCCCTCCAGCAGATGTCCGGGTGGTTGAAATCACCCATGAGGACCAGGGCTTGTGACCTGGAAGCCGCTTCTATTTGCCTATGGAGGGCCTCATCTGCTTGGATCTGCTGGTCAGGTGGCCTGTAGGAGACCCCCACAGTAATATCTCCTTCCCCTGTCCTGCCTTTAATTTTAACCCACACACTCTCAACTAGCTCATCATCCCTCCCCAGTTGGAGCTCCACTGATTCCAACTGGTTACTGACATAGAGGGCAACACCTCCTCCTCTCCTTCCCTGCCTATCCTTCCTAAAGAGTTTATATCCATCTATGCCTACATTCCAGTCATGGGATTCATCCCACCAAGTTTCAGTAACTGCCACTATGTCGTGGCATCCCAGCAGCACAGTGGCCCTTAACTCATCCTGTTTGTTGCCCAAGCTGCACGCATTCGCATAGAAGCACTTCAGCTGGGCTGGCCCTGTCCTCCTCTTGTGCCAAATCCCCTCGGTTTCCACAGAATGTCCTGTTGGATCATTCGTGGCTTGCCTCAGGGCAGCAAGTTGAGAGCCCTTACCAGCTCTCCTTCTCTCTACTGCTGGTGAGCTGCCCCTCTGTTTGTCACCAGCCACCAGGAGACTATTAACCCCTTCCCCCTTCAAATCTAGTTTAAAGCCCTATCAATGAGCCCTGCCAATTCCTGCCCCACTTGAAGGCCTCTTCCAACCTGGTCTATTCTATTCTATTCTATTCTATTCTATTCTATTCTATTCTATTCTATTCTATTCTATTCTATTCTATTCTATTCTATTCTATTCTATTCTACCTGAGGGTACACCCAAAAACCCCCAGGACTCATTCTTCCCCCCCCTCCACTCTTAGGTTAATCTCAGCTGGCCAGATCTAACACTGCCCTTCCCTATTCTCCTTCTGGCATTAGGACTAGCCAGGCCCAAGAGGCCTTCAGATAACTCCCCTTCCATTACCAGGTAAGGAGCATCTCCCACAGTAGGAGCAAGGGAGTAAGAGGAAGTGTGAGACCTTGCAGATGGATTTATAGGGAGCAGGACCTTATGGGTATGAAATACACAGCTTGCTGTGTCCACCCACTAGCCTTGACACTCGGGGCACCAGAGGTGCACCCTGTATGGCAGCAGCAAGAGGCACCCAGCCCAAACTGCCACACTGTGTTGGAAGCTCCATCCACTGTGGGGGTGAAAAGTGGGAAGAGAATAACTGGTGAACTTAAGAGCTGTCAGTGTCTTCAAATGATTATGGCACTTCTGTCTCCAAAGTTGCAAAGGCAGCAAGATCCTGTGGTAGACATGGAAATAATTTTATAGCTACCTATCAAAGGAAGCATTCTTTATATGTACCCTTTTACGGTGGATTTAGGCTGTACCTCTACCTAGGATTTGATCATTTCTGAGATGAGCACAACAGTAAGTTATAACTAACTGAACAGCTGGATAGCTTATAAAATTGATGTATAACTGCAATCACTCTCTTGATCTCAGAACCTGTCATAAAGCAGAAGCAGCTACACTGATTTGTAGTAGCTAAATTTACCCTAGGAATTCAGCCCTGCTGGTACCTTGCTATTGACCATACTTCAGGCAAAGATTCAGAAAGGGAAACCAAGTAATTTGTAGATTGTTTGAAGCAGTACTTGCTATATTTCTCAGACCTATCAGTACAAATCCCTATTTTCTGCAGATACTGCTGTAAGTGGGGTTTATATTTTATAGAATACTATATAAATGAATAGAATGGAATAGAATTAACCAGGTTGGAAAAGACCTCCAAGATCATTGAGTCCAACCTCTCACCTGACACTATCTAATCAACTAAACCATGGCACCAAGTGCCTCATCCAGGCTCTTCCTAAACACCTCCAGTGATGGTGACTCCACCACCTCCCTAGGCAGCACATTCCAATATTCTTCCTTTGCTTTTAAACTGAAAGATACTCAAGTAATCCTGATTATAGAATCATAGACTCAGAGATTTTGTTTTTCAGTTGGAAAAGATTTCTAGAATTATCAATGCCAATGTAACACCACAACGGCCATTAAATCATGCCCTGAATTACCTTGTCTACATGTTTGCTGAGCACCTCCAGGGATGTTGAGTCCTGCACATTCCTGGGCAGCCTATTCCAATACCTGACCACTTTTTCAGTCAGGAAATTTTTCCTAATGTCCATTCTGAACCTCCCCTGGTGCAACTTGATTCCATATCCTCTTGTTCTGTTACTTGATAGTAGGGAGATCAACACCCACCTCTTTACAACCTCCTTTCATGTGTCTGTAGAGAGCAATATGGTCTCCTCCCAGCCTCCTCCTCTCTAGGCTAAGCAACCCCAGTTCTCTCAGCCATTTCTCATGAGACTTGTTCAACAAACACTTTGCCAGCCTCATTGCCCTTCTCTGGACACATTCCAGCACTTCAATGTCCTTGTAATGACAGGCTTGAAACTGAGCAGAGTATTCAAGATGCATGTTGTTGTGACACAAGTGCAGCACTTGACCCATCAGTCCACCCTGTCCAGATCTCTTTGCAGAACCTTCCTACCCCTCAAGCAGATCAACACTCTCACTCAATTTAGTGTCTTCTGCAGACTTCATAGTTTCATAGTTTCATTCAGGGTTGGAAGGGACCACAAGGATCAGCTAGTTCCAACCCCCCTGCCATGGGCAGGGACACCCCACACTAGATCAGGCTGGACAGAGCCTCATCCAGCCTGCTCTTAAACACCCCCAGGGACGGGGCCTCGACCACCTCCCTGGACAACACATTCCAGAGTCTCACCACTCTCATGGTGAAGAACCTCCTCCTCACATCCAGCCTGAATCTCCCCACCTCCAGTTTCATTCCATTCCCCCTAGTCCTATCACTACCTGAGATCCTGAGAAGTCCTTCCCCAGCCTTCCTGTAGGCCCCCTTCAGATACTGGAAGGCCACAATTAGGTCACTTTGGAGCCTTCTCTTCTGCAGACTGAACAGCCCCAACTCCCTCAGTCTGTCCTCATAGGAGAGGTGCTCCAGCCCTCTGATCATCCTTGTGGCCCTTCTCTGGACACCTTCCAGCACCTCCACATCCCTCTCGTAATAGGGGCTCCAGAACTGGACACAGTACTCCAGGTGGGGTCTCACCAGGGCTGAGTAGAGGGGGAGGATCACCTCCCTCGACCTGCTAGCCACACTTCTCCTGATGCAGCCCAGGATCTGATTGGCTTTGCGGGCTGCAAGTGCACATTGAGAGCTCATGTTGAGCTTTTTGTCTACCAGCACCCCCAAGTCTCTCTCCTCAGGGCTACTTTCCAGCCAGTCCCTGCCCAGCCTGGATTTGTGCCTGGGATTGCCTCGACCCAGATGCAAGACCCTGTACTTGCTCTTATTGAACCTCCTGAGGTTGGCTTGTGCCCACCTCTCCAGCCTGTCAAGGTCCCTCTGGATGGCCTCCCTTCCCTCCAGCATGTCTGCTGCACCACACAGCTTGGTGTCATCAGCAAACTTGCTGAGGGTGCACTCAATGCCACTGTCCATGGCACCCACAAAGATGTTGAACAAGACAGGTCCCAGGTCTGATCCCTGAGGGACTCCGCTTGTCCCTGGCCTCCACTGGGACATGGAGCCATTGACAGCCACTCTTTGGGTGTGGCCATCAAGCCAGTTCCTTATCCATCTAGTGGTCCACCCATCAAACCCATGTGTCACCAGTTTGGAGACCAGGATGTGGTGTGGGACAGTGTTGAAGGCTTTGCTCAGGTCCAGGTAAATGACATCAGTTGCTCGCCCCTCATCTATTAATTTTGTCACCTGCTCATAGAAGGCCACCAGGTTGGTCAGGCAGGATTTGCCCTTGGCAAAGCCATGCTGACTGTTCCCAATCACCTCTTCACTATTCTTTTGAGCGAGTAGTGACTCCAGGAGGATCTGCTCCATGATCTTTCCAGGCACAGACTTACTGAGAGCGCACTCAATTCCCTCATTCAGATCACAGGTAAAGATTTTAGGCAAGACTGGCCCAAAACCTAAGCCCTGGGGAACACTACTTGTGACCAGCCACCAACTGGATGTAGTTCCATTCACCACTACACTTTCGGCCTTTCCACCCAGACAGTTTGTCACCCACTAAAGCCTCCACCCATCTGAGCCATGAGCATCAAGTTTCTCCATAAGGCTGCTGTGGGAGACAGTGTCAAATGCTTTGCTAAAGTCCAGGTAAACAATATCCACAAGCCTTTACCTCATCTGCTAAGCAGGTCACCTTGTCATTGGAGATCAGGTTTGGCAAGCAGGACCTGCTCTTCATGAACCCATGGTGACTGGGTCTGAATGCCTGGCTACCCTGCACATGCTGCATGATATCACTCAAGATCATAGAAACCACAGCAGTTCCCAAAACTAACCTGCATCTCCCATGGCATGGCTCACTCTGAATTTGTTACACTCAGAATCAACCAGGTTGGAAAAGACCTTCTAGATCGTCAAGTCCAACCTATCACCCAATGCCGTCTAGTTAGCTGGACCATGGCACTAATTGCCTCATCCAGTCTCTCAGGAAAGGCAGTGAAGCTGAGTAATTGTAAGGGCTTAGCATGCCTTTGACCCTACTCTAATCCCCACAAGGACTTAGCTACAACACAGGATGGTCCAAGGCTCATTAACAGACTCCTTCAGCATCTTCAATCTTACACTACTGAACCAAATCAAGATGGGTCTGTTTAGGTCTCTTCTAAAGTGTGGCCAGCAGGAGCAGGGAAGTCATTCTGCCCCTGTCCTCAGCACTGGTTAGGCCACATTTGAGTACTGTGCCCAGTACTGGGTTCCTCAATTTAAGAAGGGTACTGAGATACTTGAACTTATCCAGAGAAGGGCAATGAGGTTGGGGAGAGGTCTCAAGCACAGCTGTGTGAGTGAGAGCTGGGGCTGTTTAGCCAGGAGAAGAGGAGGCTCAGGAGAGACCTTATTGCTCTCTACAACTACCTGAAAGGAGTTTGTAGCCAGGTGGGGGTTGATCTCTTCTCTCAGGCAACCAACAGAGCAAGAGGACACAGTCTCGAGCTGTGCCAGGGGAAGTTTACACTCAAGGTGAGGAGAAAGTTCTTCCCAGGAAGAGCCATGGGCCATTGGAATGTGCTGCCCAGGGAGGTGGCAGGGTCCCCGTCCCTGGAGGTATTAAAAAAAAGATTAGATGGGGTGCTTGGAGCCATGGTTTAGTTGTCAGGAGCTGTTAGGTATTGGGTAATAGGTTGGACTTGATGATCTCTGAGGTCTTTTCCAACCTGGGTGATTCTATTCTATTCTATTCTATTCTATTCTATTCTATTCTATTCTATTCTATTCTATTCTAGTTGGAAAAGGCCTTTAAGATCATCAAGTCCAACTGTATCTGCTCCATGACCTTCCCTGGAACCAAGGTCAGACTGACACACCTGTAATTCCCCATATCTTCTTTCTGGCCTTCATGTAGATGAGTGCCACCTTTGCCAACCTCCAGTCAGCTCAGACCTTGTCACTTAGGCAGGACTGCTGGTAAATAATGGAAAGTGGCTTGGTGAGCACTTGCTCCAGTTCCCTCACTACCCTTGGCTGTATGCCATATGACCCCATAGACTTTGTGTGTGGTGCACAGGTCACTAGTGCAGCAGGTCACTAGTCATCTCCTCTTGAACTATGGGGGCTTTGTTCTGTTTCCTATCCCTATCTACCAGCTTGAGGGTTGGGTATCCAGTGAACAAGTGATCTTACTGCTAAAGATTGAGGCAAAGAAGTTGCTGAGTACCTCAACCTTTTGCTCATTCTTGACCAGTGTGTTCCCTCTTGAATCCAGCAAAGGACATACATTATTCTTTTGTTGCTTTTGTTGCTAATATTTCTATAGACGCATTTTCTGTTCTCCTTAGTAGCTGAAGCCAAACTAACTTCCAGTTGGGCTTTGGCCCTTCTAATTTTGTCCCTGTATGTGGCCTGGTCCCTCTTCCAGTGACTATAAACTCTCCTATTCTCCCTAAGCTTCAACCTGATCTCTTTATTGAGCCAGGCTGTACTTCTTTCCCTCTGACTCTTTTGGCACATGGGGATGTTCTTGTGTTCCTGTGCCCTTAAGAATAGAATAGGTTAGAATAGAATTAACCAGGTTGGAAGAGACCTTTAGGATCACCAAGTCCAACCTATCACCCAACACCATCTAATCAACTAAACCATGGCACCAAGTGCCTCATCCAGGCTCTTATTAAACACCTCCAGGGATGGTGACTCCACCACCTCCCTGGGCAGCACATTCCAATGGC
The DNA here is from genome assembly GCA_011125475.1 of Melanerpes aurifrons. Lineage (NCBI taxonomy): Eukaryota > Metazoa > Chordata > Aves > Piciformes > Picidae > Melanerpes > Melanerpes aurifrons. Next base: position 248,788 of record WWNC01000059.1, on the reverse strand, counting down.
CAATTACTCTTTCTATGGAAAACTTCTTCCTAACATCCAGTCTAAACCTCCCCTGGCTCAGCTTGAGTCTGTGTCCTCCTGTTCTGGTGCTGGTTGCCTGGGAGAGGAGACCAATCCCCACCTGGCTACTGCCTCCCTTCAGGTAGTTATAGATGGCAAGAAGGTCTCCCCTGAGCCTCCTCTTCTCCAGGCTAAGCAACCCCAGCTCCCTCAGCCTCTCTGTACAGGAGTGAGACAGCTCAAACACTTACCATTGTTATCTTTTTTGTTCACTTCTTGCCAATCCATGTGTGACTGCACAATTTTTACGATTGTTTATTAAGGTGCAGCAGCACCAGCAGCCTGTGACTTTTTGCATAGCTTTTCTAACCCTTACAATTATATTTTTTTATTTATTTGGTAAGGAGTATTCATAGATCAGTGATCAGTCAGCTATCCTAAGCTACCGACTTTTTAATTCAGACATGCTTGGATTCTCACTAAGTATGTTAATAACTATCTTTGGAAGTGAGACAGAGTAGCTGTACAGTAAAATTCTAGTGTCCTCATTTTAATAGGTACAGCTATGTGACAACCTTGTTACTACAGAGGAAAACAGTTACTGAACTGGGTGTTTGAGGCTTATAGTATCTATTATACCACCAGGAAATGTTAATTTGTTTTGATTTTCAAATGTGTAATTAAAAAAAATTAAAACCAGTCACGTAGTCAGTTGAAATTTTTATCTGCATCAGCTGTTTTATCTGGAACAGCATGGAAGCATGACTGTGTGGAAGCAGTGTGTCTGAGTAGCTACAGTACGTGCCCAGAGGTAAGCAAGCAGGCAGTGCTTTGCCCATGAAGAGTCAGGTTTGGATAGGAAGAGTGAATAGAATAGAATAGAATAGAATAGAATAGAATAGAATAGAATAGAATAGAATAGAATAGAATAGAATAGAATAGACCAGGTTGGAAGAGACCTTCAAGATCATTGTGTCCAACCTAGCATCCAACACCACCTAATCAACTAACCCATGCAACCAAGCACTCCATCAAGTCTCCTCCTGAACACCTCCAGTGATGATGACTCCACCACCTCCCCAGGCAGCCCATTCCAATGGACAATCACTCTCTCTGTATAGAACTTTCTCCTAACCTCCAGCCTAAACCTCCCCTGGCGCAGCCTGAGACTGTGCCCTCTTATTCTGGTGCTGGTTGCCTGGGAGAAGAGACCAACCTCTGCCTGTCTACAGCCTCCCTTAAGGTAACTGTAGAGAGCAATAAGGTCACCCTTGAGTCTCCTATTCTCCAGGCTAAGCAACCCCAGTTCCCTCAGCCTCTCCTCATAGGGCTTGTGTTCCAAACCCCTCCCCAGCTTTGTTGCCCTTCTTTGGACTCATTCCAGCAACTCAACATCTTTCCTAAACTGAGGAGCTCAGAACTGGACACAGGACTCAAGGTGTGGCCTAACCAGTGCAGTGTACAGTTCATCCTCATCTTGATGAAATCACTGAATGACATAGCCTTAATTCAAAAATTCATGTCTCCTTGATTTAAAAAATCAAGTAGTAGCAGAAGTAGTTGATAACTCAGTTGCAGTAGGAAAAAAGACTCCTGAGCTCACACACTACTTAAGTTTTCAGTGAGAATACAATCATCCTGCTGAAACTGTGGTTAGAAGGCTAGAAGGTTTTAGCCACACTTTGTTTTGTTTGCATAGAGTCGTAGAATCAACCAGGTTGGAAAAGACCTCAGAGATCATCAAGTCCAACCTATTACCAAATACCTAACACCTCCTGACAACTAAACCATGGCTTCAAGTGCCACATCCAATCCTTTTTTGACCACCTCCAGGGACAGTGACTCCACCACCTCCCTGGACAGCACATTCCAGTGGCCAATTACTGTTTTGGGGAAAAACTTTCTCCTCACCTCGAGCCTAAACCTCCCCTGGCACAGCTTGAGGCTGTGTCCTCTTGTTCTGTTGCTGTGTGCCTTGGAGAAGAGACCAACCTCCACCTGGCTACAGCCTCCCTTCAGGTAGTTGTAGACAGCAATAAGGTCTCTGAGCCTCCTCTTCTCCAGGTTAAGCAACCCCAGCTCCCTCAGCTTTGTTTTGTTTTGTTTTGTTGTTTCCTTTTCCAGCTCATTTTGTGACCATTCATCTGGTCTTAGTACCTTCCATTTTCATCTGAAACACAGATTATTAACTATTTTGAAAAGAAGTCCATATTCTCTGTCTGATTAGCTTTCAGTAAAATGAAGCTCTGTTAGAGATGCAAATCTCACCCGTATCTAGACAAAGGGATGCCATCCAGAGGGACCTTGGCTGGAGAGGTGGGCCCAGGACAACCTCATGAGGTTCAACAAGAACAAGTGCAAGGTCCTGAAACTGGGTCAGGGCAATCCCAGGCACTGGTATAGGCTGGGCAGGGACTAGCTGCAGAGCAGCCCTGAAGAAAAGGACCTGGGGGTGCTGGTGGATGAGAAGCTCAACAGGAGGCAGCAGTGAGCACTTGCAGCCCAGAAAGCCAATCAGATCCTGGGCTGCAGCAAGAGAAGAGAAGCATAGCCAGCAGGTCGAGGGAGGTGATTCTCCACTCCGGTGAGACCCCACATGGAGTACTGTCCAGTTCTGGTGTGATTAGAGGACTGTAACTGCTCTGCTATGAGGACAGACTGAGGGATTTGGAGTTGTTCAGTGTGGAGAATAAAAGGCTCCCAGAAGGTCTAATTGTGGCCTTCCAGTATCTGAAGGGGCCTACAAGAAAGCTGGGAAGAAACCTTTTAGGGTGTCAGGGAGTGATAGTACTGGGGGGATTGGAAAAAAAATAGAAATGGGTAGATTCAGATTGGGTATTAGGAAGAAGTTTTTCCCCATGAGGGTGGTGAGACACTGGCACAGGTTGCCCAGGGAGGTGGTGGAAGCCTCATCCCTGGAGGTTTTTAAGGCAAGGCTGGATGTGGCTGTGAGCAACCTGCTGTAGTGTGAGGTGTCCCTGCCCATGGCAGGGGGGTTGGAACTAGATGATCCTTGAAGTCCCTTCCAACCCTAACAATTCGACCAACTGGACAGATGGGCGGAGTCCAACAGCATGTCATTCAACAAGTCCAAGTGCCAGGTGCTGCACTTTGGCCACAACAACCCCATGCAGAGCTACAGGCTGGGGTCAGAGTGGCTGGAGAGCTCCCAAACAGAAAGTGACCTGGGAGTACTGATTGACAGCTGCCTAAACATGAATCAGGAGTGTGCCCAGGTGGCCAAGAAGGCCAATGGCATCCTGGCCTGCATTAGGAATAGTGTGGCCAGCAGGAGCAGGGAAGTCATTGTGCCCCTGTACTCAGCACTGGGTAGGCCACACCTTGAGTCCTGTGTCCAGTTCTGGGCCCCTCAGTTTAAGAAGGACATCAAGACACTTGAACATGTCCAGAGAAGGGCGACGAGGCTGGTGAGAGGCCTTGAGCACAGCCCTGTGAGGAGAGGCTGAGAGAGCTGGGATTGTTTAGCCTAGAGAAGAGGAGGCGCAGGGGAGACCTTATTGCTGTCTACAACTACCTGAAAGGTGGTTGTAGCCAGGAGGGAGTTTGTCTCTTTTCCCAGGCAAGGAGCACCAGAACAAGAGGACACAGTCTCAAGCTGTGCCAGGGGAAGTTTAGGCTGGAGGTGAGGAGAAAGTTCTTCACTGAGAGTCATTCGTCATTGGAATGTGCTGCCCAGGGAGGTGGTGGAGTCACCATCCCTGGAGGTGTTCAAGAAGGGATTGGATGTAGCACTTGGTGCCATGGCTTAGCTAGTCATGAGATGTTGGGTGATAGGTTGGACTTGACCTTTGAAGTCATTTCCAACCTTATTGATTCTATGATTCCATGATTCCGTGATTCTATGACTTTGTACGGTGCTAGTGGAACAAAATGCACCCATACTCAAACAATGACTTTGTTAGGCTGTTTTCCCTTTACCTGAACTTGCCCTGGTTAATGATATAAATGACAGCTTGGTGAAGTCTTGCTCTCTTCCCTGCTCCTACTCACTCCCTTGAAGGGTCAAAATTGTGGAGGGTGTGACACAGTTAGTGAAGTGAGAGAAGAGACACTCAGCCTCTTAGTGACTTTTGGATCAAAGTGTACACTTATCTGTGGGGCATTCTGTGATCTAACAGCAGACTTTGGTCTCAGAGCAGGCTACTTGGAGGAGCCTGGTATTTATGTGTCAGTTCTGCTAGTCCCTTCTCATTTGAGGCTCTGAAAGTGGGATAATGAATTGTCAGTCTGACAGCTGCAGAGTCTGCTCTGGTAGAGAGATCAAGAAAGCTTCTGCACAAGCTGATTGCTGCTGTCATACTGACTGCTGCCACATCCTATCTCATGATCCTATCTCTCAGTAGATAAGGGGTATATTCATGGCACAACATCTAAAATCTGTCTTTCATTCATTTTCTAGAATAGCCAAATAGAGGTTTGGTGTGTTTTTTTTCACTGCTCAGAGTCCCAGAACATGTCACAATTTATTTATGCTCCATGCTCTGCCATTCCTGCTTCTCAGCAGCTGTGATCTCCCAGATGACAACACAGGAAGCAAGGAATATTTTGACTGCAGTACATGAGGGGTTTTCTTAGATGTGGCAGAACTTCCAAGACATTCCAGGCACACCAGGGTGGACACAGAATAGATGCTGTGATCCTGTGAACAGCTGCTACATTGTGATGGTGGAAGACCCCAAGTGTCTACGTTGGGAAGAGCAGAACACCAGAGCTGCTAAGGCAGAAAGCTGGGCTGTAGCAGATGGCAAAATCTCTACTTCTTACGGGCACCTCTTGTTTCAGGGAGGTGTCAGCAGTTTCTCACAAAGAGGTGAACTACCAGAGCAGTCAGTCCTTGCTGCTCTACCTGCTGCTGCACCGTGTCAGCAAGATGTGACTTCCAGCTTCAGTTCAGGGGAACGCTGTCTCTGCCATGCCCCCTGAGCATGTTCCGGCTGGAGGAAAGCTGCCATACTTATAGGCTAAATATGGACTCTGTTTCAAGTACATCCTGATGACAATGAGGATGCCTCAGCTGTGAGAGAGACAGCAACCTGGGATGCTCTGAGGGGTGAATTAGAGAGGCTGGCATCCAGTGGGAAGGGACTTGTGCTGACCTGATGTACAGTAGAAGTGGCACAGAGAGGAAGCAGGGACTGGTGTCTTTCTGAAGGGCTTATCTTGTGATGTGACAATGGAAAGATCTGATAGCTCTTCCTTAATTGAAATTGCATAAAGAGAAACTTTTCTGAGGTGAGTATAATATTTTCACTTGTGGCTCTTTGTCCCATGTCTAAGGGTTGGATTGATGACCTTAAAGGTATTTTCCAACCTAATTGACTCTATAATTCTGTGTTGAACAATGATTGGAGAAGTTACTAAAGCCATATGTTGATGTTGGCAATGTGATGACTTTTTATTTATTTTTAGGGGGTAGAATAGAATAGAATAGAATAGAATAGAATAGAATAGAATAGAAGCCAATCAGATCCTGGGCTGCATCAGGACAAGTGTGGCCAGCAGGTCGAGGGAGGTGATCCTCCCCTTCTACTCAGCCCTGGTGAGACCCCACCTGGAGTACTGTGTCCAGTTCTGGAGCCCCTATTACAAGAGGGATCTGGAGGTGCTGGAACATGTCCAGAGAAGGGCCACGAGGATGATCAGAGGGCTGGAGCACCTCTCCTATGAGGACAGACTGAAGGAGTTGGGGCTGTTCAGTCTGCAGAAGAGAAGGCTCCGAGGTGACCTCATTGTAGCCTTCCAGTATCTGAAGGGGGCCTACAGGAAGACTGGGGAAGGACTTCTGAGGATCTGAGGCAGTGATAGAACTAGGGGGAATGGAATGAAGCTGGAGGTGGGGAGATTCAGGCTAGATGTGAGGAGGAGGTTCTTCCCCATGAGAGTGGTGAAACCCTGGAATGGGTTGTCCAGGAAGGTTGTCAAGGCCCCGTCCCTGGAGGTGTTTAAGAGCAGGCTGGATGAGGCTCTGTCCAGCCTGATGTAGTGTGGGGTGTCCCTGCCCATTGCAGGGGGGTTGGAACTAGCTGATCCTTGTGGTCCCTTCCAACCCTGAATGATACTATGATACTATGATACTATGATACTATGATACTATGAGAATAGAATAGAATAGAATAGAATAGAATAGAATAGAATAGAATAGAATAGAATAGAATAGAATAGAATAGAATAGAATAAACCAAGTTGGAAGAGACCTTCAAGATCATTGTGTCCAACCTATTATCCAACACCATCTAATCAAATGCAACCAAGCACCCTATCAAGTCTCCTCCTAAACACCTCCAACGATGGTAACTCCACCACCTCCCTGGGCAGCACATTCCAATGGGCAATTACTTTCTCTATGAAGAATTTCTTCCTAACATCCGGCAGGTAAATGCAGAGCAGTACAAAACCATCCCTTCTTTGTGGGTGATACACAGAGAGTGCAGCTGGCAGAGGTCTTGAGGGGCTCAGAATGATATTCAGTGATGCTAAAAACATGTTTTCTATTATTTAATACTAATTACATGTCCAGTAGCTGTATGTGTTCTGTGCACCTTCTGTGGCATTGTATGTAGAGAGAACCAATTCCTTCTTCAATCAGTCCATCACAAACTGAAAGAAAGGTTTTTGTAACAAGGGCTTTATGTAAACTCTTTTAAAAAAAACGCTGGGAAATATTGCCATATTTCTTGACACTGTGATCACATTTTCCTAGAAAGAAGCCAAGCAGAAGGCAAATTTCCCCAAAATAAAGAATATTTTGCCTGTGTATATGTGGAAAGAGTTGTTAAACATGCAAGAAAAGCTAGAATCTATCATGAATTTCCGGAGTTATGCTACACAAGAAAAACATAAAAAACTGCTTGGCAGTCTTAGACATAAAGTCTTGTGTGTAGTTAGACATATAAATTGAATCTTGATCTGGGAGAGGGTAGGAGAGCTCTGCAGAGGGACCTTGACAGGCTGGACAGATGGATAAAGTCCAAGGACATGAGATTTAACACATCCAAGTACCAGGTGCTGCACTTTGGCCACAGAAACCCCATGCAGAGCTACAGGCTGGGGTCAGAGTGGCTGGAGAGCACCCAGGCACAGAGGGACCTGGGGGTGCTGGTTGATGGTAGGCTGAACATGAGCCAACAGTGTGCCCAGGTGGCCAAGAAGGCCAATGGCATCCTGGCCTACATCAAGAATAGTGTGGCCAGCAGGAGCAGCGAAGTCATTGTGCCCCTGTACTCAGCACTGGGTAGGCCACACCTTGAGTCCTGTGTCCAATTCTGGGCCCCTCAGTTTAGGAAAGATGTTGAGTTGCTGGAACATGTCCAGAGAAGGGCAACAAAGCTGGGGAGGTGTCTGGAGCACAGCCCTGTGAGGAGAGGCTGAGGGAGCTGGGGTTGCTTAGCCTGCAGAAGAGGAGACTCAGGGGAAATCTTATTGCTCTCTACAACTCCCTGAAGGGAGGTTGTAGCCAGGTGGGGGTTGGTCTCTTCTCCCAGGCAACCAGCACCAGAACAAAAGGACACAGTCTCAAGCTGTGCTAGGTGTGGTTTAGGCTGGATGCTAGGAAGAAATTCTTCATAGCAAGAGTGACTGCCCATTGGAATGTGGTGCCCAGGGAGGTGGTGGAGTCACCATCACAGGAGGTGTTTAGGAAGAGCCTGGATGAGGCACTTGGTGCCATGGTTTAGTTGATTAGATGGTGTTGGGTGATAGGTTGGACTTGGTGATCTCAAAGGTCTTTTCCAACATAGTTAATCCTATTCTATTCTGTTCTATTCTTTCTATTCTATTCTATTCTATTCTATTCTATTCTATGCTATGCTATGCTATGCTATGCTATTATTCTATTCTATTCTATTCTATTCTATTCTATTCTATTCTATTCTATTCTATTCTATTCTATTCTATTCTATTCTATTCTATTCTATTAATAAAGGCTGGTGGCTAAATATTTTACTCAAATGCTTTTATTTTTATTTTTTAAAACTTTTGTACTATATGTCCAAAGTAAAACCAGAATAAAGAAAAATCTCCAAAACCAATTCAAAGTCTCAGGATCCCAAAAGAAGTTAGATTTTAAAAGAGGAATTTTCTTTGCCATGAACACTTTAAAAGTGTTGGCTTTCAAGCCTTCACCAAAATGTCACATATTCATTCTCTATACATTTTTTTCCTGAACACCGATGGAGTTTGTAAAGCAGAAAGAAGCAATTAAAAAATCTCTCTGTGATGTATTTAGGCTTATCTAAACTAATCTCAAACTAATCTCGAATTTTACACTCTGCAGAGTGACAAAAGCAAGCTATAAAAAGAAGTAACAGCTCCGGACCAGAGGCTTCTGTTTCCTGAAATCTCACACTGTTAGAACTGGCTTTAGGGAGGATGGGAGCGATCTATAGCCATTAACAGCACATTAAATTATCCCATTAGGCTAAAGTGCAGAAACGTGAACTGTTACACTTCTATTTTTATTACGGCCATCCTTAAGCCTGGAAGCATGATGTCTGAGATGCAGAAATACCAGCCCACGAGCTGGAACAAATTATCACAAATAAAGGGGCTCCTGAAGAGCTAAGAAAGCTCTTAATGACAGCTTCTTCTCTAAATAGGTGTCAGGCTCCTATTTGACTGTCGACACCATAGCTGAGCACTCTGAACCGTGGCTTTTTGCTGTTGATCTACAGAAGGCAGTAGAAAAGTCCAAAAAATCTCCTTGTCAGAGATGTTATTTTTGTGTGGTGTTGATCAATAATCACGAGCAACAGTTCTCTCTGCTGGGGGGCGGGGAGGTGGGGTGGGGTGGTGGAATCACAAAAGACTGCAGAACAGCCACCACCTCCTGCCAAGATGCAAAGGCACAAAAACTTGGCATCAGCTGTGTTTGGCAAGATGAATGTCTTCCACTAGTCCTAATGTGAAAAGAGACTCAGTCTTTCTAGGACACCCTGATTCCCAGTTCCCGTTGCTAGTAAGGGAAGAAAGGGCATCTGAATGCTTTATTTGTCACCAAAAAATCTTAACAAATAAACACTTCAACCTCAGAAAGCATATCTGAACATCTTCCAATTATACTGCAGCATTGTGCCTGATTAATTGCTGCTGTTCCATGGTGTTTGCAGTTTTGTGAAGATGAGTTACAGCTCTCTCATCAACCATAATTGTGAAGCACTGTATTACAAAGATCTTATCTCAGGAAAGAAGTTGCATGGCAAAACTAAACTCTCCCAATGCTATTAATAAATACAGTTTATTTTCTGAGTGCTGTAGCTTTATCATTCAGTGTGGTCTAGCTTTTGAAAACTAAACCCTCCCAAAGCTATTAATAAATACAATTTATTTTCTGAGTGCTGTAGCTTTATCTTTTAGTGTGGTCTAGCTTTTGTTGTTTCTGCTGTGGTACTCTTTGCTCTTGGAAAGCAGAAGCATTTCTGCAGCTGAAGATAGCTTGTGTTTTATTAGTAGAACATCATAGAACCTAAAGGTTCCAAGAAAACACATGTCCCTGGCTTTCTCTGATCTACATTGCTCTAAGCAGGGTGGGAAACTGGGGTTTTAGCTTGTGGACATTGCTGAGAGGACAAGTATTTTTCCCCATTCTGCATCAGGTTGTAAATGTGTTATTTGTCATTTCATAGAATCATAGAATCATAGAATTGTTAGGGTTGGAAGGCACCTCAAGGATCATCCAATTCCAACTCCCCTGCTATGGGCAGGGACACCTCACACTACATCAGGTTGCTCACAGCCACATCCAGCCTGGCCTTAAAAACCTCCAGGGATGAGGCTTCCACCACCTCCCTGGGCAATCTGTGCCAGTGTCTCACCACCCTCATGGGGAAAAACTTCTTCCTAACACCCAATCTGAATCTACTCACTTCTAGTTTTGTTCCATTCGCCTCAGTCCTATCCCTACCTGACACCCTAAAAGGTTTCTTCCTAGCTTTCTTGTAGGTCCCTTCAGATACTGGAAGGCCACAATTAAGGCTCCTTGGAGCCTTTTCTTCTCCACACTGAACAGCCCCAACTTCTTCAGTCTGTCCTCATAGGAGAGGTGCGCCAGCCCTCTGCTCATCCTCGTGGCCCTTTTCTGGACACCTTCCAGTGCCTCCAGATCCTTCCTGTAACAGGGGCTCCAGAACTGGACACAGTATGCCAGGTGAGGTCTCACCAGAGCTGAATAGAGGGGGAGAATCACCTCCCTCAACCTGCTGGCTATGCTTCTCTTGCTGCAGCCCAGGCTCTGCTTGGCTGTCTGGGCTGCAAGTGCACACTGCTGGCTCCTGTTGAGCTTCTCATCCACCAGCACCCCCAGGTCCTTTCCTTCAGGGCCGCTCTCAAGCCAGTCACTGCCTGGGATTGCCCTGACCCAGCTGCACTTGTTCTTGTTGACCTTCCTGAGGTTGTCATGGGTCCACCTCTCCAGCCTGCCAAGGTCCCTCTGGAGGACATTTCCATTTTAAAATGTCCTATTTTTTTCATTTGGACCAGACACTAAACTCCAGACATCGATTATTTTTATATACTTACCTGCCATGTCACAGACAAGGTCAATACATGGAAATTCCTCATGATAGTATTCTTCCACAGCAGTCATGTCACAGAGCAGCCTCCTTTTTGATAAGTGAATCAGGCAGATTCCTGCAAGTGTCTCATCTTACAGATTTTCTGCGGTCCCTAAATGCTGTCATCTGATATGTCCTTGATGTGACCTCTCCTGTTTTTCCATAGTATTTTTAATTAAAGCACAGACAATTGAGAGCAGCATTGAAACTTAATCTCATAGTGGCTTGTGCAGGGGCTGGTGCAAACTCTGCTCAGTGGGCCACAAGAACCTTGTCCCATCAAGGAGGAGGCACCTGCCTTCTGACAGAAAGTGGGTAGGGGATACCACAGCAGTAAAAAAAAAATTAATTAAGCAAGCAGAGGCTGAGGAGATCTGTGGTGTGATCTGCTCACCCTGGAGATTGTAACCTTGAGCAACTTCTGCCCACTGAAGGAAAAAGGCACAAAAAAATTACTTGAATGCATGGCTGTAGCATCCCAGGCAAGCAGCACCAGAACAAGTGGACACAGTCTCAAGCTGTGCCAGGGGAAGTTTAGGCTGGAGGTGAGGAGAAAGTTCTTCACTGAGAGAGTCATTGGAATGTGCTGCCCAGGGAGGTGGAGGAGTCACCATCCCTGGAGGTGTTCAAGAGGGGTCTGGACGTGGCACTTGGTACCATGGTTTAGTAGTCATGAGGTGTTGGGTCACAGGTTGGACTTGATGATCTTCGAAGTAATTTCCAACCTTATTGATTGTATGATTCTATGATTCTGTGCACTTGTTGAAGAAGAAAGGTGACAAAAGAAGCTCCCTTTGGGCTGCAATCTCTTTCCTAGAATGAGGCTCAGTGAGGATCAGACTCTGCTGTCATTGGTCCTGTGTGACACTGCTGTATAGAGAGCAGAAATTCCTCTCTCCTGCATCCTATGCTGTAGTAAAGCCTTGTGATTTGGGTGATATGCAGGGATCTGTACATGTGGTTTCTGTTGTATGGGATGGGGCCTGAAACCATTCATGACCATTGGGGAATGCTGGTGAGAACATAATACTTCTACAGCAGTAGTACACAAGCATGGTGGAATGATAAAGGGACTGATGAAAGCATTGCTGCACTTGGCTGGTTAGTAATTATCAGAGTAAATACTTATTTACAGATGGAAAGCACGCCCCTCCAGATTCAAAACTTTACTGGATTCATGTCTCAGTCCCTCCAAGCTGAAAGAGGCTTTACAGATCTTAAGAACTTTGGGTTTGTGTTCCAGTTCAGAAATATTGGGACATTTGTGTAAATAAATAAATAAACTTAAATACAAAACAAACAAACAAATAAATCTGGTTTTGTTTTTATTTTTAACAGCTCAAAATCAACCCCAAATTTTCAGCTGGCCCTTTAAATTATTTTTGTCCCCTTCGAGATAATCAATTTACCAAAGAACTCAAAGTAAATCAAATACACAAAAAAATCCAAGATTCCATTTTAAACCTAATTTGGAAAGAACTTTTCAAATTCTTTAGTGAATGCAATGAGCATTGCCTGTCCACTTGTAATTACTGCCCTCTTGTTCTTCCCACATTCTTCTTCTGCGATTTGCAGCATTTCTCATTTGTGCCTTCATCCTACAGGAGCTCTCTAAATCTCCTCACTAGAAGTTGCACTTTCCTGTGTTTCTGGTGTAATAGAAGTCCAGCAGACCCAGAACAGACAATGAATGTGAGTACAGATACATAACAGAAGTGATGAGGCAACTTACCATCCCAAAATTAAATGCAGAAATACCTTCTCAGAATGACACCTCTCACAAGTCAGCTGAAGAATACACAGAGGTCAATATACAGAGCAGTAGTGGGTCCAAACATGTAACACATTGCAGCAGCACTGCGGTTTGTCTCTTTCCCACATCAGTTTTAACCTTTTGATGGTTGGATTTGATGATCATAGAATCATAGAATCAATAAGGTTGGAAAAGACCTCAGAAATCATCAAGTCCAACTTATCACCCACTACTAAACCATGTCTCCAAGTGCCACGTCCAATCCCCTCTTGAACACCTCCAGGGATGGTGACTCCACCACCTCCCTGTGCAGCACATTCCAATGGCCAATTACACTTTCTGGGAAGAACTTTCTCCTCATCTCCAGCCTAAATGTCCTATGGTACTGTGAAAACTGTCATACATCCCCTGGCACAGCTTGAGACTGTGTCCTCTTGTTCTGGTGCTGGTTGCCTGGGAGAAGAGACCAACCCCATCCCGGCCACAACCACCCCTCAGGTAGTTGTAGAGGGCAATGAGGTCTCCCCTGAGCCTCCTCTTCTCAAGACTGAACAATCCCAGCTCCCTCAGCCTCTCCTCACAGGGCTGTGCTTGAGACTCCTCTCCAGCCTTGTTGCCCTTCTCTGGACATGTTCAAGTGTCTCAATGTCCTTCTTAAATTGAGGGGCCCAGAACTGGACACAGGACTCAAAGTGTGGCCTGACCAGTGCAGTGTACAGGGGCAGAATGACTTCCCTGCTCCTGCTGGCCACACTAGTCCTGAGGCTGGCCAGGATGCCATTGGCCTTCTTGGCCACCTGAGTACACTGCTGGCTCATATTCAGCTGGCTGTCAATCAGTACCCCTGGCTCCCTTTTTGTCTGGCTGCTCTCCAGCCACTCCAACCTCATTCTTAGAGCTCTTTTCCAACCAAAGCAATTCCATGATTCTAACTGCTCAGTTTCTGTGGCCACATGAGCTTCGAGAGTCACTGTGAGGAAAAATGTATTGCAAATGAGTTTCTGGAGGAGTTGGTGGAAAGAACAGATCTCAAATTCAATCTAGTTTTCTTAATTAGTACAGGCTCTTTCAGTACCAGGATTTTAAAGCTCTAGGCATACTATATGAACACTGTAAAGTGAAGCTCACAGAAATCTGTCCTTGGCTTGGGCTGTGCTCCTTTTTGTATGGCAATGACCAAGGACTAGTGGCTGCAGCTCCACATAGAGGCAGTCTGCATGCTCCTCTTCTTACCTCAAGGAGCAACTGCATACATACTTGTTACACACACACTTTCCTATCCTTACTTCCTGAAAACATAAATTGTGCAAACTGCAGCATAAGCATTATTCCAACTTCTTCTGGTAATTGGTTTAATGGATACTAAGAGCTGGAGAAGCAATGCAGCCTGCACGATTTATTGCTATAGCTAATTACAGAGAGTGTGCATGTGCAGCATGCTGCAAAGAAGAGAAATGTATACAAGTGCACACATGCAGAAAGCATCCCAAAATACTCCTTCTGATGAAAGATCCAAATGAAATTTCCTGAAGTGCTTCTAATCTAAGTGTTTGAAAAAGAAATCCAATACTAACATAGTTAGCATGCTCACAAAGCAACCTTTGATGGCCAGCTTCAAAGTATTTGGCAAGGTGTCAGCACTTGTTTGTAAATACTCTGAACGTTTTGAGCCACAAATTCTAAAAGCCTTTAGCCAAGTTGTAGACATAGCATTCTAGTTCCTCACTGTATGAAAGAGGGGAGCTTCACCAGCAACTTGGAACAAAAGAGCCATCATTATTTACCTATGCAAAGGGCAACAAAATTGGTGAGGGGTTTGGATCACAAGCCTTGTGAAGAGAAGCTGAGGGAGCTGGGGTTGCTTAGCCTGGAGAAGAGGAGGCTCAGGGGAGACTTTCTTGCTGTCTACAACTACCTGAAGGGAGGTTGTAGAGAGGTGGGGGTTGGTCTCTTCTCCCAGGCAAACAGCACCAGAACAAGAGGACACACTCTCAAGCTGTGCCAGGGAAGGTTCAGGCTGGATGTCAGGAGGAAATTCTTCACAGAGAGAGTGATTACCCATTGGAATGTGCTGCCCAGGGAGGTGGTGGAGTCACCATCATTGGAGGCGTTTAGGAAGAGCCTGGATGAGGCACTTGGTGCCATGGTTTAGTTGATTAGATGATGTTGGATGATAGGTTGGACTCAATGATCTTGAAGGTCTCTTCCAACCTGTTTTGTTCTATTCTATTCTATTCTATTCTATTCTATTCTATTCTATTCTATTCTATTCTATTCTATTCTATTCTATTCTATTCTATTCTATTCTATTCTATTCTATTCAGCAATTACTTGCCTCTCTTGCTCCTTGCTTATACACAGATCTGTTTCCTAAGGTCACCATGCCTTCCTTCTAACAACAAAAATGATAAAGCCTAAGTGATTGGGAAATTGTTGTTTCATCCTGATGCATTTTTTGATCACAGCCTGATGTTCTTTAATTAGCTTTTGAATTAAACCTTTGCTTCCCCCGTATCAACAGTTCTACAATGAGTAGAATTAGTCTAATTAATTAGTTAAATTAGCAGCATGCAAAATCTTCATGCTAAGATGTAGAAGCCATCTATGGACCAGATCCAAACTCAATTAACTTAATTACTTCCTTAGCATTTACTTCAACATGCCTCAGACCATCTCTGCATTTGTTTTGGGACCAGTTTCCCCTCTTCGCTCTGCCACTGTCTTGCTGTCTTGACAGCTGCAGAAAAAGGAAGGTCCCAGCCATGTGGGGGTGCATGTTGAGCCTTTTCATAGCAACTGTAAGATATATTCTTCTCTGTCTGCAGGTGAACCTGCAGTAGATGATGCACTAGGGACAGTGATCAGTACTGGGAAAGAGAGATAGCTACTGCTGGTGGACAAAAGTGGCTTCCCCTCCAAATTCTACTCATCTCATTGTGGTGAGCAGACCTTGGAAGCCCCTTCTTCTGCCAGGCAAGTGCTCTCTCTGGTGCAGCACCACTTGCCAGAGCAGATTCACATCTGAAACACCTTAGATGCTGTCTAGATTTATCCAGCTGTTCTGGAGAACTCTGCCTCCAACAGCCCTCAGTGTGTGATTGGAATATTGTTAGGGAAACAATGCATTTATACGTTGTTGGAGCTCCTTCAAAATACAACTCAGTGTCTTTGAACTTTTGAGGTACTTGAGCTTTCAGACTTTGTACCCAAGTGCCTCCCTAACCTTCTGAGGCAAAGAAAGGACATATGCTACTACTTTCCAATTAACAATCTTAGTATGGTTAAAACTAGCAGGTAAAATGCCTTCCAATATCTGAATTTATGTCTGGCTAATTGCATATCTGGAAAGGTGGTTTGGCTGTGTCTTCACTTTTTTACAGGTAAACTGAAGGACTGCTGTTGGCATGCTCCAAGGACTGCATTGTAAGGGCAACAAATGTGACAGGAGGTTGCTAGTCAGAGGGAGCAGGAGCTTGGGATAAAAGGAGGGTATACGTACAGTTACTCTAAACTCTAATTAATTTCATCCACCATCTGCTTTCCCCCCCTGTCCAAACTATTCATCTGTGTGCCATTTTTTTAGTTCTTTTCTCACTTTCCCTTCCATCTGTCTTTCTGGATAAAATCAGTTTACTATGGAAATAATTGTTATTGTCAACAAAGCAGTGCTGCATCATATACTAATCCCCATGAAAGACTGAAAGAGAAGGCAATGAAGAAATGGGATAAGGCGTTCAAGAGAGCACAGTGAAGGCAGGAACTAACACAGTATGAAACAGGTTCCTGAAATCAGTGCCTCAGAGACCACAAAGCTCCTATAGACATAGTCCATCAATAGTCTATGGTCTAGAAAGCCCACGGAAAAGCCCACATTTAGAGTCCAGTGAAGAGACACAAAAATGATTAAGGGAGTGGAATATTTTCCTTATGAGGAAAGACTGAGGGATCTGGGGCTCTTAAGCTTAGAGAAGAAGAGAGTGAAAAGTGACCTCAGTCATGTTTATAAATGTGTAAATGTGCCAAGAGGATGAAGCCAGGCTCTGTTCGGTGGTGCCCAGTGACAGGACAAGGGGCAATGGGTGGAAGCCGAGGCACAGGCAGTTCCAGGGAAACAGGAGGAAGAATTATTTCACTGTGAGGGTGACAGAACACTGGAACAGGCTGGCCAGGGGAGTTGTGGAGTCTCCCTCTCCAGAGATATTCAAGACCTGCTGTCTACAACTACCTGAAGGGAGGTTGTAGCCAGGTGGGGGTTGGTCTCTTCTTCCAGGCAACCAACCCCAGAACAAGAGGACACAGTCTCAAGCTGTATCAGGGGAGGTTTAGGCTGGATGTAAGGAAGAAATTCTTCACAGAGACCATGATTGGCCATTGGAATGTGCTGCCCAGGGAGGTGGTGGAGTCCTCATCACTGGAGGTGTTTAGGAAGAGCATGGATGGGGTGCTTGGTGCCATGGTTTAGTTGATCAGATGGTATTGAATGATAGGTTGGACACAATGATCTTGAAGGTCTCTTCCAACCTGTTTTGTTCTGTTCTGTTCTGTTCTGTTCTGTTCTATTCTATTCTATTCTATTCTATTCTATTCTGCCTGGGTGTGTGATCTGGTATAGGTGATCCTGCTCTGGCAGGGGGTTTGGACTACGTGATCCCTTGAGGTCCCTTCCAGCCCCTAACATTCTATAATTCTGTGAAAAATTCCTTCTGCTTCAGTTTCTGTGGATGCAGAAAGTCTGCATGTATGTCTTCACAGAAACATGGAAGCAGAGGAAGGAGGCACTACCTGTCCTCTTCAAAGCTGGGGTCAGGTGTTTTTTTCAGTCCTGTAGGGCAAATCTGGGCTGTTCAGTCTGGAGAAGAGAAGGGCTCTGAGGTGACCTAATTGTGGCCTTCCAGTATCTGAAGGGGGCCTACAAAATGCTGGGAAGGGACTTCTCAGGATCTGAGGTAGTGATAGGATTAGGGGGAATGGAATGAAGCTGGAGGTGGGGAGATTCAGGCTAGATGTGAGGAGGAAGTTCTTCACCATGAGAGTGGTGAAGTCCTGGAATGGGTTGTTCAGGGAGGTGGTTGAGGCCCCATCCCTGGAAATGTTTAAGAGCAGGCTGGATAAGGCTCTGTCCAGCCTGCTCTAGTGTGAGGTGTCCCTGCCCATGGCAGAGGTGTTGGAACTAGATGATCCTTGTGGCCCCTTCCAACCCTGACTGATACTATGCTACTATACTATGATTTTCAGATGGAATATAGAATCATAAAATGTTAGGGTCTGAAAAGGGACCTCTAGAGATCATCTAGTTAACCCTGCCGTGACAAAGCAGGATCATCTAAGGCAGGATGCAAAAGAGCACATCTAGATTTGATGAAATAAATAATCATTAAATAAAGTTCTTCCTGGAATGAGAGCAAAATTTATGGAGGGATATACGTGTGTGGGATACTCCAGCTGTATTAGAATATACTTGCAGAGGTACAGTGTCTCTTCCTTTACTAAGACAACTGGACTAGATGACCTTTGGAGGTCCCTTCCAAGCCAAATCATTCTATGATTCTATGAAATTGTCAAATACATCCTGGCTTCAACAGATGCAAATAAATGCTTAATACCACTCCAGCACCAAAGTCACCCTTTGACAGGTAACTCAATACTTTGAAAAGTCAAAATATTTGCATATTTTCCACTGCAGTCAAATGAACTCAGATGTGAATTGCTCAACATGTGTATTGCCCAGACTAGTGTGGCTTCTGCTGTGCCAGGTGTCGTAAGTGAATTAGTCCTTGCCAGAAGTCAAAGACCAGTCTTAGCAAAGAAAGAGGAGGCTAAAGATGGTGAGGGGCAGATTTTGGGTGGCAAAAATAGCACAGGATGTATCCCAAATATATCAAGCCTCCTGTCTCTAGATAACCATAAGCTACACCTATCTATACCAGCAGCTTGCTAACATCAAAGAGAGCATTTTTGCTTCTTTGCACAGCTGGAGGATCACCTGTGGTTTTCTCAATGGCATTTGTATCCAACCCAGATTTTTGAATGAAAACCTGGTAACTTAATGGTGGAGCAAGCTCTGGGACCCTAACCATGGAAACAGCAGCTATTTTTGTCAGTTGTTTACACCGAAGTGCAAGAGAGAAACTGTCCGCTGAGAAAAAACCTTTGGAAGCTACTTCCACACAACAGCTTGCTCTTTCGGAACCTACTGCAACTATAAAATAGATTCATGCAGAAGCCATTTTAGGTAGGTAGACTGCTTGTCTGTGTGTAAATGGTTCATCATAGGGACATAGGATCAACCAGGATGGAAAAGACCACAGAGATCATCAAGTCCAACATATTACCTAATACCTAACACCTCCTGACAACTAAACCATGGCTCCAAGTGCCACATCCAATCACAATATCACAGTATCACACTATCACCAAGGCGGGAAGAGAACTCAAAGGTCATTGAGTCCAACCTGTCACCACAGGCCTCATGACTAGACCATGGCACCAAGTGCCACGTCCAATCCCCTCTTGAACACCTCCAGGGATGCTGACTCCACCACCTCCCTGGGCAGCCCCCTCCAATGGCGAATGACTCTCTCAGTGAAGAACTTTCTCCTCACCTCAAGCCTAAACCTCCATGGTGCAGCTTGAGACTGGGTCCCCTTGTTCTGGTGCTAGTTGCCTGGAAGAAGAGACCAACCCCTTCCTGGCTACAACCACCTTTCAGGTAGTGGTAGAGAGCAATAAGGTCTCCACCGAGCCTCCTCTTCTCTAGGCTAAACAATCCCAGCTCCCTCAGCTTCTCCTCATAGGGCTGTGCTCAAGGCCTCTCACCAGCCTTGTTGCCCTTCCCTGGACATGTTCAAGTGTCTCAATGTCCTTCTAAAACTGAGGGGCCCAGAGCGGGACACAGTACTCAAGGTGTGGCCTAACCAAGGTAGAGTACAGGGGCACAATGACTTCCCTGCTCCTGCTGGCCACACTATTCCTAATGCAGGCCAGGATGCCATTGGCCCTCTTGGCCACCTGGACACACTGCAGGCTCGTGTTCAGCCTACTGTCAACCTGTACCCCCAAGTCCCTTTCTGCCTGCTTGCTCTCCAGCCACTCTGACCCCAGCCTGTAGCTCTTCATGAGGTTGTTGTGCCCACTGTGCAACACCCAGCACTTGGACTTGTTGAATGCCATCGTGTTGGACTCCACCCATCTGTCCAGTCAGTCAAGGTCCCTCTGCAGAGCCCTTCCAACCCTCTAACTGATCAACATCTGCTCCCAACTTGGTGTCATCTGCAAATTTGCTGATGACTGACTCGATCCCCTCATCCAGATCATCACTGAAGATATTAAAGAGGACAGGGCCCAGCACTGATCCCTGGGGGATGCCACTGGTGCCTGGCCACCAGCTGGATGTGGCACCATTCACCACCACTCTCTGGGCTCGGCCCTCCAGCCAATTCCTAACCCAGCACAGAGTGTTGTTGTCCAAGTCACGAGCTGACAGCTTAGCTAGGAGTTTGCTGTGGGGGACGGTGTCAAAGGCCTTGCTGAAGTCCAGGTAAACCACATCCACAGGCCTCCCCATGTCCACCAGATGGGTCACCTGATCATAGAAGAGGTCAGGTTGGAGAAGCAGGACCTGCCTCTCCTAAATCAACAGGCTGGACAGATGGGCAGAATCCAACGGCATGAGATTGAACACATCCAAGTGCTGGGTTCTGCACATTGGCCACAACAACCCCATGCAGTGCTACAGGCTGGGGTCAGAGTGGCTGCAGAGTGGCCAGGTAGAGAGGGACCTGGGGTCCCTACTGGTCGATGGTAGGCTGAACATGAGCCTGCAGTGTGCCCAGGTGGCCAGGAGGGCCAATGGCATCCTGGCCTGCATCAAGAACAATGTGGCCAGCAGGAGCAGGGAGGTCATTCTGCCCCTGTACACTGCACTGGTTAGGCCGCACCTTGAGTCCTGTGTCCAATTCTGGGTCCCCCAGTTTAGGAAGGATGTTTCATAGTTTCATAGTTTCATAGTTTCATTCAGGGTTGGAAGGGACCACAAGGATCAGCTAGTTCCAACCCCCCTGCCATGGGCAGGGACACCCCACACTAGATCAGGCTGGACAGAGCCTCATCCAGCCTGCTCTTAAACACCCCCAGGGACGGGGCCTCGACCACCTCCCTGGACAACCCATTCCAGGGTTTCACCACTCTCATGGTGAAGAACCTCCTCCTCACACCTAGCCTGAATCTCCCCACCTCCAGTTTCATTCCATTCCCCCTAGTCCTATCACTACCTGAGATCCTGAGCAGTCCCTCCTCAGCCTTTCTGTAGGCCCCCTTCAGATACAGGAAGGCCACAATTAGGTCACCTGGGAGCCTTCTCTTCTCCAGACTGAACAGCCCCAACTCCTTCAGTCTGTCCTCATAGGAGAGGTGCTCCAGCCCTCTGATCATCCTTGTGGCCCTTCTCTGGACACGCTCCAGCACCTCCACATCCCTCTCGTAATAGGGGCTCCAGAACTGGACATAGTACTCCAGGTGGGGTCTCAGCAGAGCTGAGTAGAGGGGGAGGATCACCTCCCTCGACCTGCTAGCCACACTTCTCCTGATGCAGCCCAGGATCTGATTGGCCTTGCAGGCTGCAAGTGCACATTGAGAGCTCATGTTGAGCTTTTTGTCCACCAGCACCCCCAAGTCTCTCTCCTCAGGGCTACTTTCCAGCCAGTCACTGCCCAGTCTGGATTTGTGCCTGAGATTGCCTCGACCCAGCTGCAGGACCCTGCACTTGCTCTTATTGAACTTCATGAGGTTGGCTTGTGCCCACCTCTCCAGCCTGTCAAGGTCCCTCTGGATGGCCTCCCTTTCCTCCAGCATGTCTGCTGCACCACAGAACTTGGTGTCATCAACAAACTTGCTGAGGGTGCACTCAATGCCACTGTCCATGGCACCCACAAAGATGTTGAACAAGCCTGGTCCCAGGACTGATCCCTGAGGGACTCCGCTTGTCCCTGGCCTCCACTGGGACATGGCCCCATTGACAGCCACTCTTTGGGTGCGGCCATCAAGCCAGTTCCTTATCCATCTAGTGGTCCACCCATCAAACCCATGTGTCACCAGTTTGGAGACCAGGATGTGGTGCGGGACAGTGTTGAAGGCTTTGCTCAGGTCCAGGTAAATGACATCAGTTGCTCTCCCCTCATCTATTAATTTTGTCACCTGTTCATAGAAGGCAACCAGGTTGGTCAGGCAGGATTTGCCCTTGGCAAAGCCATGCTGACTGCTCCCAATCACCTCTTCACTATTCTTTTGAGCGAGTAGTGACTCTAGGAGGATCTGCGCCATGATCTTTCCAGGCACAGAGGTGAGACTGACTGGCCTGGAGTTCCCTGGTTCCTCCTTCTTACCCTTTTTGAAAATGGGGGCAATGTTTCCCCTTTTGCAGTCTGTGGGGACTTCCCCAGATGGCCATGACTTTTGAAATATAAGAGAGAGGGGTTTAGCAACCTCATCTGCCAGTTGTCTCAGTAGCCATGGGTGTATCCCGTCGGGTCCCATGGACTTGAACACTTTCAGGTTCTTCAGATGATCACG
Organism: Melanerpes aurifrons; assembly: GCA_011125475.1. Classification (NCBI taxonomy): domain Eukaryota; kingdom Metazoa; phylum Chordata; class Aves; order Piciformes; family Picidae; genus Melanerpes; species Melanerpes aurifrons. Next base: position 226,900 of record WWNC01000059.1, on the reverse strand, counting down.
AACCTGATCTGCACTTACAATGGGTGGTTATTCCTCCCCGTCCCTGGCTTTGACTTCCATAACATCAGGAGTGTGGCTAGAGGCCCTTGCAGTGAAGACTGAGGTAAAGAAGTTATTAAGTACCTCAGCCTTTTCCTCATCACTTGTGACCATGTCACCATTTTCCTTTCTGAGGGGGCCCACACCTTCCCTAGTCTTCTTCTTCCCATTAATATATCTGTAGAAGTTCTTAGTGTTCCCTTTAATCTCCCTGGCTAGATTCAATTCAAACTCTGCTTTGGCTTTCCTAACCAGGACTCTTGCTGCTCGGGCAGCTTCCTTATATTCCCCCTGTTCTACCTGTCCTTCTCTCCACTTCCTGTAGAGTTTCCTTTTAAGTAATAGTGTGTCCAGTAGCTCCTTGCCCATCCAGGCAGGCCTCCTAGCATTCTTTCCTGCTTTTCTCTTTGTTGGTACACAGAGCTCCTGGACACAGAGGAGGTGGTCCTTGAATACTGACCAGCTGTCCTGGGTCCCTCTTCCCTCCAGGGCTTTGTCCCACGACACTTTGGCTAGCAGATCCCTGAAGCGATCAAAATCTGCACGCCTCAAGTCTAGGGTCGTGAGCTTGGAATACTTCCTCCTGATTGCCCTGAGGATGTTAAATTCAACTGCTTCATGGTCACTGCAGCCAAGGCCGTCTCTGAGCCTCACATTGCTTACCAGCCCTTCCCTGTTGGTGAGAACAAGGTCCAGCATAGCACCATTTCTTGTTGGTGTTGACTTGCTGGAATGAGTACAGAGAAGAGCAACAAAGTTCATAAGGTGTTTGGAACACAAGCCCTATGAGGAGAGGCTGAGGGAGCTGGGGTTGCTTATCATGGAGAGGAGGAGACTCAGGGGTGACCTTATTGCTCTCTACAACTACCTGAAGGGAGGTTGTAGACAGGCAGAGGTTGATCTCTTCTCCCAGGCAGCCAGTACCAGAACAAGAGGACACAGTCTCAGGCTGCGCCGGGGAGGTTTGGGTTGGATGTTAAGAAGTTCTATACAGAGAGAGTGATTGCCCATTGGAATGGGCTGCCGGGGAGGTGATGGAGTCACCATCATTGGAGGTGTTCAGAAGACTTGATGGGGTACTTGGTTGCATGGTTTAGTTGTTTAGGTGGGTTGGATTGGTTGATGGGTTGGACACAATGATCTTGAAGGTCTCTTCCAACCTGGTTTATCATTCTATTCTATTATTCTATGCTATTATTCTAAATCCATGTTGGCTGGACCTGAGCCCTTGGCCATCCTCCAGGTGCGCAGTTATTGCCACCAGGATAATCTGCTCCATCATTTTCACTGGCACTGAGGTCAGGCTGACTGGCCTGGAGTTTTCAGGTTCCTCCATCAACCCTTCTTGTGGATGGGGACCACATTGGCCAGTTTCCAGTCATCTGGGACCTCACCTGTGAGCTAGGACTGGTGGAAAATGATGGAGAGCGGCTTGGCCAGCTCATCTGCCAGCTCTCTCAGCACCCTAGGATGAATCCCATCCGGTCCCATGGACTTGTGAGTGTCCAAGTGGCTCAGCAGGTCCCGAACTAATTCCTCATGGATTTCTGGGGCATTACACTGCTCCCTGACCCCATCTCCCAGCTCAGGAGGCCACTCGTCCTGAACTCCTGCCTTGCTGTTAAAAATTGAGGCAAAGAAGGTGTTGAGGACCTCAGCCTTTTCCTCATCCTCAGTCACAGTGTTCCCCTCCAGGTCCAATAAGGAGTGCAGGTTCTTCTTGCCCTTCTTTTTAGTGTTAATGTGTTTGTAAAAATGCTTTTTATTATCTTTCACAGAGGAGGCCAGCTTCAGTTCCAGCTGGGCCTTTGCCTCTAATTTTTTTCCTACATAATCTAACAGCTTCCTCGAGAAGCCTTCCCCTCCTTCCAAAGGTGATACAGCCTCTTTTTTCCCCTTAAATCCTCCAGGAGCTGCTTGCTCATCCAGGCCGGTCGCCTTCCCCGCCGGCTCGTCTTTCGGCACATGGGAACTGCCAGTTCCTGTGCCTTCAAGAACTCCTGTTTGAAGTAGGTCCAACCAGCCTGGACCCCTCGGTTCTTGAACTTTACAAATAAGGGAACTTTACAAATAAGTTTCTTAAACAGGCTGAAGTTTGCCCTCTGGAAGTCCAAGGTGAAGGTTCTGTTGGTGCTTCTCCCTATCTCCCTGCATATTGAAAACTTCACTATCTCGTGGTCAGTGCACCCTAGATGATGATGAGTGGAATCATAGGTTGAAAGTAGAAGGAAAGATACTCCACCACTGCTTCCCCACCTTTCAGCTGCTATTGGCAATTTCTTTAACCTCAACTTGTGGAAATCAGTGTCTTCAAGCCAGATCAGCTGAATCATAGAATCATAGAATCAATAAGGTTGGAAAAGACCTCAAAGATTATCAAGTTCAACCTGTAACCCAACACCTCATGACTACTAAACCATGGCACCAAGTGCCATGTACAGTCCCCTCTTGAACACCTCTAGGGATGGTGACTCCACCACCTCCCTGGGCAGCACATTCCAATGGCCAACAACTCTCTGTGTGAAGAACTTTCTCCTCACCTCCAGCCTAAACTTCCCCTGGCACAGCTTGAGACTGTGTCCTCTTGTTCTAATGCTGGTTGCCTGGCAGAAGAGACCAACCCCCACCTGGCTACAACCACCACAAATAAATAAGAAACCAGTGCTGTTATTCCATGAAAGGGAAAGGGCCTGGAAAGTGTCTGAGTCTTTTGGAAATGGCTGTGCTCATCCCTGTCCTGAGGTTGTTCTCAGCATCAAGTAGCACTCTGCTTTGACTCAAAATGAGTAACAGGGTTAGCTCCTCTGTCAGAGAGGTTATTGTAACACAAGTCTGTGCTATAAAGTTCAAGGGCATACCTTGGTAATAAACTTCAGCAATCTAGCGCTGTGTTACTGGTGCTAGAGAGAGAAAAATCATTGTGCAAGAGCCTGGGAGTTCAGTGCCAGCAACAGGTTTGACAGCTGTCTGTGAAAGAAGGTAGTAAAGGATATTTATTTCTCCAAGCTTGAGTCTAAATCTACTAAGAAGCTGTAAATTCTTGACCTGCAGACACCAGGGCTGGCACTGCAATCAAGTGACTTTACTGGCACCAGAAATCCCACTGGAGTGAATTGGAAAGCAGATAGCTGTAATGCTACCCTGTGACTGCTTGTAAGATCAAGGCACACCATCTGCACAGAGCAGTTTTAAAGCCCTCATCGATCTGCTGTGTCCTTGCCACCTTTCTATACCCTTGATTATCAAGGGCAGCATGGTCATTTTAACACCCCAGTGCACTCTCATTGAAAATCTATGGTGATGGTTATGGGTCAGTGGGCTGATAAAGTGGATCTCTTGCATGGCACTGTGAATCTCACCCGTGGCACTTCTGTCAGTTCAAGAGCACTCATTGCTGACAGATGGAGCGCAGGTACTTGAGGTGGGCATTGCTGAACCTGCTTCCTGCTGAAGGCAGCAGAAATTGCAGACACAATGGCCTTTCTGGAGGCAACACACATGGCTTGTATGGTGCTGTAAGAAGGGAAAAATTTCTGCAGTGACTCAGACCTTTGGCAGGTCTGGATGGAGGGAGAAAAAGTGTCTGACTTGTATTTCTTCCTCACTAGTGCTGCACATTTTACACACACACAGACAAAATGGGCAAGCACCATTTTCTGATAGACCCACATTTATTTTCTGTCACAGAAAGTTTGCAACTGACACTGAGCTAAACATGGGCACTATAACAGAAAAATAGCACAGAGCCTGAGAGCTGACACCAAAACACAAACTACATTGCTGTGGTGGGCGTTTCTGAAGTCCACTGATTTTAGGGTCACCTTTCAAGCATGTCCACTAAACACATGAACTGAAGAGCATCAACCTTTCACAACAGTTTCCATTTGCTGCAGAGCCAGTCTGCAGTACAGCCAAAACACCCACACTCTGTGCATTGTTGTTTCCTTCCCCAAACCAAGCTCCAAAGGGCTGCCAACAAAGCTGAAACTATGGAACAGAGATGCATCACTGGATTTTTTTTTTGCAGTACCTGAGTGATTGCTGTGGCCTTTGGTACTAGTATATACATGAGGACAGAGTAATAAATCATGGTGGGGAGGAGCTCACGGGGATGCCTATTTCATTGCCACTGCTTTGACAGGTTTCAGGCCAGCCTCATGGAGGCCACAGGAAACAGCTATCTGAGCATCTGCCTTGCTTCCAAAGCAGGTCTGTTCAGCCAGGGGTGAGCTTCTGTGATTGCATAAATATTGAGGGACTGGCAGACACAGATTTGCTATTGCAGGAGGCAGAGGCACACCACAGTGTGCCAGTAGACGTGGGCTAGAGCTGCAGAACAATGGATACGCCCCTCATAAATCCATGTCCAGCCAATGCCCACAGGTAGTGCCTGAATGGATGCTACTGCTTTGCCACAGAGATGGAGCTGCAAAAGGTACTCAAAGGCCTCTTCTGCTTTGTGTGCAAGTTGTGTCATGAGTTACAACTTCTCTCTGGATTGCTTAGCCTGGAGAAGAGGAGGCTCAGGGGAGACCTTACTGCCCTCTACAACTACCTGAAGGGAGGTTGTAGCAGGTGGGGGTTGATCTGGAGTCTGGATGAGGCACTTGGTGCCATGGTTTAATTGATTAGATGGTGTTGGGTGATAGGTTGGACTTGATACTCTTGAAGGCCTTTTCCAACCTGGTCTAGTTCTATTCTATTCTATTCTATTCTATTCTATTCTATTCTATTCTATTCTATTCTATTCTATTCTATTCTATTCTATTCTATTCTATTCTATTCTATTCTATTCTATTCTATTCTATTCTATTCTCCCAGGCAACCAGCATCAGAACAAGATGTCAAGTTGTGCCAGGGGAGGTTCAGACTGGATGTTAGGAAGAAGTTCCTCACAGAGAGAGTGTTTTGCTATTGGAATGTGCTGCCCAGTGAGGTGGTGGAGTCACTATCCCTGGAGATCTTCAAGAAAAGCCTGGATGAGGCACTCAGTACCATGGTCTAGTTGATTGGATAGGGCTGGGTGATAGGTTGGCCTGGATGATCTTGGAGGTCTCTTCCAACCTGTTTGATTCTATGATTCTGTGATTCTCCTGGGGAACCAAACATAGCCTTGCACTATGTAGCTGATGACAGATCCTAGTTGAGTCTTTGAATTTTAGTTGCTGCCTTTATTTTCAAGAAATCAAACCTTTGATATTCTACCCAGACTGAAAAAAAAACAGAGTACACTCATTTAGCCCTTGCAGGGAACTAGAATAGAATAGAATAGAATAGAATAGAATAGAATAGAATAGAATAGAATAGACCAGATCAGACCAGCTTGGAAGAGACCTTTGAGATCATGAAGTCCAACCTATCACCCAGCACCATCTAATCAACTAAACCATGGCACCAAGTGCCTCATCCACGCTCTTCCTAAACACCTCCAGTGATGGTGACTCCACCACCTCCCTGGGCAGCACATTCCAAAGGCAAATCACTCTCTCTATGAAGAATTTCTTCCCAACATCCAGTTAACACTACCCCCAATGCAGCCTGAGACTGTGTCCTCTTGTTCTGGTGCTGGTTACCTGGGAGAAGAGACCAACCCCCACCTGCCTACAACCTCCCTTCAGGGAGTTGTAGACAGCAAGAAGGTCTCCCCTGAGCCTCCTCCTCTCCAGGCTAAGCAACCCCAGCTCCCTCAGCCTCTCCTCACACGGCTCTGCTCCGTACCCCTCCCCAGCTTTGTTGCCCTTCTCTGGACACCTTCCAGCATCTCAACATCTTTCCTAAACTGAGGGGCCCAGAACTGGACACAGGACTCAAGGTGTGGCCTAACCAGTGCTGAGTACAGGGAACTGAATTATCACTGACCAGAAGAGATAAGACGTAAGAGTTAACAATGGAGGCAAGCAAGAAGGGCTGCTGCCTTTATCTGAAATGAAAAAGTTTTCAAAGTATCATAGCAGTCAGTATCCTAAGAAGGCATCCATTTTCAGGCATTCTTCTGAAAACCCATTTATTTTTAAAATGAAAAAAAAACCCAACAACTAAACAAAAAACCTTTTTTTTAGTGTTTTATCATTTATTTGTTTTTCCTAGGTGACAAAAAAAATAATTAAAAATCCAAATTGCAAGCAGTGTGATTTTAAAAGGGACAGATTATCTGGCTGTAAAGTCAAGGGCAACCTCCTATAAATCTCACACACACGCGTATTTGAAGCCTACCGGTTACCATGGTTACCATGACATTGCTAGTCTTATTTATAGCCCTGTGCTATATATATTGCTTTCCAGAAGGCATAAAAGGGATAGCTGACTGTGAAGGAATCTGGGAACTGCACATTAAAAAGAGATGCAGAGGCAAAAATAAAATAAAATAAAATAAAATAAAATAAAATAAAATAAAATAAAATAAAATAAAATAAAATAAAATAAAATAAAATAAAATAAAATAAAATAAAATAAAATAAAATAAAATCTAATTAAAGAGTGGCTGCTGAACGGGATGTTGGCTTTTGCAGTGCAGGGTGGTGGCTCCTTCCTCACGGGCAGGCAGGAGGGATGCTGGTGCCCTTGTGGCTCCTTTGCCCTGAGCCCACCCAAAGGACATCTGTGATGAGGGAGAACTGAGGCACTGCTCAGTATCCCTGAGACTTCTGAGGCAAGATTTCCTGGCACTTGTCTGCATTGCTGAGGGACAGAAGTGAGCTCATGAGTGGCTGTACAGGTGGGAGAAGGCCTGGGGACAGGCAGTGTCAGCCTCTGACATCAGCCCCTCCAACATTATACCCTCAAGGCAGACAGATGCAGATGTCAGCAATGTCCCACCTCTCTCAAGGGGACAGTGACTGGTTTTTCTTCCTCTCTGAAGCAGACTGCGACATAGGTGTGTGGCGTCATATGAGTGTGTTACCTATACAAAGAAGTAATCTACAGCAGGATACAAAAAAGGGAAATGAAAAATAAAACCAACAAGTCAGCAGCAGCATTTGTGCAGGGGCTGCCTTGCAATATAGGACAAAGGCAAGCCTGCAGGTCTGTAGAAAACGGATTTAAAGGCAAAAAACAAGGAATTTGGAAGCAAGGGGGGAAAAGAAGGAAAGAAAGACAAGGGAAGGTTTGGGAAGGGAAGGTTTGGGAAGGTTTGGGAAGGGAAGGTTTGGGAAGGGAAGGGAAGGTTTGGGAAGGGAAGGTTTGGGAAGGGAAGGTTTGGGAAGGGAAGGGAAGATTTGGGAAGGGAAGGTTTGGGAAGGAAGGTTTGGGAAGGTTTGGGAAGGTTTGGGAAGGGAAGGTTTGGGAAGGGAAGGGAAGGTTTGGGAAGGGAAGGTTTGGGAAGGGAAGGTTTGGGAAGGGAAGGTTTGGGAAGGGAAGGTTTGGGAAGGTTTGGGAAGGTTTGGGAAGGTTTGGGAAGGTTTGGGAAGGGAAGGTTTGGGAAGGAAGGTTTGGGAAGGTTTGGGAAGGGAAGGTTTGGGAAGGGAAGGAAGGTTTGGGAAGGTTTGGGAAGGTTTGGGAAGGTTTGGGAAGGTTTGGGAAGGTTTGGGAAGGGAAGGGAAGGGAAGGGAAGGGAAGGGAAGGGAAGGGAAGGGAAGGGAAGGGAAGGGAAGGGAAGGGAAGGGAAGGGAAGGGAAAGGAGGAAAGGGGAAAGGAGGAAAGGAAAGAAAGAAGGGAAGAAAGAAGGAAAGAAAGAGAGAAAAGAAATAAAAATAAAGAAAGAAAGAAAGGAAAGAAAGGAAAGAAGGAATGAAAGACAGAAAAGAGAAAGACAGAAAGACAGAAAGACAGAAAGACAGAAAGACAGAAAGACAGAAAGACAGAAAGAAAGAAAGAAAGAAAGAGAAAGAAAGAAAAAGAAAGGGATCAATTTTTAATAAAATGCCTCCCCAGTTTTTAATCCAATTTCACTTCCAAGAGGCAGGTTGCCTCCTGGGTCAGCTGTCAGCTCCAAGGGCAGTTTCAGCTGCCCAAGGGTAGATCAATAATATAAATAGAAATTGTAAAGGTAAAAGTCTTGAAAATGGGTAAGAATGACCTTGATAGCTGAAATGCAAACCGCCACCACCACAAAACAAAACAAAAAAAAAAAAAACAAAAACCCAAAACCAAAGAAAAAGGAAATAGTATTGAGTATAGCTGACATGAGAGACTTAAATTGTGTCTTCTAAAATAAAAATTTCAGGTTTGATAATATGAATAAAACTACAAGCAAAAATTCTGAGGAGTAAAAGTCTGCCTAGCCTGCAGCTGAGCTGAAACCTCTCTAGGAAGCAGCTGAAAATGAGGCCGGATTTCCTTTCATGAGAGCATGCACCACTGTTTCAAGACCATTGCTTTAATGGTGAGTGTTTTGCTGATTAAAGACCAGTGGGAGTGAGTGGAAACTGATGCCCATAGGAAAATTAGCTAAAGCCTGATCTAAACAAGAAAAGCAAGGTATTCTGTGACTCCTAATGACATTGAGATGTCCCTTTCACTAACTGCATGAACTTTAGCTGGCATTTGTCCTGACAAAATGTGTACTGGAAATGTCTTAAATAGCCTATTCACATTTGTTTTCAAGATCTATGTTATAAAAGCCTTCAGCTTAGCTGGCTGGGGAACTGTGAAGACAGGTCATCCACGGTTCTTAGACCCTTTTGATGGGAATGGAAAAGCAAGCAAACCTCCTTGTGAACAGGTATTTAATAAGACAATCCCTGGTGTGGAAACATGAGTGTACTTGGAAATCACTTTCCGCTCCATTTTCAGCCTGCTCTTCCTATTTGGTGGTGCCCTCAGGCTGAGATTGCATTTAATCCATTTTTGGGAGCACAGTTAGGGCTTAGTTAAGGAGCAGGGGAAAAAAAATCACAAAACACAAAACACAAAACAAAGAACATGAAGGGACAAAGCCAGACTTGAATCCTGTTCTCTTCACTCATTTCAAAGAGATTTGAGGTTTTTTTCCAAAAAGAAAAATATTTTCTTTCTCAAATCATACAAGCCAGAAACAGAAAGTCCCTGTCAAATACTATGGATGCATTCTCATTGATCTTCAGCATGAATTATAGCTTTATGTTATGCCAGTCCCACACAGAACCAGGCATCGGTGTATCAATAGACTTCTGCTGTGGTCTGCAAATTACTACTAATGCCACTGCAAGCTTTTCTACTATTATTTTTCTTTGTATTGATTAAATGTAAATTATTAAGGAAAGTAGCAGGAAATTCCAAAGCAGCAGATGATGGTCTCTGTAACTAGAAGCTGCTTGTCACTGAATGTGATACTTCTGACCTTATAATTTGATGTAATGCTTATAATCCAGAATACTCCTCTAGGAGTCTATCATTTAGGATCTGAATGCCTAGCCAGGCACACTAGAGAGGGGGTGAGAAAATCCATTTGCCAAAAGGAGAAGAGATAAATCTTGAAGTGGCAGCAACCAGAACAGTGTTTCCATTTAGTTGTATCTATGAATAAAAAGAGATAAGGGGAAGTCAAGGAAGTTGAAATTTAAATGGGTTACAGAATACAGAATACAGAACTAACCAGGTTGGAAAAGACCTTTGGGATCACTGAGTCCAACCTATCACTCAACACCATCTAATCAACTAACCCGTGGCACTAAGTCTAAGCTAATTTAAAATGCATTTATTTATTTGTTTGTTTTTCTTCAGCGGACCCCTATGGGAAGTAGTATTCCAATAGGACTATAGAGAAAAGTGATTCCTTTAGCAAGTATTCCAAAACATATTGACTGTTTTACAGTGAGTGGTGTTTTGCTTTACATCTGGAGCTGCATATGAGTAAGTCCTTCTAATTTCCACAATTCTAGTTATAAAAGAAAGTGGAATTTTTATGGAATTCTTGAGAGTGCCACTTCTTCAGGAACTTGATCAACAAAACTCTAATCACAACCCTCCAAACTGCCTCTGCCTCTCCTCCTGGGGCATAGAGCTTTGTCGTAGTTTGGGCTGGGTGTCCTCTGCTACAGGGGTGTTTCCTGTGTCCAGAAGTCCAACCCAGTGATTGGACACAGGAAATTAGGTTATTTCCTACCATGATCCCTTGCACCACTATAAGTTTCACGGCGGGGTCTGGCACTTCCTCTTTTCCTTCCTCCTCGCCACCCGGTAACTGGGGGAGAGATCTCCCGCCCATGAGCCTGGTTAGGCCCAAGGCCACGGGGGGATGGGCAGTCTCAGATCTGGCCAGCTGAGACTAGCCTAGCAGTGGGGGGGGGGGGGGGAAGGAGGAGCCCTGGGGGTTTTGGGTACACCCTCAGGTAGGGATGGGATTCCTCTGGGTCTGTTTTGGTTTCTCTCTCTTGTCACTGTGTTTCTAGTTCTCTGCACGCACTCACTGTTCTATATAAACTTTCCATCACTTTTGCAATCTGTTTGTCTGAGTCGTTATTTCTGCGCGTGGTGGGGAGGGGGTCTGCCCCAACCCATTACAAGCTTCTTCCTTCTCTTCTCTTCTGTAATACTCTGACCTTTTAAACTTCTTGTGGTGGTTCAGGAATGCCCCAGGGGGTCCAATCCAATGGGTGGGCACAGGAAGCCAGGTATTTCATCTCATAATGCCCTGCTCCTCTTTAAAACATCAGTGGGGGGGTCCTGATTTCCTCTTTCTTCCCTCACCACTGCCTGGTAAATGGGGTAAACCACCTCATGGCCCCTCTTGGGCCTGGCTAGGCGCAAGGGTGGGGGCAAGGTGGGGAGAAAGAGCCCTGGGGGTTTTAGATGTACCCCCAGGTGGGGGTGTGATGCTTTTGGGTGTTTTGGGATCTCTCTCTTTTGTCACTGTGTTTGTGGTTCTCTGTAAAACTGTCATTGTTTTTCCATTTAAACTTTCCACCATTTTTGCAATCCATTTGTCTGAGTCTTTTTTTGCCAGTGGTGGGGGAATTGGTCTCTTAACCTACCACACTTGTCCAGAAAAGCATGCATATTAAAAAGTCTGACCCTGCTAGGCACTCTCTGGGATGCTGGATCACCTCTAGAAGCAGGAGACCACAGACCAGCTCAGTTGGGAGTGTGCTTCTGTTCTGTGCTTGACTCTTTCTTAGAGAGTCAGAGTAGACACATGTGATGATGCAGTAACCAGTTTTTAAGAACAGCGTTACAAGCTTTATTTAGGTTTGGAGGCAGTAAAACAAGAGGAGGGCTTAGCTATGTGGGTGACTCTCCTTTTACTGAAGATTATTTGGGAAGCTATTGTTCTCTTAAAAAGCTGGTTAGGTTGGAGTCTGAAATGGAGTGTCTTTATATATTCTAAATTGGCAGTGAAAGATTATGAATTAACTTTGTGACTTCTGATTAGTAGAGTGAATGGCAATGTTCAGTGGCCATAAAATAGAAATTCTGCCTAAAATCTCAGTGCTGTTCAATGAAGAATTAATTATTAGTCTGCTGAGATGTCTTTTAACACTCTTGCTGATTTTGATCTGAAAGAGAAGGAGGCAGTTTTCAGCTGCAAAATTCATATGCAATAAATAAATAAAAGAATGGATGCTCTTATGTTCTATAACATGGCAGCTGTAGATTATTTGGCCTTTAAAATGAGCTCTTTTCCAATTCTTTGCTTTGGAGCCAGTCTCTTCTTAGTACCTTTGCCTTCTCACTATTCCCATCTATTCCTGTGTATTGAGCTCTTAACCTTCCTGGACCATCTCTGTTTTGCAGGTCCAAAGGTTTCCACTTGGTTTTCAGAGTGAAGCATTCCAGATAAGGCAAAAAGAAGTCAACAAAGCATAACACAGCTTAAACAGTGAAAATCTGTCATGGTCTCATGCCTGAGACTGAAAAACTGGCAGATGTGTACCACTTCAAACAGTATTAAAGTAGTGATAAAGTAAACCAAGTGCATATTACTAGCAAATCTAAAATAAATGTTAAACTTCGAATAAATCTTTGACATATATCATAGAAACATACAATCAATAAGGTTGGAAAAGACCTCAAAGATCATCAAGCCCAATCTGTCACCCAACACTTCATGACTACTAGACCATGGCACCAAGTGCCACATCCAATCCCTTCTTGAACACCTCCAGGGTTGGTGATTCCACCACCTCCCTGGGCAGCACATTCCAATGGTTAACAACTCTCTCTGGGAAGAACTTTCTCCTCACCTCCAGCCTAAACCTCCCCTGGTGCAGCTTGAGACTGTGTCCTCTTGTTCTGGTGCTGGTTGCCTGGGAGCAGAGACCAACCCCCACCTGGCTACAACCTCCTTTCATGTAGTTGTAGACAGCAAGAAGGTCTCCCCTGAGCATCCTCTTCTCCAGGCTAAGCAACCCCAGCTCCCTCAGCCTCTCCTCACAGGGCTGTGCTCGAGGCCTCTCCCCAGCCTCGTTGCCCTTCTCTGGACACGTTCAAGAGTCTCAATGTCCTTCTTAAAATGAAGGTCCCAGAACTGGACACAGGACTCAAAGTGTGGCCTAACCAGTGCTGAGTACAGGGGCAGAATACTTTCCCTGCTCCTGCCGGCCACACTATTCCTGATCCAGGCCAGCATGTCATTGGCTTTCTTGGCCACCTGGACACACTGCTGGCTTATGGTCAGTCTGCTATCAGTGAGTACCCCCAGGACCCTTTCTGCCTGGCTGCTCTCCAGCCACTCTGACCCCAGCCTGTAGCACTGCATGGGGTTGTTGTGACCAAAGTGCAGCACCCAGCACTTGGACTTGTTGAATACCATCCTGTTGGACTCTTCCAATCTGTCCAGCCTGTCAAGGTCCCTCTGCAGAGTCCTTCTACCGTCTAATAGGTACTCCTGCCCCCATCTTGGTGTCATCTGCAAATTTACTGATGACTGACTCAATCCCCTCATCCAGATCATCAATAAAGATATTGAACAGGGTGGGACCCAGCACTGATCACTGAGGGACACCACTAGTGCCTGACCACCAGCTGGATGTGGCACCATTCACCACCACTCTCTGGCTCGGCCCTCCAACCGTTTCCTAACCCTGTGTTAATGCCAAACACTGTTATAAGCACACAACAGTATATGAAGCAAGGTGCACATAAATACCATTTCTACAGCTGACATGATTTGAACTGATGTAGATGGCACGAGAATGTGTCAAGACTGAAGGATGATGAAAAAAGTTTCACTATCTTTTGGCAGCTGTGGGAGAATATATATTTTTAATAGAAATCATTGCAATTAGCAGCTTCAGGGCTCAGTGGCTCTTCTTGCAGGACCTGTTTTGTTTTGTTTTGTTCTTGTAAGTGTTTCTCAAAGTGATACTCTATTCCTGCAGAACTGCTGCTGTTCTCTCTACTTGTCATCACTCCTTTCATGAGTGTCAAGTCTTTAGCATTAGCTACATATTCAGCAGTATTTGGAGACTTCCGCAGTATTTTTGAGCTTTGTCAGAACAAATTAAAGAGATTATCCAGTATAGTTTACTTACACAATGATCCTTTTCCATTCTTGGCCAATCTCCATTCTGGTCTGCTTGGCAAGCAGTCTTTTTGATCTTTAGAAGCTGATATTTTTATATCTAAAATATCTTCACCCTTCCTTTTGTCTTCCATGCAGTACTGGGAGACTGATCTAACCCTTGGTGCAAACTACAGGAGCCTGAGGGCATGCAAATTTATGGTGTCAGGAAGGGTGCCCTGTGGACTTGCTGAAAATTCCAAGGACCCCATTGTGCTCCAGCTCTGCATCTGATGAACACAAAACTTCTTTTGTGACAATCTCTGTCAAAATTCTCCAAAGCGTCCTTCTTGTGGTGGAGAGATATTGTAAATATCTATCTCTCTGCAGGCAACAGGATTACTCTGGAAAGGAATAGAATAGAATAGAATAGAATAGAATAGAATAGAATAGAATAGAATAGAATAGAATAGAATAGAATAGAATAGAATAGAATAGACCAGGTTGGAAGAGACCTTTGAGGTCATCAAGTCCAAACTGTCATCCAACACTATCCAATCAACTAAACCATGGCACCAAGCACCCCATCCAGTCTCTTCCTAAACACCTCCAGTGATGGTGACTCCATCAGCTCCTTGGGCAGCACATTCCAATAGCCAATCACTCTCTCTATGAAGAACTTCTTCCTAACATCCAGCCTAAACCTCCCCTGGCACGGCTTGAGATTGTGTCCTCTTGTTCTGGTGCTGGTTGCCTGGGAGAAGAGACCAACCTCCACCTGTCTACAACCTCCCTTCAGGGAGTTGTAGAGAGCAATAAGATCTCCCCTGAGCCTCCTCTTCTTCAGGCTAAGATGTGACTTGCTAATTTGGCTTAGAAAATTAGTCACATACTGATTAACCTGAATATCCTAAAGTGTTTTTGGACTTTTTTTCCCTGCTACCTTTTGTCTACTGGTTATCAATAGCACAGTAATAAGGACTCTGAAACCTGTAGTTTTTGTTGGTGCTGTTATCATGAGAGAAAAAGGCCAAAGCTTATGCTCTGGAGTTACTTCACATTGATACACAACACCAAGGCTAAGACTTTCAAAGTCCCCTGCACAAAAGATGTTATTTTACACTGGATCGGGGAGAGCATCTGTGGTGGGTTGAAATTCCCTCCCCTTCCCCCCCAGCATTAATTTTGCAGGCCAGCTCAGCTGGAAGCAAATGGAATTGTACAGGCAAAACCACACTCTACAATGGAATGCAATGAATATGTACAGAACATCCAGGATTTACAATACATTACAGATATTTACAATTAACAAACACCACGAGAACTCCGCTGGTCAAGAGACCAGGGAACATTTCTCTCTGCCCCCTCTCCCCACCCCATCCCAAAGGGAGAAAGGAGTAAAGTTGCTGTCATATTTAACAAAAACAATGTAGCTGAGGTCAAGCAGAAGCAGGTTAGTATTCCCTCCAGAGCAAGGAAGTGAGGAGAGGAGACTCAAGGAGACTCAACGAGAGGAGACTTAAGGACAGGAAATTCAAGGAGAGGAGAAGAGACTAGAGGAGAAGAGACTCGAGGAAAGGAGACTCCAGGTGAGGAGACTTGAGGAGAGTAGGGGAGGTTCGGAGAGGAGAGGAGAGGTTCAGAGAGGAGAGGTTCAGAGAGGAGAGGAGAGGTTCAGAGAGGAGAGGTTCAGAGAGGAGAGGTTCAGAGAGGAGAGGAGAGGTTCGGAGAGGAGAGGTTCGGAGAGGAGAGTTTCAGAGAGGAGAGGTTCAGAGAGGAGAGGAGAGGTTCAGAGAGGAGAGGTTCAGAGAGGAGAGGTTCAGAGAGGAGAGGAGAGGTTCAGAGAGGAGAGGTTCAGAGAGGAGAGGAGAAGTTCGGAGAGGAGAAGTTCAGTGAGGAGAGGTTCGGAGAGGAGAAGTTCAGAGAGGAGAGGAGAGGAGAGGTTCGGAGAGGAGAGGGAGAGGTTCGGAGAGGTTCGGAGAGGTTCGGAGAGGTTCGGAGAGGTTCGGAGAGGTTTGGAGAGGAGAGGTTCGGAGAGGAGAGGAGAGCAGAGGAGAGGAGAGGAGAGGAGAGGAGAGGAGAGGAGAGGAGAGGAGAGGGGGAGAGGAGGGGGAGGGGAGGGGAGAGGAGAGGACCCCCAGAATTGTTTTGGTACAGCCAGTCTTATGGTAGATATCTCTCCAATGAAATTGTTTAGAAATATCTCTATTTTCCTTTTCACACCCAATAATGATTTATTTGCATTTTATTACTTTTCTCCTCATGATCTGTGAAAAAAATTTAAAGACATAGCCTAAAACTACCACTGCAGCTTCCTGGTTTGATAGGTAGATATGTGCAATTTGACAAACCTGCTTTGATTGGTATCAAAATCCAAACTGTGTACTTTGAAGGGGTGAAGAAAGCAGAGGGCAGCATGAACACTTCCCAAGTTTTGGGAAGACAGTAAGAATAATCTTAAATTTGGGCCATCTCTAGGAAGAATGACTGACTGAAGTATCATATATTAGACATAGGTATCAGGCTTGGTTGCAAATCTATTCCAGCACAGTGATTTGCTTCAGACAGACTTTCCTGATAAAGTGAATCCCTGCAAGCTGCCTCTCTCACATTGCTAGGTACCACTATCTTCTGTTTCTCACTCCCTTGTGCATAAAGTCAAACAGAGCTTTGCTGTGCAAACACCCAACTAATGAAAACTCTGGTACTTCCATGAAAGCTTGATACTATGAAAACCTCAGAACAAGAAAAGCAAATTTTGCAAAGACAGATTTCCTTTGCAGAAAGATAGTGGTGGAAAATAAGACCTCACCATAGGAAGGGATTAAGGACAGTTGACAAAATAATAATGAATTGTTAGGCAATAAAGTGATCAAAGAGCCTAGTTAGCAACAGAAGTAATTGTGTTCTGTTTGTCTAAGCACAGTCTTTGTCTGCTGTATGATACAAAGAGTAATTGCAACTGGCATGATTTTAACCTCCAGTCTCCTGAGACATCATTGAAAGTAAGGTTGTATGGTGCCTTAGCCTTGACAAAGAAAAAGCTCATGTTTTAAGTAGGAAGCATTAAGATGCAACTGTGCCCCCCCTGAAGGTCGCTGAAAGTGAAGTCAATTCACTCAGCATATTGGTTTGAGTTCTCAGGAAAGGAGCACAGTGCTCAGATTTACTCCTGGGGTTTACTTAATACTGCTGACACTGAGCATGCAACTAGCCAGCCAGCAGGAAGGCCGCCATATGAGCTGCAGCTAAGAGTCAGGTATGAGAGTCAGAAGTGAGAGAAGACAAGAAGGTGCTTTCTTAAGAAGGTAATTTTCCACGTATCTTAAATCTTTTAGGAACACCCTTAACTTAATCAGGGTGATCATGAAAGATATTTCACCATTAAAATTTTTTGTTACTAGGTGTAGAGGTAAACAACAGAGGAAGAGAAACAACTAACTGAACTTCTGTGATGCCTTCTTCCCCAATCTTTTTTCTGTGACCTATAGAGTAGGAGCTGTTTTGTGCTGCTGATAGCATCTGACCATTGAATGGCTGACAAAGGCAGAACCCCCTTCTTTCAGTGCAGTATATTTCTCACTCTTAGAAAAAAAGAAATATACTACCACAAGGTGCATCCCTAGGTGCAGATATAAGGTCAAGCCAGCATATCAAATAGTGATTTATTGGACTATACAAAGCTGAGAAGGAGAGACAAGAACAATGCGGGAATAAGAAAGATACAGAGAATTATTCCCTCATGAAAAACTGGTTAATACTAATTTATGCTACTAGGAAAGTAGGAGGGGTAGCTGCAGTATTGAGACTAGGAAGATTGCAACCTCAAGGCTGAGAAAGCCAAAAAGTGTTGTCTGTGACAAGCTGGGGAAAGCTGGGTGTTCATTAGACTCTAGGGTGATGTTAGTAATCAAACATTTTAATGCAAGAAGATTGTGTCCTCCCCATACTCTCTAGTATGAGAAAGTTTAACATCTTCCTCAGCAGCCTGTGCCCTGCTTCTATAACTCATGGCACCTTTCTTGCCCTTTGATGAAAAGCTGCATATCTGAATCTCTTACTTTTCTCTGACTGACTTCAATGCTTACTGATTTATGTATTCTCTAGTCCCACAGCTGGATCTTCCCAGCTTCTCAGGCATAGAAGTTTCCATGGTAACCTTGTGAGTGAAGGTAAAACCGTGGTGGGAATCAGCATTAAGCCAACAAGCCACCAATGAACAGAAACACTGTGCAGGAACTCTCAGCTTTCTGAGCTGCACTTGCATCTTTTCTAGTTTGTCACTATTGGCCTGCGTTTCCTTTCCAGACCTAAATCAGCATCCTAACTATAGAACAGAACAGAACAGAACAGAACAGAACAGAACAGAACAGAACAGAACAGAACAGAACAGAACAGAACAGAACAGAATAGAATAGAATAGAATAGAATAGAATAGAATAGAATAGAATAGAATAGAATAGAATAGAATAGAATAGAATAGAATAGAATAGAATAGAATAGAATAGAATTAACCAGGCTGGAAAAGACCTTTGAGATCATTGAGTCCAACCTATCACCCACCACCATTTAATCAACTAAACCATGTCACCAAGTGCCTCATCCAGGCTCTTCCTAAATACCTCCAGTGATGGTGACTCCACCACCTCCTTGGGCAGCACATTCCAATGGCAAATATCTCTTTCTATGAAGAACTTCTTTCTAACCTCCAGCCTAAACCTCCTCTGGCACAGCTTGAGACTGTGTCCTTTTGTTCTGGTGCTGGGTGCCTGGGAGAAGAGACCAACCCCCACCTGGCTACAACCTGCCTTCAGGTAGTTGTAGATAGCAATAAGGTATCCCCTGAGCCTCCTCTTCTCCAGGCCAAACAATCCCAGCTCCCTCAGCCTCTCCTCATAGGGCTGTGCTTGACACCTCCCCCCAGCCTCGTTGCCCTTCTCTGGACACATTCACGTGTCTCAATGTCCTTCTTAAATTGAGGAGCCCAGAACTGGACACAGTACTCAAGGTGTAGATAACAGTAAGACTGAAAGAAAGTTAATTGACTAGCTCTGTGGCATATTTTGGAGAATGGCAGCAGTGGAGATGCAAAACCATATCTATGGTTAAGCAGGATTATCAAAATCAGAGTGTCTACAATGACTCCCACAGACAGTATCACAGTATCACAGTATCACTTAGGTTGGAAAGGACCTCGGGGATCGTCGAGTCCAACCTATCAACACAGACCCCATGACTAGACCATGGTACCAAGTGCCACGTCCAATCTCCCCTTGAACGCCTCCAGGGTCGATGACTCAACCACCTCCCTGGGCAACCCGTTCCAATGCCGAATGACTCGCTCGGTGAAGAACTTCCTCCTCACCTCCAGCCTGAACCTCCCCTGGCACAGCTTGAGACTGTGTCCCCTCTGATTACCTGTTTTAACCTGATTACAGTTTTAAGGTGTATGTAGCACTGTTCCATAAACTCAACATTTTTCATGTTGACAGACTTCCTTTGCTATCTCAGGCAAATTCACTATAAATAAGTCACTATTAGGTGTAAAAAGGAAAACAAAAGGTTATTCTAAGCAAACTCATTGGGCAAAATGTGTGGGATAGACGCAGCTGTACCATTACAGTCTTTCATCTTTCACTTCAATTTCCATTCCCATTCCTTTTTTTTGTTCTCTGGCTTGGTTGTTGTCCTGGGAAGATAATAACACTTCTGGCTGGCCTTGAAGATAAGAGCTGACATTCCTTCCTCTCAACTCCTCTTTTTAGAATAGAATAGAATAGAATAGAATAGAATAGAATAGAATAGAATAGAATAGACCAGGTTGGAAGAGACCTTCAAGATCATCGCGTCCAACCTATCAACTAATCGAACACCACCTAATCACCCAAACCATGGCACCAAGCACCCCATCAAGTCTCCTCCTGAACACCTCCAATGATGGTGACTACACCACCTCCCCAGACAGCCAATTCCAATGGGTAATCACTCTCTCTGTGCAGAATTTCTTCTTAACATCCAACCTAAACCTTCCCTGGAGCAGCCTGAGACTGTGTCCTCCTGTTCTGGTGCAGGTTGCCTGGGAGAAGAGTCCAGCCTCTGCCTGTCTACAACCTCCCTTCAGGGAGTTGTAGAGAGCAATAAGGTCACCCCTGAGTCTCCTCTTCTGCAGGCTAAGCAACCCCAGCTCCCTCAGTCTCTCCTCATAGGGTTTGTGTTCCAAACCCCTCCCCAGCTTTGTTGCGCTTCACTGGACTTGTTCCAGCAAGTCAACATCTTTCCTAAACTGAGGGGCCCAGAATTGGACACAGGACTCAAGGTGTGGTCTAACCAGTGCTAAGCATACACAGGAGAATGACCTCCCTGCTCCTGCTGGCCACACTGTTCCTGATGCAGACCAGGATGCCATTGGCCCTCCTGGCTGCCTAGGCACACTGCAGACTCATGTTCAGCCGAGCAGTACCCAAAGGTCCCTCTCTGCCTGGCCACTCTGCAGCCACTCTGACCCAAGCCTGTAGCTCTGCATGGGGTTGTTGTGGCCAATGTGCAGAACCCAGCACTTGGATGTGCTCAATCTCATGCTGTTGGATTCTGCCCATCTGTCCAGCCTGTCAAGGTCCCTCTGCAAAGCCTCCAGCAGATCAACTCCTGCTTGGTGTTGTCAGCAAATTTACTGATGATGGACTCAATGCCCTCATCCAGATCATCAATAAACATGTTAAAGAACATGGGGCCCAGCACTGATCCTTGGGGCACACCACTAGTGACTGGCCGCCAGCTGGATGCGGCACCATTCACCACCACTCTCTGAGCTCGGCCCTCCAGCCAGTTCCTAACTTAACACAATGTGCTCCTGTCCATGCCAGGGGATGACAACTTGGCCCACAGTTTGCTGTGGGAGACAGTGTCAAAGGCCGTGCTGAAGTCCAGGTAGACTTCATCCACAGGCCTCCCCACATCCACCAGGCAGTCAACTGATCATAGAAGGAGATCAGGTTGGTCAGGCAGGACCTGCCCTTCCTAAATCCATGCTGGCTGGGCCTGATCCTTTGGCCATCCTGTAAGTGCTGTGTGTTTGCACTCAAGATGACCTGTTTCATAATCTTGCCTGGCACTGAGGTCAGGCTGACAGGCCTATAATTCCCTGACTCATCCAACTGGCCCTTCTTGTGGATGGGCACCACCTTGGCCAGCTTCCATTCCTCTGGGACTTCTCCAGTGAGCCAGGACTGCTGAAAAATGGTGGAGAGCAGCCTGGCCATCTCATCTGCCAGCTCTCTCAGCACCCTAGGGTGGATCCCATCTGGTTCCATGGACTTGTGGGGCTCCAAGCTGCTGAGGAGAGCTCCAACTACCTGCTCCTGGAACATAGGGAAACTATGCAGCTCCCTGGCTCCTTCTGCCAGCTCTGCAGGCCAGCTGTCTGGAAGACATTCTGTCCTGCTAGTTAAAATTGAGGCAAAGAAGGTGTTAAGTACCTCTACCTTTTCCTCATCCTTTGATACAACATTCCCCTCTGTGTCAACCAAGGAGTGGAGGTTGTCCTTGCCCTTCCTCTTGCTATTAATATATTTATAGAAAGGCTTTTTCTTGTCCTTCGTGGCAGAGGCCAGTCTAAGCTCCAAATGTGTTTTTGCCTCCCTAATTTTCTTCCTACATGACCTAGCAATATCCTTAAACATTTCATGGGTTGCCTCCCCTTTCTTCCAAAGATGATATACCCTCTTTTTTCCCCTTAGTTCTTTTAGAAGTTCATTACCCATCCGGGCTGGCCATCTGCCCCGGCAGTTCATCTTCCGGCACATTGGCACAGCCTGTTCCTGCACCTTCAAGAGTTCTTTCTTGAAGTAGGCCAATCTCTCCTGGACCCCTTTGTTTTTAAGGGCTGTTTCCCAAAGAACCTTCTGAGTTAGTTCCTTGAGTAGCCTGAGGTCTGTCCTCTGGAAGTCCAGAGCGGAGGTCTTCTTGCTACCCCTCTTAGATTGACCAGTAGAAGGTGGGAGGAGGTTTTGGGGGGGCAGTAGAGCAGCTTCCCTGGTCTCTGGGGGAACCAGAGGGGTCCAGGGGGATTTCTGTGTTGTTTGTTAATTGTAAATGCCTGTATAATACTCTAAATACTGCATATTTGGTACTTATTCATTGCATTCCATTGTAGAGTGCAGTTTTTGCTTGTAAATGCATCTTTCATTTGCTTCCAACTGAGTTGGTTGTGCTAAGTTAATGCTGATGGGAAACTTCAATCCACCACAGCTCTATAAATTTATCTGCAAAATCTCTCACTTCTTCTTTCTTCCCTCACCGCTCCCATGGGAGATGCTCCCTATCTGGTAATGGAAGGGTAGTCATCTCAAGGCCTCTTAGGCCTGGGTAGGCCTAATGCCAGAAGGAGAAGGGGAAGGGCAACCTCAGATCTGGCCATCCGAGATCAACCTAACAGTGGAGTGGGAGAAGAAAGAGCCCTGGGAGTTTGGGGTATATATGGAAGAAAAGAATGTGCTGGGAAACTTCTGGGTATGCTGTAAGGGACTCTGTATGCTTTGGGTTTCCTTTTGTCACTGTGCTTGTAGCTCTCTGTAAAACACTCACTGCTTTTCCATTTAAACTTTCCTTCACTTCTGCGATCCATTTGTGAGTTTGAAAGGGGCAGAAGTGGATGTGCTTGGCCCCAAACCAGGACAAATACATAAAATATACATTTTATTACAGGCTTCTGCCACCTCTCCAGGCAACATGCACCAATGTTAGTAAATAGATGCATACAGGGTTGGTTGATGGGTTGGACGTGATGATCTTGAAGATCTCTTCCAACCTGGTCTATTCTATTCTATTCTATTCTATTCTATTCTATTCTATTCTATTCCATTCCATTCCATTCCATTCCATTCCATTCCATTCCATTCTATTCTATTCTATTCTATTCTATTCTATTCTATTCTATTCTATTCTATTCTATTCTATTCCATTCCATTCCATTCCATAGTTTCATAGTTTCATAGTTTCATAGTTTCATAGTTTCATAGTTTCATTCAGGGTTGGAAGGGACCACAAGGATCATCTAGTTCCAACCCCCCTGCCATGGGCAGGGAAACCCCACACTAGATCAGGCTGGACAGAGCCTCATCCAGCCTGCTCTTAAACACCCCCAGGGACGGGGCCTCGACCACCTCCCTGGATAACCCATTCCAGGGTCTCACCACTCTCATGGTGAAGAACCTCCTCCTCACATCTAGCCTGAATCTCCCCACCTCCAGCTTCATTCCATTCCCCCTAGTCCTATCACTACCTGACATCCTGAGCAGTCCCTCCCCAGCCTTCCTGTAGGCCCCCTTCAGATACTGGAAGGCCACAATTAGGTCACCTGGGAGCCTTCTCTTCTGCAGACTGAACAGCCCCAACTCCTTCAGTCTGCTCTCATAGGAGAGGTGCTCCAGCCCTCTGATCATCCTTGTGGCCCTTCTCTGGACACGTTCCAGCACCTCCACATCCCTCTTGTAATAGGGGCTCCAGAACTGGACACAGTACTCCAGGTGGGGTCTCACCAGGGCTGAGTAGAGGGGAGGATCACCTCCCTCGACCTGCTAGCCACACTTCTCCTGATGCAGCCCAGGATCTGATTGGCCTTGCGGGCTGCAAGTGCACATTGGGAGCTCATGTTGAGCTTTTTGTCCACCAGCACCCCCAAGTCTCTCTCCTCAGGGCTACTTTCCAGCCAGTCACTGCCCAGCCTGGATTTGTGCCCGGGATTGCCTCGACCCAGATGCAGGACCCTGCACTTGCTCTTATTGAACTTCATGAGGTTGGCTTGTGCCCACCTCTCCAGCCTGTCAAGGTCCCTCTGGATGGCCTCCCTTCCCTCCAGTGTGTCTGCTGCACCACACAGCTTGGTGTCATCAGCAAACTTGCTGAGGGTGCACTCAATGCCACTGTCCATGGCACCCACAAAGATGTTGAACAAGACAGGTCCCAGGACTGATCCCTGAGGGACTCCGCTTGTCACTGGCCTCCACTGGGACATGGAGCCATTGACAGCCACTCTTTGGGTGCGGCCATCAAGCCAGTTCCTTATCCATCTAGTGGTCCACCCATCAAACCCATGTGTCACCAGTTTGGAGACCAGGATGTGGTGCGGGACAGTGTCAAAGGCTTTGCTCAGGTCTAGGTAAATGACATCAGTTGCTCGCCCCTCATCTATTAATGTTCCATTCCATTCCATTCCATTCCATTCCATTCCATTCCATTCCATTCCATTCCATTCCATTCCATTCCATTCCATTCCATACATTCATCCACCTTGAAATAAACAAAGCCTACCATATTTTATGCCTACCCATGCAAGCAGGAGCTCCTGCACAGCACAGAAGGCCCCAAAGCCCCTGTTTCTCATCACAGCCCAGTACACCCAGCTGGTGGGCTGCTGAGTGCCCAGATGTGGGTATGCTGCAGCTGTCTTACTGAGCTAGTGCTGCTGTCCCTGGAGGATGTGCTACTGCACCAGCTAGCATAGCAGGGAGAGGAGGACTTTGGCTCCAACTCAGCTGGTACCACACCTAATGAGTTCTTCAGTTTAGCCCAAGTTTGCACTCTTGCTTCATTTGAAACTGATTCTGCAATGCTCAGGGTGTGATCCTCTTCTTTCGCTGCTGCAGGGAGAAGAGCCATCACCTCACAGTAGTGTGCAGTTATAGGACAGAGAGGAGCCAGTGACTGGTGACCTTGTTTCCCAGATCTATGTACTCCTGGTAATGGGCTCACCTGATAATGCACTCTCAGCAGGAAGCTGTGAACCTTGGCAATTGCCACTTTTCCACAGCTTTGTCAGAGCTCAAGCAGCATGAGTATGTGGATTTGAAGCTGTATTTTCTTGTGCTTCTGCTCCCAGCAATCACTGTGGACTGAGCATGCATCTTGCCCAATATGGTAGGACTTCCTTGGACAAACTTTCTGTTACTGAATTAAGTTCTTTCAAAAAGATCCCTGGGCACCTAGAGGGGTGCTAGAATTTATCAAAAGAAGAAAACAGCCTACACTGTCCAAACAAAACATATTAGTAGCTCCCCTCCAGCAAAACCTGATGCAGCAACACCATCAATAGCATAGCGTCAAAACCCAATTGACCTAAGTGGCATTGTCAGGCAGACCTACACATTCAACCACAGCAGCTGTCCAAAGTGTACTTTTGTCTCTTTCCAAAATGCACTTTTTCAAGCATTGGGGAAAGGAAAGGAAAGGAAAGGAAAGGAAAGGAAAGGAAAGGAAAGGAAAGGAAAGGAAAGGAAAGGAAAGGAAAGGAAAGGAAAGGAAAGGAAAGGAAAGGAAAGGAAAGGAAAGGCAAGGCAAGGCAAGGCAAGGCAAGGCAAGGCAAGGCAAGGCAAGGCAAGGCAAGGCAAGGCAAGGCAAGGAAAGGCAAGGAAAGGCAAGGAAAGGCAAGGAAAGGCAAGGAAAGGCAAGGAAAGGCAAGGAAAGGCAAGGAAAGGAAAGGAAAGGAAAGGAAAGGAAAGGAAAGGAAAGGAAAGGAAAGGAAAGGAAAGGAAAGGAAAGGAAAGGAAAGGAAAGGAAAGGAAAGGAAAGGAAAGGAAAGGAAAGGAAAGGAAAGGAAAGGAAAGGAATAATAATAGAATTAACCAGGTTGGAAGAGACCTTTGACATCATCAAGTCCATCCTATGACCCAACACCATCTAATCAACTCAACCATGGCACCTAGTGCTTCACCCAGTCTCTTCTTAAGGACTTCCAGGGATGGTGACTTCACCACCTCCCTGGGCAGCACATTCCAATGGCCAATCTATCTTGCTGCGAAGAACTTCTTCCTAACATCCAGCCTAAACCTCCCCTGGCATAACTTGAGACTGTGTCCTCTTGTTCTGGTGCTAGTTGCCTGGGAGAAGAGACCAACCCCCACCTGGCTACAACCTCATTTCAGATAGTTATAGACAGTAGTATTCTTAAAGTACAGTGGGTCCTGATGGAGGTGTCTGCAGTCCCACTGTGCGAGCAGAGTTACTCTTGGCTCTGGCTTTGTACTGTTTGTCTGTGACCAGTGAAAGCATATGCAAGCAGTGAAAGAGGAATCACATTCAGACCTTTTCTGGCATTTATTCTTTCACAAATCTCAGTGTAGTTTCTAGTAACAATGCAAAGACTTGCATGCTCCTGCTGATTTTATAAGGTCATTCAGCAGCATTGTTTTTAAGGCTTATTTTGAAAGATTTTTATCTGCAGGTTCACTAATTCTCTTGCATGAGCCACTTAAACTCACAAATACAGGGTAATCTCAAGAAAAAAAAAAGTGCCCAAATAACTAAACATTACTTTATGATGAATTTGTGGAACTCAAGGGATACATGCAAGAGTGTAATTCAGATTTGTTTTAACTCTTATTTCTTAGTGCTTTGTCTATATTCTACACCAAAGGGAAGAGCAAATCTAGCTGTGGATCAGACTGGGGTGTCCCTGCAAGCCTGGAATATCCCCTTCCCTTGAAGGGCTGGGTACAGGTTAACAACAGATGTCATCAACAGACATGCCTGGTTTCCAAAGATACTCTTTGTTGTGGGAGCAAGTTATGAAGTTAAAGATGACTGTTTTTCCTGCTTTGAGACATACTGCTATGAAAAAGAGCTGTCAACAAACCAAGAAAGAAGTACTTTGGCCTAATGTCTTAATAGAATGTTTCTTCAGGTGCATGAATTATCTCATCATCTCTGAAGATGAATAGAGTATTAATAACTTTTAAACCTACTCATCACTGCAAGTGCTTCTTCCAGAAAGGAAGTAGTCTGACTGATATCAGGACAGCAATATGCAGGAAAATATCTGATCACATGAGGAGAGAGAGAGAGAGAGAGAAAGCCTTGCTATGGACAGCAGTGGGAAGTCTGGAAAAGACCTAACAAGAATGCATAATTACAGGGAAAGAAATTTTTCTCTCTGTTATCTGTCTGGCTTTTTATTCATTAATTCTGTCCTACTGGTATGTAATGCATTTGATCTGTGTTTGGTATGACCACACAGCCAACACAATGAGGAATGACTGATGCACTAAGCTGCAAACTTGTGTCTGCATCTGACAAGGATTAGTCAAGAGATGTAATGTGGAGGGTTGAAGTTTCCCCCCAACATTAACTTTTAGCCAGACCAACTCAGTTAGAAGCAAATGCTTCTATGGGGTTGCTGAAATGGGTGGTGCTGGTTGATGGAAGGCTGAACATGAGCCTGCAGTGTGCCCAGGTGGCCAGGAGGGCCAATGGCATACTGGCCTGCATCAAGAATAGTGTGGCCAGCAGGAGCAGGGAGGTCATACTGCCCATGTACACTGCACTGGTTAGGCCGCACCTCAAGTACTGTGGGCAGTTCTGGGCCCCTCAGTTTAGGAAGGACATTGACTTGCTGGAACGTGTCCCGAGAAGGGCAATAAAGTTGGTGAGGGGCCCTTTGAGGAGAGGCTGAGGGAGCTGGGGTTGCTTAGCCTGGAGAAGAGGAGGCTCAGGGGAGACCTCATTGCTCTCTCCAACTCCCTGAAGGGAGGTTGTAGCCAGGTGGGGGTTGGTCTCTTCTCCCAGGCAACCAGCACCAGAACAAGAGGACACAGTCTCAGGCTGCACCAGGGGAGGTTCGGGCTGGAGGTCAGGAGGAAGTTTTACACAGAGAGAGTGATTGCTCACTGGAATGGGCTGCCCGGGGAGGTGGTGGAGTCACCATCACTGGAGGTGTTCAGGAGGAGACTTGACAGGGTGCCATGGTTGCATGGGTTAGTTGATTAGGTGGTGTTGGATGATAGTTTGGATGCGATGATCTTGAAGGTCTCTTCCAACCTGTTCTGTTCTATTCTATTCTATTCTATTCTATTCTATTCTATTCTATTCTATTCTAAGTGAAGCTGTACTTACAAGCAAAAACTACACTGTACAATGGAATGAAATGAATGTGTACAAAATATACAGGAGTTACAATGTTATACAGATATTTGCAATTAGCAAACAACACAAAAGCCCCCCTGGTCAAAAGATCAGCAGAAAATGTTCAACTGCCCCTCCCCTCCCCCTCAAATCTCCTGTCCCAAGAGAGAGAAAGGAGTTGAGAGAAAGCAGTGGGTTAGACTTATGCCAAGGTCAGCCAGAAGCACGTTATCTCTCTCTCGAGCAAATCAAAACAGCCAAGATCAGAAGAGAAGAGGAAAGGAATGGGAAATCGGAAATGGGAAGAATTATTATGATACAGCTCCTCTTATCCCAGACATCTATCCAATGAATTTGTTTAGAATAATCTTTTGTTTTCCTTTTTGCACCCAATAGTGATTTATTTATATTTTTCTTCTTTTCTGCTCAAAATCTGCAGCTAAATTATAAAGGCATAGCCTACAACCACCACAGCAGAAAACACAACTGTTTTTTGTATTAAATGCTAGAGCATCCATTACTTCTTACAACAAGGGCTGGAAAAACCAAGCTGCATTTTTCTTCTGTATTGACTGACAAGTTTGTTGCTAGCATCACTCTGATTACTTGACCATAAAATGCATTTTTGTAGCTCTCTTGATCTGTGCTCTGATAAAAATGTGCAAACTATTGTGTAATGCTACTTGGGGAGTGCAAAGCAAGGCTCTGATTGTTAGAGTTAATTTATGCATTTGACAGAGTGACAGAGATAGAAATACACCAAGAGATCTAACAGAAAAGCATCCCATGAGAAGAGAAGAGAAGAGAAGAGAAGAGAAGAGAAGAGAAGAGAAGAGAAGAGAAGAGAAGAGAAGAGAAGAGAAGAGAAGAGAAGAGAAGAGAAGAGAAGAGAAGAGAAGAGAAGAGAAGAGAAGAGAAGAGAAGAGAAGAGAAATTAACCAGGTTGGAAAAGACCATCGAGATCATTAAGTAAAATCCTATCACCCAACACCATCTAATCAACTAAACCATGGCACCAAGTGCCTCGTGCTGGGCCCCATGCTCTTTAACATCTTTATTGATGATCTGAATGAGGGTATTGAGTCCATCATCAGTAAATTTGCTGATGACACCAAGCTGGGGGCAGGAGTTGATCTGGTGGAGGGTAGAGAGGCTTTCCAGAGGGACCTCGACAGGCTGGACAGATGGGCAGAATCCAATGGCATGAGATTTAACACATCCAAGTGCCGGGTTCTGCACATTGGCCACAGCAACCCCACGCAGAGCTACAGGCTGGGGTCAGAGTGGCTGGAGAGCAGCCAAGTAGAGAGGGACCTGGGGGTACTTGTTGATGGTAGGCTGAACATGAGCCTGCAGCGTGCCCAGGCAGCCAAGAGGGCCAATGGCATCCTGGCCTGCATCAGGAACAGTGTGGCCAGCAGGAGCAGGGAGGTCATTCTGCCCCTGTACTCAGCACTGGTTAGGCCACACCTCGAGTACTGTGTCCTGTTCTGGGCCCCTCAGTTTAGGAAGGATGTTGACTTGCTGGAAGGTGTTCAGAGAAGGGCAACAAAGTTGGTGAGGGGTTTGGAACACAAGCCCTATGAGGAAAGACTGAGGGAGCTGGGGTTGCTTAACGTGGAGAAGAGGAGACTCAGGGGAGACCTTATTGCTCTCTACAACTCCCTGAAGGGAGGTTGTAGACAGGCGGAGGTTGGACTCTTCTCGCAGTCAGCCAGTACCAGAACAAGAGGACATAGTCTCAGGCTGCACCAGGGGAGGTTTAGGTTGGATGTTAAGAAGAAGTTCTATACAGAGAGAGTGATTGCCCATTGGAATTGGCTGCCTGGGGAGGTGGTGGAGTCACCATCATTGGAAGTGTTCAGAAGGAGACTTGGTGGGGTGCTTGGTGCCATGGTTTAGTTGTTTAGATGTGTTGGATTGGTTGATGGGTTGGACATGATGATCTTGAAGGTCTCTTCCAACCTGGTTTATTCTATGTATTCTATGTATTCTATGTATCTAGTCTCTTCCTATACACCTTCAGTGACGGTGACACCTCCCTGGGTAGCACATTCCAATGGCCAATCTCTTTCTATGAAGAATTTCTTCCTACCAGTCTAAACCTCCCCTGGTGCAGCTTGAGACTGTGTCCTCTTCTTCCGGTGCTGGTTGCCTGGGAGAAGAGGCCAACCCCCACCTGCCTACAACCTCCCTTTAGGGAGTTGTAAACAGCAAGAAGGTCTCCTCTGAGTCTCCTCTTCTCCAGGCTAAGCAACCCCAGCTCCCTCGGCCTCTCCTCACAGGGCTATGCTCGAAACCCCTCCCTAGCTTTGTTGCCCTTCTCTGGACACCTTTCAGCACGCCAACAACTTTCCTAAACTGAGGGGCCCAGAAGTGGACACAGTACTCAAGGTGTAGCCTAACCAGTGCTGCGTACGCAGGCATTGGTGTAGGTGTACAGCAGTGTGCTCCTTTGCTGCTGTTGACAGTGGTACATTTTATTTTGCAATGGTGCTTTTCAAGGAACAAGCTGAAATGAGCACTGCCTTTTGCTTTAGTCTTAGTTTATATTTGTAAAAGCAGGTGAAAGGCATTGTTATTTTGACTGTGTCACTTGTAGCAGTGCTAGTGTGATGTCACATGCAACAAGGAAATAGAAAATTCTGCCTACAGACTTGTATTCTCCCTGAAGGTTTCTTTGTCAAGATTCGGGGTCTCAAGGCTACCCAGTCATTTGAAGCAGCATTTTGTCTTCTGATACTCTCTGGCTGGTTCCTAAAATTAGAAAAACCAAGCAGCCTGGTGATGTTCTGCCTCCTCAGAATGTTTCTTGGTCTGCTCTGACATGCCCCAGCACTTAACCTCAGCAGTGGGAAATGCTAAGAAGTTTGTCAGTGTTGATACAAGAAGCTGCTTCACAAGATGGTATGGGTTTCTTTTCTTTATGCCCCCTTCTTGTGGAAGCTTGTTGTAATAGATTGTAAATAAATGCATAATTAGAGTCTCCACTAAAGCTGCCTGAAGCTTGATGGCGCTCATGGCAGTAATAAATAGTTTTCCTGTTTGTTAATCAGCATCCTTCTAACCTTAACACCTAATTAAGAGACCACATACTGTACATGCATCGATTTGCAAGATATTTTTCAGTGCTTGAATTAGCATGGCACACAGAAGAAGGCTGATGAAGATGCTAGCCTGTTGTCCAGGTATTATGTTTACATCCATTTCTGTGGCTTTTTGTGGTCATCTTAACTGCCTGGAAAGATACCCAGGCCTGAAAGCAAAACCTTCCCTCTGAATTACACCTCTGACTTCAGCAGTTTTAACGACTACTGGAGGAGGCTATATTCTGTGCCACTGCTATTTTATTTGAAGGAACAGTGTGGTCAGCAGGAGCAGGGAAGTCATTCTGCCCTTGTACTCAGCACTGGTTAGGCCACACCTTGAGCCCTGTGTCCAGTTCTGGGCCCCTCAGTTTAGAAAAGACGTTGAGGTGCTGAAAGGTGTCCAGAGAAGGGCAACAAAGCTGGGGAGGGGTTTGCAGCACAGCCCTGTGAGGAGAGGCTGAGGGAGCTGGGGTTGCTTAGCCTGCAGAAGAGGAGACTCAGGGGTGACCTTGCTGTCTACAACTCCCTGAAGGGAGGCTGTAGCCAGGTGGGGGTTGGCCTCTTCTCCCAGGCAACCAGCACCAGAACAAGAGGACACAGTCT
Organism: Melanerpes aurifrons; assembly: GCA_011125475.1. Lineage (NCBI taxonomy): Eukaryota > Metazoa > Chordata > Aves > Piciformes > Picidae > Melanerpes > Melanerpes aurifrons. The sequence continues at coordinate 195,916 of WWNC01000059.1, read as the reverse complement.
CAAGCTGTGCCAGGGGATGTTTAGGCTGGATGTTAGGAAGAAGTTCTTCCCAGCAAGAGAGATTGGCCATTGGAATGTGCTGCCCAGGGAGGTGGTGGAGTCACCGTCACTGAAGGTGTTTAGAAAGAGACTGGATGAGGCACTTGGTGCCATGGTTTAGTTGATTAGATGGTGTTGGGTGACAGGTTTGATTCGATGATCTCAAAGGTCTCTTCCAACCTGGTTAATTCTATTCTACTGCATAATTACCTGGAGGATTTAGTTTGAAGGGTGGGGGGTCCTCAAGTAGTAAAAACAATCATTGAAGACATTAACTAGTTTTATTATAAGGGACAGCACGGACCCAAGCATGAGGGTGGTAGAACACTGGAATAGGTTGCCCAGGGAGGTGTTTGGGGCCCCATCCCTGGAGACATTGAAGCTGAGGCTTGACAGGGCTCTGGGTAAACAGGCAGAGGTTGGCCTCTTCTCCCAGGCAGCCAGCACCAGAACGAGAGGACACAGTCTCAGGCTGCGCCAGGGGAAGTTCAGGCTGGAGGTCAGGAGGGAGTTTTACACGGAGAGAGTGATTGCCCATTGGAATGGACTGCCTGGGGAGGTGGTGGAGTTGCTGTCACTGGAGGTGTTCAGGAAGAAACTTGACAGGGTGCTTGGTTAGATGGTTTAGTTGATTAGGTGGTGTTGGGTGATAGGTTGGACGCGATGATCTTGAAGGTCTCTTCCAACCTGGTCTGGTCTATTCTATTCTATTCTATTCTATTCTATTCTATTCTATTCTATTCTATTCTATTCTATTCTATTCTATTCTATTGAGGATGCCCCTGCTTACTGCAGTGAGAATAGAATAGAATAGAATAGAATAGAATAGAATAGAATAGAATAGAATAGAATAGAATAGAATTAACTATGTTGGAGAAAACCTTCAAGATCATCAAGTTCAACACTATCTAATCAACTAAACCATGGCACCAAGTGTCTCATCCAGGCTCTTCCTAAACACCTCCAGTGATGGTGGCTCCACCACCTCCCTGGGCAGCACATTTCAATGGCCAATCTCTCTCTCTGGGAAGAACTTCTTCTGAGGTCCCTTGTAACCCAGACCATTCTATGATTCTATAAAGTCAAAGGCTGCTCATCTGGAACCAGAACATCAGAATCTGTGCATAAATCATCAGATAGAACAGTCAAACAAAAAACAAGCAAATAAAATTACTCTCAAGCAGGTTTGACTAAGCTGGAAATGACACTTATGGACTTGTTGAATATAGCTTTGAGAAGATGTATTCTTTATATATAAAATTCCTTGCAGCACGATGCCTGAACCTTCCCTGCCTTCCAGAGTAAGCACCAGAATGCAGTTTGCACTGATAACCAGCAGTACAATAGCCTGTTTCCACTGTGAAGCTGGAGAAGCCCATTCACACCCAGACCTGTGAGCAATACAGCTAAGGAGGAAGCCAACTGTCCTTGCTATCCCAAAAGATTAGGCTGAGAAAGCCACAGAGAGGCAATAAACGAGCAACCTTCAGTGAAAAATGCTGAGCTGTTTGACAATGCATTCTGATACTTATGAGGCTGGTGAAAGAGTGAAGCCCATCTCTGAAACCTCCATGCTGAAGCTGTCTGTCTTTCCTACTGACAGAGCACACCATTCCAGTGACCTGATGTTAAATACTGACAAATTTGAAACACATTGCATAGTTTCATAGTTTCATTCAGGGTTGGAAGGGACCACAAGGATCATCTAGTTCCAACCCCCCTGCCATGGGCAGGGACACCCCACACGAGATCAGGCTGGACAGAGCCTCATCCAGCCTGCTCTTAAACACCCCCAGGGAAGGGGTCTCGACCACCTCCCTGGACAACCCATTCCAGGGTCTCACCACTCTCATGGGGAAGAACCTCCTCCTCACATCTAGCCTGAATCTCCCCACCTCCAGTTTCATTCCATTCCCCCTAGTTCTATCACTACCTGACATCCTGAGAAGTCCTTCCCCAGCCTTCCTGTAGGCCCCCTTCAGATACTGGAAGGCCACAATGAGGTCACCTCGGAGCCTTCTCTTCTGCAGACTGAACAGCCCCAACTCCTTCAGTCTGTCCTCATAGGAGAGGTGCTCCAGCCCTCTGATCATCCTTGTGGCCCTTCTCTGGACACGTTCCAGCACCTCCACATCCCTCTTCTAATAGGGGCTCCAGAACTGGACACAGTACTCCAGATGGGGTCTCACCAGGGCTGAGTAGAGGGGGAGGATCACCTCCCTCGACCTGCTAGCCACACTTCTCCTGATGCAGCCCAGGATCTGATTGGCCTTGCGGGCTGCAAGTGCACATTGAGAGCTCATGTTGAGCTTTTTGTCCACCAGCACCCCCAAGTCTCTCTCCTCAGGGCTGCTTTCCAGCCAGTCCCTGCCCAGCCTGTATTTGTGCCTGGGATTGCCTCGACCCAGATGCAAGACCCTGTACTTACTCTTATTGAACTTCATGAGGTTGGCTTGTGCCCACCTCTCCAGCCTGTCAAATCCCTCTGGATGGCCTCCCTTCCTTCCAGCATGTCTGCTGCACCACACAGCTTGGTGTCATCAGCAAACTTGCTGAGGGTGCACTCAATGCCACTGTCCATGTCACCCACAAAGATGTTGAACAAGACAGGTCCCAGGACTGATCCCTGAGGGACTCCGCTTGTCCCTGGGCTCCACTGGGACATGGAGCCATTGACAGCCACTCTTTGGGTGCGGCCATCAAGCCAGTTCCTTATCCATCTAGTGGTCCACCCATCAAACCCATGTGTCACCAGTTTGGAGACCAGGATGTGGTGCGGGACAGTGTCGAAGGCTTTGCTCAGGTCCACGTAGATGACATCAGTTGCTCGCCCCTCATCTATTAATTTTGTCACCTGTTCATAGAAGGCAACCAGGTTGGTCAGGCAGGATTTGCCCTTGGTGAAGCCATGCTGACTGCTCCCAATCACCTCTTCACTATTCTTCTGAGCCAGTAGTGCCTCCAGGAGGATCTGCTCCATGATCTTTCCAGGCACAGAGGTGAGACTGACTGGCCTGGAGTTCCCTGGTTCCTCCTTCTTACCCTTTTTCAAGATGGGGGCAATGTTTCCCCTTTTCCAGTCCGTGGGGACTTCACCAGATTGCCATGACTTTTGAAATATAATAGAGAGGGGTTTAGCAACCTCATCTGCCAGTTCTCTCAGTACCTGTGGGTGTATCCCATCGAGTCCCATGGACTTGAACACTTTCAGGTTCTTCAGATGATCACGAACCTGATCTGCACTTACAATGGGCAGTTCTTCCTCCCCGTCCCTGGCTTTGACTTCCATAACGTCAGGAGTGTGGCTAGAGGCCCTTGCAGTGAAGACTGAGGTAAAGAAGTTATTAAGTACCTCAGCCTTTTCCTCATCACTTGTGACCATGTCACCATTTTCTTTTCTGAGGGGGCCCACACCTTCCCTAGTCTTCTTCTTCCCATTAATATATCTGTAGAAGTTCTTAGTGTTCCCTTTAATCTCCCTGGCTAGATTCAATTCAAACTCTGCTTTGGCTTTCCTAACCAGGACTCTTGCTGCTCGGGCAGCTTCCTTATATACCCCCTGTTCTACCTGTCCTTCTCTCCACTTCCTGTAGAGTTTCCTTTTAAGAAATAGTGTGTCCAGTAGCTCCTTGCCCATCCAGGCAGGCCTCCTTAGCATTCTTACCTGCTTTTCTCTTTGTTGGTACACAGAGCTCCTGGACACAGAGGAGGTGGTCCTTGAATACTGACCAGCTGTCCTGGGTCCCTCTTCCCTCCAGGGCTTTGTCCCACGACACTTTGGCTAGCAGATCCCTGAAGCGATCAAAATCTGCACGCCTAAAGTCTAGGGTCGTGAGCTTGGAATACTTCCTCCTGATTGCCCTGAGGATGTTAAATTCAACTGCTTCATGGTCACTGCAGCCAAGGCCGTCTCTGAGCCTCACATTGCTTACCAGCCCTTCCCTGTTGGTGAGAACAAGGTCCAGCATAGCACCATTTCTTGTTGGTTCCTCTACCATTTGGAGGAGGAAGTTGTCCTCTATACAGTCCAGGAACATCCTGGATTGCTGGTGCCTTGCTGTGTTGTCCCTCCAGCAGATGTCCGGGTGGTTGAAATCACCCATGAGGACCAGGACTTGTGACCTGGAAGCCGCTTCTATTTGCCTATGGAGGGTGTGGTGGGTTGGAAGGGGTAAGGCCAAGAAGCCTCTTCCCTCCCCCCTGTAAGTAAAGGGAAAGAAAAATTGAAGGGAAAGGAAAAAAAAACCTCACAAGCTGAATTAGCAAAGCAGTGGAGCTATATTTACAAAGCAATGTAGGATTTGCAGGGGAATATTTACAAATTTACAATATCTACAATATATACAAAGATATACAATAAGGTAGCACAGGAATGAGAGTAACCCCCCTCGGCAGAGGGGGTTCCCCACCTCCGCTCTCCCCTCTCTCCCCACCTTTCCCCAGAATAGTTTAGAAAGAGGGAGAAAGAAGAAAGAAAGAAGTTAAAAGCAGTTTTGTGTTAATTGGAAAGGAGTCAATACAGGCCTTCTATCTTATCGGTTTCAAGGCCGAAGTCATGGCAGAAAGCCCAGCAGAGAAAGAGCTGCAGCACGAAGGAGAGGCGGAAGCAAGACTGACCGAGAAGTTCCCGGAGTGCCCAGGATATCTCCCAGTTCAGAAGGTGCTTCCTCCCACTTCACCAATGAAATTAGTTTAGACTATTCCTTCCGTTTACCAACTTCCGTCTACCATATTCCCTTTCTTAAGGGGGTAACGTCAACCGGTCACAGAGGGTCTCATCTGCTTGGATCTGCTGGTCAGGTGGCCTGTAGGAGACCCCCACAGTAATATCTCCTTCCCCTGTCCTGCTGTTAATTTTAACCCACACACTCTCAACTAGCTCATCATCCCTCCCCAGGTGGAGCTCCACTGATTCCAACTGGCTATTGACATAGAGGGCAACACCTCCTCCTCTCCTTCCCTGCCTATCCTTCCTAAAGAGTTTATATCCATCTATGCCTACATTCCAGTCATGGGATTCATCCCACCAAGTTTCAGTAACAGCCACTATGTTGTGGCACCCCAGCAGCACAGTGGCCTTTAACTCATCCTGTTTGTTGCCCAAGCTGCGCGCATTCGCATAGAAGCACTTCAGCTGGGCTGGCCCTGTCCTCCTCTTGTGCCAAATCCCCTCGGTTTCCACAGAATGTCCTGGTGGATCATTCGTGGCTTGCCTCAGGGCAGCAAGTTGAGAGCCCTTACCATATCTCCTTCTCTCTACTGCTGGTGAGCTGCCTCTCTGTTTGTCACCAGCCACCAGGAGACTATTAACCTCTTCCCCCTTCAAATCTAGTTTAAAGCCCTATCAATGAGCCCTGCCAATTCCTGCCCCAGGATTCTTATCCCCCTCTGGGACAAGTGTGACCCATGAGTTGTTTTCAGCTCAGGTGCCTTGAAAACCAATCCATGATTGTGGAACCCAAAGCCCTGTCGATGGCACCAGCCCCTGAGCCATGAATTGATCTGTAGGCCCTTCCTCAGTGTGTCCTCATCCATTGCTGACGTTAGAGGGATGGCTGAGAACACGACTTGAGCCCCTGATCCCTTTAGCATTTGCCCTAAAGTTCTGAAGTCTTTTTTAATAGATTGTGAGCCTCTCATTGTTACATCGTCACTGCCCACCTGAAAGACCAGCAGTGGGTAGTAGTCTGAAGGACTCACGAGGTTGGGAATTCTATCTACAACGTCTTTAACTTGGGCACCAGGGAGGCAGCTGACCGCTCTATGATTTGCATTTCAATAGGACATAAAATCTGAAGTGTTGGGTTTTTTTTTTACAGTTCTTCGTTTGTGCATGCCTGCACAGTGTGTACTATTTAAAGGTAACTTACAAACTATTGAAACCCAAATATTAATTCCACTTTTCCTTCTTGCCACTTGCAGAGGAAAATATGGCACAGATGCTGTCAACCTGCAAGTGTCATGGCAAAATGTACACACTACAAAGACAAAGCTGTGTAAAAAGTGTTGTTTGCTCATCCATTTTATTTTAAAATCCAAATCCAAACCATTTAAACATTTTTTTACCCATCTTCACTGACCTTGAAGATTTCATATCATAGACCCAAATAACTGCAGAGGAAAAAAAATCAGCTGTTGAACAGAATATAGGTTGCTAGTTGCAAAATAAATGAATAGATAATTAAGAACAGACTCTAACCAGACTGTTTGGAACAGGTTCTTCACACAGGTGGTAATAACTGGCATAGGAATGAGGATGAAGTGCTCCATACTGCCTTGTTAGTGTAATCTTATTAGAATCGGTGTTTTCTCTGCAATTTTGATGAGTTTAGGCAACAGCAGGAAACATTTAAATGTATACAAAAGGCTTAGGGAGCTGTATCAATATAGGAGTAAGTTTTTTCTTCATCACATTCTCTCTCAAGTGTTTTCACTTCATCTGTGTTTCCAAAATGTGCCACAATATTATGCAGGACATGGCTCACATAAACTGTCCAATCCACTGGAAGGTGAAAGTATCTATCAGGAAGACCATTTGTGTTCATTCCTGTGGGTCATCAGTTGAATGAGATTAATGCTCAGTCTGGGTGCAGTCCATCAGACTTCAATTACAGAGACATCTAGCATTTTATGCCCACAACTGCTAGCAAGTGCTGGTGAGATCTTAACACACCATAAATTCACATCGTCAGAGTTTCAATTATAAAGATGTGGAAAGACCTACAGCAATCTATCCTATCTGCTGCCAATTTTAGAATAGAATAGAATAGAATAGAATAGAATAGAATAGAATAGAATAGAATAGAATAGAATTAAACAGGTTGGAAAAGACCTCTGAGACCATCGAGTCCAACCTACCACGCAACACCATCTAATCAACTAAACATGGCACCAAGTGCCTCTTCTTAAACACCTCTAGAGATGGTGACTCCACCACCTCTCTGGCAGGCCATTCCAATGGCATGTTCATGTGGCCTCCTCATGTTCTCAAATTCCACTGGTGGAGGATTGGAGGAGCTGATTGCTCAAAACATGACATCACAAAGCCTTCAGAGCTATGACCTTCTAACATGTACTGTACCAAATGCTTTCTGAAGCCTATGTACATTTTAAATTTCATTCATGTCCTGTGGCTCTCCATAAACTTGAACAGTCTTTCTAAGTTCTGTCACCTTCTGTACTTTACTAATCATAGAATCAACAACGTTGGAAAAGACCTCAAAGATCATGAAGTCCAACCTGTCACCCAACACCTCATGACTACTATACCATGGTACCACGTGCCACATCCAATCCCCTCTTGAACACCTCCAGGGATGGCAACTCCACCACCTCCCTCTTGGGCAGCACATTCCAATGGCTAACAACTCTCTCTGTGAAGAACTTTCTCCTCACCTCCAGCCTAAACCTCCCCTGGAACAGCTTGAGACTGTGTCCTCTTGTTCTGATGCTGGTTGCCTGGGAGAAGAGACCAACACCCTCCTGGCTACAGCCACCCTTCAGGTAGTTGTAGACCTTTTCAGCTGGATCTTCCCAGCTTCTCAGGCATAGAAGTTTCCATGGTAACCTTGTGAGTGAAGGTAAAATCGTGGTGGGAATCAGCATTAAGCCAACAAGCCACCAATGAACAGAAACACTGTGCAGGAGCAGGTTGTGAAACATTCTGGTGCTGTAAGTGCAGATCCTGTCCAGGGCACGCTTGGCTTTCTGAGCTGCACTTGCATCTTTTCTAGTTTGTCACTACTGGCCTGCCTTTCCTTCTTTCCAGACCTAAATCAGCATCCTAGCTATAGAATAGAATAGAATAGAATAGAATAGAATAGAATAGAATAGAATAGAATAGAATAGAATAGAATAGAATAGAATAGAATAGAATAGAATAGAATAGAATAGAATAGAATAGTTTCATAGTTTCATAGTTTCATAGTTTCATTCAGGGTTGGAAGGGACCACAAGGATCATCTAGTTCCAACCCCCCTGCCATGGGCAGGGAAACCCCACACTAGATCAGGCTGGACAGAGCCTCATCCAGCTTGCTCTTAAACACCCCCAGGGACGGGGCTTCGACCACCTCCCTGGACAACCCATTCCAGGGTCTCACCACTCTCATGGTGAAGAACCTCCTCCTCACATCCAGCCTGAATCTCCCCACCTCCAGCTTCATTCCATTCCCCCTAGTCCTATCACTACCTGACATCCTGAGAAGTCCTTCCCCAGCCTTCCTGTAGGCCCCCTTCAGATACTGGAAGGCCACAATTAGGTCACCTCGGAGCCTTCTCTTCTGCAGACTGAACAGCCCCAACTCCTTCAGTCTGCTCTCATAGGAGAGGTGCTCCAGCCCTCTGATCATCCTTGTGGCCCTTCTCTGGACACGTTCCAGCACCTCCACATCCCTCTTCTAATAGGGGCTCCAGAACTGGACACAGTACTCCAGATGGGGTCTCACCAGGGCTGAGTAGAGGGGGAGGATCACCTCCCTCGACCTGCTAGCCACACTTCTCCTGATGCAGCCCAGGATCTGATTGGCTTTGCGGGCTGCAAGTGCACATTGAGAGCTCATGTTGAGCTTTTTGTCCACCAGCACCCCCAAGTCTCTCTCCTCAGGGCTACTTTCCAGCCAGTCACTGCCCAGCCTGGATTTGTGCCTGGGATTGCCTCCACCCAGATGCAGGAGCCTGCACTTGCTCTTATTGAACTTCATGAGGTTGGCTTGTGCCCACCTCTCCAGCCTGTCAAGGTCCCTCTGGATGGCCTCCCTTCCCTCCAGCGTGTCTGCTGCACCACACAGCTTGGTGTCATCAGCAAACTTGCTGAGGGTGCACTCAATGCCACTGTCCATGTCACCCACAAAGATGTTGAACAAGACAGGTCCCAGGACTGATCCCTGAGGGACTCCGCTTGTCCCTGGCCTCCACTGGGACATGGAGCCATTGACAGCCACTCTTTGGGTGCGGCCATCAAGCCAGTTCCTTATCCATCTAGTGGTCCACCCATCAAACCCATGTGTCACCAGTTTGGAGACCAGGATGTGGTGCGGGACAGTGTCAAAGGCTTTGCTCAGGTCCAGGTAAATGACATCAGTTGCTCGCCCCTCATCTATTAATTTTGTCACCTGCTCATAGAAGGCCACCAGGTTGGTCAGGCAGGATTTGCCCTTGGCAAAGCCATGCTGACTGTTCCCAATCACCTCTTCACTATTCTTTTGAGCGAGTAGTGACTCCAGGAGGATCTGCTCCATGATCTTTCCAGGCACAGAGGTGAGACTGACTGGCCTGGAGTTCCCTGGTTCCTCCTTCTTACCCTTTTTGAAGATGGGGGCAATGTTTCCCCTTTTCCAGTCCGTGGGGACTTCACCAGATTGCCATGACTTTTGAAATATAATAGAGAGGGGTTTAGCAACCTCATCTGCCAGTTCTCTCAGTACCCGTGGGTGTATCCCGTCGGGTCCCATGGACTTGAACACTTTCAGGTTCTTCAGATGATCACGAACCTGATCTGCACTTACAATGGGCAGTTCTTCCTCCCCGTCCCTGGCTTTGACTTCCATAACGTCAGGAGTGTGGCTAGAGGCCCTTGCAGTGAAGACTGAGGTAAAGAAGTTATTAAGTACCTCAGCCTTTTCCTCATCACTTGTGACCATGTCACCAGTTTCCTTTCTGAGGGGGCCCACACCTTCCCTAGTCTTCTTCTTCCCATTAATATACCTGTAAAAGTTCTTAGTGTTCCCTCTAATCTCCCTGGCTAGATTCAATTCAAACTCTGCTTTGGCTTTCCTAACCAGGACTCTCGCTGCTCGGGCAGCTTCCTTATATTCCCCATGTTCTAGCTGTCCTTCTCTCCACTTCCTGTAGAGTTTCCTTTTAAGAAATAGTGTGTCCAGTAGCTCCTTGCCCATCCAGGCAGGCCTCCTAGCATTCTTACCTGCTTTTCTCCTTGTTGGTACACAGAGCTCCTGGACACAGAGGAGGTGGTCCTTGAATATTGACCAGCTGTCCTGGGTCCCTCTTCCCTCCAGGGCTTTGTCCCACGACACTTTGGCTAGCAGATCCCTGAAGCGATCAAAATCTGCACGCCTAAAGTCTAGGGTCATGAGCTTGGAATACTTCCTCCTGATTGCCCTGAGGATGTTAAATTCAACTGCTTCATGGTCACTGCAGCCAAGGCCGTCTCTGAGCCTCACATTGCTTACCAGCCCTTCCCTGTTGGTGAGAACAAGGTCCAGCATAGCACCATTTCTTGTTGGTTCCTCTACCATTTGGAGGAGGAAGTTGTCTTCTATGCAGTCCAGGAACATCCTGGATTGCTGGTGCCTTGCTGTGTTGTCCCTCCAGCAGATGTCTGGGTGGTTGAAATCACCCATGAGGACCAGGGCTTGTGACCTGGAAGCCGCTTCTATTTGCCTATGGAGGGCCTCATCTGCTTGGATCTGCTGGTCAGGTGGCCTGTAGGAGACCCCCACAGTAATATCTCCTTCCCCTGTCCTGCCTTTAATTTTAACCCACACACTCTCAACTAGCTCATCATCCCTCCCCAGTTGGAGCTCCACTGATTCCAACTGGTTACTGACATAGAGGGCAACACCTCCTCCTCTCCTTCCCTGCCTATCCTTCCTAAAGAGTTTATATCCATCTATGCCTACATTCCAGTCATGGGATTCATCCCACCAAGTTTCAGTAACAGCCACTATGTCGTGGCATCCCAGCAGCACAGTGGCCCTTAACTCACCCTATTTGTTGCCCAAGCTGCGTGCATTCGCATAGAAGCACTTCAGCTGGGCTGGCCCTGTCCTCCTCTTGTGCCAAATCCCCTCGGTTTCCACAGAATGTCCTGTTGGATCATTCGTGGCTTGCCTCAGGGCAGCAAGTTGAGAGCCCTTACCATATCTCCTTCTCTCTACTGCTGGTGAGCTGCCCCTCTGTTTGTCACCAGCCAGCAGGAGACTATTAACCCCTTCCCCTTCAAATCTAGTTTAAAGCCCTATCAATGAGCCCTGCCAATTCCTGCCCCAGGATTCTTATCCCCCTCTGGGACAAGTGTGTCCCATGAGTTGTTTTCAGCTCAGGTGCCTTGAAAACCAATCCATGATTGTGGAACCCAAAGCCCTGTCGATGGCACCAGCCCCTGAGCCATGAATTGATCTGTAGGCCCTTCCTCAGTGTGTCCTCATCCATTGCTGACGTTAGTGGGATGGCTGAGAACACGACTTGAGCCCCTGATGCCTTTAGCATTTGCCCTAAAGTTCTGAAGTCTTTTTTAATAGATTGTGAGCCTCTCATTGTTACATCGTCACTGCCCACCTGAAAGACCAGCAGTGGGTAGTAGTCTGAAGGACTCACGAGGTTGGGAATTCTGTCTACAACGTCTTTAACTTGGGCACCAGGGAGGCAGCTGACCGCTCTATGAAATTGGTCTGGTCTGCATATTGGGCCCTCTGTTCCCCTCAGTAGGGAGTCTCCTATGACGATGACCCTGCGAGGTTTCTTTTCTGGGTAAGTTTTGATGGCTGGCCTGAGGCAACCTGTCATTGGTACAGCTTCTGACCTTCTTGAGTCCTCAGCCTCCCCAATGACCTGTTCCTCCTGCAGAGCCTCATACCTGTTCTGTAACTGCACTGGAGGCAGTGTGCTGCTCACAGGAGCAGACTTCCTGTGTTTGCACTTCTTCCGTCGGGCAGAGACCTGTTCCCATTGGCCCTGCTCATGTGGGTTACTGCAGGGAGGTTGAGAATCTTGCTTCTGGGGAGGTATCAAACTCCCTGTTCCCCTAAGTGTTACCCCTGTTCTGGTTTAGAAGAGATTACGTTATGGGAATCGTCAATTTTCTGCTCACCATCTCTTCTAGCTCTTAGCCTTTCCACCTCTTCTTTTAGTTTGACCACCATGCTCATCAGATCACTGACCTGCTCACACCTGAAACAGCTGCTCCCTCCAGCCTCCATATCGAGTGCCAGGCTCCAGCACTCACTGCAGCCACCTACCTGAACATCTGCATGCTTGTGAGTGGTCTCTGTTTGGGTGCCCACTGTCCTTCTGCTAGACTTTGCTCTAGTGGTGACCATCTTGCAGTAACCACCCTCTCCACCCAGCTTTTTTTTTTTTTTTTTTTTTTGTTTTTCCCCCCTGTCGGTGAGAAGCCGAGCTGCGCTGCTCGAGCTGCGCTGCTCAAGCTGCCTCCTCTCTCTGCAGCCACGCGCTGGATTCTGTTTGGTTTGCGTGCGGTCTCCGCGGCAACCCCTCCCCCAGCTGCGTCACTGCCCTCCGGCAGGTAGGCAATCTGAGCCCCCTGCCCCTCCTCCTCCCTTCGGGGAAGTCCCGAGCCACCAGCCCCTTACCGCCTGAAAAGCAAGGGAATCAAAGCCAAAAGCCAAACTCCCAGAGCTGCGCTGCTCAAGCTGCCTCCTCTCTCTGCAGCCACGCGCTGGGTTCTGTTTGGTTTGCAGAATAGAATAGAATTAACCAGGCTGGAAAAGACCTTTGAGATCATTGAGTACAAACTATCACCCACCACCATTTAATCAACTAAACCATGGCACCAAGTGCCTCATCCAGGCTCTTCCTAAATACCTCCACTGATGGTGACTTCACCACCTCCTTGGGCAGCACATTCCAATGGCCAATCTCTCTTGCTGGGAAGAACTTCTTCCTAACATCCAGCCTAAACCTCCCCTGGCACAGCCTGAGACTGTGTCCTCTCGTTCTGGTGCTGGTTGCTTGAGAGAAGAGACCAACTCCCTCCTGGCTACAGCCACCCTTCAGGTAGTTGTAGACAGCAGTAAGGTCTCCTCTTCTGCAGACTAAATAACCCCAGCTCCCTCAGCCTCTCTGCATAGGGCAATGGCTCACAAAACATTGTCCTGGGTCTGAAGTTTACCTTCTAGTTGGATAAAATGGAAGAGAAGAGAGACATCATTTTCTTCTATTTTTTTTTTAGCTATTATTATTTTTTATCTAATGCAGAAGTAGTGTTTTGGCATGGATAATTGTATTGGGTTGAACTGAGGTGGAGTTAATTCTCCTCACAGCATCGTTTTAGTGCTGCGGTTCTTTGCAGCAGCAGTTGATAATACAGCAGTGTTTTGGCTACAGCTGAATTCGGTGTCTGAGCTGTGTCCTTTCAACATTTCCCTGCCCCAGGAGTACATTGAGGGGTGGGCAGGATCTTGGGAGGGGACACAACTGAGCCAGCTGACTCAGGCTGGCCAAAGAGGTATTCCATACCATATGACGTCAGCTCAGGTATAAGAAGGACGTGAAAGAAGGAAGTGTTGGGGATTCATCCATGGCGTTTATCCTCCCAAGGAACCACCAAGCTTAGAGAGCCCTGCTTCCCGAGACCGACCACCGTCCTGCTGATGGGAAGTAGAGACTAACATCTCTCTCTCTGCTTTCTTTGCTTCCGCGCGGTCTATTTGCTGTTTGCTTATTAGTGTTATTAAATTACTCCTATCTTATCCCCGGCTTCTGTTATATTTTCTTTCCCTTCTTCCCCTGTTCACTTAAGAGGGGGAGTGATAGAGCGGCTTGGTGGGTATCTGGCCTCCAGGCCAGAGCCAAACCACCACAGTCCTTTTTGGTGCATTGGCCGGGAATCGAACCCGGGCCTCCCGCGTGGCAGGCGAGAATTCTACCACTGAACCACCAATGTAATCTGTTTGTCTGAGTGTTTATTGTTGCCAGGGGTGGGGAAGGGGACTGCCTCAACCCAGCACATTCTTGGTAGCAGAGGATGGTTGAGGTGGGCAGAGGATCTGCCCCCAACCCCTTTACATTTCTGGCGGAGCCAGCCAGGAGTAGGAGTTGGTTATTGTGGCTACTCTGCAGATCGGATTGCAAAAGATAAGAGAGTTTAAATTTAGTTCTGGGCGTCGTTTTGGTTTTTTTGGCAGTTGGGGGCTCGTGTTGTTGTTGGGGCGACTGTGTTAAGTTCTTGTGGATTGCAAGGGGACTCCTGGTGCGTGACCGGTGGCACAGAGTCCCTCCTGCTATTTTCAAGCAGGGGTGGTTCTTAACCATCGGAATGGGGGCACCGCTTGAGAATGCGGGACCTGCCTTCCCCCACCTTTATTCTCTGCGGAGCGGTAAAAGCGGCAGGGAGTGAAATGGGGGAGGAGCAGTGGCGAGCAGATCAAAGTCAGGTCCGTTCTCGCTGCGGGGTAGGGCCAGCCGCGGCGAGCGGGCGAGCTCGGCTCCTTATGGGCGAACGGGGACTCCAGCTGAAGGCTGTTCTCAAGGGCCCTGAGGATGTGCTCATGGCTTTCGCTGGAGGAGGCGTTTGAATGCCCGAGGGGTGGAGGCGATTTTGATTCTGTACCGCGGCGGCAGAGGTGGGCGGAGCCCTGCTGTGTGCTCGGGCGGCGGCAGGACCGGCCGTGCGCTCGGAGCGGCGACGGCGGTCCCTGGCCGTCCACTTGAGCTGCGGTGGCGGCGGGACCGGCCGTGCGCTCGGAGCGGCGACGGCGGTCCTGGCCGTGCGCTCGGGCTGCAGCGGCGGTGAGCGCAGCCGTGCGCTCGGAGCGCGGCGGGGCCGGCCCTAGTCTCTTCCCCAACTTTTTCGGACGAGTTCCGAAAATGGCGCCGAGCACCTGGCTCCACCTCCCTTCTTCTCACTAGGTTGTGGTGAAGTCCCTTCCTCCGCCAGGGGAGGGTTAAGTTGTTGGATGCTGTCACGTTTGGTACGCGAACGCCTAGCGGGAAGGCGGTGTACCGTGACATGCATCTGTAGAGCCTCGGGCCGCGGCTGGAAGCGGTCAGCACTGGGCTTGGGATAGGTCCGTGCAGGGTTGTGAAAGGCTCAGCGTGCTGTTTTCCTGGAGGGGTGGAGAAGCAGTTAGAGCCTGATTGTTCTGACTGGCTTGCCCCAGGGGTGGAAATATGCCGCTGAGTAAATAGAGATGGGAATAAAGGTTTGGTTGAGAAGTTGTGAGGTTCTTTCCAGGTGACCAGGATGTCCAACGGATCCATGAAGAGCTTGCACCGCAGAAGAGTGAACTCTGCATCGCTGAGAGGTTCTACTAGATGAGGAAAGAAGAACTGGAATGGACGGACACTACAGCCTGAATGAGAGACTGTTTGGGTGGACGCCCAGATGAAGATATGGACTTCGCCGAACATGTCAGCAGAAGATTTCTGATTTAATGATGTGTTTGGGTGCAAAGGTTATGGTATGAAATAAGGGGTGGCGTGTTACAGTTTGAGCTGGGTGCCCCCTGCTGTGTTTACTTCCTGTGTCCAGAGGTCCAGCCCAGAGGGGTGGACACAGGAAATTATGTAGTATTTCATACCACAATCCTTTGCACCACTATAAGATCCAGTGCGGAGTCTAGCACTATCTCTTTTTCTTCCTCCTCCGTCAGCTGGTAACTGGGGAGATGTCTCCTGGCTTTGGGCCTGGCTAGGCCCAAGGCCACAGGGGGATGGGCAGTCTCAGATCTGGCCAGCTGAGACTAGCCTAGCAGTGGGAGGGGGAAGAAGGAGCCCTGGGGGTCTTGGGTGTACCCTCAGGTAGGGATGGGATCTCTCTGGGTGTGTGTTTTGGGATCTTTCTTTGTCACTATGTTTTTTTGCTTTTCTGTAAAAGTTCACTGCTTTCTATTTAAACTTTCCATCACTTTTGCAATCCGTTTTGTCTGAGTGTTTATTGTTGCCAGGGGTGGGGAAGGGGGCTGCCTCAACCCAGCACATTCTTGGTAGCAGAGGATGGTTCAGGTGGGCAGAGGATCTGCCCCCAACCCCTTTACAATAGTGTTAAACACAGCCACAACATGACACCTGACTTTCTGGTGTCCAGTACAGCTCCAGTTGGTGGAGACTGAGGAATTTTAACATAATTGATCAGAAGTCCCATATCTGAGTATGTGTGATTGCAGCATGAGAGTTTTTGTTGATGTGATCAGGTCTGCACCTCTCTTACTTCCACGAAAAAATGGAGTGGAATGGAATGGAATGGAATGGAATGGAATGGAGTGGAATGGAATGGAATGGAATGGAATGGAATGGAATGGAATGGAATGGAATGGAATGGAATGGAATGGAATGGAATAGAATTAACTAGGTTGGAAAAGATCTCCAATATCATCAAGTCCAACACCAAGTGCCACATCCAATCCCCTCTTGAACACCTCCAGGGATGGTGACTCCACCACCTCTCCAGTCAGCACATTCCAATGGCCAATCACTCTTTCAGTGAAGAACTTCTTCCGAGGTCCCTTGTAACCCAAACCATTCTAAGATCCTATAGTGAAAGGATGCTCCTCTGGAATCAGAACATTAGAATAGAATAGAATAGAATAGAATAGAATAGAATAGAATAGAATAGAATAGAATAGAATAGAATAGAATAGAATAGAATAGAATAGAATAGAATAGACCAGGTTGGAAAATAACTTCAAGATCATCGAGTCCAACCTATCAAAACAATGTCTGGGAGACAGGCTTGAGAAACATATGCTCTCATCAACCAAATAGTGAGGCTACATACTTCTCTGGTAGCTTCTTCAAAAGAATCTCCAATAGTGTTGCACTAATCAGTATCTCTTGCCTGAGAAACTTTGAGAGAAACCACTGAAAAAGTCATGTGGTAGAAAGAGGGTATGTGGCATGGATATGTTAGGTGAAAGGAATACAAGAGGTGCAAAGAAATTTGACGCCTTTGAAACACACACCTCTCTTAGCATTGTTCTCTGTTGACCAAAGGCATTATTCAGCTTGATAATATTTCTTCTTCCTTTCCTCTTTTTCCTTCCACCCTTCCCCCCAATCAGATGATTAAGTGATTTAGACTGGAGTAATAGCAATAATCATTAGCAAGAGTCAGAAAGGGAATTGCCATGCAAAACAAACAAACTTTCAGCAGCAGTCCATTTTTAATATACTCTGCAGCAGGTTTAATCATGTAATTCTCCAGTGCATCTGAATGTTTAAATATACCTGCAAAGGAGAAAAGTCACTCGCTCATGCAAAATTGCTCTGAAGGATATCATTAATTTTGACACACTGAAAATTCAGCAGACCTGCACTGAGCTGTAATGTTGGGCCTTTTCTGGGTAATTTAATGCAAATGAAAAACTTATTTCTTCCACGCATGCAGATTTTCATAGAATCAACAGGGTTGGAAAAGACCTCACGGATCATCAAGTCCAACCTGTCACCCAACACCTCATGACTACTAGACCATGGCACCAAGTGCCACATCCAATCCCCTCTTGAACACTTCCATGGACAGCAACTGCACCACTTCACTCCTGGGCAGCACATTCCAATGGCTAACAACTCTCTCTGTGAAGAACTTTCTCTTCACCTCCAGCCTAAACCTCCCCTGGAACAGCTTGAGACTGTGTGCTCTTGTTCTGGTGCTGGTTGCCTGGGAGAAGAGACCAACCCCCTTCTGGCTACAACCTCCTTTCAGGTAGTTGTAAACAGCAATAAGTCTCCTCTGAGCCTCCTCTTCTCCCAGCTAAGCAACCCCAGCTCCCTCAGCCTCTCCTCACAGGGCTGTGCTCCAGATCCCTCCCCAGCTTTGTTTGCCTTCTCTGGACACATTCAACTGTCTCAATGTCCTTCTTAAATTGAGGGGCCCAGAACTGGACACATTTTATCTAAGATGGTGGGTTTTTGGTTTAACTGGTATGAACTTCTTGTCATTTGGAGCACATACACAGAATCACAGAATAACAGAATCACCAAGGTTGGAAGAGACCTCAAAGATCATCAAGTCCAACCTGTCACCACAGACCCCATGACTACACCATGGCACCAAGTGCCATGTGTAGAAGAATGGGCAAAGGAAAAAGGCCTGCAGGACTGTTTAGCCTTTTCTGATAAGGATATGGAACACCACAGAACACAATGGAATTAGCTGAATCATCAGGTAGTAAAGCAAGGGCACTGTAACCTTGAGGGTCGTAAACAAGTAGCAGACTGCAAAAACAGGATGTTTGTGGCTAGCTGAAGCAGGATGCTAAAACCGCAGGAGGTGGGATTGACATGTAACCTGTAACCCATAATATGTTGCCGAGTGGGCATAATTATAGCAAACTGTATGTAAGATGTGTCTGATGCTCAATAAAGTTGGATTTTGCTGATCACATTGATCGTATGCCGACCCCTTCTTGCGGCAGTGGCGCCAGAACAGGGATCCTCAGATGGGTCCACAACCTTCTACTTAGAAGACAGTGGAGGGCGTAACACGGAGTCCGCAAGTCTTAGACCGACCCGGGATGGCAGCACCGGCAGCAAAGGCTCGGACAAAGAGGTAGCCCAGCTGACAGCCGAAGACGTCGCGTAAGCCTAGGAGACTGCCTTAGAGCTCGCAGGTACTAATGCTTAACTTACAAGGAGAATGGAAAGGCAGGCAGCATGCAATTTGCTTAAGTGTTTTTTAGAAAAACGAAAGGTTACAGGTATGGACCTGAAAAAGGAATTAGAAGGGCTGTTGTGTATAGCCCATCAGTGGGGGTTCTTTCAGGACCCTAACGAGGTGTTTGAAAGGGAAGAATGGAGAAGATTAGGTGCTAAACTATGGGATAAGGTGATTGACGATGAAAAAGTAGCAGAAAGGTTAGCAAAGCCTTGGAGGATAGTAACGAATGTCCCAGGTCAACATGCCTAAGAGCAGAAGGTTGCTATGCAGGCAAGAATTCGACTTGGGGCCGGAGAAAATAATACACGTTTAGAGATGCAGGCTGTTATGGCTCCAGTCATACTGCAGGCATCAGTGGATATAGCGAAAATGGCCATAGAGAAAATAAGGGATCCAGCGCAATCACCCTACTATATGGGAATTAAACAGGGGCGAGATAGCCTGGGAGAGTTTGTTGATAAGCTAACGTCAGCTCTTAAGGGTGCCCAAGTGTCAGATGACCTACATGAAGCTATCTTGAAACAGTGTTTATTGCAGAATGGTAATCAACAGACAAGGGGAATAATTGCCACCCTAGGACTCGATTGGATGGTAACGGAAGTATTACAAAAAGCCCAAAATTTACCAGAGGGTCCTGTAGCAATGTTAGCAGAAGCTGTAAAAGATTTAAAATTGGGATTAGAAGAACAGGCAAAGGGAGTGATGATGGCACAGCAACAAGTGTGTGCTGCCTTAGCACCTCTGTGCCAAAAGGCACGCCCTCAGCGTCCCCGCAATCCACCAAGTCAGCAACAGAGTCACGTCCAATGTTACCGATGTGGAGGATCTGGCCACCTGCGGAAGACTTGTCGTGCTGTGGGGGTCTGGTGCCAAAACTGTCAAAGTGCCTCTCATGCCGAAAGCGTCTGTAAACAGCATCAGGGAAACTACCAGTAGAGCGCGACGTCAGGACCCTGCGTGATGATACAAATGGTGGTCCCATCACCGGAACAACAGAACTCCAACCAGCAACAGTAGGCAGCCTCGGGTTGGACCTAGCAGCAGCAGTAAATGTTACCTTGCTAGACACAGTACCTCAAAAGATACCAACAGGGGTAAAGGGACCGATCATGATAAAAAGTACAGCTGTAGGATATTTGTTAACAGGGAGATCTTCAGCAAGCATGTCAGGACTGAATGTAATAACAGGACTGATAGATGCAAATTATCATGGGAAAATATTTGTAATGGTGCAAACTATGTTACCACCTATGATCATCTCTAAAGGACAGCGGCTAGCACAGCTGATTCCCTTGCCACACTTGGCAGCAGGACTGCAACCATTTAACAGACAAGATAGAGGTGATGGGGACTTCGGTTCCTCCATGGCACCTCTGACTTTGTTGACTGTGGGTATGAAGTCCCTCCCCCAGCAGTCTGTAACGATAACTTGGCAAGGCCAGCAGCAGTACCTTTGTGGGCTGTTGGACACTGGAGCCAATGTTACTGTCATTTCATCTTCGTATTGGCCATCTGCATGGCCGCAAGTGACATCATCAGCTGCAATAGCTGGAATAGGAGGCTTAAAGATCGCTCAATCTACGCCACCGATAACTGTGTCACTGGATGGAAAAACAGTTTCTGCAGTCTTTTATCAATATCGGGTTGTTGATTTTACTCATTGCTTTTGCTATATTGTTAATTTTACCTTGCTTGTTTTCATGTGTGCAAAGGATGTTAGGGTAGAATGATATAGTTTTGTTGCCTTCTGATTTTACTTGTTATAGAGTTAAACTTTGTAGAAAAAGATAAACTGTATTATAACGTGCGTCAACAATTAACAATAACCAGTAGTTAACAAGAACTGTGGAAACAACTTACTCACAACAATTATTGAGATAACAAAGAATGGCAGTAACAAAAACAAGGATAACAGCACAGATTGAGACACCGAACAGTGAATAAACTAACACTCTAAGCCGCCTTCAACCAACCACCTCCACATCTGGATGCAGCGTGGTGCGATGGGTGGTGCCAGCTCTCCTCCTGAGAAAAGAAGATGTCAATCATAAAAAAGGGAATATCCTTGATTTCTTTTGAATCACCCAAAGCCTTAACAGAACTAACCTCTTTGGTTGTTGTGGAGGGCTAACAATTGCTACTCTAGGCCTCTCCTCCCTGGTGGGTGACAGTGGACTAACAGCCTAATAGTGAGAAAACATTTCAGTGTTACATCCAAGTTAGGAAATATTGTCTGGGTTTTTATTAAAATACTGTAGAGAAACGTTACCATTGGTGGGCTGGCTGGCATCTCAGAAAGCTCTGGAAACGGATCCGGGGTGGTCTCATCCTCTCTGGCGGTGGCCATCGCTTCCATCTCTAGTGGTGACACCTCGTGATTCGGGTGTGGGAATGCGCAAGTCCAGCCCTGCGCATGCGCCATAACCCTCTATGGTTCAGCCATGATACTGTGCCGCATGTTGAAATCAAGGCCATAACTAGCAAAAAGGGTTTATGTCCTATATGATTGTTTTAATTGTGTTGTATGAATCTGTTAGATCACTTAGTCTCAATGCATAAGCATGTTCAAGAACTGGAATAGAGAGTAACACATTTGCAGATTGATAATGGTTAGTTTAAAGAATTGTTTAACACTTAGGGCTGTATATCATAATTGCTTAATGATTGTATGATTAGAGAAAATGTTTTTATGGATTTAAATGTTAACTCACCAGTTTGTTGTAATTTTAAATAGTTATAGGAAAAGTCAAAATCAATTATAGCACAAAATACATGTTAATGTTAGGTTATAAAAACAAAAGAGCGGAATTCAGGTATTATGTTATAAGAAAGAATAGTTAAAGCATACTATGTTCTCAAATTTTCATTTTATATGTGATTTTAAATGTGATTTAACAAAATTTAGAGAGGATGTAAGAATTATGGAAGTTTTAGCTAGGAGAAATTTGAAATAAAAAGAAACAGCATTAGGCCAACGGTGAGCATCAATAGGACCCAGTACCTTTCCTTAGCAGAAACAAAATACCAGCAGATTCACATTTACCTTGCCGGCATTCAATCGAGAAGCACCTGCCATGCGATTTGAATGGACAGTGTTGCCACAAGGCATGAAGAACTCGCCTACCCTTTGTCAGTTGTATGTAGATGCTGCCTTGCAACCGTTACGCCAACAGTGGCCTGAGGTGATAATTTATCACTATATGGACAACATTCTGTTGGCGCAAGAGGCTGAATTTACTGATGGTCAGCTTAAAATTCTTTGTATTGCCATGCAACGGAAAGGATTACAAGTAGCACCTGAGAAAATCCAGCGGACATGTCTATGGAAATATTTAGGATGGAAAATTTCAGAATCATTTATTGAACCACAGAAATTGTCTCTTATGTCTGAGCCCAAAAACCTGCATGAAATGCAAAAGCTTATGGGTGACATACAGTGGCTGTGACCTGTTGTGGGCATCCCTAATGACATGTTGGAACCGCTGAGGCCTTTGTTGAAGGGCTCAGACCCAACCCCCCCAGTGACTATGACTCCACGCCAAAGGGCTGCACTGGACTCTATCCTGACACTGATAACGTCCAGTGGGGTTGCACGATGACTGCCCGAACTACCAATCGACATTACCATCTTGATGGGCACAAAACGCCTTACGGGGGCCTTGACTCAAGCTTTAAAGAAAACGGGGGAAAGGGGTCAGGAGAGTGTACAGACCCGAGTATTGGAATGGGTCTTTCCATCCTTACAACAACAACATACCATTTTTCAAACAATTTTTGCACTTGCAGATTTAATTAAGCGTTGCCGCTTACGGTTGTATCAGCTTACGGGTCTGCCTCCAGCAATAATATATCTCCCCATGCAGCAATCAGACCTGCAGTGGTATTTAGGCAACAGCATGGAATTTGCCGCTGCATTGTTAGAGGAAGGTGCTCTCATTAAGACTGCACCTTTGCAAGATAAGATCCTAGGCTGGATGTCGCAGCAATCGTGGATTGGTATACCAAAATATAAGGAGCAACCAACTGTGGGTGCTCTGATGGTATTTACAGATGCAGGGAAGCGTTCCCAAAAAGCTGCAGTGACTTGGCAAGATAAGAGTATTAGCCAGTGGAGACATGTGATGTTAGAGGCAGAACCACAGGACTCACTTCAAACTTTGGAATTGTTGGCAGTGTTGTGGGCCTTACAGCATTGGATGAACCAACCTCTTAATATAGTGTCAGATTCCATGTATGTTACGGGGGTTGTACAACGGATACAGGATGCCCTGATCAAAGGTGTAACAAATAAGAGATTATATGAGTTGATGTTGAGGTTACAACTGGCCATAATATGTCCACATTGGGTCCCCAGCCATTGGACAAGACCTGTGCCAGAAAAGAACTCCGTGCAGGTATCACACCTTGAAGATGAGGATGAAGATGAAGATGGAGATTGAAAAACCTGTGGACATGGCTGTGAGGATGTGGACAGAATGTGTTGTTTTAATTTGTCTGATCATGGGGAATCGATCCATGCAAAACTAGATTGGATGGGTGAACATCTGAACAAGATCAAGAAGGGTGAGAATCCGTTTGACTCTTGGCTACGCTCATTATTTGGAAGTTGGTTTAGTTGGTTAGCGCCATTGGCCAAGGAAGCATTGCGCTTTTTGTTTATTGTTATTATTATTATTATAGCTGCACGAATAATATTTAGATGTGTAATGAAACAGTTTGATCGTTTTACTGAATCTTCTGTAGTTGTTAAAGAAAGTGGGGGAATTGTAGAGGAATGGGCAAAGGAAAAAGGCCTGCAGGACTGTTTAGCCTTTTCTGATAAGGATATGGAACGCCACAGAACACAATGGAATTAGCTGAATCATCAGGTAGTAAAGCAAGGGCACTGTAACCTTGAGGGTCGTAAACAAGTAGCAGACTGCAAAAACAGGATGTTTGTGGCTAGCTGAAGCAGGATGCTAAAACCGCAGGAGGTGGGATTGACATGTAACCTGTAACCCATAATATGTTGCCGAGTGGGCATAATCATAGTAAACTGTATATAAGATGTGTCTGATGCTCAATAAAGTTGGATTTTGCCGATCACATTGATCGTATGCCGACCCCTTCTTGCGGCAGCCACGTCCAGTCTCCTCTTGAACACCTCCAGGGATGGTGACTCAACCACCTCCCTGGGCAGCACATTCCAATGATGAATGACTCTCTCAGTGAAAAACTTTCTCACCTCCAGCCTAAACTTCCCCTGGCGCAGCTTGAGACTGTGTCCTCTTGTTCTGGTGCTGGTTGCTTGAGAGAAGAGACCAACTCCCTCCTGGCTACAAGCACTCTTCAGGTATTGTAGAGAGCAATGAGCTCACCCCTGAGCCTCCTCTTCTCCAAACTAAACAATCCCAGCTCCCTCAGCCTCTCCTCACAGGGCTGTGCTCAAGGCTCTCACCAGCCTTGTTACCCTTCTCTGGACACATTCAAGTGTCTCAATGTCCTTCTTAAACTGAGGGGCCCAGAACTGGACACAGGACTCAAGGTGTGGCCTAACCAGTGCAGAGTACAGGGGCACAAAGACTTCCCTGCTCCTGCTGGCCACACTATTCTTCATGCATGCCAGGATGCCATAGGAAGCAGCGGGAACATCTCTCTCTTGTCCTGGGAACACCATGCTGAGATGAGCAGGATCAGTTAAATAGTATTTCCTCCAGTCTTTTGAGCATCCTGTGTACTGAGTACTTGCTCTGCCTGCCTCAGCTATTTTTCCCCTCCTTCCTCTGGAGTGAGGGTGAGGTGAACCAGCCCCCTGCCCTGCATGGCATGCCCAGAAAGCCCATAACACTCCTCTCAAACCTGGCAAGACTCAGTCACTTCTATAAGATCATAAATGAGAATTTGTTACAAGAACTTTGCATAAATGGAGTGATATTGAGGAATACAAGCTGCTGCTGCAGAACGGAGTTCTCAAATTGTGATGGCTTTCTGCTTTTGTGGCATTTGTACCACCCCAGATGAGGCAGAAGAGCTTCATGCTGGTTTTTTAGGGGGGAGAGGGGATGGAGCAGCCATGCAAGCTACAAGGCAGAGGTAGTGCAGGTCTCCATTCACAAAACCTGACTTCACTGCAAAGAGACATGGCAAAGAAAACATTGGCTGACTAAATTAGACTCTTTCAGTGTGGACTATGAAAAGTGAGAGTATGTTTTAATTTCAAAGAGGGATGAAACCTTTTCATGTGAAATTGCTGTCTACATAGAATGATGGTGATGATTAGGGCACTAAGTGAATGAACAGCAGCAGTGATGTCACAGTGCAATGAAATGTGGCAATACCTTGTTCCTGGGCAATAACATTTCTGTTAGTGTCATCAGCATAGAACACTAGAAAGAATGAAAAAACTGATTAATGGAAAACAGCTTTTCCTCAAAGATGATGTACCTGATCTCCAGTGCAAGATAATCTATGGGGAGATAATAGCTAAGAGCTGTGTACTACAGGCAGATGAAAAAATGAGCACTGAACCATGGTGGAGGGAAAATTGCCTTTCGATCTGGAGTTATTAATTGAAGGAATTGTTTTCAAGCAAACATATTTTAAGCAAATATAGAGTAAGGAACCTAGAAATAAAAATAGATTCCTTTTTTTTTTTGTCCTCTCAGACAATATGTTTCTGGTGGAACCTGCTGGAATTATTACCATTGGTGACATTAATACAGCTGCTGTCTTCATATGTCTGCATAGAAGCTTTATTTAATGTGAAGCAGATGTGGTGGGGTTTTTCTTTGGTTTGGTTTGGTTTGTTTTTTTCTGTAACATCCTGTGCTTTAATTAATGACCACTGTACTCCCATCTGGGAAGTGCAAGGGAAAGCTTTCCTTGAAATCCCTTTTCTGACCTCAGTAAAATGCCAAGCGTCTGCTAATGGTGGGAATAGAACAATAACCCAGGGTGACCTATCAGAGGCAACTGACAGGCCCTGAACAAGGGCCTCTTTAAAAAGAGACTGGATGAGGCACTTGGTGCCATGGTTTAGTTAGTTAGATGGTGTTGGGTGATAGGTTGGACTCAATGATCTGGAAAGTCTTTTCCAACCTGATTAATTCTGTATTCTGTGTTCTCTTCGGACTCCTGTGGACTCATAAAGAAGCTGTAAGAACACCATGAACAAGTATCCATATCCTGCCTTGCTTCTTGAGTACTCCATCTGCAGATGCCTCAGTCTTTCCTCATTTGCAGAAGGGAGATTGGATTCCTTCAGCCTCAAAGCTCTTTCAACAGCACAGTAACATGTTAGATGAATGTGACAGTTTCAGGTTATGCCTTGAAATGTTAGCTGCAGATGATTTTCGAGCAGAAGAGTGAAGAAGTATAAAGAATTCACAGTTGGCTGTAAAAAGGAAAACAAAAGATTATTCTAAACGAATTTCATTGGCCAGATGTGTGAAGGGGACCCTTAGCAGTCTCGTTTCCCACATTCATTCCTCTCCCTTCTCTCTGGCTGCTGAGGCTGCTTTGATAGAAAAGGATCTGTTGGAAAAGGAGCTAACAGCACTCCTAACTTCTTTCTCTTTCCTTCTAATTAAACATAGGAAGGTGGTGGTGGTGGTAAGGTTAGGGGAGAGCGGAGCAGTTCCCCTGCTCCTTTTGGGATCCCATTAGGGGTTCAGGGGAGGTTCCTTGCTGTTTTCTGATGCTAAATACCTGTACAACATTGTAAATACTGTATATTTGTACATATTAATGGTATTCCATTGTAGAGTGTAGTTTTGCTTTGTAAATACAGCTTCCATTTGCTTTTGCCCACTGAGTGAGCCGAGTTTTTGTTAATGTGGTGGTAAATTTCCAAACCATTACAGTGAAACCCATACATCTAGGGATTGCCTAAGGCAATTTTCCTCAGAATGTCAGCAAGGACCAAATCAGTCTGAATCTATGATATTATGGGTGGGAGAAAAAGTTTGGATCCCATAAAGTGTTATGGTGCCATCCAAAAATTTACTGAGTCTACTGCTAATTCAGATGCTGTGTGGTAACCTTACTGCCTATAGGAAATGCTCCTAAGCAGCTGCTAAGTGCCATTTTCTCCACCCAAAAATTTCATAGAAATATTAATGGTTGGCTTGCAGAAACCAAAAAAAGCAATCCTGTCAAAGGAAATGAGCATCCCTCAATTTTAATTGCACAGTCTAAAGCAATTACAGTGGCGTTACAAACTCTGACAGCAGCTTTTCCTTCGTGGGCTGCCTATTTCATGTTCAACAGGGAAAGAGGAAGTAGGTGGAGGGAAGTTCTGCAGCTCCTCTCCTAGTATACTGTTTGTCTGTCTTGTGCTGTCAGGACAACTTGTCGAACAGAACTGATACTGCAGCATCTGTTGGTATTGACAAAGGCCCTGACACTTGTCTAGAACTAGGAGCAATCTCACTTTTTTCAGTGACTTTTGATTTGTGTGTCAGTAGTATTTTCTGGATACATGTTGCTTTATCCTTCAAAGCATCAAAAAACAAAGTATTTGACTGTAAAACTCTTGAACAGTCTAGAAAAGCCAATAGCAAAAGGCAGACAGGCTGAGAAAACTTGTGAGTTAATTAATTTTTCTGTAGAGGTATTTGACTTTAATTACTGAGGTGCTAACTTACAGTGAACTCTGAGTTCTTTCTCCTCAGATGCTGTCAACTCTCTAGCAAAGGGTAGTAAGTCAGAGGAGACAAAAGAATCCAAATCAATATTGGAAGCAGGGATGTTCCTTTGGGAGGCCATACAACAGGAGTGGGAATGCCTACTTCCTGCCAAAAACAACTCCCAAAATACACTATTAAACCATTAAAATTGCATCTGTCCTGTAAGACAGAGTAGATTGTGTTTACAGAAGTCCTTTAAAGTGGATAGGATAGGATAGGATAGCATAGGATAGGATAGAGAAAAGAGGCGAGAAGAGGCGAGAAGAGGCGAGAAGAGGCGAGAAGAGGCGAGAAGAGGCGAGAAGAGGCGAGAAGAGGCGAGAAGAGGCGAGAAGAGGCGAGAAGAGGCGAGAAGAGGCGAGAAGAGAAGAGAAGAGAAGAGAAGAGAAGAGAAGAGAAGAGAAGAGAAGAGAAGAGAAGAGAAGAGAAGAGAAGAGAAGAGAAGAGAAGAACCAGGTTGGAAAAGACCTCAGAGATCATTGAGTATAAACTATCACCCAACACCATCTAATCAACTAAAATATGGCACCAAGTGCCTCATCCAGGCTCTTCCTAAACACCTCCAGTGATGGTGACTCCACCACCTCCCTGGGCAGCACATTCCAATGGCAAATCTCTCTTTCTGGGAAGAATTTCTTTCTGACACCCAGCCTAAATCTCCCCTGGTGCAGCTTGAGACTGTGTCCTCTTGTTCTGGTGCTGGTTGCCTGGGAGAAGAGACCAACCCTTACACAGACCTGATGAACAGGTCTGAGTTGCTGGCAGCCTTCCCCAGAACTTTCAGGTCAGGGAACGTATCTTGGTCTTGGGAGAGTGAAGATGGAACAAGCAATAGGAGCAAACATTTTTTCTAGTTCACATGGCAGTGGGTGGCAGGTCTAACACCTGAAGGTCAGGCTGAGGTATCAGCATGCTTCTGAGAAGGAAGAGTTGGTGTTCAAGTACTACCAAAGACTTGCAAAAATAAAATTCTAGTGATTCAGGATTAATATTAATTCCAACTCTTAGTCCAAAAATGTCCTCATGAGAGATGGGTAGAAGCTGGTTCAGGACAAATGGATGTCTTGGCTTACTTTGAGCTGTTTTGTACAGTCAGGATACCAGGAGGGCACATTATATATTCTGAACAACTGAGCTTTTTTTTTATCTCTTGTTGTGTAGCCCTAGCATTTTATTCACAGAAGTGTGTGCGTGGTGATATCAGTGTCACAGTCCAGGAAAAGAAACATATTAGTGATTTTGCTGTCATATGTAAAACTGAGTAGACCAAAGCTCCCATCTGCGGAAGAATAAATCAGGAACATAGCTGTTAAAGTGGAAGAATAACAGAGGCAGGTGGTAGAATAGTGTAGCAGCAGTAAATTATTCAGCAGTGTTGATTCTCTTCTAGCAGATTGTTAGCTGAAAGTGTTTGGGAAAATTGCCATTTGCTCATAGCATTTACCTGAGCAGAGATCTTTGAAAAGATCTTTGTCATTTTAGGGACCCATCAAAGATGATTCTTCACTGTGTGATTCTTTCCATGTAAGAAGACAGCAGAAGATGATGAATAGACCCTTCCTACAGGGGATGTTTATTTATATCATTTATTGAAAGATAGTATCATAGTATCATTCAGGGTTGGAAGGGACCACAAGGATCATCTAGTTCCAACCCCCTTGCCATGGGCAGGGACACCCCACACTAGATCAGGCTGGACAGAGCCTCATTCAGCCTGGTCTTAAACACCTCCAGAGACGGGGCCTTGACCACCTCCCTGGACAACTCATTCCAGGGCTTCACCACTCTCATGGGGAAGAACCACCTCCTCACATCCAGCCTGAATCTCCCCACCTCCAGCTACATTCCATTCCCCCTAGTCCTATCACTGCCTGAGATCCTGAGAAGTCCATCCTCAGCCTTTCTGTAGGCCCCCTTCAGATACTGGGAGGCCGCAATTAGGTCACCTCGGATTCCGACATTTCACCGAATATTGCTAAGTCAAAATTCCTGGGCAATGCCAATGTTATGATAAGAAAAGCAATGATTAGAATAGAATAGAATAGAATAGAATAGAATAGAATAGAATAGAATAGAATAGAATAGAAATAACGAGGTTGGAAGAGACCTTCAAGATCATAGCGTCCAACCTATCATCCAGCACCATGTAATCAAATAACCATGGCACCAAGCACCCTGTCAAGTTTCCTCCTGAACACCTCCAGTGATGGTGACTCCACCACCTCCCCGGGCAGCCCATTCCAATGGCCAATTTCTCTTTGTCGGAAGGACTTCTCCCTAACATCCAGCCTAAACCTCCCCTGGTGCAGTTTGAGACTATGTCCTCTGGTTCTAGTGCTGGTTGCCTGGGAGAAGAGACTAACCCCCACCTGTCTACAATCTGCCTTCAGGTAGTTGTAGACATCAATAAGGTCTCCCCTGAGCCTCCTCTTCTCCAGGCTAAGCAGCCCCAGCTCCCTCAGCCTCTCCTCATAGGGCTGTGCTGCAAACCCCACACAGTTTTGTTGCCCTTTTCTGGACACCTTCCAGCAACCTCTGTCAAAGATAATAAAAAGCATTTTAATAAATATATTAACAATAAGAAGAATGGCAGGAAGAACCTGCACTCCTTATTGGACCTGGAGGGGAACATGGTGACCGAAGACGAGGAAAAGGCTGAGGTCCTGAACGTCTTCTTTGCCTCAATGTTTAACAGCACAGCAGGAGTTCAGGACGAGTGGCCTCCAGAGCTGGGCGATGGGGTCGGGGAGCAGTGTAATGCCCTGGTAATCCATGAGGAATTAATTTGGGACCTGCTGAGCCACTTGGGCACTCACAAGTTATTGGACCGGATGGGATTCATCCTAGGGTGCTGAGAGAGCTGGCAGATGAGCTGGCCAAGCCGCTCTCCATCATTTTCCTCCAGTCCTGGCTCACTGGTGAGGTCTCAGATGACTGGAAACTGGCCAATGTGGTCCCCATCCATAAGAAAGGTCAGATGGAGGAACCTGGAAACTCCAGGCCAGTCAGCCTGACCTAGTGCCAGGGAAAGTGATGGAGCAGATTATCCTGGCAGCAATAACTGCGCACCTGAAGGATGGCCAAGGGCTCAGGTCCAGCCAACATGGATTTAGGAAGGGCAGGTCCTGCCTCTCCAACCTGATCTCCTTCTATGATCAGGTGACCCGTCTGATGGACGTGGGGAGGCCTGTGGATGTGGTCTACCTGGACTTCAGCAATGCCTTTGACACCATCCCCCACAGCAAACTGCTGTCTAAGCTGTCAGCTCGTGGCTTAGACCACTACACTCTGTGCTGGGTTAGGAACTGGCTGGAGGGCCAAGCCCAGAGAGTGGTGGTGAATGGTGCCACATCCAGTTGGTGGCCAGTCACCAGTGGCATCCCCCAGGGATCAGTGGTGGGCCCCGTCCTCTTCAACATCTTCATTGATGATCTGGATGAGGGGACTGAGTCAGTCATCAACAAGTTTGCATATGACACCAAGTTAGGAGCAGATGTTGATCAGTTAGAGGGTGGAAGGGCTCTGCAGAGGGACCTTGACTGACTGGACATATGGGCAGAATCCAATGGGATGGCATTCAACAAGTCCAAGTGCTGAGTGCTGCACTTTGGCTATGGCAATCCCATGCAGAGCTACAGGCTGGGGTTGGGGTGGCTGGGGAGCTCCCAAATAGAGAGGGACCTGGGGGTGCTGATCGACAGCCACCTGAATATGAGCCAGCAGTGTGCCCAGGTGGCCAGGAGGGCCAATGGCATCCTGGCCTGCATTAGGAATAGTGTGGCCAGCAGGAGCAGGGAGGTCATAGTGCCCCTGTACCCTACTTTGGTTAGGCCGCACCTTGAGTCCTGTGTCCAGTTCTGGGCCCCTCAGTTTAAGAAGGACATCGAAACACTTGAACGTGTCCAGAGAAGGGCAACAAGGCTGGTGAGAGGCCTTGAATGCAAGCCCTATGAGGAGAGGCTGAGGGAGCTGGGATTGTTTAGCCTAGAGCAGAGGAGGCTCAGGGGTGACCAGGGCTCAGGGCTCTCTACAACTACCTGAAGGGGAGTTGTAGCCGGGAAGGGGTTGGTCTCTTCTCCCAGGCAACCAGCACCAGAACAAGGGGACACAGTCTCAAGCTGTACCAGGGGAGGTTTAGGCTCGAAGTGAGGAGGAAGTTCTTCACCAAGCGAGTCATTCGTCATTGGAATGGGTTGCCCAGGGAGGTGGTGGAATCACCATCCCTGGAGGCGTTCAAGGGGAGATTGGATGTGGCACTTGGTGCCATGGTCTAGTCATGGGGTCTGTGTTGATAGGTTGGACTCGATGATCCTCCAGGTCCTTTCCAACCTAAGTTATACTGTGATACTGTGATACCGTAACTCAACATCTTTCCTAAACTGAGGGGCCCAGAACTGGACACAGGACTCAAGGTGTGGCCTAACCAGTGCAGTGTACAGGGGCAGAATGACCTCCCTGCTCCTGCTGGCCACACTGTTCCTGATGCAGGCCAGGATGCCATTGGCCCTCTTGGCTGCCTGGGCACACTGCAGGCTCATCTTCAGCCTTCTACCAACCAGTACCCCCAGGTCCCTCTCTGCCTGGCATCTCTCCAGCCACTCTAACCCCAGCCTGCATGGGGTTGTTGTGGCTAATGTGTAGAACCTGGCACTTGGATGTGTTCAATCTCGTGCCCTTGGACTCTGCCCATCTGTCCAGCCTGGGAATGTCCCTCTACATAGCTCTCCTACCCTTTACCAGATCAGTACCTGCTCCCAACTTGGTGTCATCTGCAAATTTACTGATGATATACTCAATCCCCTCATACAGATCACCAGTAAAGATACTGAACAGGATGGGACCCAGCACTGATCCCTGGGGGACACCACTGGTGTCTGGTTGCCAGCTGGATGTGGCACCATTCACCACCACTCTCCAGACAGTTCTTGACTCATCTCAGAGTGCTGCTTTCCAAGCCAGCAGCTGACAGCTTGACCAGGAGTTTGCTTGTGGGGGGGGGGAGGGAGGGGGTGTCAAAGGCCTTGCTGGAGGCAATGGTTGTTTTGAGAAATAACCATTCCAATTCTCCTTCTACTACAGCTACTATATATACTACAGCTACAACTACTATGCTCTGCTAAGGCATTAGTCAACATGAAGTCCAGCAGCATGAAAGATAAAAAAGTCTGTGAGAAAGAGACCTGCTTAAATTGACAGTGACATCAAAAACATGAAATCATGGCTGCAGAGAAGAAGTGCCAAGTTCCTGCAAATCCACACCCAGACCTCCACCTTCTCTCTGTTTGGTTCAGGTACTAACTGCTTTGTAAAAAAACAGTTCCTTCTTTCTTAGAGCAATCCTGACCTTGCCATCTTTGTTCTTTGTACATTTTGAAACTGTGTCTTCACAAGCTGTGAAAAACAAGTGCTAATTGAAATGGAAGGACTTTGAATGCCTTCTGAAGGTAGGGTTTTCTTTGCCTGAAATGACATTTTCTGTTGAAAATATTTTTTTTTCCTTTTTTGTGTTTTTTTTTTTTTATGTAAAGAGTCAAACAAATCTTCATCAAACAATTACAAACTTGCTTTCTTTTCCTCAGGAAGGACTGGTGTTGTTATCAAGGTCTGTTATTTCCCATTAGCACATGAATGCCACAGCTCGAGTGTGAAATACACATATTGTATCACTTTTAAATTTAGCAGCTCTAAACACACTTGTGGGCTTGGTGCCTTTTTTATTTTTTTAATTCATTCCTTGAGCTCTGTGTTGTGTGTTGCCTCCAGCTTATGCCTTTCATTATTGTGCTTTTACTGATTATTCCAGAAGACTTGAAGCTGGCCAATGTGGTGCCCATCCACAAGAAGGGCCAGTTGGATGAGCCAGGGAATTACAGGCCTGTCAGCCTGACCTCAGTGCCAGGCAAGATCATGGAACAAATCATCCTGAGTGCAATCACACAGCACTTAGAGGATGGCCAAGGGATCAGGCCCAGCCATCATGGATTTAGGAAGGGCAGGTCCTGCCTGACCAACCTGATCACCTGATATGATCAAGTAACCTGCCTGGTGGATGTGGGGAGGCCTGTGGATGTAGTCTACCTGGACCTCAGCAAGGCTTTTGACACTTTCTCCCACAGCAAACTCCTGGCCAAGCTGTCAGCCCATGGCTTGGACGGGAGTGCACTGCAATGGATTAGGAACTGGCTGGAAGGCTGAGCACAGAGAGTGGTGGTAAATAGTGCCACATCCAGCTGGCGGCCAGTCACTAGTGGTGTCCCCCAGGGATCAGTGCTGGGCCCCACTCTATTCAATATCTTTATTGATGATCTGGATTAGGGGATTGAGTCAGTCATCGGTAAGTTTGACGATAACACCAAGCTGGGGGCAGGAGTTGATCTGTTAGAGGGTAGGAGAGCTATGCAGAGGGACCTTGACAGGCTGGACAGATGGGCAGAGTTCAAGGGCATGAGATTTAACACATCCCAGTGCCAGGTTCTACACAGCGGCCACAACAACCCCATGCAGTGCTACAGGCTGGGGTGAGAATGGCTGGAGCGTAGCCAGGCAGAGAGGGACCTGGGGGTACTGGTTGATAGAAGGCTGAAGATGAGCCAGCAGTGTGCCCAGGTGTCCAAGAAGGCCAATGGCATCCTGGCCTGTATCAGGAACAATGTGGCCAACAGGAGCAGGGAGGTCATTCTGCCCCTGTACTCAGCACTGGTTAGGCCACACCTTGAGGCCTGTGTTCAGTTCTGGGCCCCTCAGTTTAGAAAAGACGTTGAGGTGCTGAAAGGTGTCCAGAGAAGGGCAACAAAGCTGGGGAGAGGTTTGCAGCACAGCCCTGTGAGGAGAGGCTGAGAGAGCTGAGATTGCTTAGCCTGGAGAAGAGGAGGCTCAGGGGAGACCTTCTTGTATATAGGTGGAGGTTGGTCTCTTCTCCCAGGCAGCCAGCACCAGAACAAGTGGACACAGTCTTAGGCTGCGCCAGGGGAGGTTTAGGCTGAATGTTAGGAAGAAGTTCTATACAGAGAGAGTGATTGGCCATTGATTGGAATGTGCTGCCCAGGTAGGTGGTGGACTCACCATCATTGGAGGTGTTCAGGAGGAGACTTGATGGGGTGCTTGGTGCCATGGTTTAGTTGATTGGGTGATAGGTTGGATTAGTTCATAGGTTGGACACGATGATCTTGAAGGTCTCTTCCAACCTGCTCCATTCCATTCCATTCCATTCCATTCCATTCCATTCCATTCCATTCCATTCCATTCCATTCTTGATGTCTCCAACTCCCTGAAGGGAGGTTGTAGCCAGGTGGGGGTTGGTCTCTTCTCCCAGACAACCAGCACTAGAACAAGAGGACACAGTCTCAAGCTGTACCAGGGGAGGTTTAGGCTGGATGTTAGGAAGAAGTTCTTCCCAGAAAGAGAGATTGGCCATTGGAATGTGCTGCCCAGGGAGGTGGTGGAGTCACCATCCCCAGAAGTGTTTAGGAAGAGGTTGGCTGAGGCACTTTGTGCCATGGTTTAGTTGATTAGATGGTGTTGGGTGATATTTTGGACTTGATGATCTGAACGGTCTTTTCCAACCTGGTTAATTCTGTTCTGTTCTGTTCTGTTCTATTCTATTCTATTCTATTCTATTCTATTCTATTCTATTCTATTCTATTCTATTCTATCCTGTCATGAATTTATCTTTTCTTTCCTTTTTTTGAATAGTGAACAGTGCATTGTAATATTTGGACAGAATTTCAGGTGTCTGGTGGCTAGTGAATGGGAGCGAGCAGGTTTGTTCAACCAGGGAGAGCCAGTGAAGAAAAACGGATTCTATAAGAAATGAGTTTTGGGTTTTGGTTTTTAGCAAAACATTATTTTGTTTTGTTAGTAGAACTGATGAATAAACTGTCCAACCTTTTTCATGCCTTACCATGTGGTTCCCAGAATACGTGATTATCTTACATGAAGAATGATTCATGCATAGCTCTGACATTTCAGAAGACTGACGGTGGTGGTGCTGCTGGTGGTGGTAGTTCAGCATCTAAGCAACACAACAGCTAAGCCTCATGCTTCACCCCCCAATTCACCACTGAGAAGTGAAGCCGTTGGTTGCCCTGGGGGCCATACCCCTCCCCTCACCAAATGGTCCCACCAAGAGGGGAGCAGTGACCTCAGCCCTCTTCTTAGGCTCGGGCCAACATTGCACAATGATTTGTAATTGTCTCGTGGCTACCCCATCAACCACTTCTTTTGGAATACCTTTCTCCCGACCCACCCCCCCACCAATATTGCCGGGTATTCAAGTGTTCCCTGCCCCTAGCCAGGTGCCTACTAGGAATACGGCGCATCTGGCCCTGGGGGCTTGGTGGGTGAGTCATTTTCACATGTCTCAAGCCTCTAGTTTGAGGTTTTTTAATTTCCTCAGGTACACTATACTGCCTAGCATAATCTAATAACTCCCTCCCCATGTCTTGCCATGTCCAGGAAGAAAGTGGGGTATTAGCTATTTCTTTTTGAAGCTGGATACCTCTTATTTTAAGCAAGTCAGGGAGACCCCTGATCAAAGGAGTCATTCTGTTTGCATCCACCAGGAGAGAAAGGGGAGATTCAAAATGATGTTTTAGTTCCCTTTCATAAATCATCTGCAGGCATGCAGCCTTTTGCACATTCTCCATTATCTGATTCATCCCTCCCTGCAGAGTTACAGGTTCACCCCTCTCCTTTGGATCAAACCCCCCTGCCCAATAGGCAGCCCTCTGGGTAAGGCTTAGGGGTCCACTTCTGGTTTTTGTAGTTAGAAAAACATTATCACCCCAATAGCCCATGGCTTCAGCTTCTGTTAACAGAATCTGATCACCTCCAGGTTTTGAAACTCGCCAGACATATTCCACCTCAGATTCCTCAGCAGAGCGTGCAAATTCTGCACGAATTTTGGCCAATTCAGTGTAGGAGAAAGGCGTTTATTTGGTTGTGATAGTGGGAGTAACCTCTCCATCCTCATATAAAACTTCAGTTTTAATGAGAGGTCTGATATGTGCAGCAGCTTCCTTAGCTGCTGTCAATTCTGCCCGAGGGCACATAGGGGCAGACTCCAAGTAATTCACACCCTCTTTTGAGTCCAAATACGAATTTTGCCTCCTCTCCTTTTCCAATTGTATTTTAAGATCTGCCACTACGTCTTTCAAAGTGGCAACATGGCTTTGTAGTGACGAAACTAAGTCCTGCAAAGAGGAAATAGTTTTATTCTCCTGCTCATGCCATTCCTCTTTCTCCTTCACTGAGACGGCTAAACAGGCACCTAAAACCGCACAAATAAAACATTTGCCTTTCCCGGCTTTTGCTCTTGCATCTTTCTGCAGGGCCACAATTCTATCAGCCACACTCTGGAAATTATGCCAATTTTCACGGGCCCAGTCAAGTACCTATACAGATGGGCGGGCACCGTGAACTTCTAAAAGGTTAAAAAGCCGCTCACTCCGGGCTGTCTCTTTTGTTTCACCAAGCATTTCTTAATAGGGCACTAAGTTTCACAGGGAAGTCAGATCAAAACACTGTTTGTACCAGCAAAATCTTCCCTGGAAAAACGTACGCTTTTAAAAGGCTTACTCCAAAATAATCTTCTCCAGGAAAAATGCACAATAGATTTCTCAGGAGAGGTCACACACAAGAAAAAACAACAGCAACCTGGGCTTCTCAAGGAAGTCACACTATTTCCCTGAGAGAACCCACACTTGCAAAAGCTTCTCAGCTTTTGTACCTCAAATTTTATGTTACACCAGGACAACAACCTTGTTTCTTAGGGAAGAGTAACTCTGTTTCCCTGAGAGAACACACACCGGCAGAAGTTTCTCAACTTTTGCTTCAGTACTGGGCTTCTCGGGAAAGCCACACTTTACAAATATCACCAACACTGGGTTTCCTAAAAGAGGGTACTGAGAATTCTCGGGGAGGTCACACTATACAGTCAACATTTGTACCCCAGATAGTCTTCCCCGAGAAAGCACACACATTTAAAGCAGGATACAGAGGATTCTCGAGGAGGTCACACTATAAAACCAACAGTCACACTATGAAACCAACAGTTGTACCCCAGATTATCTTCCCCGAGAAAGCACACACATTTAAAGCTTTTGAGAACTCCCACACAGTCTCTCTGAAAATTTCGCCGCCCTTCTCCGGCCACTTCCCTCTCGGGTGAGTGAAAACGCGAATCTGGACTCCACTCTCGCTTCGTACTAAAGAGTACGTCTCAGGCACACACACACATTTCGGGGTTCTCAGAAATGCAATAATTTTGCTGTGATACTTTTCACTGCACGGGAATCCTGCCGACTACGCCAAAACTATGCCAATTAAATGTCACGGTCCGGAGACATTAGATGTCTTGGTCCGGAGACACAGTTCTTTTAAATATTCCCGTGTTGTGAAATTAAAGGCACAAACGAGGCCAAAGTATCAACAGCTAGACTATTTAATAAATAAAGTGGACATAAGAAGGGAGAGGGAGAAAAGAGAGAGAGAGAGAGAGGGACGAGAGATAGAAGAGGAAAGGGAGAAAATAAAGAGGGAGAGAGAGAGAGGGAGAAGAGGAAAGGAATTATATTACCACACCCCTCATCCCCCCCAAGACAGTTAAAGTCTGTGGAGGAAAGGTGTTGCAGGAGATGTTGGATTTGTAGAGAAACCGTGATGAGACTTTTGCTGGAGAACAGCTGTGGTCCTCTGGGGAGATGTTGGGTTGATACAGGAACAGTGCTGAGGCTCCTTTGGGCAGCCTGGGTCTGTAGAGAAAGGGTGCTGAGGATTTGGCTGGAGCTGTGGTCCTCCGGGCAGCTTCTTTTCTCCAGAGCAGCATTGTCCTGGCTTCTCAGCGGTCTGACCCATCTCCTGTGTTTTCCTTCATCTCCGTTTTTCTCCCCGGTTTTCTCCTCTGTTTCTCTCCTCTGTTTCTCTCAACAAACCAGTAGTTGCTCAAGTCTTTTATACAGTTTTTTAGTCCTCAGGCAGGTGTTGGTATGTCAGGTATTCCAGAGGCAAGGAAATAATCCAGGTATCTGTTCCCCCGGAAATCTTTCTGTGTATTGCTGTGTATGTGGGCAAGATTTTTGGATGGAGGCGAGGGGGGCCTCCTTCCTCCCCCCTCCATTCAGACAAGTCCTCCCACATTCCTTTACACAGATGGTGGAAACCATCATATCACCCTGCCCAAGGTGCTTGATGGGCGGAAACCACCCTGCCCAGAAAGTGTGATGGCTGGGTCCTTGGGTCTATTGTTGTAGTCCCGTGTTATCACGATGCAATCACAAGCTGATTTGCATCCAGGATTGGTGGACAGGATTCTTTCCACCTTCTTTCCAGTGGCTCTGCTATCACAGAGTTTCTGCATAGAGGTCTGTCTTGGTTTCTGCAGTGGATGTACCGCACTGCAGGTTTAAATGGCAGGTCAATAATTTTTTGGCAAATCCTAGTGAGCAGGTTCTAAAAACATTTTCATACCTCGGAGCAACTAAAATCCAATTAAGTAAGTGAGAAAAAGAAGGAAAAAAATATTATTTACCACCCTGCCAGAAAAAATTAATAATTTGGAGAGGATGTATGTCTGAGCAACAGGATATTTCAAAGTAGTCCACCAGTTACAAACAGCTCAGCACAGTGGTAACCAGCAGAACCACTGTCTGAGTAAAATTTTACCTGATCTCCACAATCACTTTAAAAATATTTTCTGGGGCCTGTTCTGTACCATTGTTCAAAATAGAGGGGTTCCCTCAGTTCCTGCAAGCTTGGCAAAGACAAAGCTTTCTGCCTCAGTGTGCCACCAGACTAAACAATCCTGTCTCTTAAAACTGAGTTGCTGGTGTTATAGATTCTCTGTGCCAGCTACATGAGAAAGATGATTCAGAACACAGGGTCATCACAGAATTATAGAATTGTTAGGGTTGGAAGGGTCCTCAAGGATCATCCTTGCCCAATCCTCCTGCTATGGGCAGGGACACCTCACACTAAAGCAGGTTACTGACAACCACATCTAGCCTGGCCTTCAAAAACTCCAGCCAGGAAGCTTCCACCACCTCCCTGGGCAATCTGTGCCAGTCTCTCACCACCCTCATGGGGAACAACTTCTTCCTAATATCCAATCTGAATCTACTCACTTCTAGTTTCGTTCCATTCCCCCCAGTCCTATCACTCCCTGACACCCTCAAAGTCCCTCTCCATCTTTCTTGTAGCCCCCTTCAGATACTGGAAGGCCACAATTAGGTCTCCTCAGAGCCTTCTCTTCTCCAGACTGAACAGCCCCAACTCCCTCAGTCTGTCCTCATAGCAGAGCGGCTCCAGCCCTCTGCTCATCCTTGTGGCTGTTCTCTGGACACCTTCCAGCACCTCCAGATCCTTCCTGTAGTAGGGACACCAGTCACCTTACATTCAGTGCTGAATCAGTCACAATGTTTAGAGAATTGAGGTGATGCTTTAACTGTTATACACTGTTTGTACAAACCTCTCTCCACTGTGCTGCCCAGGGAGGTGGTGGAGTCACCATCACTGGAGGTGTTTAGGAAGAGACTGGATGAGGCACTTAGTGCCATGGTTTAATTGATTAGATGGTGTTGGGTGATAGGTTGGACTTGATGATTCTATTCTATTCTATTCTATTCTATTCTATTCTATTCTATTCTATTCTATTCTATTCTATTCTATTCTATTCTATTCTATTCTATTCTGTTCCGTTCCATTCCATTCCATTCCATTCCATTCCATTCCATTCCATTCTCTATTCTAGTCCATCCACAAGTGATATTGTGAAAAGTACATCCAACTGATACTTAGTGAATGAAACATTTTGTTCTCAGAGGATACTTCCACAATGGGGAAAGGAGTATGTATGTGGACCCAGGAATGGTTTTGGAGTGGTCTTGCATTTTCATGGATAAGGTGACTAATGAAAACAAGTAATAGAAAATAAAGTAGTATATGAATCCCTACAGAAATAAATTATCTGAAGCATTATGAATATTTTGTATGAAGCTAAGATTAGAAAGGGTATGCTAAAAAAAAATTATAAGGTCACAGTGCCCTAAAGTTGTGAAATTACAATAATATCAGTGATAACTATAGAAATTGATTGTTCAGGAATTTCTATTTCTTATTTAAGAACAATAGCAAAAATAACCCAACATAGATTGTGCATAATAAAAGAAAAAATATTCAAAGCCATGAAACAGGAAATTAATTTAGGATTTTTGTTATCAATTTTCTTTCTCATAAGCTTCAAGGAACCTCTGATAGTTACATAGTTATTAGAATGGTAAGGAGCGTCAGGGTACACAAGCTAACTGCTGCTGACTAGTCCTACACTTTCAGTTCTTGAATGAAAGGAGGAGTTTTGTCTTCTTTCATCTACAGAGTTTCTGAGCATATGAGAGAATTTCCCAAAGGCAAAGACAATTTGACTAATTTAGTCACTGACTGAAGTATATGATGAGTTTACAGCTAGGTTTGCAGATACTGCACACAAACCTTTACCCTTAATTAGATTGTGTCAGAAGTAGATAATGGTTTTACATTCTGCTTCTCATCATATTATTAAGGATAACACCGTATGGACTGCATAAAAAGTCGTTTCATGTTGTGCTGTGTGGGGGTCATAAAATGACTTGAAGCAGTCTGTGAGTTTGTCATCAGAGGAACACATTTAGGAAGTTTGTGCTGATTCTTTGATGTGTTCAGGAATGTTCATATTTTCAATATCCTTTGAAACAGGGCTGAACCTCTCAAGACACTCAGCTGCAACGCCACACAGGGGTCAGCAATTCTTGCCTTGCAGTTGTCCCAATGAGAATGAAGAGAGTAGAGAGCTATTGTCATCAATTGCAATTGTACCCTGTCCTGAAGGGTCAAACCCCAAAACTTGCCCTAGCCCAGACAATGGCTTAAGCACCCGTGAATGTGCAAACTTGGACACTTCCTGGGGTCCAGATGTACCACATGTAATAAACTTGCTAACACAGCTGTGAACTGTGTGTGTGCCCCTGGCCATGTGTGGTTGTGCCC
Source organism: Melanerpes aurifrons (assembly GCA_011125475.1). Taxonomy (NCBI): domain Eukaryota; kingdom Metazoa; phylum Chordata; class Aves; order Piciformes; family Picidae; genus Melanerpes; species Melanerpes aurifrons. The sequence continues at coordinate 154,838 of WWNC01000059.1, read as the reverse complement.
CATCCTAGAGGTCCAGTTATCAGGGTTCTGTGTTACCAAAGGGCTATAATTGTCTTGGGACAGTATTTAAACCAGCTGAGAAGTCAGGTAACCTGCCTTGTTCTCACCCAGGAAGCAACTAGAGACAGATGCTGCCCAAATAGCAGCTGAAGAGCTTGCACTAATAGTCACCAACTACACCCAGGCCTTACACCTGGACCAAGGCAGAAAGGGGAAAAGCTCCAAGGGATTTGAATCCCAGAAAAGGCTACAGCCCAATGACTGGGCAGGATAAGAGTGATTTGTTTGTTTGTCAAGCCCTATGAGGAGAGACTGAGGGAGCTGGGGTTGCTTAGCCTGGAGAAAAGGAGACTCAGGGGGGACCTTATTGCTCTCTACAACTACCTGGAGGGAGGTTGTAGACAGGCGGAGGTTGGTCTCTTCTCCCAGGCAAACAGCACCAGAACAAGAGGACACAGTCTCAAGCTACTCCAGGGGAGGTTTAGGCTGGAGGTTAGGAGAAATTTCTACACAGAGAGAGCGATTACCCATTGGAATGGGCTGCCTGAGGAGGTGGTGGAGTCACCATCACTGGAGGTGTTCAGGAGGAGACTTGACAGGGTGCTTGGTGCTATGGTTTAGTTGATTAGATGGTGTTGGATGATAGGTTGGACGCAATGATCTTGAAGGTCTCTTCCAACCTGGTCTATTCTATTCCATTCCATTCCATTCCATTCCATTCCATTCCATTCCATTCCATTCCATTCCATTCCATTCCATTCCATTCCATTCCATTCCATTCCATTCCATTCCATTCCCCAGCCCTCCCTGAGCTAAGGGGTGCTCAAAATACAGCCACAGCACCTGGGAAGACACCAGACAGAGGAGCAAGTTGTGAGTCCCTGGCTAAACTGCCACAGAATCCCATTTGTGGGAAACCCATAGATCACAGTACCTGTATTTCCAATTTGAATTGCTGTATCGGAAATTCTTAGATCTGTGCTTAAATCATTTGACTGTCTTCATATGTGAAATGTAATACCCATAACCAAACAGAACCTGTAAATATACTGTGTGAATAAGTTCAGGGGTATTTGAAGATACCAGCACCCAAGATATTTAATTATAAAGCATACTAAAGTGCACATTTTATTGCCTACCAATGTTTGCATTAGATTTTATGACACAGGTGGTTTTCATCATTCAGAGACAGTAATTTGTTTTCCTTTTTTAAGTTCCATGAAGAGATTGGACATGTAGTTCTACCATTTGAGGTCTCCAGGATATTGGTATAAATAGTTTGGGGAACGTGGAGTGACTGGGAAGACAACAGGAAAAAAAAGGAACAACTCAACGAGCTCCACTAGCCTCTTTCTCAGAGCAGGCTGTCAGTAACAATAAGCAAAACACTTGATCATTGCTGCCAGAGCAGTTTTAGTCTCATCCTAAAATGTTGATACAATGTTAACTCTTGTGATCTCTGTTCTATTGATTTATGAAGAGAGAGGATGTGATTTCTTTTTCCAAGAGAATTTCTGTTCAAGTCATGAAGAGTTCAGAGCATTTACTGAGTGTTTAAGGCTTCAGAGGTGGGCAATGCATATTCTTATATTTAGAATAGCATAGCATAGCATAGCATAGCATAGCATAGCATAGAATTAATCAGGTTTGAAGAGACTTTTGAGATCATCAAGTCCAACTTATCACCCAACACCATCTGATCAACTAAACCATGACATCAAGTGCCTCATCCAGTCTCTTCCTAAACACCTCCAGTGATGGTGACTGTGACCGGTGGACACTGTCCCCTTAAGAAAGGGAATATGGTGGACGGAAGTTGGTAAACAGAAAGAATAATCTAAACTAATTTCATTGGAAGAGTGGGAGGAAGCACCTTCTGAACTGGGAGTGAACTGGGAGTGAACTGGGCACTCCGGCACTTCTATCTTTAGTCTTGCTTCCACCTCTTCTTTGGGCAGCAGCTTTCTGTGCTGGACTTTCTGCCAAGACTTCGGCCTTGAAACCGATAAGATACCAGGCCTGTATTAACTGCTTTCCAATTAACACAAGTGCTTCTAATTTTTTTTCATCTCTTTTCTTTCTCTTTCTATCCCACTCTGGGGAAAGGGGGAAAGAGGGGAGAGCGGAGGTGGGAAACCCCCCTCAGCAGAGGGGGGAACTCTCATTTCTGTGTTACTTTATTGTATATCTTTGTATATATTGTAGATATTGTAAATTTATATATATATTCCCCTGCATACCCTACATTGCTTTGTAAATACACAGCTCCACTGCTTTGCTAATTCAGCTGGTGAGTTGTTTTTTTTTTTCCTTCCCTTCAATTTTTCTTTCCCCTTACTTACAGGGGGGAGGGAAGAGGCTTCTTGGCCTTACCCTTCCAACCCACCACATTTTTTTTCTTGGTGTACCCAACGTGCAGCAGATAATTAGTTTAATTTATTACTTGATTGATTTAGTGTTTTCCAGCTGAATTAGCAAACATGAAGGTGTTGCGGTTTGTGGAGCGATTATTCTTTTCAATTTTTGGGGCTCTGGTTTACAGATATTGTTTGGGTTTGATTTTGGATTACCTGGGTAAATATTTGGTGCGGACAATTTATATGTGGGTTATGTATAGAGTTAAATTATGGTATGGAAAATGTATTAATTTATTATGGCCAGTGAGATACAGAAATGTTACCTCCACCACTCTCCCAATTGAGATAAAGGGTTTTAAGATTCCGCCTGAGGAGAGAGTAACTTTAGGTGATGCCTGGGATCCAAAGGTGATTTATGTGATGTGTATAAATCTGTTGCTGGTGATGGTGATTGCATATTTGCTGTTCTCTCTGCGGTGAGAGAGAAAGATTTCCAGAGCTTGTTTTGTTATTAAAACTAGATCAAAAAGAAAACACCGTGGCTCTGGATCAATCCCAGAGTCATCTAGTGATGAGGAAGGTGGAGACTCTCTGTCAGTTGAAAAGAAGGCTAAAAAGTCAATTGGTAAAGCAGCTCTAAATGACTTTGCTGATTCCAGCAAGCTGCCAAAGGCGGCAGCTGGTATCAACATGGCACCTACTCCTTCTCCTACTCCTTCTCCTTCTTCTTCTCCATCGGCCATTAACGGAGCAACGTCACTTCCGCCCAATCCCTCGGTGGGACCGGAAGTCACTGCCCCAGCAGCTGATTTATCTCAGGACCTGTCAGCTTCCATTAAGGTGGCTGTAAATTCAAACACAGCTCCAGTTAAGGTGGCTCCTTTAAAGACTAGAGGTGGAAAGGCCAAAGATGGAGAAGAAGAGCTGGAGATTGATCCTGGTGAGGGGCCCTCTACTCTAAAAGATCCTGCTGAGGAGGAAGAGAAGGTTTGTTTTAAAGATCTAGCTAACCTAGTGAGATCAAAGCAGGATACAGATGAAGTTAGGAAAGCAGCTGGCAAAGGTGGTTCTCAGCTTAAAGAGATCCTTAGGAGAATGACAGCAGGATTATATGGACAAAGAATTCAGGGAGACGAGGAGGAAGATGATATTTCAGAATGTTTGTCACCACGTGAGGAATTGAGAAATGTCCGTAAAGATTTCACCAGGGCAGATAAGGAGCCAGTTCTAGCTTGGCTTAGTAGGTGTTATGATACAGGTTCTCTGGCTCTAACAGTTGCAGACAAGTCAGCAGCTCAGTTAGGAACTCTCTCAAGGGATAATGGAATAGATAGACATCTAGGCAGAGCTCTCGGTAAGGTTAATCTGTGGATACGCCTTTTAATGGCGGTTGCCCTGAGATACCCTTCCCGAGATGATCTTCCATGGAACCCTAAACCCTGGACTACCATAGATGAGGGAATTAAGCGCTTGAGAGAATTTGCTGTTAGAGAGCTACTCTATGGTGAACATGAAACTCTGAATCCTGATGACATTCCTGTGGGTATTGGTCTTGCTAAAAAGATCATCAAACTTGCTCCTTCCAATTATGCAAACATTCTGGCAAGCAGAATTGTGTCAAGAAGTTATGGTGGAGCTTCTCCCTACGGTTGGCCAATTCAGTGATCAAATGAGACAATTGGAGGATAGCATGACACGTGGTTCTTTGGTTTCAGCCATTGAAACTCTGTCTGGAAAAATTGAGAATTGCATGAGAGAGTTAAAAGATGAATTTAGAAATTCCATATCCCAATTGGCACAAAAGGATAATTTCAATTCTCCCTCCAGGTGGATACAAGTTTCATCTGTGAGGAATACACGTCCTCCAAGGAGGTCATTCCAAAACAGGTCATTCCAAAACAGGTCGTTCCAGAACAGACCACCAAGGCAATCACGTAGAACTATTTGGATAACTCTGTGTGATCAGTTTGGTGAGAACATGAACCGCTGGGATGGCCAACCAACTTCTAATCTTTTCAGGAGACTGAGGGAATTGCAAAGTGGCAGAACCTGAGGTAGCAATACCAGAAGGGTAGCTGTTACTTCCACAGTTCCCCAGAACGACTCTTATGGTTCCAACAGTGGCTCCAGTTATAACATGCAAAGTTATAACCCTACAAACTATGTGCAATGCACATGTGCGCATGTTCCCCATAACTAGGGGTGCCCTGCCTTCCACCAGGGGGAGGATAGGGATAACAGAGATAATAGAATCTATTGGGATGTGTACATCCAGTGGCCTGGCACTTCACAATTTCAGAAGTACAGGGCCTTGGTTGACACAGGAGCTCAGTGCACCATAATACCATCAAATTATCAGGGATCAGAGTCCATAACTATTCTGGGAGTCACTGGTGGATCTCAAGAGTTAAGTAAGGTAGAGGTTAATATAAGTTTAACTGGTAAACAATGGAGGAAGCATAGAGTTGTGACTGGACCTGATGCACCCTGTATTTTGGGAATTGATTTTCTGAGATAAGGGCGTTTCAAAGACCCTAGAGGTTACAAATGGGCTTTTGGAGTAGCTTCTATAGAAATTGATGGACAAAAATTGAAGCTGTCTGCTAGACCTGAACTTTCTGATGAATCTGCAGTTGTGGGACAACATAAGATACAGGACATTAAATTGCAGGTTGCTTTTCAGACTGTGCATCACAGACAATACAGAACCAACCGTGACTCTTTGTTGCCCATTCAGAATCTGATTTGTCAGTTGGAGAGTCAGAAAGTCGTCAGCAAAACTCATTCACCTTTCAACAGTCCAGTGTGGCCTGTGCGGAAGCAGAATGGAGACTAGCGTCTGACGGTAGACTACCGAGCCCTGAATGAAGTGACACCACCTATGAGTGCAGCAGTGCCAGACATGATGGAGCTACAGTATGAGCTGGAATCCAAAGAGGCCAAATGATATGCTACCATAGACATTGCTAATGCATTTTTCTCTATTCCCATAGCAGAGGAATGCAGGCCTCAGTTTGCTTTCACCTGGACAGGAATCCAGTACACTTTCAACAGACTGCCAATGGGCTGGATCCACAGCTCAAGCATCTGTCATGCAGTGATCCACGATGCTCTGGAGAAAGGCGGTGCTCCAGAACACATCCAGTACATCGATGATATCATCGTCTGGGGTAAAACTGCTGAGGAAGTCTTCGACAAAGGTAACAAAATCATTGACATTCTTCTGGATGCAGGTTTTGCCATCAAGTGAGACAAGTTGAAAGGACCTACCACAGAGATTCAGTTTCTGGGAGTGCGGTGGCAGGATGGACGCCGACACATTCCAGTGGATGTGGTAAATAGAGTCTCCACCATGGCAAATCCCACAAATAAGCAAGAGACCCTATGTTTCTTGGGGATAGTGGAATTTTGGAGATTGCACTTTCCTGGATACAGTCAGATTGTGAAACCTCTGTATGATGTGACTTGAAAGAGAAACCATTTCCACTGGGGACCTGAACAACAAGCAGCCTTTGACCAGATAAAGCAAGAGGTAATTCAAGCAATGGGCCTGGGACCTGTCCGAGATGGTCCAGGCATTAAGAACATTTTGTACACGGCTGCAAGTGACAATGGTCCAACCTGGTGCTTGTGGCAAAAAACTCCAGGTGAGACACGTGGACGACCTCTTGGTTTCTGGAGTCGAGGTTACAGAGGTTCAGAGGCTAATTATACTCCAACAGAGAAAGAAATTCTAGCTGCCTATGAAGGAGTGAAAGCATCTTCTGAAGTGATTGGAACTGAATCACAACTTCTCTTGGCTCCCAGATTACCAGTTTTGAACTGGATGTTCAAAGGCAAAGGTTCCACACCACATCATGCCACAGACTCAACATAGTCTAAGTGGATGGCTCTGATAACACAGAGAGCTCGAATGGGAAGTCTTGAAAGACCTGGTCTAGTGGAGGTGATCTCAAGTTGGCCTGAAGGTACCAACTGTGCTAAACCTCCAGAGGAGAAAGTAACTCGTGCTGAGGAAACTCCTCCTTACAATGACCTGTCTGATGATGAAAAGAAATATGCTTTGTTCACAGACGGTTCCTGTCGTCTTGTTGGAAACAAGCAAAGGTGGAAGTCTGCAGTGTGGAGTCCAACACGCCAAGTTGCAGAGGCGAAAGATGGAGAAGGAGAATCCAGTCAGTTCGCAGAGGTGAAAGCTGTCCAGCTAGCTCTCGACGTGGCTGAACGTGAGAGATGGCCAAAGCTTTACCTCTACACCGACTCATGGATGGTAGCCAATGCTCTATGGGGTTGGCTAAAGAACTGGAAGAAGAGTGGTTGGCAGAGAAAAGGAAAACCCATTTGGGCAGCAGACCTGTGACAGGACATTGCTGATCGAATCGAGAGAATTCCAGTGAAAGTGAGACACATTGATGCTCACATTCCTAAGAGCAAAGCTACTGAGGAACAGCAACACAACCATCAGGCAGATCTAGCTGCAAAAGTTTCTCAAGTAGACATGGACTCTAATCTTGATCTCAACTGGAAACACCGAGATGAGATATTCTTAGCTCGGTGGGCTCATGATTCGTCAGGACATCAAGGCAGAGATGCAACATACCAATGGGCTCGTGACAGATCCATAGACCTTTCCATGGATGCTATCACACAAGTCATCCATGACTGTGACATTTGTGCTGCTATTAAGCAGGCAAAATGACTTAAGCCCTTGTGGTATGGTGACATATGGTCCAAGTACAAGTATGATGAAGCTTGGCAGATTGACTACATCACTCTACCACGTTCTTGTTCTGGTAAGCAATACGTGCTTACTATGGTAGAGGCAAACACTGGATGGTTGGAAACTTATCCAGTTCCACATGCAACTGCACGCAACACCATTCTCGGTCTGGAGAGACAAATCCTGTGGAGACACGGAACTCCAGAGAGGATTGAGTCAGACAACGGAACTCATTTCAAGAACAACCTTGTAAAGAACTGGGCAAAAGAGCACGGTATTGAGTGGATATTCCACATTCCCTACTATGCACCAGCTTCAGGGAAGATTGAGCGCTACAACGGTTTGTTGAAGACCACTCTTAAAGCCATGGGGGGTGGATCTTTGAAAAACTGGGAAAAACATTTAGCACAAGCAACCTGGCTGGTAAATAGTAGAGGTTCAGTGAACCGAGCTGGACCTGCACATTCTAAATTTGCTATGGAAAGTAGAAGGTGATAGAGTTCCTGTTGTTAGAGGAAACAATCTGTTAGGTAAAACTGTTTGGGTATTTTCACCCTCAGGAGAGGCTAAACCTGTTCGAGGGGTGGTTTTAGCTGAAGGTCCGGGTCACACTTATTGGGTAATGCAAGAGAATGGTGAAAGACAGTGTATTCCACAAAGAAATATAACCTTGGCTGAAAGAGGTTGATTTCAATCTGTTGTACAGCTACACTGCGTCCAAAGGAAGAATCAACGAGGAATCTACGGTGCACGAACCCTGAGATCCCTGAGAGCCCTGAGTCAACTAAGAGACCCTGAGAATCCCTGTTTCCCTTTTCTTCGCTTCATCGTCGAAGAAACGAACTGTTTTCCATTTTTCTCATTTTCTGATTTTCTTGGACTTTTGAATCATCTACATCTGAGCATAGCCGGAATGGACTATAAACTTTACTCACGAACTGTAAATATCATTTTGGATTGGATGGACAGTGTGAACAGCCAATGAAATAGTTTAGAAGGGGTGGACTGTGACCAGTTGACACTGTCCCCTTAAGAAAGGGAATATGGTGGACGGAAGTTGGTAAACGGAAAGAATAATCTAAACTAATTTCATTGGAAGAGTGGGAGGAAGCACCTTCTGAACTGGGAGTGAACTGGGAGTGAACTGGGCACTCCGGCACTTCTATCTTTAGTCTTGCTTCCGCCTCTTCTTTGGGCAGCAGCTTTCTGTGCTGGACTTTCTGCCAAGACTTCGGCCTTGAAACCGATAAGATACCAGGCCTGTATTAACTGCTTTCCAATTAACACAAGTGCTTCTAATTTTTTTTTCATCTCTTTTCTTTCTCTTTCTATCCCACTCTGGGGAAAGGGGGAAAGAGGGGAGAGCGGAGGTGGGAAACCCCCCTCAGCAGAGGGGGGAACTCTCATTTCTGTGTTACTTTATTGTATATCTTTGTATATATTGTAGATATTGTAAATTTATATATATATTCCCCTGCATACCCTACATTGCTTTGTAAATACACAGCTCCACTGCTTTGCTAATTCAGCTTGTGAGGCTTTTTTTTTTTTCCTTCCCTTCAATTTTTCTTTCCCCTTACTTACGGGGGGGAGAGAAGAGGCTTCTTGGCCTTACCCTTCCAACCCACCACAGTGTCTCCACCACCTCCCTGGGCAGCACATTCCAATGGCCAATCTCTCTTGCTGGGAAGAATTTCTCCCTAACATCCAGCCTGAATCTCCACTGGCGCAGCTTCAGGCTGTGGTAATAGAATTCCTTTCCACGTCTCTCTTCCTCTTCTCCCTCTGTCTCTATGTTCCACCTCTCTCTCTGTATTTTTCCCTTCTCTCTCTCCCTTCTTCTCTCTCTTGTCCACTTTATTCTGCCTTGTTTGTGCCTCTAATTTCATAACACAGGAATATTCAGAAGAACCGAGTCTCTTCCCCTCTCTGGGCTGAGACAGGCCCCTCAATTTACGAAGGATGTTGACTTGCTGGAACATGTCCAGAGAAGGGTAACAAAGTTGGTGAGGGGTTTGGAACACAAGCCCTATGAGGGGAGGCTGAGGGAGCTGGGGTTGCTTAGCCTGCAGAAGAGGAGACTCAGGGGTGACCTTATTGCTCTCTACAGCTACCTGAAGGGAGGTTGTAGACAGGCAGAGGTTGGTCTCTTCTCCCAGGCAGCCAGCACCAGAACAAGAGGACACAAGCTCAGGCTGCACCAGGGGAGGTTTAGGCTGGATGTTAGGAAGAAGTTCTATACAGAGAGAATGATTGCCCATTGGAATGGGCTGCCTGGGGAGGTGGTGGAGTCACCATCACTGGAGGTGTTCAGGAGGAGACTTGATGGGGTGCTTGGTGCCATGGGTTAGTTCTTTAGGTGGGTTGGATTGGTTGATAGGTTGGACGCGATGATCTTGAAGGTCTCTTCCAACCTGGTCTGGTCTATTCTATTCTATTCTATTCGTGAAGGTAAGTCTCAGTTATTCTTGCCTTTACATTTTTACCGTTTTGTTAAGATAGATGTGTTTTTCTGTCAGTACACTGGCACTCTTTAGAGGTGTCATGTAATGATTTGATCTTGTATTTTAACTAACCAGAGGACAATATTTCTGGGCGCAGGGTGTTGAAACACCTCTGCTATGAGGACAGGCTGAGGCAGCTGGGGGTGTTCAGCCTGGAGAAGAGTAGGCTACAGGGAGGCCTAATAGCAACCTTCCAGTACCTGAAGTGAGCCTACAGAAAGGATGGAGAGAGACTTTTTACAAGGGCCTGTGGTAACAGGATGAGGAGCACTGGATTCAAACTAGAGAAGAACAAATTTAGGTTGGATATCAGGAAAAAGTTCTTCACTATGAGGGTGGTGGAACACTGGAATAGGTTGTCCAGGGAGGTAGTTGAGGTCCCTACCCTGGAGATATTCAATGTGAGGCTCAACAAGACTCAGGGCAACCTGATCTAGTTGAGGATGTTCCTGTGGATGCAGGGAGGTTGGACTAGATGGCCTTTGAAGGTCCCTTCTGGCCTAGACCATTCTATGATTCTATGATTGATTCCATGATCAGATCTTACTCTTCTCCTCTCTTATCCTTGCAAGAATTCCTGAGCTACAGTTATTTTGAGAGACTGTGATGCCCATGAACTTGAATATCTCCACTCCTGTCTTATAAAGTTTTGTTAGCTTGTGGATCAAATTCAGAAAAAGTTGGGAGAATATGTGTTTTTGTTTTAAAACCTGAAAATGCAGCTTTGAAATTTTAGCTCTCTGATGAAGAGGAAGAAGTTGCCTTTTTAAATTTTTTAAAATCCTGTACAAGCTAAGATTTTGGCACAGGGCTTCCTATTCCTTATATTGTTTTATTAAAGCTGGCCTACTTATGTCAAGAGCTGTGCAAGATTTTAATTCAAATTTTGTTCCCCAAATATATTTCTAAACCTCATGCAAAATGAAAGACAATTTCTCTAATCGTGTATTGGGGATTTTCTCCGTGGATCTGAGAGCTGGCTGTGCACATGAATGATAAGTGCTAAGCTATTTTTGAATGATGGAAAGGCTCTTCAGACAAGCTTTTCACATGGCATTGGTCTGACTTGTGTGTGTGATCTTACACCCAGAAACCACTTGCACGCCGTTTCACAGAATCATAGAATCATGGAATTAATAAGATTGGAAAAGACCTCAGAGATCATTGAGTCCAACCTGTCACCCAACACCTCATGACTAACTAAACCATGGCTCCAAGTACCACATCCAATCTCATTTTGAACACCTCCAGTGACGGTGACTCCACCACCTCCCTGGGCAGCACATTCCAATGGCCAATCTCTCTGGCTGGGAAGAACTTTCTCCTCACCTCCAGCCTAAACCCCTCCAGCACAGCTTGAGACTGTGTCCTCTTGTTCTGGAGCTGGTTGTCTGGGAGAAGAGACCAACCCCCACCTGGCTACAACCTCCCTTCAGGTAGTGGCAAATAGTAGGAAGGTCTCCCCCGGGCCTCCTCTTCTCCAGGCTAAACAACCCCAGCTCCCTCAGCCTCTCCTCACTGGGCTGTGCTCCAGACCCCTCCCCAGCTCTGTTGCCTTTCTCTGAATATGTCCAAGTGTCTCAATGTCCTTCTTAAATTCAGGGGCCCAGAACTGGACACAATTTCCTGGAATTCTACCATAAAAGACTTGGAATATATAAGTTTATCACCCCTGTATAAATCACATCTCATTCATGAGTAAATATCAGTACAGAAGCACAGATTATAAATGTCCCCATCACTGCTTTGACTGTAAAAGAAATAAGAGAGCAGTGTAGAGGAGTATGCAAAACAGCACATGAAATGGAGTAGTAGTATTATTAAAAAATATAAGATGTTTATGTTGCAGGCAAAAAATAATAGCCTATGTGGCACTCTCCTGAGTAAATAAAAGGAACTTAGAGGAAGATAGGTAGGAATTTTATTCCTTTGTTTTGGTACAGGTGTGTAAATTTTTGGGCATTTGGGGACATTTCTTCAGGAATATCACTGTGTATAACAGTGAATTATTTTAATGACTGTATTGTTCTAGCTCCACTTATGAAGGCTGGATATTTTCATTCTTCCCTGACGTACTAATTTGTGAGATATACACACCTCAGGCAAGAAGAGTGTTCTACACTAGTAATGCACAGTAAAATACATGGAATGGAATGGAATGGAATGGAATGGAATGGAATGGAATGGAATGGAATGGAATGGAATAGAATAGAATAGAATAGAATAGAATAGAATAGAATAGAATAGAATAGAATAGAATAGAATAGAAAGAATTAACCGGGTTGCAAAAGACCTTTGAGATCATTGAGTCCAACTTATCACCCAACATCATCTAATCAACTATATCATGGCACCAAGCACTTCATCCAGTCTCTTCCCAAACACCTCCAGTGATGGTGACTCCACCACCTCCCTGGGCAACACATTCCAATGGCCAATCTCTCTGGGAAGAACTTCTTCCTCACATCCAGCCTAAACCTCTCCTGGCACAGCTTGAGACTGTGTCCTCTTGTTCTGGTGCTGGTTGCCTGGGAGAAGAGTCCAACCCCCACCTCGCTACAACCTCCCTTCAGGAAGTTGCAGAGAGCACGAAGGTCTCCCCTGAGCCTTCTCTTCTCCAGGCTAATCAACCTCAGCTCTCTCAGCCTCTTCTCATAGGGCTGTGCTCCAGACCCCTTCCCAGCTTTGTTGCCCTTCTCTGGACACCTTCCAGCAACTCAACATCTTTCCTAAACTGAGGGACCCAGAATTGGACACAGGACTCAAGGCCTAACCAGAGATGAGTAGAGGGCAGAATGACCTCCCTGTTCATGCTGGCCACACTGTTCCTGATACAGGCTAGGATGTCATTGGCCCTCTTGGCTGCCTGGACACACTGCTGGCTCATGTTCAACCTACTATCAACCAGTACCCCCAGGTCCCTTTCTGCCTGGCTGCTCTCCAACCACTCTGACCCCAACCTGTAACACTGCATGGGGTTGTTGTGGTCAATGTGTAGACTATACTGGCAAGAAAACTGAAGCTCCTCTAGTTACAAAAGAGAAAATTAGACAGCTTCAGTAAGCTATCTCAAAGTTCCTGAAAATTGCTAGACAAAACCAGGAAACTTTTATGGCTTGGTTAAATTCAGCATCGAGCTTTGAGCAGCTGATTGATCCTCTTTTTTGTCTTTTTCCCTTTTTTATTTTTTTTTCTTTTGTTTTAAGTTCTAGTGGTAAAATCTGTTTCCAGATCTGTTAAGGACCATGATAAAACCTACCCTGTCTAGTTCAGTATTTCTCTGAAATCAATACGCTGAGTTTTAAACTGAATGTACAGACTTCTAATTGCAGCTCAGATCAGTTTTGTACTTCTTAACATTTTATGGATGATGAAGATACCCTTTGCAACACAGATATGTGCAATGTGTGGAAGCAAGTTGTTAATGACTCAGTAGCAGAGTTGAGAATGAAACAGAAGCACCTCTGCTCTAATTGCTAAATCATAGTAGTATCATAGTATCAGTCAGGGTTGGAAGGGACCACAAGGATCATCTAGTTCCAGCCCCCCTGCCATGGGCAGGGACACCCCACACTAGAGCAGGCTGGACAGAGCCTCATCCAGCCTGCTCTTAAACACCCCCAGGGATGGGACCTCAACCACCTCCCTGGACAACCCATTGCAGGGCTTCACCACTCTCAGGGTGAAGAACTTCCTCCTCACATCTAGCCTGAATCTCCCCACCTCCAGCTTCATTCCATTCCCCCTAGTCCTATCACTACCTGAGATCCTCAGAAGTCCTTCCCCAGCCTTCTTGTAGGCCCTCTTCAGATACTGGAAGGCCACAATGAGGTCACCTGGGAGCCTTCTCTTCTGCAGACTGAACAGCCCCAACTCCTTCAGTCTGTCCTCATAGGAGAGGTGCTCCAGCCCTCTGATCATCCTCGTGGCCCTTCTCTGGATGCCTTCCAGCACCTCCATATTCCTCTTGTAATAGGAGCTCCAGAATTGGAGGCAGTACTGCAGGTGGGGTCTCAGGAGAACTGAGTAGAGGGGGAGAATCACCTCCTTACTGTGGAAAATGTACGGATTGAGGGGGAATTGTAGCAGCATCTCTGCATGGCAAACAAAATGCATCAAAGATGTGTGTGATTTGGGTCAAACTTCATCATTACCTTTCTTTCAGTGTGCTACTTAAGAGTCAGATACGTTCCATGTAGTGAAAAAAAAGGCCAACCTCAGCATCACACTGCCTATTTTTAAAGCACTACCTGTTTTTTCCCAGCATATAATCAAAAGGCCAAGCTGCATAGCACTCAGCAAGGCCACTGCATTTAATTAATTCTTCACAATGAATCAGGTAGGATTGTCTTTAACAAAAAATGCTTACCATAGGCTTCTTGAAATTCTCAATAGTTTTCAGTGGCTCTTGATTCCAGCTGAAATAGCAACAACATTAATAGTCAGCAACAAACAAAATGTATCAACCTTTTTTCTAGTGAGTGTTTTAAGAAGTGGTAAATTCATGTGCATATTGTTAATCTCTTCCCCAAGCCCTTCTCTGCTTTTCTCTAATGGTTTCTCTTCCATTTCCCTCCGTCCTTTGGTAATGAGATGCAACTCAGGCGTTTAAAAAAAGCCGGCTAAAGGTCACTAGATACCAAGTCAATTAAAACAGAACCTTAGCATCCAAATACCACTGTATTATGATGTTCTAATTAAATATTACAGAGTGGTTTGTAGTGTGTAGGAATGAGAAAGAGATTAGCCATGAACCAGCACCTGCATGATCTCTGGGGGTGAAAGCTTCCACAGCTCCAAGGAACAGCAAGCATGGCCAACAACCTCATGATGTAAATTGTTATCAACTCTGATCAAAATAGTGCATTCATTTTGGGGCAGTTCTCTTAACATGCTGTCCTTGGCCAGCTATTCATCTTACAAACAAAGCTTATTGGAATACCCTTTTTACACCCCAGCTTCCAGAAACCCTTCAGCTAGTGGTTTGGTGGTTATGGCGGGTTTTTTTGTTACTTTTTTTTAATCAAAATATCAACAAAAGTTCCATGAGCCCTTGCTAAATTCAAGGTAGGATTACAGTAAATATGATTTTCCTCAAGATGATATGAAATGTGAAGTAGGAACAAATCACAGAATCACAGAATCACAGAATCACAATGGTTGTAAGAGACCTCAAAGATCATCAAGTCCAACCTGTCACCACAGACCTCATGACTAGACCGTGGCAATAAGTGCCACGTCCAATCCCCTCTTGAACACCTCCAGGGATGGTGACTCCACCACCTCCCTGGGCAGCACATTCCAACGCCTAACAACTCTCTCAGAGAAGAACTTTCTCCTCACCTAGAGCCTAAACTTCCCCTGGCACAGCTTGAGGCTGTGTCCTCTTGTTCTGGTCCTGGTTGCCTGGGAGAAGAGACCAAACCCCATCTGGGTGCAACCTCCCTTCAGGTTGTTGTAGACGGCAAGAAGGTCTCCCCTGAGCCTCCTCTTCCCCAGGTTAAACAATCCCAGCTCCCTCAGCCTCTCCTCATAGGGCTGTGCTCCAGTCCTCCCTGAGTGAGGACTTCAATGCTTTTGGGCAGACGTGGGTATTTGCGCTCATTTCAAGTACTCTGCAAAAGCCTTTCAAATTCCTGTGAACCTGTGGGATAGCAGTGATCCTCACACAAATTAAAACAAGGTATTAAAACAAACAAAAAAAACCCAGTGAGAAATGCTACATATTCTTTGTTTAGAGGGCAAAGGTAAGGGTTTGCTCATATCTCATCACTCGCCTATTGTCTTCAATTGACACAAAACCAGTATTGCTTAGGAGTTTAACCAGTCCTTTTATTGTAGGTTAGTCTAGACAATCTCTTGGGAGATGCCAAGGGTGAAGTTGGTGGGCATTAAGCTTGTAGAAATAAAATAATCTATTTTCCAAGAAATGTCATGGAGGTAAATCAAGCAGGAGCATTTGCAATTTGTAAGATTTAGGAGCTAGGTCAGGGCACGCATGGATTTAATTTAATTCTTTCACTCTAACTCTTAGATCAAAACACATGCTTCACTTGGTCCAAGATTAAAGATCTCATCTTCTGAGTAAGATTTAGAGTTTGCCAGTGGTGAGAGCGAGATCATCAATGGAAGTTGTGGGAGGATACATGGATGGATGGATGGATGGATGGATGGATGGATGGATGGATGGATGGATGGATGGATGGAAACATGCCCATGTTTTTATTTTCAGACACTTGCCTGGCAGAATGAGTGACCCACATTTTCAAGTGTGGTTTGGCAGGTCAGGCTGACTGAAATACAGCAGCGTGGTCTGCTTTCTTTATCTGTTTCCTTCATTGACTCTGCCACACACTTGATATGCAGCTTGTGGAGCTGGTGTGCCTGAGGCAATGCCACTGACCTGTTCAGCAAGCAGCCTGAAAGGCTCGTCATCTTAGAGACAGATCACAGGTGTTACTTGTGTGCTTACCTGACATCCACTCATTCTGGAATGCTAAATTTCATCATTCTGTGAACTAGAAGCAGAGATTCTGTTTCTGCAGACATCCATTTGACTGACTGTAATCCTTTCCTACCCAGGCAATGCATACTGCACTCCTGCCACAGACAGAAACTAGTGCCCATTGAATAGTGTAATGGGATGATATGAACACTGATTCAGTATGTCAAGTTCTCCCTTCTGCCCAGTAGATTTCTATAACTGTTCTGGTAGGTTGCTAGGACAGCTTCATTAAATATTCACCTTTGAGAGTCTACATCACAATCATACAGCCACTTCCTCACCCTTCCCAGGCCTTACATGAGATTTGAGACCATTTGACAGTTTTAATGACATACAGCAATATGTATAGCTGTAACTATAGCATCACACACACATTTTAAAATGCTTATATATACATATATTTGTACATACATCTATCTATATGTTATTGTGTGTACACAGACACACACATGTATAAAACTAGCCAGAGGATTCCCATTTATGAATACACATACACATATATTTATGGGCTGCTGGCTTTTCTTGGTGAATTGTAATCAATATTTAGCTTCACAGATAGAAATCATAGAAACAATAAGGTTGGAAAAGACCTCAGAGATCATCAAGACCAACCTGTCACCCAACACCTCATGACTAACTAAACCATGGCTTAAAGTGCCTCATCCAATCCCATCTTGAACACATCCAGTGAATAATCCCAGCTCCCTCAGCCTCTCCTCATAGGGCTGTGCTCCAGACCCCTCCCCAGCTTTGTTGCCCTTCTCTGGACACCTTCCAGCAAGTCAACATCTTTCCTAAACTGAGGGGCCCAGAACGGGACACAGTACTCGAGGTGTGGCCTAACCAGTGCTGAGCACAAGGGCAGAACGACTTCCCTGCTCCGGCTGGCCACACTGTTCCTTATGCAGGCCAGGTTGCCATTGGCTTTCTTGGCCACCTGGGCACACTGCTGGCTCATTTTCAGCCTACTCTCAACCACTACCCCCAGGTTCCTTTCTTCCTGGCTGCTCTCCAGCCACTCTGTCCCCATCCTGTAGCACTGCAATGGGTTGTTGTGGCCAAAGTGCAGCACCTGGCACTTGGACTTGTTAAATGTCATCATGTTGTATTCTGCCCATCTGTCCAGCCTGTCAAGGTCCCTCTGCAGAGCTCTCCTACCCTCCAACAGATTCACACCTGCCCCAAACTCGGTGTCATCTGCAAATTTACTAGTGGTGGACTCAGTCCCCTTGGTGTGAAGACACCATGAGGACTGTAGATGGGTGGGAGTAAAATTGTGATAGTCTTAATTTGGAGAGGCAAGGGGCCTTTGTCTCCTCTCCTTTTGCACATTTTTATAGTTTTCAGTTAGCAGCTTGTTATACCAAAGACTTCAGTAAAAACCTTTGTTGCAATAGTTGCTGCTATTTGATAAAAAGCAATCTTTTTAGAATGGTTTCCCATGTTTTTATCCTGAAGAAGTAAATGCTGTGAAATAAGAGTGTTTATTAAAGCTGGGGGGTTGGTTTGGTGTATTTTATGTTGAAGTAGAACACAGCTCTTCCAGCTCTCCTTTCCTCCCCTGGTTATTACCATTAATTAACACCATTTCTCTTCAGGCACTGCAGCAAACACTGCATTTAAATGGATCTGCAATACAGTTGTGCTCTGGGTTCTCTGCAAGAGATCGTGTTCTTTGTTTTCATGACATGCTTAGCTTGTAATGTGCATGTTGGGATGTTTCTTGATACACTGGGCATGTCATGCTATTGTGTGTGTATATTTCTTACAACTTCATAGGAAAACAGCTTAATGTTTAATACTATAATTCAAATACAGTACAATTTTGAATCACTAATTGTGATAGGGGCAGCACTGGAAAGGTTTCTTGCATATTAAAAAACCCCAACCAAACAAACCAAACACCAAAACCAAAACAACCAAAGAACAACCAAACAACAGAAACAAAAACCCCCCAAACCAAAACACCACAGAAAAAAAAGCAAACCAATCTTGAGTGGTTTTTGGCTTGGTGTTGTGGTTTTGTTTGTTTGTTTTTAAATGAAGTTCTAGGTTTGAGAATAATAAACACATCTCAATCTAAGAAGGACATTGAGACACTTGAAGGTGTCCAGAGAAGGGCAATGAGGCTGGGGAGAGGTTTGGAGCACAGCCCAGTGGGGAGAGGCTGAGGGAGCTGGGGTTGTTTAGCCTGGAGAAGAGGAGGCTCAGGGATGACCTTATTGCTGTCTACAACTACCTGAAGGGAGGTTGTAGCCAGGTGGGGGTTGGTCTCTTCTCCCAGACAACCAGCACCAGAACAACAGGACACGGTCTCAAGCTGCACCATGGAAGTTTAGGCTGGAGGTGAGGAGAAAGTTCTTCCCAGCAAGAGAGATTGGCCACTGGGATGTGCAGCCCAGGGAGGTGGTGGAGTCACCATCACTGGAGATGTTTGAGAGGATTGAATGTGGGACTTGAAGCCATGGTTTAGTTAGTCATGGGGTGCTGGGTGATAGGTTGGACTTGATGATCTCTGAGGTCTTTTCCAACCTTGTTGATTTTACAATTCTATGATTCTAAGAATTTCTGAAATGCACTTTTTCATAGAAAAGGAAAACAAAGCCAACAACAAAACCCAAGCACACAAAGTGTACTAACAGCAAAGTAAATTTTTAATGAAATAGAGCAGGGGTCTGTTCACCTCTTACCTGAAAGGAGAAATTTGGCTGCATCTTTTTATATATAATGCAAGAATTTCTACTGCCTTATAGCTCATTGAAACTGAAGCAGAAATGCATCCAGTTTAGCTTGCCTGTGTGAGTGAACTCTTTTCTCAGAAATTTCAGGCAAGTTAACAGAGGCTAAGAATGACCTTATTAACTCTTCCTCTTTATGGCTTTGTTCCTTTGTTTACCCAGATGAGTTGCTGTGAGTCACCACTTACTGCATGAAACTAAAGCTGACCCAAATCATGCCAGAATGCCCTTTCCCAGCCCACTATATTTCTTGGGGGGGAGTTGAATGACTTCTCTGAATAGTTAGGGATAATCCTATTATCATTAACTCTCCCCTGACAGAGATAATTCTGGAGTGTTTCACCTGCAATCTAAGGTAAAACAAAGACATGTGAAAGAAATACAACCAATTGCTGCTTCTAAATACTGGAGCTGAGTTCAGATAATACGTGGTGGAGATACACAAATTCTTAAATAAATAAACAGATAAGACTGCCTATAGTTAAAATCTCAGTGTAAAACATTTCTTGCTGCAACTTCATTATCTTAAAACCACTGACAATAGATCTGATGTGGAACATGCTGGGATAAATTAGTTCAGTAACTGTTTCTGTTTCATTAGGATGATTTAAGCCTTCGACAAATGCCATGGCATTAACATTTTCTGCATAGCCGTGCAGAGCCAGAATCAAAAGCCTCTCTAAAAGTCAGCACTTTTTGCCTGTCTTTATGAGACCACTGGTCACTCTGCAAGATCAAGTTCCAATGTTGCTGTGAGAATTATGTCTTTCCACGTTTCACTTGGGCATCTGGCCATTGCAGGAATTAAATTACCAACAGATTGAGTAACTCCCATCGCAGTTCTTGGGTATGGTTCAACTGTCCATTTCCATTTGGCAAATATTCCTAAGAACTCTCCCTCAGGGTTAGTAACCTTTTAATAATGATACTTTCCCTGTAAATTTAGTACAGAGATACCTGCTCTGACATGTTGTTTGTGCAGTAATATGCACTGATTTGCCATTCTGTCTTGCTTTCCACCATGTCTCTCCTCTATCCCTCTCTGACAAATCTGCAAGGACAGTCTTTCCCTGACACTTAGCTCTGTCTCCTTTTAAAAGGGGAGCAAGTCCAGTTTGGACTTGCTTGGAGTGGGCTTGCACTGTGAATGAATCCCCATGTCTATAATGAAAAAGAAAAAAAAGACAACACCTTCCACTTCTACCTCTTTGTACCATAGCTTTTTAGTAGAATATCATCCTTGGCCTTTATTTACTTTATATGTTAGGAAGAAATTCTTCATAGAGAGAATGATTGCCCTTTGGAATGTGCTGCCCAGGGAGGTGGTGGAGTCACCACCACTGCAGGTGTTTAGGAAGAGCCTGGATGAGGCACTTGGTGCCATGGTTTAGTTGATTAGATGGTGCTGGATGATGGGTTGGACTTGATATTCTCAAAGGTCTCATCCAACCTGGTCTGGTCTATTCTATTCTATTCTATTCTATTCTATTCTATTCTATTCTAGGGTGCAAAAAATCAGAAGAAAATTACTTTCCCTATTGTTGTTGCTCCTATTCTTCTGTAACCAATGTCCAAGTCAAACTGCCATGGCATTTTAAAGAGGATCTTATGCCAGAAGACCAGAAAATCAACACAGGCAACAGAAGAACATGCCTGTTGATCCTCTTGCTCAAATGGTTTGAACAGAGCAGAGGTTGCTCCTGTTGAGTTCCCTGGAGGAACAGAAGCACACTGCTGTGTTGGCAAACACATATGTGGCACCATGGTCATGAACAAGGCAGCAAGCCAAGGAAGATGCATAGAGTAACAAAGGCAATTATTAAAATGTAAATCTACATTATAAAACAACTCCAAAACTTCTTCAGTCTAATCCGTCAAACAAGTGTAGTCGTGGTCTCGTAAGCAATTCCCAGATATCTTAGCTGGAGTTGTGGGCCTCCACCACCATGCAAAGAACCTGCTGAGGGGGTTTTAACTGGGAAGGTAGCAGTAGGAAAGGTTCTTCTGTATTTGGAGGGTGCTAAACTCTGGAAACTGGGAAGTTCCTGTACTCAGTAATCCCATCTTCCTGCTGCCTGGGGCAGGGGGAGGTGATGTCTCAAGAAGCCCTCACAGCTTTCTTGAAGAGAAAAACTCTCTGGCATAGGCTAAAGTAGGGGGCACAGCTCTGTGAATACTGTATGATTCTGTACAGTTCTGGCTTCCCCAAGCTTTTTATTCTGTGCCTGTGAAAAGAGGACCTAAGCACTGCACAGTGGTTGCAGGCTACTGAGAAGGCCTTTGTGCTGTACCAAGTGGGACTTGCAAACACCCAAAATATATTAAAACCTTCTGGCAGTGTCAGAGATAGAATAGAATAGAATAGAATAGAATAGAATAGAATAGAATAGAATAGAATAGAATAGAATAGAATAGAATAGAATAGAATAGAATAGAATAGAATGGAATGGAATGGAATGGAATGGAATGGAATGGAATGGAACGGAATGGAATAGAATTAGAATAGAATAGAATAGAATAGAATAGAATAGAATAGAATAGAATAGAATAGAATAGAATAGTCCAGGTTGGAAGAGACCTGAGGGCAACAAAGTTGGTGAGGGGCTTGGAACACAAGCCCTATAAGGAGGGGCTGAGGGAGCTGGAGCTGCTTAGCCTGGAGAAGAGGAGGCTCAGGGGAGACCTTATTGCTGTCTACAACTACCTGAAGGGGGGTTGTAGACAGGCATAGGTTGGTCTCTTCTCCCAGGCAGCCAGCACCAGAAAAAGAGGACACAGTCTCAGGCTGCACCAGGGGAGGTTTAGGCTGGAGGTCAGGAGGAAGTTTTACACAGAGAGTGATTGCCCATTGGAATGAGCTGCCCAGGGAGGTGGTAGAGTCGCCATCGCTGGAGGTGTTCAGAAGGAGACTTGACAGGGTGCTTGGTTGCATAGTTTAGTTGGTTGGGTGGTGTTGGATGACATGTAGAGCTGGGAGCAAATGATGAACCATTAAGTTCAGCTCTGTTCATGGTGTGTATTTTTTCCTGTATTTTATTATTCACAGTACTGTTTGTGCAAACACTCATTATGTCAAGCAGTAGTTACTACTTCTTCTGCCTAACTGAGTTGAATATTTACAGTGGGAAAACTCTAAGACAATGCTATTCCCTTAAATAAAAAATGCCATGGGAAACATGGGAAAGTGCTCTTAGGAAAAGCTCCCAGTAATGAAGCATCTTCCAACCTTAACTGGTTTGGAATTCCTTGGTTATTTTTAAGTTAAATTGCTGATCATTTGTCCATGCCTCTTTCATGTACCCTGCAAAGCAGCTACCTAGATGCCTGCTCAGAGATCCAAGCTGCTATTTAAAGCCATAATGGAGCCTGCTTTTTTAATAATTCATAGGATATACTTATCCTTTTTTAAACCACACTTAGACTGATCACTTCTACTTCAGTTGTTTCAAGATTGCGAGTCCCATGTTATTAAACACCATCAACTAGGTACTCAAAATAATAACTTTTAAAAGAAGCAAAAAAGTTTTTTGATCTTGAAAAACTTTCTGCTGCACCAGGCCAGCTGGCAACAGATGGAGCACATCTGTCCCAGAGGAGGGGTAAGATCAGAGTGTATGAGAATGGCCTATCCCTCAAAGGGAAAAAGATTCTGGGGAGGGAATTGGCAGGTCTCATAGATAGGGCTTTAAACTAGTTTCGAAGGGGGAAGGGGTTGAAACCAGTCCCCCCAGGCTGGGGTCTGGGGTGATAAGCCAGAACAAGAGGTGAAACCAGCAGCCCGGCTGAAGTGCATGTACACTAATGCACGAAGCATGGGCAACAAACAAGAGGAGCTGGAAGCCTTGCTGCAGCAGGAAAGTTATGATGTAGTTGCCATCACAGAGACGTGGTGGGATGACTCACATGACTGGAGCGCTGCAATTGATGGCTACAGGCTCTTCAGGAGAGACAGGCAAGGAAGAAGGGGTGGAGGGGGTGGCCCTGTACGTCAGGGAGGCACTAGATGCCATTGAGACGGAGATTAGGGACGATCGGGTTGAGTGCCTGTGGGTAAGAATTAGAGGGAAGGCCAACAGGGCTGACATCCTGGATGGAGTCTGTTATAGACCACCCAACCAGGAGGAGGATGTTGATGAGTCATTCTATAGGCAGCTTAAGGCTGTCTCAAGATCGTCTGACCTTGTTCTCATGGGCGACTTCAACTTGCCTGATATCTGCTGGGATCTTAACATAGCAGAGAAGTGGCAATCTAGGAGGTTCTTAGAATGCATGGAGGACAGCTTCTTATCCTAGGTGCTGCGAGAGCCTACCAGGGGCAAGGCTATGCTTGACCTCCTCTTCACCAATAGGAAAGGGTTGGTGTGTGATGTGGTGGTCGGAGGGTGCTTAGGGGCCAGTGACCATGAGATAATTGAATTCTCATTATTTGGTCAAGCTAAGAGGGGTAGCAAGAAGACCTTCACTCTGGATTTCCGGAGGGCGGACTTCAGGCTACTCATGGAACTAATTCAGAGGGTTCCTTGGGATAAAGCCCTTAAAAACAAAGGGGTCCAGGAGAGCTGGTCCTACTTCAAGGAAGAACTGTTGAAGGCTCAGGGACAGGCTGTGCCAATGTGCCGGAAGATGAGCCACCGGGGCAGACGGCCAACCTGGATGGTTAAAGAACTTTTAATGGAACTAAGGGAAAAAGAGGGTGTATCACCTTTGAAGAGAGGAGGCAACCCGTGAAAATTTAAGGATGTTGCTAGGTCTTGCAGGAAGAAAATTAGGGAGGCAAAAGTGCACTTGGAGCTTAGTCTGGCCTCTGCTGTGAAGGACAACAAAAAGTCCTTCTATAAATACATTAATAGTAAGAGGAAGGGAAAGGACAACCTCCACTCCTTGGTGGACACGGAGGGGAACATTGTATCAAGGGATGAGGAAAAGGCAGAGATACTTAACACCTTCTTTGCCTCAATTTTTACTAGCAGGACAGAATGTCTTCCAGACAGCTGGCCTCCAGAGCTGGCAGAAGGAGCCAGGGAGCAGCATAGTTTTCCACTGTTCCAAAATGGGGCAGTTGGTGATCTGCTCAGCCGCCTGGATCCCCACAAGTCCATGGGACCAGATGGGATCCATCCTAGGGTGCTGAGGGAGCTGTCAGAGGAGCTGACCAAACCGCTCTCCATCATTTTTCAGCAGTCCTGGCTCACTGGCGAGGTCCCAGAGGACTGGAAGCTGGCCAACGTGGTGCCCATCCATAAGAAGGGCCAGTTGGATGAGCCAGGGAATTACAGGCCTGTCAGCCTGACCTCAGTGCCAGGCAAGATCATGGAACAGGTCATCCTGAGTGCAATCACACAGCACTTAGAGGATGGCCAAGGGATCAGGCTCAGCCAACATGGATTTAGGAAGGGCAGGTCCTGCCTCACCAACCTGATCTCCTTCTATGATCAGGTGACCCGCCTGGTGGATGTGGGGAGGCCTGTGGATGTAGTTTACCTGGACCTCAGCAAGGCCTTTGACGCTGTCCCCCATAGCAAACTGCTGGCCAAGCTGTCAGCCCATGGCTTGGACAGCAGCACTCTGAGCTGGGTTAGGAACTGGCTGGATGGCCGAACCCAGAGAGTGGTGGTGAATGGTGTCACATCCGGCTGGCGGCCAGTCAGTAGTGGAGTCCCTCAGGGATCAGTGCTGGGCCCCACCCTCTTTAACATCTTTGTTGATGATCTGGATGAGGGCATTGAGTCTATCATCAGTAAATTTGCTGATGACACCAAGCTGGGGACAGGAGTTGATCCGCTGGAGGGTAGAGAGGCTTTGCAGAGAGACCTCGACAGGCTGGACAGATGGGCAGAGTCCAATGGCATGAAATTTAATGCATCCAAGTGCCGGGTTCTGCACATTGGCCACAACAACCCCATGCAGTGCTACAGGCTGGGGTCAGAGTGGCTGGAGAGCAGCCAGGCAGAGAGGGACCTGGGGGTGCTGGTTGATGGTAGGATGAACATGAGCCTGCAGTGTGCCCAGGTGGCCAGGAGGGCCAATGGCATCCTGGCCTGCATTAAGAACAGTGTGGCCAGCAGGAGCAGGGAGGTCATTCTGCCCCTGTACACTGCACTGGTTAGGCCACACCTCGAGTACTGTGTCCAGTTCTGGGCTCCTCAGTTTAGGAAGGATGTTGACTTCATGGAGCGAGTCCAGAGAAGGGCAACGAGGTTAGTGAGGGGCTTGGAACACAAGCCCTATGAGGAGAGACTGAGGGAGCTGGGGCTGCTTAGCCTGGAGGGGAGGAGACTCAGGGGTGACCTCATTACTCTCTACAACTACCTGAAGGGGGGTTGTAAACAGGCAGAGGTTGGTCTCTTCTCCCAGGCAGCCAGCACCAGAACAAGAGGACACAGTCTCAGGCTGCGCCAGGGGAAGTTCAGGCTGGAGGTCAGGAGGAAGTTTACACGGAGAGAGTGATTGCCCATTGGAATGGGCTGCCTGGGGAGGTGGTGGAGTCGCCGTCACTGGAGGTGTTCAGGAGGAGACTTGACAGGGTGCTTGGTTACATGGGTTAGTTGATTAGGTGGTGTTGGGTGATAGGTTGGACGTGATGATCTTGAAGGTCTCTTCCAACCTGGTTTATTCTATTCTATTCTATTCTAAGTCTTTCTGTTCCTGCTTGCCTTCAGGGTTTCAAGCTGTTGTTGTTGATGTATTTGAGTTTTACCTAGAGTTGTGAAGGCTAGAAACTTATCACTTCTCTGGGGGAAAGTTGAGAGTGTAAAATAATGACATTGCTGATGCAATGTTGAGGAGAAAATATTTAAATATTGATTAGACTTACAAAATGGAAACACACAACTTTAATTGTAAGTATGCTGCTGCTTGAAATGTAAAAGTAGAGCATTGTCTCTGCTTGAAAGGGAAAATATTGCATCCATAATATACAGTTAGTTCCACCCACAGAATACTTTTCTCAAATTGTCTCCATGCAAGAGTCTTGTCAGCCTTGAGTGACAACTGTTATGTGCATAAAACATGTTTTTTCCATTATAATTATACTAGAACATCTTGCACCTGAGCAGATATCTGGGAAGAAAAAGAAAGAGAGAAAGAAAGACAAAAAAAAAAAAGAGAGGAAAAAAAGAGAGAAAGAAAGAGAGAAAGAAAGAAAGAAACAAGAGAGAAAGAAAAAAGAAGGAAGGAAGGAAGGAAGGAAGGAAGGAAGGAAGGAAGGAAGGAAGGAAGGAAGGAAGGAAGGAAGGAAGGAAGGAAGGAAGGAAGGAAGGAAAGAAAGAAAGAAAGAAAGAAAGAAAGAAAGAAAGAAAGAAAGAAAGAAAGAAAGAAAGAAAGAAAGAAAGAAAGAAAGAAAAAGAAAGTAAGAAAAGTAAGAAAAGAAAGAAAGAAAGAAAGAAAGAAAGAAAGAAAGAAAGAAAGAAAGAAAGAAAGAAAGAAAGAAAGAAAGAAAGGAAGGAAGGAAGGAAGGAAAGAAAGAAAGAAAGAAAGAAAGAAAGAAAGAAAGAAAGAAAGAAAGAGAGAAAGAAAGAAAGAAAGAAAGAGAGAAAGAGAGAAAGAGAGAAAGAAAGAAAGAAAGAAAGAAAGAAAGAAAGAAAGAAAGAAAGAAAGAAAGAAAGAAAGAAAGAATAGAATAGAATAGAATAGAATAGAATAGACCAGGTTGGAAGAGACCTTCAAGATCATTGCGTCCAACCTATCATCCAACACCACCTAATCAACTAACCCATCTAACCAAGCACCCTGTCAAGTCTCCTCCTGAACACCTCCAGTGACAGCAACTCCACCACCTCCCCGGGCAGTCCATTCCAATGGGCAATCACTCTCTCCGTGTAAAACTTCCTCCTGACCTCCAGCCTGAACTTCCCCTGGCGCAGCCTGAGACTGTGTCCTCTTGTTCTGGTGCTGGCTGCCTGGGAGAAAAGACCAACCTCTGCCTGTTTACAGCCCCCCTTCAGGTAGCTGTAGAGAGCAATAAGGTCACTCCTGAGTCTCCTCCTCTCCAGGCTAAGCAGCCCCAGCTCCCTCAGTCTCTCCTAATCGGGCTTGTGTTCCAAGCCCCTCACTAACCTCGTTGCCCTTCTCTGGACTCGTTCCAGCAAGTCAACATCCTTCCTAAACTGAGGGGCCCAGAACTGGACACAGTACTCGAGGTGTGGCCTAACCAGTGCAGTGTACAGGGGCAGAATGACCTCCCTGCTCCTGCTGGCCACACTGTTCTTAATACAGGCCAGGATGCCATTGGCCCTCCTGGCCACCTGGGCACACTGCAGGCTCATGTTCATCCTACCATCAACCAGCACCCCCAGGTCCCTCTCTGCCTGGCTGCTCTCCAGCCACTCTGACCCCAGCCTGTAGCACTGCATGGGGTTGTTGTGGCCAATGTGCAGAACCTGGCCCTTGGATGTGTTCTATCTCATGCCCTTGGATTCTGCCTATTTGTCCAGCCTGTCGAGGTCCCTCTGCAGAGCCTCTCCACCCTCTAGCAGATCAACTCCTGTCCCCAGCTTGGTGTCATCAGCAAATTTACAGATGATAGACTCAATGCCCTCATCCAGATCATCAATAAAGATGTTAAAGAGGATGGGGCCCAGCACTGATCCCTGAGGGACTCCACTACTGACTGGCTGCCAGCCGGATGTGACACCATTCACCACCACTCTCTGGGTTCGGCCATCCAGCCAGTTCCTAACCCAGCTCAGAGTGCTGCTGTCCAAGTCATGGGCTGACAGCTTGGCCAGCAGTTTGCTATGGGGGACGGTGTCAAAGGCCTTGCTGAAGTCCAGGTAAACTACATCCACAGGCCTCCCCACATCCACCAGACGGATCACCTGCTTGTAGAAGGAGATCAGGTTGGTGAGGCAGGACCTGCCCTTCCTAAATCCATGTTGCCTGAGCCTGATCCCTTGGCCATCCTCTAAGTGCTGTGTGATTGCACTCAGGATGACCTGTTCCATAATCTTGCCTGGCACTGAGGTCAGGCTGACTGGCCTATAATTCCCTGGCTCATCCAACTGGCCCTTCTTATGGATGGGCACCACGTTGGCTTCCAGTCCTCTGGGACATCTCCAGTGAGCCAGGACTGCTGAAAAATGATGGAGAGCGGTTTGGCCAGCTCCTCTGACAGCTCCCTCAGCACCCTAGGATGAATCCCATCTGGTCCCATGGACTTGTGGGGATCCAGGCGGCTGAGCAGATCACCAACTGCCCCATTTTGGAACAGTGGAAAACTATGCTGCTCCCTGGCTCCTTCTGCCAGCTCTGGAAGCCAGCTGTCTGGAAGACATTCTGCCTGCTAGTAAAAATTGAGGCAAAGAAGGTGTTAAGTATCTCTGCCTTTTCCTCATCCCTTATCACAACGTTCCCCTCCGTGTCCACCAAGGAGTGGAGGTTGTCTCTGCCCTTCCTCTTGCTATTAATGTATTTATAGAAGGACTTTTTGTTGTCCTTCACAGCAGAGGCCAGTTTAAGCTCCAAGTGCGCTTTTGCCTCCCTAATTTTCCTCCTGCAAGACCTAGCAACATACTTAAATTTTTCACGGGTTGCCTCCCCTCTCTTCCAAAGATGATACACCCTCTTTTTTTCCCTTAGTTCCATTAAAAGTTCTTTAACCATCCAGGTTGGCCGTCTGCCCCGGTGGCTCATCTTCCGGCACATTGGCACAGCCTGTCCCTGAGCCTTCAACAGTTCTTCCTTGAAGTAGGACCAGCTCTCCTGGACCCCTTTGTTTTTAAGGGCTTTATCCCAGGAACCCTCTGAATTAGTTCCTTGAGTAGCCTGAAGTCCGCCCTCTGGCAATCCAGAGTGGAGGTCTTCTTGCTGCCCCTCTTGGCTTGACCAAAAACCGTGAATTCAATTATCTCATGGTCACTGGCCCCTAAGCACCCTCCGACCACCACATCACCCACCAACCCTTCCCTATTGGTGAAGAGGAGGTCAAGCATAGCCTTGCCCCTGGTGGGCTCTCGCAGCACCTGGGATAAGAAGCTGTCCTCCATGCATTCTAAGAACCTCCTAGATTGTCACTTCTCTGCTATGTTAAGATCCCAGCAGATATCAGGCAAGTTGAAGTCGCCCATGAGAACAAGGTCAGGCGATCTTGAGACAGCCTTCAGCTGCCTATAGAATGACTCATCAACATCCTCCTCCTGGTTGGGTGGTCTATAACAGACTCCAACCAGGATGTCAGCCCTGTTGGCCTTCCCTCTAATTCTTACCCACAGGCACTCAACCTGATCGTTGAAAGAGAGAAGGAAAGAGAGAAAGAAAGAGAGGAAGAAAGAGAGGAACAGAGAGAGGAAGAAAGAGAGGGAGAAAGAGAGAAAGAAAGAGAGAAAGAAAGAGAGAAAGAAAGAGAGAAAGAAAGAGAGAAAGAAAGAAAGAGAGAAAGAAAGAAAGAGAGAAAGAGAGAAAGAGAAAGAGAGAAAGAGAGAAAGAGAGAAAGAGAGAAAGAAAGAGAGAAAGAAAGAGAGAAAGAGAGAAAGAGAGAAAGAGAGAAAGAATCACAGTTATCACCAAGGTTGGAAGAGACCTAGAGAGCAATGAAATCACCCCTGAGCCTCCTCTTCTCTAGGCTAAACAATCCCAGCTCCATAAGCCTCTCCTCGTAGGGCTGTGCTCAAGGCCTCTCCCCAGCCTTGTTGCCCTTCTCTGGACACGTTCAAGTATCTCGATGTCCTTCTTAAACTGAGGGGCCCAGAGCTGGACACAGTATTTGAGGTGTGGCCTAACCAATGCAGAGTACAGGGGCACAATGACTTCCCTGCTCCTGCTGGCCACACTATTTCCAATGCAGGCCAGGAAAGAAAGGAAGAAAGGAAGAAAGGAAAGAAAGAAAGTAGGAAAGGAGGGAGGAAGGAAGGGAGGAAGGAAGGGAAGAAGGAAGGGAGGAAGGAAGGGAGGAAGGGAGGAAGGAAGTGAGGAAGGGAGGAAGGAAGGGAGAGAGGGAGGGAGGGAGGGAGGGAGGGAGGGAGGGAGGAAGGAAGGAAGGAAGGAAGGAAGGAAGGAAGGAAGGAAGGAAGGAAGGAAGGAAGGAAGGAAGGAAGGAAGGAAGGAAGGAAGGAAGGAAGGAAGGAAGGAAGGGAGGGAGGGAGGGAGGGAGGGAGGGAGGGAGGGAGGGAGGAAGGAAGGAAGGAAGGGAGGGAGGGAGGGAGGGAGAAGATAAGGCTGTTTTTATTAAGTATTCTAAGGCAAAAGTGAAAAGAATTGGAGAAGGAAGTTAGGGAATTCTATCAGGAAAAGTACTGCAAGGCATTCAATTAGTAGTAAGCCACCTTCTTACCTACATTGCTTTCATATTCTTTTGCTTCATGGTACTCCCTACATGCTGAACATGTTGGCCTATTAGCTTTGCTGGCATTTTTCTATGAGAAAACACTGTCAAAGGCAAACTTTAGAAGACTCAGATTATAGATAGTTTCAAATCATGAATTCATCATTTTTTTGAGCTATGAAAGTGCCTTTGTGGTTGAGGGAAAATTCCTGAGGTCTTTACTGCTCTCCTAGAGTAGTGCTGCATTAGGGATACTTCTGCATGCATGAATAAGCACTGTGACAGAATAATGTAGGATCAAAATAGTCCATTAATTTCTGGAGGGGAAAAAAAGATACTTGGTCTCTACAAAACTCTGTCAAAAGGCAGCTTCTCTGGAAAACATCTAAAAAATCTCAGTTTATATTAAAACCAGAAATGCTTAGATTTTGCACTGCTCTACAACAACCAAACAACAAAGTGCTTCTTGAAACAGCTACCAGCTTCATTGGTGCCCATATCCAAGCAAGTGACATTGGATAGTATATGACTGGAATCATGCAGGCCTTTGACAGGATTTTAACTCAAAAATAAAAGCATTTAATTGCTTAAGTCTATCTTTCCCATCTTGTGAAAGAGTTGGTGAATTTTGAAAAGATAATTCTGAGGGTCAGTGATGAGGTTTCCTATTTCTGAAGGAAGCTCTTGGTGAGTTCTTCCCGTGGGAATTCATTGCTGCATTTTCCTAGTTGTTCCTAGGAAGATTTAAAAAGAAAGGGCCTGGGGGATAAGAAGTAAACCTTGTTTTTAATGACTTCCTGAAGAACTTTTGAAAGATGAGATTACATGTGTCCTCTTTAGCTTCACTGCACTAATTTGATTTGTGTTAGTCCTGTGCACAGAACTCTTTCCTCAGAAAGTTGTCTCTGTGTAAGTGTCTGGTGAGCTTCAAATAGTGAATATCTTGTGCATAAAAGATAACTTTTTCAAAGTGGCATCATTCCAACTCTGTTTCAGTTTAAGGCTTCCAAACCAGCTAAATCCGGTGTCTGTGGGCTTCAGTATTCAGCCATGTTACCTGTGGGGAAAGAAATACGGTTGTTCAGTGGAGTGACTGTTAAACCATCTAGGCTGTGGAAGGATTATATATCCACACAAGCTTAAGCATTGCAGAGTGCCTTAGTGTTTGCATATACAGCTCCTCATAGAATTTTGTCACTAAAAATTACAAATGCAAACTCAAGAACCACTCCAGTTTCATTTATGGCAAAGTGAATCCTCTGTTACAACAGCATTTTGAAAAACTAGGCTTTTCCTTCAAACAGTTTGAACAACTTCAGAAGGAGATTTGTGCATTGTAAAGAGCTATTTGCAACTTTCATGTGCTGGAATCTCCAGCAGCCTGAGTCTGGGCTGTCTGTATTTGACCCATGTATGCTACCCAGAACCTTCAAAGATTCCTCTTGAAAAAATAGTATAAAAACCCAAACATTTTGTTTGGGTTGGGTTGGTGTTTAGCTTGGTT
Source organism: Melanerpes aurifrons (assembly GCA_011125475.1). Classification (NCBI taxonomy): domain Eukaryota; kingdom Metazoa; phylum Chordata; class Aves; order Piciformes; family Picidae; genus Melanerpes; species Melanerpes aurifrons. Next base: position 123,253 of record WWNC01000059.1, on the reverse strand, counting down.
AGGTTTGGTTTGGTTTAGGTTTGGTTTAAGTTTGGTTTGGCTTTGGCTTGGTTTTGGTTTGATTGTTTGGTTTGGTTAGGTTTGGTTTGGTTTAAGTTTGATTTGGATTGGTTTAAGTTTGGTTTGGTTGGGTTGTTTGGTTTGGTTTAGGTTTGGTTTGGTTTAAGTTTAGTTTGGCTTGCTTTGGTTTAGGTTTGGTTGGGTTTGGTTTAAGTTTAGTTTGGTTTGGATTGGTTTAAGCTTGGTTTGGTTTGGTTGGGTTTGGTTTGGTTGGGTTTGGTTGGGTTGGGTTTGGTTTGGTTTGGTTTGGTTTGGTTTGGTTTGGTTTGGTTCGGTTCGGTTTGGTTGGTTTGGTTTGGTTTTGTTGGGTTTAGTTTGGTTGGTTTGGTTCTTTGGTTTGGTTAGGTTAGGTTTGGTTTAGTTAGGTTTAGGTTTGGTTTGGTTTATGTTTAGTTTGGTTTGGTTTGGGTTTGGTTTGGCTGGGTTCAATTTGGTTAGGTTCAGTTGGGTTTGGGTTGGGTTTAGTTTGGATTGGTTGGGTTTGGTTTGTTTGGGTTCAGTTGGGTTTGATTTGGTTTGGTTTGGTTTTTTCCAGAACACAGTGCACCATAATGCCATGAAGCACTTTATTTAAAAGAAGAGAGCACTTGCAGCATTTGATCCTCACTAGATATCCCATGCTGAGCAGGGCAGCCACTACTCAGAATTACCATATGGCTTTAAGAAATGTGCAGCGGCATAGCTCTGTGCCTGGCTTGACACACCATCAAAAGCAGCACTGGGCTTCTGTTGTTCCTGTGCTACTGGGCACTGCATGGCACCCTTGTGTCATAAGCCTCTTAGCATTCTCCAACACATCCATGTTCTCAATCCCTGCCTGCTGTAAGACAGCAATGATGTTCCCATTTTTTAAACACTGGGAATGAGATGCAGAGCCTTGTCCCAGGGAAAAAAATGAGGACTCAATGTAGGTTGTGAAGGTCTTAAGTAGCACCTTAAGAGTGGCTTTCATTCAAGCTATGTTTGAATGTGAAAAGGTAAAAGTGCAAATAGCTTTGATGTAGTGCATTTCACTGCTTAAAACTGGGAAATAAAAACAAGTTTCAGTGGAAGGTTTGTAAGAAAATCCCATAATCTGAGAGCTGCAGCCACTTTCAAGATTTTAATCTTTGATTGAAGGGATGTTTATCTGCAGCTTTATATGAGAGGAAATAGTGGACATAGTTGATGGAAGGTAATAGAAGAATGCAAGATCATCTTTAACAGTGTAAACATAGTTTCATAGTTTCATAGTTTCATTCAGGGTTGGAAGGGACCACAAGGATCATCTAGTTCCAACCCCCCTGCCATGGGCAGGGAAACCCCACACTAGATCAGGCTGGACAGAGCCTCATCCAGCCTGCTCTTAAACACCCCCAGGGATGGGGCCTCGACCACCTCCCTGGACAACCCATTCCAGGGTCTCACCACTCTCATGGTGAAGAACCTCCTCCTCACATCTAGCCTGAATCTTCCCACCTCCAGTTTCATTCCATTCCCCCTAGTCCTATCACTACCTGACATCCTGAGAAGTCCTTCCCCAGCCTTCCTGTAGGCCCCCTTCAGATACTGGAAGGCCACAATTAGGTCACCTTGGAGCCTTCTCTTCTGCAGACTGAACAGCCCCAACTCCCTCAGTCTGTCCTCATAGGAGAGGTGCTCCAGCCCTCTGATCATCCTTGTGGCCCTTCTCTGGACACGTTCCAGCACCTCCACATCCCTCTTGTAATAGGGGCTCCAGAACTGGACACAGTACTCCAGATGGGGTCTCAGCAGGGCTGAGTAGAGGGGGAGGATCACCTCCCTCGACCTGCTAGCCACACTTCTCCTGATGCAGCCCAGGATCTGATTGGCCTTGCGGGCTGCAAGTGCACATTGAGAGCTCATGTTGAGCTTTTTGTCTACCAGCACCCCCAAGTCTCTCTCCTCAGGGCTACTTTCCAGCCAGTCCCTGCCCAGCCTGTATTTGTGCCTGGGATTGCCTCAACCCAGATGCAGGACCCTGCACTTGCAAACATGTAAGTGATACTCAGGTTATACAAATAAAAAGTAAGTTGAAGTAAAAAAATCTTGGCTGAAAGAGAATATTAAGCAATTCTGTCTGGAATATTAAATAGGTTTAATTGTTTTCCCATTAAACTCATTCCTGGCCATCCTGGCTGGGTCTAGAACAGAACTAATTCTGTTCAGTTATTTCCAGAGTAGGAGGGGACAGTCTCAGGCCGCACCAGGCGAGGTTTAGACTCGAGATGAGGAGAAAGTTCTTTGCAGAAAGAGTTGTTGGCCATTGGAATGTGCTGCCCAGGGAAGTGGTGGAGTCACTATGCCTGGAGGTGTTTAAAAGGGGATTGGATGCAGCACTTGAAGCCATGGCTTAGTTGTCATGAGGTGTTGGTTGACAGGTTGGACTTAATGATCTCTGAGGTCTTTTCCAACCTTATTGATTCTATGATTCTGTGATTCTATGATGCTAATTTATCAGTTAAGTGTCTTCTAAGTAAATGCACTTTCTGCATATTTTGCAAACAGTGTCTGCTTCTGAAAGTGCTAAAGCATGGTGTTTAGTGTTGTTACTACTACTAAACAGCAGAAAAGTTGTTTATATTTGCTTCTACAGAAAGCAAGGCTGCTGCTGCATCTGGTGTATCGCCTTGAGCATGCTACAAGGTAAATGTCACACTTGCAAAGAGGAGAAAACAGGAGACGTGACCCTAAACCACACAACATGGGATTCCATTCTGTATACATCTTACTCAACATAAAGCTGATGGATCTCTTGTCCAGTGGCTGGCACCAGAGGACTCTGTCTATTCCAGCTTTGATCCTGATCTGTGTGTTCCTGAATCTAGTTCCAGACGAAGCTCTTGAATCTGGTTCCTCTCTGCTGCTGCATGCAGTCCAGGACTTTCCAGAGGGCCTGCTACAGCATCAGTAGTGACGATGAGGTAATTGCCATCAGAGGGGTTGGGGTCAATAAGATTGATAAAGAACAGCTGTCATTTGTTTAGGGTCCAGCCCAGCCCTAACCACTGCTGCTGACAAATCTTTTAGAGTCAGCTTCTGCTTGGAAACAATGACCAGTTGCCATGTTTAATGGGATAAACCTGTGCCATTAAAGCCTTTCAGCGGAGCAAATGCCTCTCAGCAAATGGTTTGTGTATCTCCCAGTGTCTCTGGATATGGCATGTGGCATGCTGCCTTCAGCCATCCCTTCTCTGATGTGCAGCACCTCTGTGGACAGGAATCAAATCACAGTGAAAGCTGAGGAATTTTTAACTTTTCAGCAAGAGGCACACGGGAATGCCTCAGCTCTGGTAGAAAAGGTACTGAGGATGTGTCGTAGTTTGGGCTGGGTGCCCTCTGCTATAGGGGTGTTTCCTGTGTCCAGAAGTCCAGCCCAGTGGGTGGACACAGGAAATTAGGTTATTTCCTACCATGATCCCTTGCACCACTTTAAGTCTCACGGCGGGTTCTGGCACTTCCTCTTTCCTTCCTCCTCGCCACCTGGTAACTGGGGAAAAGATCTCCTGGCCATGGGCCTGGTTAGGCCCAAGGCCACGGGGGGGATGGGCAGTCTCAGATCTGGCCAGCTGAGACTAGCCTAGCAGTGGGGGGGGGAAGGAGGAGCCCTGGGGGTTTTGGGTGCACCCTCAGGTGGGGATGGGATTTCTCTGGGTCTGTTTTGGGTTTCTCTCTTGTCACTGTGTTTCTAGTTCTCTGCACGCACTCACTGTTCTATTTAAACTTTCCATCACTTTTGCAATCTGTTTGAGTCGTTATTTCTGCGCGTGGTGGGGAGGGGGTCTGCCCCAACCCATTACAGGATGCTGTTTTGTTTTATTGTATGGTCTAAGACCATCCAGACTGGATGTTAGGAAGAAATTCTACACAGAGAGAGTGATTGCCCATTGGAATGGGCTGCCTGGGGAGGGGTGGAGTCACCATCATTGGAGGTATTTAGGAGGAGACTGGATGGGGTGTTTGGTGCCATGGTTTAGCTGATTAGGTAGTGTTGGATGATAGGTTGGATGTAATGATCTTGAAGGTCTCTTCCAACCTGGTCTGGTCTATTCTATTCAATTCTATTCTATTCTATTCTATTCTATTCTATTCTATTCTATTCTATTCTATTCTATTCTAACATGCATCAAATGCTGTCAGATAAAAATCAGGTCTGACCCTTGATCTCATGGCCATCATCCTCTTGCACAGAAATTTTAGAGGGTACACATCCTGTTACTGCTTCACTTAAAGCACATCATGTAGGTCTTTTAATTCCCATGGGGTGACTGTGTCCTTGGCATCACATCCATTATTCAGCTTCCTAAAATATTTCTATATGATTTCTGTCTAACAATGATCCACAATCAGCATGCAAACTGCTTAGTCTCTCTTTGTTGTCAGATTTAGAAACCCAGGCAAACTGGTGTAGGTGGTATCCAGGAGCAAGGAGGAGGTGCCTGCGTGGCATCAACTTGCTGGTGAAGAGTGCCAGAAACTTCAGAGTTGTGTTTGTATATCACAGCTGCAGATAGCACTGTGACTTGTAATAGCAACTGAAAAAAGCATCACTGCTGATGTACTGTTGAAGTGTGACTCTGAGTTTTCTTTTGATGGGAACAGCAGGAAATTTGTGCATCCGATTCTCCCTTCCAACACTGAAAGAGCTCTTGTTAGCCAAAACTTTTGGTGTCAAGACCATGCTCATTTATTTGAAGACTGATTGTACAGGCTGTGGTATGAGAAAAAGAGGTGTCTTTAACAGACATATATCTAATAAGGTCCCAAGATATCTAGGCCAGATTGCTCCTTCTGCCATGTCATAGGCTGCATTCACAGATGACTGTTGCTGTTTTTCTGCTTGTGTTGGATATACAAGAATCACTTATGGATAGAGGAGGAGTCTACTGGAGAAGTTGAATTACTGCAGATTACTCAGTATGTTCTTGCACTCCCTCTACATCCAGTCTTTTGACTCCAGAGAGGAGTGCAAAGGACAACAGATGTCTGAATGCTGCCTTAAGGTTTCATTGGAACTCTGAGAGACTAACCACTCTTGGAGACCTACTTTCTTTCACACAAATTTGGAATGTCTTGCAAAAGAAAGATCCTTGTCACTCAGCATGCCAGCTGAGATCAAGAAAGGAGGAACATAGCAAAGGAGAGTTACATTATATTTCACTAAAAATCATATTTGGACTGGATTTTTTTAAAATGTTATTGAATAGAGCTCTCTCATTTAGATCTGAGCCCTTCTGACAGTGACAGACTTCATTATGTTTTGGTCCTCTATGACTACTTCATGGTTGCAAATGTCTGAAACTGCAGAGAGACATCAGGGTGGAAGAAATCTATGGGCAATGCTGTATAAGAAAAGTCCTTGGGAAACTGGGGATAAGCCTAATGATTTTATTTTTTAAGTTAAATTTATCTACAGATTTTGAGGTACTTAAGAACCTTAGACCTGAAAATGTGTTCAGCTTCTTGATCAAGAAAAAAATGGAAATCATCAGCTTAACAGCCTTTCCTGTCACATAATACATCAAATTAGGGCCACGAGGATGATCAGAGGGCTGGAGCACCTCTCCTATGAGGACAGACTGAAGGAGTTGGGGCTGTTCAGTCTGCAGAAGAGAAGGCTCTGAGAAGACCTCATTGTTGCCTTCCAGTATCTGAAGGGGGCCTACAAGAAGGCTGGGAAGGGACTTCTCAGGTAGTGATAGGACTAGGGGGAATGGAATGAAGCTGGAGGTGGGAAGATTCAGGCTGGATGTGAGGAGGAAGTTCTTCACCATGAGAGTGGTGAAACCCTGGAATGGGTTGTGCAGGGAGGTGATTGAGGCCCCATCCCTGGAGGTGTTTAAGAGCAGGCTGGATGAGGCTCTGTCCAGCCTGCTCTAGTGTGAGGTGTCCCTGCCCATGGCAGGGGGGTTGGAACTAGTTGATCCTTATGGTCCCTTCCAACCTTGACTGATTCTATGATTCTATGATTCTAAATGGTCTCGGAGTACTGAAGTTTCTAAATGACTGAGACACTTGCAGGAAATGCAAGTGTCTGCTGCTGCTGTCTTATTCTATGTCATTTGTACAAAATGATCATTGTTGACTATCAGTATTGCTGCAACTCCATGGAGCTCAAGGATGGGCAGACCTGGGGTCTGGAGCCAGGCCTGCTGTGGAGCCACCAATGATCACACTATGCAGGAAAAGAGAGGTAAGGTGGGAAGCAAGAGTAAACTGACACATCCAGATGTTGGCAGTGATTTCTAAACCTTTCAAAATCCTGCCTTGCTCCTCCTCTCCTCCCCCCTCCCCTTTCCTGGAAAGGCCATAAACACTGTCTGATGGCTATGTGACTGTTTATTTTCTGAACTCTCTCTATTGTCCTGTGTCACGTAAAAAGATAGAGGAGAATGAAGTAGGACGTTCTATTTGTCAACATCTGCACTAGAGTTGCCTCCCCATCTCAACAGTGGGACGATCAAGCCAATCACTCTGTGGCACATTACCTCATTGTGATACTTAGAAACCATAAACAGAGTATGTGCTACTTCAGAGTTAATAAGGGAGGGACTGTTTTACACAGCCTACTCTGATGGAGCAGGTATGATGGCAGATCTGCTTCTCAGTGCTGGTCTTTTCCACCTGCCTGGTGATATGTGGTGATTTAAGCCTTAACCGGGAGTTAAGAGCTCAGATGGGGGCAAGGCTGAGAATCTCTCTCCTGCTGCCCCCTCCTCCTTCCCAACAGAGAGGGGAAAAGAAAAAGAAAGGAGCAAATCCACCAAACAATAATTTGGAGTCGGCTTGGAAGGGAAGTATAGAGGTAAACAGTTTTTTTCTTTAAACAAAACAAAACAAAAACCAAAACCAAAACAATATGTAAGTATAAAAAACAGGTAAGGTTCACAAGGGCAAGGAACAAGGATGGATGGAAGGGGGACAAAGAGAAAGAATACAAAACCATTTTTTGCTCTGAAGAGGCACGGAGGCAGCAGGGAGAAGGATGAGGCCTGACCACGTGGCAGAAGAGCAGAAGGGCAGCCGTAGTAGCTCTCATCCAGCAGAGGCAGTAGCCAAAAGGAGAGCTAATGACTCCAATGCCTTCCCTTTTATACCCTAGCTGGGCAGGGCTGAGGGAGCGGAACAGACTCAGTTTCCCAGGGGGAAAATGCCCTGCAGGGAGGGCTAAGCACTTGCAGGCCCTCCACCCTGTTTTCCAGAATGGGCGTTAACCCACCACATGATAACATGCCTAAGTGGTATATGTATCAGTGTGTTCATAGAGGGGCTCAAAACCAAAGCCAGTATTTGAGGTGCAGTCTTGCCCATGCCAAGTACAGGGGCACAAAGATTTCCCTGCTCCTGCTGGCCATACCATTCTTGATATAGGCCAGGAAGCCATTGGCCTTCTTGGCCACCTGGACACACTGCTGGCTTATTTTCAAAATGCTGCAAACCAGCACTTCCAGGTCCTTTTCAGAAAGGTAGCCTTCCAGCCACTGTTCCCAAATCTGTAGTGTTGCCTCGAGCTGTTGTGACCCAAGTGCAGGACTCAGCACTTGGTCTTGGTCATCATACAACTGACCTCAGCTCATTGATCTAGTCTGGCCAGATCTCTTTGGAGACTCTTCCTACTCTCAAGCAAATCAACACTCCCACTGAATTCAATGTCATCTGTGGAGTAGGCAAAAGCAGGGTTGTCTTGTTTGACTGCCAGTCCTTTCTGGTGTTATCTTGCAATGCCTTTATCATTGTTTATTCTTAAAAAATTCTTGGGTAACTAAGTCCCATTGAACTCAACAAGCAGAGGCTTCCTAATTATCTTCAGGCCCTCGTTAGCAATTCATTCTCTCAAAAACATTTCATTATGAGAGGTGAAACTGGGTTTTAAGAATTTTCCCAGGCCATTTTGATAGCCTATGCCTGCAAGTCTTGAAGCTGTGCACATGCTGTAGAAGCAAACTAAGTCTTTTTCAAGGCATCTAGCCTAGCAGGGAGGAAAATAAACCAGAGCCAAATTGTTCTTTTCAAAAACATTAATGTTTAAAAATTAATTAAAAATTAACAGACAGGACAGTCATTTCATCATGACAAAGCCTACCCATTCTCTCTTTCATGCACCCAGCCCAAGAGCCTTGTTAAAATTTAACAGCTGTAATGAACAGCATGTGAACGAGATGGAGAGCTGCATTAGAAATTAAATTAGGGGAGAGGAGCAGATCATTTGAAAATGTAGAGCCACTGCTGTTGGCTCAAAAATTATCTTGGGAGGAAACTGGGCCAAATATTCAGTAGGCCTTTATTTCTGTGGGTGTCTGTTGTCAGGGATGGTCGTTGTTCACTAATACAGGCACAAATCCAGGCTGGGCAGTGACTGGCTGGAAAGCAGCCCTGAGGAGAGAGACTTGGGGGTGCTGGTGGACAAAAAGCTCAACATGAGCTCTCAGCGTACACTTGCAGCCCGGAAAGCCAGTCAGATCTTGGGTTGCATCAGGAGAAGTGTGGCCAGCAGGTCAAGGGAGGTGATCCTCCCCCTCTACTCAGCCCTGGTGAGACCCCACCTGGAGTACTGTGTCCAGTTCTGGAGCCCCTATTACAAGAGGGATGTGGAGGTGCTGGAATATGTCCAGAGAAGGGCCACGAGGATGATCAGAGGGCTGGAGCACCTCTCCTATGAGAACAGACTGAAAAAGTTGGGGCTGTTCAGTCTGGAGAAGAGAAGGCTCTGAGGTGACCTCATTGTGGCCTTCCAGTATCTGAAGAGGGCCTACAAGAAGGCTGGGGAGGGACTTCTCAGGATCTGAAGTAGTGATAGGACTAGGGGGAATGGAATGAAGCTGGAGGTGGGAAGATTCAGGCTGGATGTGAGGAGGAAGTTCCTCCCTATGAGAGTGGTGAAGCCCTGGGATGGGTTGTCCAGGGAGGTGGTTGGGGCCCCATCCCTGGAGGTGTTTAAGAGCAGGCTGGATAAGGCTCTGTCCAGCCTGATCTAGTGTGGGGTGTCCCCGCCCATGGCAGAGGGGTTGGAACTAGATGATCCTTGTGGTCCCTTCCAACTCTGACTGATACTATGATTCTATGATTCTATAATAGGGAAGGGTTTGTTTGAAAGCCAAGAATGGAATAGGTACTCACAGTTTATGGAAACCTACAACAGTGTAATTCCTAGACTATGCAAATACCTTCAAAGACTACCTTTTGTCTCCTCAACTCTCTGTTTGTGCCACTGATTTTTAATGCTTTAGAAAGAGAGAAAGGTTAAGGCTTCTTCACCAGGTATGTTTATTAAGGTTTACTGTCATCTGGTATCCAATGGTGTGGTAAGTTCACCCAGAAGCACTGTTTCTCATATTCCTAGTCCCACATTCTCCTGCTTCTCATTTTTTTAACTCATAATTTTTGATTGCTTTTGGCATAATTTGCCTTCCTTAAGAAATTTTGCATAATTTCTTAAACTGTGACCTTGGGGTGTTAACCTTGTGTCTGGCCATTAGACTCAAACTGCTCTCATGCAGAAATCAGGCTGATTCTGCATTTTCTGAGCAGAGAGGGTGAGGTCCTATGCCTCCCTTTAATGAACTTTGCACTGCCTCTTGAAGAGATGGAGCTAGAGGCATTGCGTGTTTGCAGGTCTGTGAGCCTGATATTCCTCATGTTCCTGTGCCTTGTGAGAGGCTAAGGCTTCCCTGTCTTGGAGATGCTTATGAATAAATTTGTCACACACATCCACCCCCTGCAAAGTCCCGGTCATGGTCCAAACAGTAGGTTCGCAATGGTTGTTACAGTGTGCTCCAAACTCCCCTTCCCCCAAATTCATCAGTGGAGGTTTGAATGGGGAAAGACAAAGGCATCAAATTGCCTCCAAGGTGCAAAACTGCCTTCCTCTTCACCTGGGAAGAGGTAATTAGTGCCCATTCTTCCTGATGACAATGATGAGACAAATAATGTTCTTTGGACCACTCCTTACAGTAGTCTCTTAGGTATGACGCGATGATCTCGAAGGTCTCTTCCAACCTGGTCTATTCTATTCCATTCCATTCCATTCCATTCCATTCCATTCCATTCCATTCCATTCCATTCCATTCTATTCTATTCTATTCTATTCTATTCTATTCTATTCTATTAAATTTTTGTGCTATACACACTTGTAATGGTTTGGGGCAAATCCTCTCCCCACCATGGGCAGAAACAACGACTCAGACAAACGGATTGCAAAAGTGATGGAAGGTTTAAATAGAAAAAACAATAAAAAACAACAGTTAAAGTTTTACAGAGAACCACAAGCACCGTGACAAAGAGAGAAATCCCAGAACATTCCCAAGAACATCCCATCCCCACCTGGGGGGTACACCCAAACCCCCCCAGGGCTCTTTCCTCCCCCCCACAACCCAGCCTTGGGCCTGGGCAGGCCCAAGGGAGGCAGCTCACGCCATTTTACCTAGGCAGCAGCTGGGGACAAAAGAGGAAGTGAAGACCCCACATGGACATTTTATAGGGAAGCAGGGTATTATGGGAATGAAATACTTGTTTTCCTGTGACCACCCCCTGGGCTGGGCCCACCCCTTGGGACCTCCCAGGTGTGTTCTGTGCAGTGGCATCCGGGCCAGCACCCAGCCTAAACCACCACATGCCACCCCTTATTCCATACCATAATCCCTTCACCCAAAACATATCATCAAATTGGAACTCTTCTGATGACGTATCTAGCAACAGTCCAGGTCTTCATCTGGGAATCCTTCCACACAGTCTCTCATTCAGGCTCAAGTTCTTCTTCCTCATATGATGGAACCTCCCAGCGACACAGCGTCATTCTCCTGCAGTGTGAATTCCTTGTGGACTCGTTGGGACATCCTGGTCACCTGGAAATACCTCACAACTTCTCAGCCGAGCCTTTGTTCGCTTTTACCAGTTACTCAGTAACGGGGCAACGGAGATTAGAATCAATATGGCTGACCAATATGATCGAGTATTGTTCCTTTATTGTTCCAGTGTTGCAGGCTGATGGTGCAGGCCTGAGGTGGAGGCCTGTAGAGCAGGCCTGTAGTGCAAGTATAGCACAGTAAAGCGTAGAAGAACAAGAGATAGGAAAGGCAGAAGTGCGTACCAAGGGAACTGCTAGAACTTATACAAACTTGGAGTGCCGTGTTGGCCTAGCTCCATTGGTTCCCTCTAGGTGACCACACATTGCACTATTACAGATTATTGGTCCAACTACTAATGACACAACGAGGTTGTTGATGCAGGTGCATGTCCGGTTGTCCCAAGATAACTGTCTATGTTTATAGCTACCAGTGCCTTGTTTTAGTTACATGCTGCAGGCACAGCACTGTTTTGCTACACTGCTCGCTGGCTCTGCATTTATGCTGAGCATGGCCTACCACCATGTCAGGCTCTAGGCCTGCACTGCCAGATTGCTCACACTGCTCGTTGCTGGCGTTGACACAACTCAGAGGCTTTTTTCACCCCTGGGGCAAGCCGGCCGGAGCAATCAGGCTCCATGACCGCTTTTCTCCATCCCTCCAGGGAGCTGCAGCCGACCGCTTCCAGCCGCGGTCTGAAGCTACACAAACGCACATCGCAGGCACATTGCAGGCACATGGCAGGCACTTCACAGGCATATCACAGGCACATCGCCCCCCCACTGGGCATACCAAGGCATCACTGCATCCAATTCACAGCCCTCCCCCGGCAGAGGGGGCGGCTGCAGCACAACTCTCTGAAAAGAGAGGAGGTGGAGCCAGGTGCTAGGCACCATTCTCGGAGCATGTCCGAAAACACCGGGGAAAGTTTTACAGCTGCCGCCGCTTGAAATCAGCCTGGCCCGGCCCCCGCCACTCTGTCACTGCGATGCAGAGTCCAAGTCACCTCCACCCCTTTGGGCATCCAAACAGTTGCTTCAGCCAAAGCCATGAGCGCGTTCTCATGGCCGTTGAGAACAGCTTTCTAGCTGAAGTCCCCACTCGCCCTTGGGTTTCGGAAGCCGTCGCTTGCTCGCTTGCCCTCTTGCTGCAGACTGCCATCCCCCGCAGCAGCCGCGGGCCAACCCTGCTCTGCTTGCCGCTGCCCCCTCCTCCACCCTGCTCCCTGCCGCTCATTACTCCGCAGAGAACAAGGAGGAGAAGGCAAGTCTCTCCTTCTTAGGCTACTCGAGCATTCTTAAGCCACCCTGGGCAGAAAGTCACAGAAAGAGCCACCCCTTGCTGTTCCCAAGCAACAGGAGAGACTTCCATGCCATCAGCCACGCACCAGGTGTCCTTCTGCAGTCCACAGAAGTTCACACAGTCGCCCTGGCAACAAAACTTGAGCCCCAACTTCCAAACTCAAACGGACACCCAGAACTAAATTTAAACTCTCCATCTTTTGCAATTGATCTGCAGAGTGGGCACAGCAGCTAACCCCACATTGGTGTGCCAAAATGTAATGGGTTGGGGCAAACCCCCTCCCCACCACAGGCAGAAATAACGACTCAGACAAACGGATTGCAAAAGTGATGGAAGGTTTAAATAGAAAAAACAATAAAAAGCAACAATTAAAGTTTTATAGAGAACCACAAGCACCGTGACAAGGAGAGAAATCCCAGAACATGCCCAAGAACACCCCATCCCCACCTGGGGGTATACCCAGGGAAGCAGGGCATTATGGGAATGAAATACCTGGTTTCCTGTGACCACCTCCTGGGCTGGGCCCACCCCCTGGGACCTCCCAGGTGTGCTCTGTGCAGTGGCATCCGGGCCAGCACACAGCCTAAACCACCACAACACTAGAAACCCACCTCTACAAGCATAAAGCATAAAGGGGCACTCTTCCATGCGTCACATAGCTGAGAGACAATTCAGTTCATGCTGTTTGCCATCTACCATTACTCTTCTCATGAGTCCAGGCACAGACAAAGGTAGACAAATTTTACTTACAAGAATTAACCCAAACACCAAGGAAACTACATCAGAAATGGCTACCTGGGGAAAAAAACAAGCCCTGTGCATTCCTGAGGCATTGAAGAGGTCTTTCACTTTGTCACCCATCCAACATCCTGTTCTTACAGCAGACTGTGCCTGGGGTTCTGCCTCTGTGTAGTAAATGTCACAAATGTCTCACTGTGTGTTTGCGTTGAGTGTTTAGTGAAGAAGATCTCATCTTTAAGACAATTACACCCTTAAATGCCTAGCTCTTACCCAAGGTTAAAAAGCTTCCCTCCTCTTAATTGCTCCTGTGACTTATCAGTTCATTAAGTGAACAGTTTAAATATTCCTCGTAAGGGACTATTGAATTATTCTGTTTTAGAGATATCTCTCTTTCCAGAACACAGCTCAGCAGAGCCTTCTTCTGTCCAGAGGTAAGCAGACATAGTGATCCCGCCGCTTAACTGAACTATGAATTAATGATTAAACTATGTTGTGGTAAGCACTCCCTTAGAATTGGACAAATATTGCTGTGTTTGCACCTTGTATGACCTTATAGTCTGCAATGCACAAGGGTAAAGGAAATAGCACAATGTAGATTGAGGCCAGAAGTGGTGACAAGAGGTCTCTTTAGACTTGCACAGATTTTACAATGACTGTACTTGGCAGGGTTAGTTAGAGTGCAGGTCGCATTTGTGTCTGATCCAGCTTGGAATTAGGCTGCTGTTGGATCCAGCATTTACAACAGATCTTCCTCATCCTTTTGAAGCTGCAAAGGGTGGGAAAAAACCTGGTGGTCCTTAGGTTCCTGAAGTGTGTGACAGGGCTGTGTTTCTGATAAGCAATGCTGTGCAAGAGTTATGGTTCGTCATCACAGTGTTGCTGCGGACTGGAAACTGGCTCTTAGGTGAGAGTGAGGTTGTTCCCTGCTACAGTAGACCTCTCAATAGAATCATGACATAAATATAGAAAGGCTGGCAGGAAAGCAACAGGAATGATAGCTGTTCTGGTAGATGACAAGTCCTATAGCATTGAAAAGCACTTGCTGGCGGCAGGCTTTGGTTTTGACAACCTGGATTTATGACTTTGTAGTTTCTATAGCTGTGCGACCTGAGCTTGAAAACCAGTTCAATCCAACCTAAGCTATGCCAAGCCAAGCCAAGCCAAGCCAAGCCAAGAACCACTGTACTTTCTGTCAGAGCTAGTGCTGCTAGGATTCAGATCAGAAGATGACACCTCTCTGTAAAGGATTTCCTGGTACCATAACCATGGGATTTTAGCAGAATGTGGATGTACAGATTGTATGCAAAGAAGAACCATTTGAGTATGGCTCTTATCAACATTTGGACCTTCTCAAGTTTATTCTTCTTATCATTTCTCCTCTGGTGGCATTTTCACCCTCACTTTACCTTTGTCCTGAAGTACAGTTGTTGGAAATACTGTTGGAATAATCTCTGTTCCTGCCATCCCCACACATAGAAAACCTCTTACCTTTCTATTTGGGAGGTCTTATGAGACATATAGAATCATGCTTTTGGTTGGAAGGGACCATTAAAGATCACCCAGTCCAACCATCCCTCAGTAAGCCAAGGACATCATCAACTAGATCAGGTTGCTCAGAGCCCTGTCCAACCTGACCTGGAATGTTGCCAGGGATGGGGCATCTACAACCTTTCTGGGCAACCTATGCCAGTGTTTCACCACCCTCATGTCTTCCTTACAACCCGTCTAAATCTACCCTCTCATACTTTAAAACCTTCACACTTGTCCAGTCACAGTAGGCTCTGTCCCAATCCCTCCTGTAGCCCCCCTTCACGTCCTGGAAGGCAGCTATAAAGTCTCCCTGAAGCCTTCTCTTCTCCAGACTGAACAATTGCAACTCTCTCAAACCTTCTTCATGGAAAGAGTTGTGGACCTCCTTTGGACCTGCCCTAACAAGTGCACATCCTGCTTCACAGTATCACAGTATCACGGTATCACTTAGGTTGGAAAGGACTTTGGGGATCATCGAGTCCAACCTTTCAACACAGACCCCGTGCCTAGACCATGGCACCAAGTGCCACATCCAATCTCCCCTTGAACGCCTCCAGGGTCGATGACTCAACCACCTCCCTGGGCAACCCGTTCCAATGACGAATGACTCGCTCGGTGAAGAACTTCCTCCTCACCTCCAGTCTAAACCTCCCCTGGCTATAGCTTTTCAATGCTATAGGACTTGTCATCTACCAGAACAGCTATCATTCCTATTGCTTTCCTGCCAGCCTTTCTATATTTATATATTTAGCTTGTGCTAAAGTGTAATAGATTAAAGTGAACCCCTGGGTTAACCTGTCCGTTTCTCCTAGCACAGAGGTGAGACAAAACTAACACACAAAAATCCCTCCAGGTTGAGATAAAGAGAGTGAGGTGAGAGTTTAAGATAAATGAGAAAACATAAATGCACAATTACCTTAGCTAATAATGTAATACATGATTACCTTCGATTAGCCTATTTGTGGAAAAAGAGCAGTAAAATGTAGGAGAAAAAGATCATGAAAGAAAACCCCCACTTCCATCTGCCCCCAGTAGAAAAGAGCCAACATCCAAAGCCCAGAACCCTGAAACAGCAAGCAGACACAGTCTCAAGCTTAGCCAGAGGAGGTTTAGGCTGAATATTAGGAAGAAGTTCTTCACAGAGAGAGTGACTGTCCATTGGAATGTGCTGCCTGAGGAGGTGGTGGAGTCACCATCATTGGAGGTGTTTAGGAAGAGACTGGATAGGGTGCTTGGTGCCATAGTTTAGTTGATTAGATAGTGTTGGGTGATAGGTTGGACTTGATGATCTTGAAGGTCTTTTCCAACCTGGTTAATTCTATTCTATTCTCTTCTCTTCTAAAAGGCTGAGGCACTTAATGCCTTCGTCGTCTTTAATTGCAGGACTAGTTGTTACTGGGGCAGCCAGGCAGTCGAGCTGAAAGGCAGGGATGGGGAACAGAGGGAGACCTCCACAATTCAAGAAGAAATGGTTGAACCAGCTGGTGAACCACCTAGACATACACAAGTCTATGGGGCCAGAGGGGTTATGCACAAGAGTGCTGAGGGAGCTGGTGGATGTGCTTACCAAGCCCTTCTTCTTGATTTGTCAGCAGTCCTGGCTGGCCAGAGTGGTCCCAGTGGACTGGAGATTACAAAATATCTGTAGAAATATCCAATAGCAAAACCCATCTACAATAAGGGCTGCAAGGATGATCCAGGGAACTGCATTCATTTCAGTCTGACCCCGGTGCCAGGGAAGGTCATGGAGCAAATCATTATGAGTGCTGTAACACAGCATTTAAAGGACAATCAGGCAATCAGGCCCAGTCAGCACAGGATCATGAAGGGCAGCTCCTGCTTAATGAACTTTATCTCCTGATAGATGAGGGAAAGGTTATGGATGTTGTCTACCTGGACTTCAGAAAATGCTTTCACAGAATCAACCAGGTTGGAAGAGACCTCCAAGATCACCCAGTCCAACCTATCACCCAGCCCTATCCAGTCAACTAGACCATGGCACTAAGTGCCTCATCTAGGCTTTTCTTGAACACCTCCAGTGATGGTGACTCCACCACTCCCTGGGCAGCCCATCCCAATGGCCAGTCTTTCTTGCTGGGAAGAACTTTTTCCTAACATCCAGCCTAAACCTCTCCTGGCACATCTTGAGACTGTGTCCTCTTGTTCTGGTGCTGGTTGCCTGGCAGAAGAGACCAGCCCCCACCTGGCTACACACCCTCCTTTCAGGGAGTTGTAGACAGCAAGAAGGTCTCCTCTGAGGCTACTCTTCTCCAGGCTAAGCAACCCCAGCTCCCTCAGCTTCTCCTCATAGGGCTGTGCTCCAGACCCCTCCCCAGCATTGTCGCCCTTCTCTGGACGCCTTCCAGTATCTTAACATCTTTCCTAAACTGAGGGGGCCCAGAACTGGACACAGGACTGCAGGTATGGCCTAACTGGTGCTGAGTACAGGGGAAGAATAACCTCCCTTGTCCTGCTAGCCACACTATTCCCGATACAGGCCAGGATGCCATTGGCTTTCCTGGCCACCAGAGCACACTGCTGGCTCATGTTCAGCCTACTATCTCCCAGCACCCCCAGGTCCCTTTCTGCATGACTGCTCTTCAGCCACTCTATCCCAAGTTATAACTGCTTGGGGTTGTTGTGGCCAACAATAACAGCTTTGATACTGTTCCACATAGCATCTTCATGAAAAGACATGGCTGTCCTAAGCCTGGCTGCACTTACACTCTGCTGATTCAAACACTGGCTGGATGGCTGGGACCAGACAGTGTCAGTGAATGGAATTAAATCCAACTGGCATCCAGTCACAAGTGGTATTCCCCAGGGCTCAGTTATGGGGCCAGTCTTGTTTAACATCTTTATCAATGATTCTGACAAGGGGATTGAGAGCACTCTCAGTCTGCAGACGACACCAAGTCAGGTGGGAGTGTTGATCTGTCAGAGGGTAGGGAGGCCCTTCAGGGGGAACTGAACAAGCTGGATTGACGGGCTGAGACCAATCACATGGGCTTTAACAAAGCCAAGTGCTGGGTCCTGCACTTGGGCTGCAAAAATCCCAGGCAGCCCTACAGGCTGAGTGACTGGAAAGTTGCTTGGCAGAAAGGGACCTGGGGGTGTTAATTGACAGCCAGCTGAACATGAGCCAGCAGTGTACCTGGGCATCCAAGAAAACTAACAGCATCCTGGCCTGCATCAGGAATAGTGCAGCCAGCAGGACTAGAAAGATGATTTTCCCACTGTATTCAACACTGGTGAGGTTGCACCTTGGATGCTGTGTTCAGGTTTAGGCACCACAGACATTGAGAGAGAGACATTGAGGTGATGGATTGTGTCCAGAGAAGGGAAATGAAGCTGGTGAAGGTCCTTGAGAACAAGTGAAGTGTTATGAGGAGAGGCTGAAAGAGCTGGAATTGTTTAATCTGAAAAAAAGGAGGTTGAGGGTACAGCTTCTTGCACTCTGCAAATACTTGAAAGAAGGTTATAGAGAAGTGGGTATGGGTCTCTTCTCACAGGTCACAAGTGACAGGATGAGAGGAAATGGCATCAAGTTACACCAGGTGAGGTTTAGCTTAGACATGAGGAAAAACTTCTGTAACAAAAGAGTTATCAAAGATTGGAACAGGCTACCCAGGGAAGTGGCTGAATCACAACCCCTGGAGGCATTTAAAAGATATCTAGGTATGGTGCGCAAATACATGGAATAGAATAGAATAGAATAGAATAGAATAGAATAGAATAGAATAGAATAGAATAGAATAGAATAGACCAGGTTGGAAAAGACCTTCGAGATCATCAAGTCCAACCTAACACCCAACACCATCTAATCAACTAAACCATGGCACCAAGTGCCTCATCCAGGCTCTTCCTAAACACCTCCAGTGATGGTGACTCCACCACCTCCCTGGGCAGCCCATCCCAATGGCCAATCTTTCTTGCTGAGAAGAACTTCTTCCTAACATCCAGCATAAACCTCCCCTGGCACAGCTTGAGACTGTGTCCTCTTGTTCTGCTGCTGGTTGCCTGGGAGAAGAGACCAACCCCCACCTGCCTACAGCCTCCCTTCAGGTAGCTGTAGACAGCAAGAAGGTCTCCCCTGAGCCTCCTCTTCTCCAGGCTAAGCAACCCCAGCTCCCTCAGCCTCTCCTCACAGGGCTTTGCTTCAAACACCTCCCCAGCTTTGCTGCCCTTCTCTGGACACCTTCCAGCATTTCAACATCTTTCCTAAACTGAGGGGCCCAGAATTGGACACAGGACTCAAGGTGTGGCCTAACCAGTGCTGAGTACAGAGGCAGAATGACTTCCCTGCTCCTGCTGGCAACACTGTTCCTGATGTAGGCCAGGATGCCTTTGGCACTGTTGCCTCATGTAGTGATAGTGACCCTGTTAGGGTTAGATAATGGTTAGACTCAATGGTCTTGAAAGTCTTTTCCAACTACAGTGATTCTGTGATTCTGTGAGACATGAACAGCATTTTCTTGCAGAGGCTTTCTTGGCAGAGTTTTTCATTCTATTCATTCAGTCATTTTACTCCTGTTTCTGAAGTTTCAATCCTGTGAACTTTGTCAGATTTTTCTTCCCCTGTTCAAGAAAGGTAAATCTCTATATAAAAGTCCTCTGTCACAGGTCATAGAACAGATCCATCTCCCACTGTTTCAAAAATACAGGGATAAAATTACTTTCTGCACTCATTAATAATAAAACATTTGTGGATGCTGAGGAGTGAGAAAAGTCATCAAATATTCATCAGCTTCTGTTTTCTATTTATTGAACAGGGACCTTCCAAGAAAATATATAAAGCAATGACAAAAGAGTTCATTTCCTTGAGTCCATAATCCCAAGCACAGCACCCTGGGGGAAGGACCATGCTCCTACTTTGGTGACTCTTATCAAATCTGCTTCAGTGAATTGTCATTTCTAAGCAAAGCTGAGCTGCTGATGGATTTATACAGATTCCTTGGTAGGTAGATGGGCTCTAAAGTAGCTTTCTGCTTCCACTGCTGAAGTGGTAGACTTGAACTCCTGATGAGAACAAGCATTTTTATTCTATGATGCTAAAATGGAAATGTAAGCTCTACAGGGAAAATATGAGCAGCGGGATTGTCAGTTTGCAGGCATTTATTTTTTTCTCCAAGTATTTTAACACCAAAAACTTTTCTGTGATAACTTCTTGCTTCACTTGGCTGTACTCTGCTGTCTGCCTCCATCACTGGTGGAGCGAGAAGGGGCAGCATGGACAATTGAGTCGTGTGGTGCTTCCTTACCTGACTGAAGGGTGGAGGGCAAGTTTTAAGACACTGATCCTTCTTTATACCTTTGATCAGATAACTGTGTTGATGCTCTGTCCATCTGGTTTGGAAGAACACAGCAGCATTTCATACCAGCTGATACACTCCAAGCTTTGGGTGAGCCAGGCACTTAAACACATCTGACTTGACATTAGTGAGTGGCCTTAACTGCCTTCAAGATTTCCTACAGCTGACACATGCTGGGGCTGCACTGTGCCCTTGCTCAAGCTGCTGATTCCCAGCTTAGCCAGCTATCCATAGCTTCATTGTCATTACTGGTAGTAGACACCTTTGATTCTCCTGTGGGTGCAGGCTGTCTTTGGCACTGACAAGCTGTCTAGGCTGTAAAACTCCCCTGAGCATTGCTCTATTTAATCCTGACCTCCATTTCTTTTGAATGCAATACTGCCGGCAGCTCTGCCATATGCTCAGGTGGCTGCAGCTCTTATCTAAGAATTCTGTATGTGCATGTAATGAGATGTATATAATGTGTATATGTTTGCTTGTTAGACTGCAGAAGACTACGTGTATGCGTCTTCTGGGACAGTTTCTCCCTTTTTGGGGAGGAAAAAGGGATAACAGTGTTTTGTACATAAACTCATTTGTGTTTGGGCAGCCATGGGAATGGTGTAGCCTGCAAGGGAAATATTCTTGCATTAACTGGAACATGCTGATAGTTCATCCTGCAGTCTTTAGGATCTATTTGGAGTCTAAAACTATTTTCTAACTGACTTGGATGCAAGCCAGGTTTTCCCAAAGGATTAGTTCCTGTTTCAGAGCCTAAAACAAAAAGTTGGGTTTTTTTCTGAAGTTTATGTATTTTAGGCAGAAGAGTTTATGCTTATGCCCAAACTAACCAGGGCCCTCAGAGATATCAAAGTATTGCTCATCTGCTTCAAAACTTGAATAAATATCTTTCTTTCAGAGGAACTGAAAGTAAATTATCTTGAGATTTCTTTTCAAAAGCTGTTATGTCAGTGCCTACATAGAAATGAAGCTCTGCTCTGAGAGATGCCCTTCATTCATGCAGAGGTAGAAGAACCATTTTGTATATTGGCTGTTTCTCTGCATATAGATGACCTCATCACAGTTTTGCAGCACAGATTTGTGTATTACTAAAGAGTTAATAACATTTTCTTCTTCTTTTTTTCCATTTTTTTTCCTTCCCCCCCTTTTTTCCTTTTTTGTTTTTCCCCTCAGTGCAAATAAAACTCAAACCACACCCAGTAGGAAGCCAGACTGTGAATCAATCTCTCTTTTGAAAATGAATTGGCAAAGTATACCTACTGAAAATACGAATCCTTTGTGATTAAGCTCTTGCAGAATCTAAGGTAGATAAGCAAATAGCTTTGAAGTACCATAAAATGTAGCTGGTCACATACTCTATTTAAGTGGATGTTGCTTGCTATCTGTTTTTCCTCCTTTTCAGTCCATACACAAGAACTCAGTGTAAAATAGGGTGCTGGTTAAAGTTAGTATGCCTTTACACCATGACGGTTTGGCTGTACACCAAGCCAGTGTCAAGTATTCACAACGACCCATTTTGCCCCCCTAATAGCCACTTCCTTCCCCCAAAATATACTGATAGAACAGTGTTTCTACCAGTTCTAAAAGCCAATGCCAAAACAAGTTGCCCAGAGAGGCTGTGGACTCTCTGTCCTTGGAGATATTGAAAAGCCATCTGGAATCAGTCCCAGGCAACCAACTCCAGGTGGCCCTGCTTGAGCAGTGGGGGTGGATCAGGTGACCTCCAGATGTTCCTTCCGACTTCAACCATTCTGTGACTGTTTGAAAAGAATTTGTGCACCTTTCAGGACAAACTATCTGAATGGCCTGGGTTAGGCTATGATAGGACAGTTCTTTTGGCACAGCTGGTGGTACCGGGCAACATTTAGCGTGAAACCCCAACTACCTGTGTAGTGGGCTACGTCCATCCTGAAAATGGGGGGAGGGCTTGTGAGAGTTTTTTTGCCCTCCCTGGAGGGTGCTTTCCCCCCTGGGAAACTGACTGGGTGTGTTCCACTCCCCCCCCCGCCTTGTCCAGCAGGGGTATAAGAGGGAGGACATTGCAGCCATTGCTCTCTCTCTTCCTTCTGCTTTGCAGGGATGAAAGAATTGCTTCTGGCTTGCTGCTCCCTTGCCACTTGGTCATCCCTGCTGCTTTCCACACTGGTTCTGTATCTCATATTTTTCTTTTTCTTTTCCCATCCATCCTTGTTCCTTACCCTTGTGAACCCTGCCTGTCATTGTTACATAAATATATATATTTATATACATACACACTGTTTAAAGAAAAATTCTTTGCCTCTTTACTTCCAAGCTGAACCCAAATTATTTCTTGGTGGATTTGCTCCCCTTCCTTTTTTTTTTTTTTCCCCTCTCTCTATTGGGGAAGAGGGGGGGGGGGAATGGTGGAGGGATTCTCAGCCTTGCCCCCTCTGAGCTTTTAAGCCAGAGTTAAGGCTCAAAGCACCACAACCTGTGAGCAGATATTAGTCCATGCAAGAACTTCTTAGTACACTATCCTTATTTCTGAAGGCATCAGTAAATGAATCATAAAAGGTATGTCTCACCAGTGTGCTGAGGCTGTTCAACTCAACTACATTTAATTTCAGATAAATGTAGAGAATTAAATAAATATAATTATGAATGCATGTATGGCTGCTCTCATGCAGGCTGTGGTTCAAGACTCCCAGAGGGAGTGGCTTAGCATACCTCCTGAAAAAAGTACGTTGTCTAGGAGCCAAACCACAACTGAGTCCTGAAATTTCTTGGTTGAATTCAACACTCCTTGGGTGGGAAGGAGCCATTGCAAAAAGTACACTCCTTATGAGTCTGACACTGGTTATGGCTTTAGTAGTCATGTTGTCAAAAAATCAGCCTTTGGACCAAAAAACCCCACCCCATTTATTTCCCAGAAGGCTCAACAAATGACAGTTCTGGGTAGAGAGTACAAGATGCACAAATGAATGAGGTGGGCCTGAATCGCCCTGTGATCTTGAAGAGCTGACAATGTCATCAAAGTAATTATCTGAGGCAGATAAATAAATAAGAAAGAATATGTGAAATTGCATTCCTGTTATGTCTTTGATTGAAGTTAGGTCAAACAGCTGCCCTTAAAGGTTGCTGCTCTTTCTCTAAAGGTTTGAGAGTCATTCTCTGGAGTCAAAAGTTCTAACATCTCATCAGTAGCTCTGTGCATTGCATTCCTTCAATGGCATTATCAAGTTTTGCTTCACTGAGGACTGATATTTTCTCAACTGAGTTGGAGGTCCTTCCCTACAGCATCAAACTTTTTTTCTGAAGCAGTGGAGTTCTTGACTGTTTTTCCCTTTTGGATCCAAGTTACTCACTTCAGACATGTGATACTCACTATGCCTCAGAATCTTTCTGCTGCTCCCTTTTACACCACAACAATCCAGTGCATGGCAGTACCCCTTCTCTGCCGTGATCAGACAAGGCTAGTTTCTACCTGTTGCATTGCACAGACATCTTCCCTTCTTTCTGGCTGCCATAGGTAATCTTTCTCAGAATGTATTTATTCTATTGAACTGCCCAGGCTTTAAGAAAATCTCCCTGTGTAAACACATGGAGAAACAGGATCAGGGTTGCAGCTAACAAGACAGATGGGTGCAAGACAATGTTTGAGAATACACAAGCACACAGGTCTAGTCCACTTGTTAGCTTCAGTCTTTGTTCTTCCATATTAACTTAGGGTGATTAAAATGTTGGCTACCCAATCACTGTAATTAGGCAAACCTGTGCTGCTGCAGAAAGTTATCTTGCCTGCTACTCTTTGCTTCAAATTGACTTCATGGAGCTAGCACAGAATTTTGAGGGATTATAGTTCATTTTTCACCAAGGAAATGATCCATTTTCAAACTAACAACAGGGTTTACAACAGGATTAGTTCTGTGATGCTGCCCATAGAAATCCCACTGGTAGCGCATAAAGGCTGGTGGAAAAGAAACAGAGTCAATGCCTGCAGAGATTTATGTCAGATTGAACCACAGCATGGGCTGGTCTTTGAACAGAGCCATCCTGGTATCTTTAAAACTGAGGGCAGGATGTGTTTGTTCAAGAGAAACTGTAGCTGTGCTATGCAGTGAGTGTACAGAGGAAATATAGGAAATATATTCATTGAAAACAGAGAGCACCAAATCATGATCATGGACCAAGGTCATGGCTCTGGATAGTAGAAACATAGAAAGACAAGCCCACTTCAGGAGGAAGTCCTTTATGGTTACTGCTGAAGAGTTGAAAGAGGTTACCTGCAAAAAGCTGTGTACTTCAAAGCATGGTGTCCAGCAGAGTGACTGCAGAGGGGTGGACTAAATTGCTTAAGCTATACAGGAAAGTGAGGTTGATCAAGCAGAACCCATGTACTCAGCTGGACTCTCCCTCTCTTGAGAGATGTGCCCTGATGGACAAAAGGGAAGCAGGAGGCAACACACTAAGGTATTTAGAAGTGTGAAAGGCAAAAGGGCATTTTGCAGGCCATGCAAACCTTCCAAATATCTAGGAGGTTTCACAAGGTGTCAAAGTCCTCTGATATTTGTCCTGAGGATGTCTGCATCTGTCTGGGAGGCCAAATGGCAGATACTTTCCCTCCAGGCTTAGTTTATACTTGCAAGTTTTAGACAGCACTGAGGTCTCCATTATGCCTCTGCTGTAGATTAAGGTTGCATTTCTAGCATTTAGCAACCCTGGGTTTCACTCTGCCTGGCTGCAGCTTTTAATTGAAATCACCTAGGCAGAAATAAACGTCCAAGATCAGAAAGAACATAAAGGGGAAAATCCCTTTAAATCTCAGTTTAGGTGGGAGTTGCTTGGAGATTTTGTGGCCAGTATCAGACTTGCCTCGAACTTGGACAAACAACATTCTCAGTCTTTGTCTCAAGTGTTCAGCTTCTGATCTGATAAATAAAATTCTTAGGGGAATTCTGGAGATCTCTTTAGAGGTCCCTACTAAACAGCTGAGTATTAGGTCAGGAAATTCATGGCAAAACATTCCTGTTTTCTACAGTGGAACTAAGTATTTTCTCTCCTATCACCTGCAGGAAAAAAAAATATATTGAGAAAAACCCTCAAGTACATCTTGTAAGTGACATAGAATCACCCTCAACAGAGATTTGGTTCTTTGAGTGAATTTTGTAGGCCAATGCTTCTCAACCTAACCTTTAGGGTTTCCTTGCTACCTGAAATATTTTTCATTTATACGTTCTAAAATTCAGAAATGTGAAACATTAAAAAAAAAAAAATTGCTTTGCCTCTTCTTTCCCAGTGAAATGTTTTTCAGAAAACTTGTTGCTTCTGCCCTAGAAATAACAGTTCCACCTTCCCCCACAGAAAAAGAATTGGACAAGGAGAATGAAATTGTTAATGATCTGGAGGAGGGGATTGAGCCCATCATCAGTAAATTTGTTGATGACACCAACCTGGGGGCAGGAGTTGATCTGTTAGAGGGTAGAAAAGCTCTGCAGAGGGACCTTGACCAACTGGACAGATGGGCAGAGTCCAACATGATGGCATTCAATAAGTCCAAGTGCTGGGTGCTGCACTTTGGTCACAGCAACCCCATGTAGAGCTACAGGCTGGGGTCAGCGTGGCTGACGAGCTGCAAGGCAGAGAGGGACCTGGAGGTACTGGTTGACAGTAGGCTGAACATGACCCAACAGTGTGCCCAGGTGGCCAAGAAGGGCAATGGCATCCTGACCTGCATCAGAAATGGTGTGGCCAGCAGGAGCAGGGAAGTCATTTTGCCCTGTACTCAGCACTGCTTAAGCCACACCTTGAGTCCTGTGTCCAGTTCTGGGCTCTTCAATTTAAGAAGGACATAGAGACACTTGAACATATCCAGAGAAGGGCAACGAGGAGGAGGAGGTCTGGAGCACAGCCCTGTGAGGAGAGGCTGAGGGAGCTGGGGTTGCTTAGCCTGGAGAGGAGGAGGCTCAGGGGAGACCTTATTGCTCTCTACGACTACCTGAGGGCGGTTGTGGCCAGGTGGGGATTGGTCTCTTCTCCCAGGCAACCAGCACCAGAACAAGAGGACATAGTCTCAAGCTGTGCCAGGGGAGGTTTAGGCTGGAGGTGAGAAGAAAGTTCTTCCCAGAAAGAGTAATTTGCCATTGGAATGTGCTGCCCAGGGAGGTGGTGGAGTCACCATCCCAAGAGCTGCTCAAAAAGGTATTGGATGAGGCACTTGATGCGATGGTTTAGTTGATTAGATGTTGTTGGGTGATAGGTTGGACTTGATGATCTCTGAGGTCTTTTCCAACCTTGTTGATTCTATGATTCTATGAAAGGAAGAAAGGTAGGAGCAGCCTTGGCTGTAGTGATCATGACATCATAGAGTTCAGTATCACACCAGAGAGAAAGAAGGCAATAAGAGGGATTATAACCCTGGACTTCAGGAGGTCTAACTTTGTCCTCTTCAAGGACATACTTGGTGGAATGCCTGGGGTAAGACCCTGAAAGCTAGAGAGGGGGTGTCATGGTTTAAATCAGGACAAATGGGTTAAACCAATCCACTGGGTTCACCTGTCTGTTCCCCATAAACAGAAGTGAGAGAAAAGTAACACTTGGGGTGAGATAAGAAGAAATAAATTTAAAAAGGTGAGGTAAGAATAGAGTTTACTGATCAAAATCAGATAAACACAGTACAAAACGCATCATCACATTAGCCTGTTTGCAGAAGCAGCACAGCACAAAGCAGCAGCAAGCAGAAGCAAGCAAGCCTAAAGCCCCAGCCCGAAAACTACTCCTCCATCCTTCCTTGTCCTGCTGCCATCACAGTGGAAGAGACAACACCCAAAAAGCCTGTAACCCAAAAGCAGCAACCAGAACATGAAGCCTTCCACATTACTCTTGAACTTCAAGCCCCACAATACTTTGCCCCAGCTAGCACTTTCATTTTTGAACCTGGCATGGCTGAAGCACAATATGAATCGACCTGCAAGTGCTGAGAGAGATGGCTGATGATGTTGCTCTAGCACTCTCCATAATTAATAAAAGATCATGGTGAAAGGGAGAGGTGCCTGAGGAATGGAGGAAAGCCAATGTCACTCCAGTCTTCAAATGGGACAAGAAGACAGACCCAGAAAATTACAGTCCTCTATCCCTAGAAAAGTGAAGTAGCAGCTCATTCTGGATGTCACCTCTAGGAGAAGAAGGTTACCAGAAGCCACCAGCATGGATTTACTGTGGAGAAATCAGGTTTGACTGATCTGATAGCCTCCTATGATGGTGTGACTGAATGGGTTGATAAAGAGAGAGTAGTTGATGTTGCTCAAATAGCCAACTGTATCCTGGGCTGCATCAAAACATGGAGCACTGGAACAGGCTGCCCAGAGAGATTGTGGAGTCTCCATCTCTGGAGCCTTTCAAAACCCAACTGGATGCATTCCTGTGTGGACTACCATAACTAGAGACTGAGGATGATCAATTTGAGTGCCTGTGGGAGAAAATTAGAGGGACGACTGGCAGGGCAGACATCCTGGTTGGAGTCTGTTATACACCACCCAACCAGGAGGAAGAGGCTGATGATTTATTCTATAGGCAGCTAAAGGTTGTCTCAAGATTGCCTGACCATGGGTGACTTCAACCTGCCTGATATCTGCTGGGATCTCAACACAGCAGAGAGGAATCAGTCTAGGAGGTTCTTAGAGTATATGGAGGACAGCTTCTTATCCCAGCTGCTGTGTGAGCCTACCAAGAGTAAGGCTTTGCTTGACCTTTTTACAAACAGAGAAGGGCTGGTGGGTGATGTGGTGGTCAGAGGCTGTCTGGGGTCCAGCGACCATGAGATAATTGTGTTCAATATGCAGTCAAGCTAAGAGGGGCAGCAACAAAACCTCCACTCTGAACTTCCAGAGGGCAGACTTCAGGTTACTTAAGGAACTAACTCAGAAGGTACCTTGGAATCAACCCTTGAAACCAAAGGGGCCCAGGAGGGCTGCACCTGCTTCAAGAAAGAACTCTTGAAGGCTCAGAACAGGCTGTGCCAGTGTGCCGGATGATGAGCCACAGGGGCAGACAGCCTGGATGTGCAATGAACTTCTAAAGGAACTAAGGGAAAAAAAAAGAGTGTATCATCTTTGGAAGTAAGGTGAGGCAACCCACAGAATGTTTCAGGATGTTGCTAGGTCATGTAGGAAAAAAATTAGAGAGGCAAAAGCCTCTCATGTGGTTCTGTGACACAGAATGAATGGAAGCAGGTCTGAGCCTGGTGATAGCTGTTGTGCTAATTTTCCCCTCCATTTTCAAACACTTGTCAAATACATGCATTATGCACAGTAACATATTGAAGCTTGAGACTGAGGGGTCATTTCAGGCAACAAACCTATCTGAAGCAGTGCTGAAATATGGCTTTTAGATATTGCAGGCTATTTTGCAGAAAGACATGTTGTGAAAGCCGCCTCTCTCATCTGACAGCATCTTTTGCTTCATTACATCTTTGTACAAATACTAGTGGGAAGTGCATCAGGCAGACTTTTAGTGCAAATTACAACATGTACATCAATTTTCTCATTGCCCTGCCTGTCACTGTTTTCCTGATTTCTGTCTCTTGGCAATGTTTGGTAAACACAGTATATCCAAGAAGTGCAACAGAAGACACTAACTCTAGGGGTAGGGTTATGGAGGTTGTAGCCAGGTGGGGATTGGTCTCTTCTCCCAGGCAACCAGTACCAGAACAAGAGGACACAGTCTCAAGCTGTGCCAGGGGTGGTTTAGGCTGGATGTTAGGAAGAAGTTCTTCCCAGAAAGAGAGATTGGCTATTGGAACATGCTGCCTGGGGAGGTGGTGGAGTCCCCATCACTGGAGGTGTTTAGGAAGAGACTGGATGGGGTGCTTGGTGCCATGGTTTAGTTGGTTAGATGGTGTTGGGTGATAGGTTGGACTCGATGATCTCAAAAGTCTTTTCATACCTGGTTAGTTCTGTCCTATCCTATCCTATGACACCAAGCTGTGTGGTGCAGCAGACACGCTGGAGGGAAGGGAGGCCATCCAGAGGGATTTGACAGGCTGGAGAGGTGGGCACAAGCCAACCTCATGAAGTTCAATAAGAGCAAGTGCAGGGTCCTGCATCTGGGTGGAGGCAATCCCAGGCACAAATCCAGGCTGGGCAGTGACTGGCTGGAAAGTAGCCCTGAGGAGAGAGACTTGGGGGTGCTGGTAGACAAAAAGCTCAACATGAGCTCTCAATGTGCACTTGCAGCCCGCAAAGCCAATCAGATCCTGGGCTGCATCAGGAGAAGTGTGGTCAGCAGGTCGAGGGAGGTGATCCTCCCCCTCTACTCAGCTCTGGTGAGACCCCATCTGGAGTACTGTGTCCAGTTCTGGAGCCCCTATTAGAAGAGGGATGTGGAGGTGCTGGAAGGTGTCCAGAGAAGGGCCACGAGGATGATCAGAGGGCTGGAGCACCCCTCCTAAGAGAACAGACTGAGGGAGTTGGGGCTGTTCAGTCTGCAGAAGAGAAGGCTCCGAGGTGACCTCATTGTGGCCTTCCAGTATCTGAAGGGGGCCTACAGGAAGGCTGGGGAGGGACTTCTCAGGATCTCAGGTAGTGATAGGACTAGGGGGAATGGAATGAAACTGGAGGTGGGGAGATTCAGGCTAGATGTGAGGAGGAGGTTCTTCACCATGAGAGTGGTGAGACCCTGGAATGGGTTGTCCAGGGAGGTGGTCGAGGCCCTGTCCCTGGGGGTGTTTAAGAGCAGGCTGGATGAGGCTCTGGCCAGCCTGATCTAGTGTGGGGTTTCCCTGCCCATGGCAGGGGGGTTGGAACTAGATGATCCTTGTGGTCCCTTCCAACCCTGAATGAAACTATGAAACTATGAAACGATGAAACTATCCTATCCTATCCTATCCTATCCTATCCTATCCTATCCTATCCTATCCTATCCTATCCTATCCTATCCTATCCTATCCTATTCTATGTTGCCCATGTTCATCTCATTTTTCTTTACAGCATAAAGTGCTGTTTGTTGTTTCTGGTGAGACATCTGTCCCCCATAACCGAATATTTCAAACCAGTAAATAGGTTTTATTACTATTTTATGCAGGAATTTCTTTAATTAATAAATGTATTAATATTTTTATTAACAATTCTGCCTAGTAAATATTAATAACCTCCACACAATCATAACAGTTTCTGAAGGAATTAAGAGGGGATTTTTGACCACTTGCTGTAGAAAGGCTGGCTCAGCTGCACAAAGGAGTTTTGACTATGGCATCTAACTTTAGACTGGTATGCTCATACAGAGCCTAAACCAGTGTGGGATAAGCAACTCAAGAAGTTATTGCAAAGTTACATAGTGAGGGTTGAAGAAACAACTGCTAGGAGTCAGTACCTGTGGTTCACACAATATGCCAACACGTCTGGCAGGCTGGAATACAAAGGTCTCCTTCTGCTCTGTGGGAAAGGAGTGGATATCATTTTCATAGGAGGGTTAGCTGCAACAGTTGAGTCTTCTGAATTATTTCAAGTCATGCTGCACAAAATGGTACTGAGGGCATAACTTCTGATCCCATTTCCCCAGGGATTCTTTCCAGGCTCTTCTGCTGTTTAGTTCTATGCTCTCATTGAACAAAGGGAGATCTGTTTTTCATGGTACAGATCAGTCTCCTGCCAGCACAGCATTTGGCACAATAGAACACAAGGTTGTGAGATTTGCTCATTTACAAACTACATATAGCAGTATTTATGGTTTGGGTTGTTTAACTCTTCAGCATCAGTTAGCCAGTCTGGTAAATTTACCTCAGTGGTTGCCAGAAACTGAGAGCAATTTTATCTTTATTTATTATATAGTTCTACTAAATTTATGTGAAAGATTCACATGCATACCACTTGAGCATATACCCATTTATAAGCAGAGCACAGAGAACAGGACGTACTCAGGGATCTGTGGATAATACCGACACTGAGCATGCCTGCTAAATCTGTTGAGCACCTACCCTGTCATAGCTTGAGGCCATTCCCTCTTGTTGTATCACTTATTACATGTGAGAAGAGACCAGCAGCAGCCTCTCTACAATGTCCTTTCAAGTAGTTGTAGATGGCAATGAGTTCTTCCCTCAGCCTCCTCTTTTCCACATTAACCATCCCCAGCTTCTTCAGTCACTCCTCATATGATTTATTCTCCAGGCTCTTCCACAGCCTCATTGCCCTCCTCTGCCCTGACTCCATCACCTCCACAGCTCTCCTGTATTGAGGTGCCCCAAACTGGACACAATACTCAAGGTGTGGCCTCACCAGAGCTGAGCACAAGGGGACAATCACCTCCCTACTCCTGGTGGACACAGCATTTCTGATACAAGCCAGGTGCCATTGGCTGTCTTGGCCACCTGGGCACAATGCTTGCTCGTATTCAGTTGCCTGTTGATTAGAACCCCTTTTCTGCCAGACAGCTTTCCAACCACACTGGAACACCATTGTACAAGCATTGTACATGGGCTGTGGTCTATGCAAGAACACATCTCTGCCTGATACTAGCTCGAGAAAAAGTGGACCTGGTTTTTGTTAAAATAATTGGATGTGAGTAGCAACATCCAGTGGAAAGGGAAGATACAGATAGAAAGATAGAGCTGTAGAGACAGAAATACAGAGATACAGAGATAGAGATAGAGACTAGAGATAGAGATAGAGAGGTATAGAGATAGAAGTAAAGGGAGAGAGGTAGAGATAGAGATAGAGATAGAGATAGAGATAGAGATAGAGATAGAGATAGAGATAGAGATAGAGATAGAGATAGAGATAGAGATAGAGACAGAGACAGAGAGAGACAGAGACAGAGAGAGACAGAGATAGAGATAGAGACAGAGATAGAGATAGAGATAGAGATAGAGATAGAGATAGAGATAGAGATAGAGATAGAGAGAGAGGTAGAGGTAGAGATAGAGATAGAGATAGAGATAGAGATAGAGATAGAGATAGAGATAGAGATAGAGATAGAGATAGAGATAGAGATAGAGACAGAGATAGAGATAGCGATAGCGATCGCGATAGAGAGATATAGAGATAGAGATAGAGATAGAGAGAAAGAGATAGAGAGAGAGATAGTGACAGATATATATATATAGAGAGAGATGATGTAGATATATAAAAAAGCAAATACCTTTTTTTTTTTTTTGCTGTGCAATTCATAATGATCTGTGGATTTTGTTGTTATTTGAAGGCAGTAATATTAGCATACATAAAAGAACATTGTATTTACAGAGCCATTAAGCCTCTGAACATGCATATAGAATACCAAATGAGGTTAAAATCATGCTCTGCATCTCAGATGAACAATGGCTGAAGCTGCAAAGGAAAAAGGATATCTTGTCCAGTATTTGTGAGGCTTCTTTAAAACCTAGGGGTTTTTTGTTGTTTTGGTTTTGTTGTGGTTTGTTGTTTGGGTTTTTTTTGGGGGGTTGTTTGTTTGTTTGTTTGTTTTAAAGGAATTGGCTTCACATTTGGCAAATAATGTTGTCCTTTGCACTCATGTTTAATATAGCAATTGTTGTAAAGAATACTGGTCTACCTGCTGAATTCTCGATTTAGAGCTAGTTAAGGGTTTATAAATCACACTTCTATTTTTCAGATCCTTGCAAAGACGTTCACCAAGGTCATGTGAAAATGAAAACAGAATCACATACCCTCTGCATTGCAGCTGGAGTGTTTCATATTAACCTTCTGCTTCCAAAAACTCTACACATGGGAAGTCTTCAAAATAATGGCTGGAGTCCCGTGCCTGTATCTGGAATAGTGTGGCCAGCAGGACCAAGGAAGTGACTGTGTCCCTGTGCTTGGCACTGGTGAGGCCACAACTCAAATACTGAGTTCAGTTTTGGACCACTCACTACAAGAAGGGCAGTGAGATATTGAAGTGTGTCCAGAGCAAGACAATGAAGCTGGTGAAGGGTCTGGAGCAGGAGTCTTCTGAGGAGTGGCTGAAGGAACTGGAGTTTAATCTGGAGAAGAGCAGGCTGAGGGGAGACCATATTGTTCTCTACAGCTGTGTGAAAGGAGGTTGTAGTGAGGTAACAGTCAGTCTCTTCTCCCTAGTAATTAGTGGTAATATAATTTACAAAGTCTTATCTTTGATGTTAAGTATCTACAAAGCCTGTTTCCAGTTCTATGCCTGTCCAGTGCACATTTCTGGCATGTCAACCCATACTAGACAGGTTAGTTATAACTTGTTTGTTGGTTTGTTTGTTTGTTACTGGGTGGAGAGGGGGAATCTGGTCCTGATAAAAAGACTGGAAACACCTACCTTCTCCTCAGCCTTATTTGGCATGGGAAACAAAGAGATCACAGTATCACCAAAGTTGGAAGAGACCTCAAAGGTCATCAAGTCCAACCTGTCACCACAGACCTCATGACTAGACCATGGCACCAAGTGTCACGTCCAATCCCCTCTTGAACACCTCCAGGGATGGTGACTCCACCACCTCCCTGGGCAGCACATTCCAATGGCTAACAACTCTCTCTGTGAAGAACTTTCTCCTCACCTAGAGCCTAAACTTCCCCTGGCACAGCTTGAGGCTGTGTCCTCTTGTTCTGGTGCTGGTTGCTTGAGAGAAGAGACCAAATCCCTCCTGGCTACAACCCCCCTTCAGGTAGCTGTAGAGAGCAATGAGGTCACTCCTGAGCCTCCTCTTCTCCAGGCTAAACAATCCCATCTCCCTCAGCCTCTCCTCACAGGGCTGTGCTCAAGGCTCCCCAGCCTCATTGCCCTTCTCTGGACGCGTTCAAGTGTCTCTATGTCCTTCTTAAACTGAGGGGCCCAGAACTGGACACAGGACTCAAGGTGTGGCCTAACCAGTGCAGAGTACAGGGGCACAATGACTTCCCTGCTCCTGCTGGCCACACTATTCTTGATACAGGCCAGGATGCCATTGGCCTTCTTGGCCACCTGGGCACACTGCTGGCTCATGTTTAGGCAGCTGTCAATCAGCAGCCTCAGGTCCCTTTCTGTTTGGTCAAGCCACTCCGACCCCAGCCTGTAGCACTGCATGAGGTTGTTGTGGCCTAAGTGCAGCACCTGGCACTTGGACTTGTTGAATGCCATCCTGTTGGACTCCGCCCATCTGTCCAGTCAGTCGAGGTCCCTCTGCAGAGCCCTTTCACCTCTAACTGATCAACATCTGCTCCTAACTTGGTGTCATCTGCAAACTTGCTGATGACTGACTCAACCCCCTCATCCAGATCACCAATGAAGATGTTAAAGAGGATGGGGCCCAGCACTGATCCCTGGAGGATGCCACTAGTGACCGGCCGCCAGCTGGATGTGGCACCATTCACCACCACTCCTTGGGCTCAGCCCTGCAGCCAGTTCTAACCCAGCACAGAGTGTTGTGATCAGGACTGGGTACTTCCACCTGATATTCAGCCATCTTCCAGAAAACCCAATGCCTTTCCCACTCCCAGCAAACTCTCAATTTGGTGAGTGTGTGCTGGGTATTTCTTTCTCAGCTGATGTGCTTTTCTGATAAAGATGGTCACCCTTATCAATTCTGAACAAACAGTAGTGAGCCAAATACCACTTTGTACACAGTGAGTAGCTAGCTTAACTGTTTTACTGCAGCATATTGACAGCCACCTCTAGTGGGATAAAAGCAGAAATGAGAACATTTCTGAAGTTGCTTAGAAGCCATAAGACAGGAAAGCTGAGTGCAACCAGTGACCATAAGGTCACTGACTTTAGTCATTGATGAAACAATTAAATTTGACGACATGCAGGACCCCCAGGGCACAGAATGTGCAGAGTAGTCACCCAGCTGCTGTGTACCTTGTCTGCAGACACCATGAGACATGGAGTGGGCTGCAAGATCTGTGTGGGCTTGTGCAGAGCTCTACACAGTCTCCTTGAACAAGGCATCCCCAAGGGCTGGCCACCTCCAGGTACAGGCCAGGACACTGGCTGGAGCACAGGGGCATGCTCCAGGGAAAAGATTACAGACTATCTGAAATGCACAATGTTAAATATCTAAGTAAATAGAAACATATTCAACTAAATTTTGACCTGGGAAAAGTTTCTAGTCTCTAGGTGACCATGTTCTTTACCAGAGCTTTTTAAAAATGCTCTGATTTGTGCTCAGTTAAGTTACATGATGGACTGTTAAAAATCATGCACTTAAGAGACTCTGTGTGCTGCTATTCACAAATTGCTTCAGGAAGGTCATGGCTATCCAATATTTAATTATTCAAAACCATACAATGAATTATTCCTGTACTGGGTTTATGGATAGCTTATTCTCAGCCTTTAGTATTCACAGTGAGATCAGATCATTTTAACTGAATGCCTATGGCCTGTGTCCTGCTGTATGCTTCTGTCCTTCGTATAAATTTCTGCAATTGCACGTTTAGAATTTGGTTTTGTGATCTCTTCTTTTCTTCTTTTCTTTTCTTTTCTTTTCTTTTCTTTTCTTTTCTTTTCTTTTCTTTTCTTTTCTTTTCTTTTCTTTTCTTTTCTTTTCTTTTCTTTTCTTTTCTTTTTTTTCTTTTCTTTTCTTTTCTTTTCTTTTCTTTTCTTTTCTTTTCTTTTCTTTTCTTTTCTTTTCTTTTCTTTTCTCTTCTCTTCTTTTCTCTTCTCATCTTTTCTCTTCTTTTCTCTTCTTTTCTTTTCTTTTCTTTTCTTTTCTTTTCTTTTCTTTTCTTTTCTTTTCTTTTCTTTTCTTTTCTTTTCTTTTCTCTTCTCTTCTCTTCTTTTCTTTTCTCTTCTCTTCTCTTCTCTTCTCTTCTCTTCTCTTCTCTTCTCTTCTCTTCTCTTCTCTTCTCTTCTCCTCTCTTCTCTTCTTTTCTTTTCTCTTCTCTTCTCTTCTTTTCTTTTCTTTCCTTTTATTTCCTTTTCTTTTCTTTCCTTTTCTTTTCTTTTCTCTTCTTTCCTTTTCTCTTCTTTTCTTTTCTTTTTCAAGATGCTATTTATTTGGGAACTTTTGTCAGTGAATAAGTTCACTAGCATGCCATGGAAAATAAAACAGGTGGTGCACCAAGCTGACAAACACGCACTAAAAAGGTGTTTTTTCCCTATTCTAAGCAAATACTCTCAAACATTTGAGAGTGGCTAGAACAGGGGGGATATAAGGAAGCTGCCTAAGCAGCAAGAGACCTGGTTAGGAAAGCCAAAGCAGAGTTTGAATTGAATCTAGCCAGGGAGATTAAAGGGAACACTAAGAACTTCTACAGGTATATTAATGGGAAGAAGACTAGGGAAGGTGTGGGCCCCCTCAGAAAGGAAAATGGTGAAATGGTCACAAGTGATGAGGAAAAGGCTGAGGTACTCAATAACTTCTTTACCTCAGTCTTCACTGCAAGGGCCTCTAGCCACACTCCTGATGTTATGGAAGACAATGCCAGGGATGGGGAGGAAGAACTGCCCATTGTAAGTGAAGATCAGGTTCGTGATCATCTGAAGAACCTGAAAGTGTTCAAGTCCATGGGACCCGATGGGATACACCCACGGGTACTGAGACAACTGGCAGATGAGGTTGCTAAACCCCTCTCTATTCTATTCCAAAAGTCATGGCAGTCTGGGGAAATCCCCACAGACTGGAAAAGGGGAAACATTGCCCCCATCTTGAAAAAGGGTAAGAAGGAGGAACCAGGGAACTCCAGGCCAGTCAGTCTCACCTCTGTGCCCAGAAAGATCATGGAGCAGATCCTCCTGGAGTCATTACTGGCTCAGAAGAATAGTGAAGAGGTGATTGGGAACAGTCAGCATGGCTTTGCCAAGGGCAAATCCTGCCTGACCAACCTGGTGGCCTTCTATGAGCAGGTGAAGAAGTTAATAGATGAGGGACGAGCAACTGATGTAATTTACCTGGACCTGAGCAAAGCCTTCGACACTGTCCTGCACCACATCCTGGTCTCCAAACTGATGAAACATGGGTTTGATGGGTGGATCACTAAATGGATAAAGAACTGGCTTAATGGCCACACCCAAAGAGTGGCTGTCAATGGCTCCATGTCCCAGTGGAGGCCAGGGACAAGCGGAGTCCCTCAGGGATCAGGCCTGGGACCAGGCTTGTTCAACATCTTTGTGGGTGACATGGACAGTGGCATTGAGTGCACCCTCAGCAAGTTTGCTGATGACACCAAGCTGTGTGGTGCAGCAGACACGCTGGAGGGAAGGGAGGCCATCCAGAGGGATTTGACAGGCTGGAGAGGTGGGCACAAGCCAACCTCATGAAGTTCAACAAGAGCAAGTGCAGGGTCCTGCATCTGGGTGGAGGCAATCCCAGGCACAAATCCAGGCTGGGCAGTGACTGGCTGGAAAGTAGCCCTGAGGAGAGAGACTTGGGGGTGCTGGTGGACAAGAAGCTCAACATGAGCTCTCAGTGTGCACTTGCAGCCCGCAAAGCCAATCAGATCCTGGGCTGCATCAAGAGAAGCATAGCCAGCAGGTCAAGGGAGGTGATCCTCCCCCTCTACTCAGCTCTGGTGAGACCCCACCTGGAGTACTGCCTCCAGTTCTGGAGGAACAGGAAGGATCTGGAGGTGCTGGAACATGTGCAGAGAAAGACCATGAGGATGAGCAGAGGGCTGGAGCACCTCTGCTATGAGGATAGACTGAGAGAGATGGGCCTGTTCAGTCTGAAGAAGAGAAGGCTCTGAGAAGACCTAATTCTTGCCTTCCAGTATCTTAAAAGGGCTACAATAAAGCTGGGGAGAGACTTTTTTCATAGTTTCATAGTTTCATTCAGGGTTGGAAGGGACCACAAGGATCAGCTAGTTCCAACCCCCCTGCCATGGGCAGGGAAACCCCACACTAGATCAGGCTGGCCAGAGCCTCATCCAGCCTGGGCTTAAACACTCCCAGGGACGGGGCCTCGACCACCTCCCTGGACAACCCATTCCAGGGTCTCACCACTTTCATGGTGAAGAACCTCCTCCTCACATCTAGCCTGAATTTCCCCACCTCCAGCTTCATTCCATTTCCCCTAGTCCTATCACTACCTGAGATCCTGAGAAGTCCTTCCCCAGCCTTCCTGTAGGCCCCCTTCAGATACTGGAAGGCCACAATGAGGTCACCTCGGAGCCTTCTCTTCTGCAGACTGAACAGCCCCAACTCCTTCAGTCTGCCCTCATAGGAGAGGTGTCTGGTAGTGATAGGACTTGGGGGAGTGGAGAAAAACTAGAAATGGGTAGATTCAGATTGGATGTCAGGAAAAAGTTCTTCCCCATGAGGGTGGTGAGACACTGGCACAGGTTGCCCAGGGAGGTGGTAGAAGCCTCATCCCTGGAGGTTTCTAAGGCCAGGCTGAATGTGGCTCTGAGCAGCCTGTGTGAGGGGGTCCCTGGCCATGGCAGGGACCTTGAGGTCCCTTGCAAGCCTAACAATTCAATGATTCCTAGTAGGGTGCAAAGTGGAAAGGGAGGGGAGGAAAACCATTCTGATAAGTGTAACCTTCAGATGTTCCTGTCCTTGCTTGCACTCTGCAGCTCTGTAATAATGCTGTCATTGGTGACAACCTTCCCGCTAGATAGTTTAAATTGTTCTCTGCTTTTTCTTGCTTTTTTGAGTGTGACATTTCTCTGGAGAGTTTTCACTTTAATATGTTTTGATCAAAACTCAGATTCTCTCCTCGTGTTGTGATAGTTTCATTCTCAACTAGTAGCGCTGAAATTGATCTTTACAGGGTAGCAGCCCTTATGCTGAAGCTTCCCTTACAGTGTGAAGCCACTGCTTTTTGTTTGGTTTTGTGTTTGTTTCTTTTTTCCCAAAAAGATAAGGGAGAGGTTGGAAATTTTCCAGGTTTCTGAAATGTGTTAGTTGGAAATTGTTCATTGCTCAAAGATAAGTATCCTTGCTTCTCTGCTCACATATTTCATCCTGTCCTGTCAACCAAACCCCAAAGGTCCCTTCCCCATACTTTGAAATCTTACAGACCTTGCATTTTATCCATTTCAGTTGGGAGCAGCAAACAAGACCTCTGCATCCTACCTGGCTTTCAGATGAAGCATCTCCTCTGCCCTTCCAATTTGGTCTGCTTACAAGAGGAGATGCTTTTTTTTTGAGAAAAGATACTGGTGGGTTCGATTTTAATGGCTGTGTAAATGGGGAAGGAAGATTAAAACTCAGAGGGATAAAAATGTTCTTGCCTTTGTCTCAAGTCTGTTATAGCAATATAAATTGGAAGGGAATCCTTTCCTCCAGTATTTAACTTCCAGCTCCAGTGGTAGATAGTCTACTAGCTCATTGCCTGGCTATTAAAATTAATACACTGTTCCCTCTCTTTTATGTGAATTAATATGAGGACATATTTATTGTGCCTTTGGCAGCTGAACTGCTCTGATATGCATAGCTTGATGTGATGCCAGACTTCCAGAGGTAAGAAATATTTTCACGGTTCTGATACTTCTGTGCACCTCTGCATGACAGCACAGAATAAACCTGTCCAAACACATGGTCCATCAAATTACCAGGCAATCAGCTCACTCCAAATTAGTAGTTGCTGCCCCTTGCTCTCCTGAATTATTCCTTCTTTTATGATGCAGCAGTGCCTTAACAGCACTTTTCCTTTGTGCTGCAGTTGTTTGTGATGCTCGTCACATAAAAGCAGGATTTCCACCACTGCTTGACCCTTCCCTGCCACCAAATCAACTGAGTTAACTAGTATATTACTGAGTATCATATCTTTCCTCAAAAATCAATCACTCTTTTCAGATTCCACCCTCTTCAGTCATGTCACCATTTGAAGTTTTCAGAACAACATCTCCCCCCATTCCCTCCTCCACCCTGGACAGAATTTAGATAACCCCCTTCTGCCCCCTCTTTCTCCCTGATCAGGGAGAAGATAGGCAGAGGAAGTAAGGGGTAAACAAAAGGACTGCCACAGAATTGGAAGTCAAGAAAGTAATTTTAACACAAAAAAAAAAGGCATTGGGAGAAGGGAATAGCATGACCCAGTGACTCCCACTGGGGTTGGATTCCCACCTGCCCACCTGTTAGCCTATAAGCTACAACAAGCCATCATTCCTACTTTCCTGGATCTTGGCCAGTTTAGGACTGCCTGCCACACACAGATGTCTTCATCTTTCCTTCACTGCAGTCTGACCTGCTCTTGTCTGTCTCTCAGTTAGACAAAGTTGTTTTGCTCAAGGTCATGAAGCAATGGGATTTGAAAGGAATCTCATCTTTTGGTATCAGGAGGAAAATGGCATTTCTGGGGCTTGTTTTGGATGTCCTGTGTCATGCCACTGGTGCACCTCAACCAGAAGTTTCTGGCCTTCAGTTGCTCCTTCAAAATGGTGTGTATCTTGTGCCTTCCAGCTGGAGATGGGGATCTGTGGTAACACAGGGGGACCCACATATTCCTGAAGCCCACTCTTGGCTAACTAGATAAAAACATTAGAACTTAAGATTTCGACTCAGTTGCACTATAGAGGTTCAGGCATCAAAGGAAAAAAACTTTCACAGTATCACAGTATCACTAAGGTTGGAAGAGACCTCAAGGATCATTGAGTCCAACTTGTCACCGCAGACCTCATGACTAGACCATGACACCAAGTGCCACGTCCAATCTCCTCCTGAATACCTCCAGGGATGATGACTCCACCACCTCCCTGGGCAGCACATTCCAATGACAAATGACTCTCTCGCTGAAGAACTTTCTCCTCACCTCCAGCCTAAATTCCCCCTTGCACAGCTTGAGACTGTGTCCCCTTGTTCTGGTGCTGGTTGCCTGGGAGAAGAGACCAACCCCTTCCTGGCTACAACCACCTTTCAGATAGTTGTAGAGGGCAATGAGGTCACCCCTGAGCCTCCTCTTCTCTAGGCTAAACAATCCCATCTCCCTCAGCCTCTCCTCATAGGGCTGTGCTCAAGGCCTCTCCCCAGCCTTGTTGCCCTTCTCTGGACACGTTCCAGTGTCTTGATGTCCTTCTTAAACTGAGAGGCCCAGAACTGGACACAGGACTCAAGGTGTGCCCTAAGCAATGCAGGGTACAGGGGCACAATGACTTCCCTGCTCCTGCTGGCCACACTATTCCTAATGCAGGCCAGGATGCCATTGGCCTTCTTGGCCACCTGGGCACACTGCTAGCGCATGTTTAGTCAGATGTCAATCAGCAGCCTCAGGTCCCTTTCTGTTTGGCAGCTCTCCAGCCACTCCGACCCCAGCCTGTAGCACTGCATGAGGTTGTTGTGGCCAAAGTGCAGCACTCGGCACTTGGACTTGTTAAATGCCATCCTGTTGGACTCCGCCCATCTGTCCAGTCGGTCGAGGTCCCTCTGCAGAGTCCTTCCAACCTCTAACTGACTAACATCTGCTCCTAACTTGGTGTCATCTGCAAATTTGCTGATGACTGACTCAATGCCCTCATCCATATCATCAATGAAGATGTTAAAGAGGATGGGGCCCACCACTGATCCCTGGGGGACGCCACTGGTGACTGGCCGCCAGCTGGATGTGGCACCATTCACCACCACTCTCTGGGCTCAGCCCTGCAGCCAGTTCCTAGCCCAGCACAGAGTGTAGTGGTCCAAGCCACAGGCTGACAGCTTAGACAGCAATTTACTGTGGGGGACGGTGTCAAAGGCATTGCAGAAGTCCTGGTAGACCACATCCACAGGTCTCCCCAAATCCACCAGATGGGTCACCTGATCATAGAAGGAGATCAGGTTGGAATCCATAAAAAATACCATAGGATTCGTACATACATACTGACCTTCATCCTGAATCAGAGCCACTCCTCTCCTTTCATACCTGAAGGAGGCACTTCAGTAAATAAGATTAACACTTTTTCCCCTTTTGTGGCTAAATACCTGAGTGAGAGATGTCAACAACAGATGTAAGGAAGCAGCTGCATAATGTTAGCTTCCTGCTCCTGGTGGGTTGCAGGCTTTGATGCCAGGGGACAGTGTGACTCTCTAAGGTAAGGAACACTGATGATGTTTGCTTTTAGCCTTCTCAGTGAACAAACCCATCTACTTTCCCTTCCCAGAAAGAGAACCATGCTATCATTTTGACCATCAAGTTGTTTAGTCTGGTTATTAATTCACTCACTTAATCCAAAAAAATCTCCTTGCTTCCCTGGCATAAGAATAGTTCATTATTGCTTCTAAATGAA
The DNA here is from genome assembly GCA_011125475.1 of Melanerpes aurifrons. Lineage (NCBI taxonomy): Eukaryota > Metazoa > Chordata > Aves > Piciformes > Picidae > Melanerpes > Melanerpes aurifrons. The sequence goes on along the minus strand of WWNC01000059.1, from coordinate 81,436 downwards.
TAATCACTACTTGACTCTTTATTACACTGGTAGGGCATACCTTGAGTCCTATGTTCAGTTCTGGGCTCCTCAGGCTAGAAAAGATGTTGAGTTACTGGAAGGTGTCCAGAGAAGGGCAACAAAGCTGGGGAGGGGTCTGGAGCACAGCTCTGTGAGGAGAGGTTGAGGGAGCTGGGGCTGCTTAGCCTGGAGAAGAGGAGACTCAGGGGTGACCTTATTGCTCTCTACAACTACCTGAAGGAAGGTTGTAGCCAGGTGGGGGTTGGTCTCTTCTCCTGGGCAACCAGCACCAGAACAAAAGGACATAGTCTCAGGCTGTGCCAGGGGAGGTTTAGGGTGGAGGTTAGGAGGAAGTTCTTCATAGAAAGAGAGATTGGCCATTGGAATGTACTGCCCAGGGAGGTAGTGGAGTCCCCATCACTGGAGGTGTTTAAGAGGAGACTGGATGAAGTGCTTGGTTGCATGGTTTAGTTGATTGGATGCTGTTGGATGACATGTTGGACTTGATGATCTTGAAGGTCTCTTCCAACCTGGTCTATTCTATTCTATTCTATTCTATTCTATTCTATTCTATTCTATTCTATTCTATTCTATTCTATTCTATTCTATATCTATTTGCTTTCTGTACTGACTGTCTAAGACAAGGCTAGTTTAAGAATATCATTCTGAAATAGCTTTCTAAGTTCACTTAGCTGGAAGAAAAAGTCATTGGGTTTCATATCTGATCTGAACTGAAAAGGATAAATTCATTTCAAATAACTTCATATTCCTAGGCTGCAAACACACATCTTGTTCATTGTGGCAACAGCAGGTCCCAGGTGTGCCCAGGAATGTGCTGTGCCATGTAACTAATTTGTGAGAGTGACTCAACGGAAAACAAAGAAGAGGCTTGACATGTATGACAGTGTAATGAGATGGATTTCATGGCTGAAGAGGACATCATTGGAAAAGGATTGCTAAAAACACACCAAAAAAAAAAAACAAAAAACAAAGAAGGAAAGAAGCAAAGAACCCTTCTAACCATAGCCCCCTAAACATTTGAAAGGAAAACAAGAAGCCTGATGCTTTTGTGCTGCAAGGGAAACAAATCTCTTGTAAGTGGGATTAGGAACAAAAATTACAACAGCTTTTTGTGTAGTTACCTACTTCAAAGTAGGATCATCTCCTGTTGCTTCCTCCAGCTGCTGAAGGGCAGCACTTCCTCCTCTGGACTGTGTGACAATTCCTCCACTTTCAATCCTGAGCTATTTCCACAGATCTATTTTCCTTTCAACTCTGTTCAAAGAACATTTTTCATGACTACTCACTGAAACTCTTCTTCCCAAATTTGAGGAAGAATTGCAATAGATTCAAGAAGCTTCAGAAGTGGGCCCAAGCCAGCCCCATGGAGTTCAACAAGGCCAAGAACAAGGTCTTACACCTGGACTGGGGCAATCCCAAGCACAAACACAGTCTGGGCAAGGAGTGGCTCGAGAGCAGTCTTGAGAAGAAGGACTTGGGGGTACCAGCTGATGAAAAACTCGACGCAAACAGGCAACATGCACTTGCATCCCAGAAGGGTAAATGTGTCCTGGGCTGCATCAAAAGAAGAGTGACCAGCAGGATGAGAGAGGTCAATGTCCCCCGCTACTCTCATGAGACCTCGCCTGGAGTACTGTTTCCAGTTCTGTTGCCTGTAGCATAAGAAGGACAAGGATGGGCTGTGATCACGGGAGGCTTTGTTAGCCAGGGGACTCTCCAAGCCAAGCATCCAGTCCTCACACTGCTTTGCAGGGTATTACAGCAAGGACTCAGAACAAGTTTGGTATCAGTTTTGTGTTTCCTTTCTTCAGACCCCCATGAAATTATCCCCTGGGGACTTGGTCATCCTAGAAGAGACTTCCTCATTTCTCCCAAGCTCCCATATCTGTGTGCTCCTTTCATTGGGCATGGAATGGGCTGCCCAGGGAGCTGGTAGAGTCACTGTTGCTGGAGGCGTTCACAAAAAGATTGGATGTGGCACTTGGAGCCATGGTTTAGTTGTCAGGCGGTGTTAGGTGATAGGTTGGACTTGATGATCTCTGGGGTCTTTTCCAACCTGTTTGATTCTGTGATTCTGTGACATCAAGCTGCTGGGGCAGGTCTAGAGGAGAGCCACAAAGATAACCAGAGGGCTGGAGACAGGCTGAAAGAGCTGGGACTGTTCAGCCTCAAGAAGAGAAGGCTGCAGGGAGACCTTATAGCAGCCTTTCAGTACCTGAAGGGGACCTACAGGAAAGCTAGGAAGAGACTTTTTCCAAGGGCTTATAGTGATAGGATGAGAGGGAATGGATTGAAACTTGAGGAGGGCAGATTTAGACTAGACATTAGAAAGAAAATTCTTTATAGTGAAGATGGTGAGACAGTTGATGCTCCTCCCTGAATGTGTTCAAGGCCAGGCTGGATGAGGCTGGTCTAGTGGAGAGTGTTTCTGCCCATGGAACAAGACAATTTTTAAGGTCCCTTCCAACCCAAACCATTCTATGAGTCTATGAATCAAAGAGCAAAATAGCTCCTAGCAGCCTGAAATTGTCTTGTTATGAGTGTGCACAGAGTCTGGTGCATGGTATCACCAATGAGAAACCTCAGAATAAATATTTTGTCATAAAGAAGGTTTGGACAGCTTTGTGGGTGATTGATATATGTCATGAAATGCAACTGCATTAGTTTTTTTTGTTGTTGTTGTGGTATGAGGCTCAGTTTGTCAACTCTTCCTGTTACTTGCTTTCTGCTCTGAGAATCTATTTTAACACTGAACTAGTGAAGTTGCAGGCTGCCTTCACCAGTATTTCTGTCAGCAGACTTTTTTTATCCTGTTCTTTCACATTGCTTCAGGCAGTCTGAGCACTTGCAGATGCCCAGTATCAGTGCAAGTACAAGATCTGTACTGCCAAATGAACTCACTGGGTGTCACAAACTTCCTTAGCTGCCAGTAGGGGAATATAGATAAAGGGTTACCAATCTCTTAGTGAAGCTGTTGATGAGGACATACCACTTGAATCTTGGAAGCTGGTTTTTCTGGCAGATACTCCCACACATTGTAGGCAGAACTGTCACAAGCAGATCTAACTGAAGATTTGTTTTTGAGAACAGTGAAATTTCATTCCTTCCTCTCTTCTGAAATTATAAGTGTAACTAGTATTTCATGTCAGACTTGCTAACCGTGGAAATAATGTTGTATCTTCTCTTCCATAAGACAAGTAGCAAAATCACTCTTTCCAGACCTCACCTTGAGTCCTGTGACCAGTTCTGGGCCTCTCAGTTTAAGAAGGACATTGAGACTCTTGAATGTGTCCAGAGAAGGGCAACAAAGCTGGGGAGGGATCTGGAGCACAGCCCTGTGAGGAGAGGCTGAGGGAACTGGGGTTGTTTAGCCTGGAGAGGAGGAGGCTCAGGGGAAACCTTATTGCTCTCTCCAACTACATGAAGGGAGGTTGTAGCCAGTGGGGATTGATCTCTTATCCCAGGCAACCAGCACCAGAACAAGAGGACACAGTCTCAAGCTGTGCCAGGGGAAGTTTAGGCTGGAGGTGAGGAGAAAGTTCTTCCCAGCAAGAGAGATTGGCCATCAGAATGTGCTGCCCAGGGAGGTGGTGGAGTCACCATCACTGGAGGTGCTTAGGAAGAGCCTGGATGAGGCACTTGGTGCCATGGTTTAGTTGATTAGATGGTGCTGGGTGATAGGTTGGACTCAATGATCTCAAAGGTCTTTTCCAACCTGGTTAATTCTATTCTATTCTATTCTATTCTATTCTATTCTATTCTATTCTATTCTATTCTATTCTATTCTATTCTATTTGCTAGTGATCTTTTGTCTAAGATCTTAGACACCTTCTTTCATCTTAGACACTTGGTACAGTACAGGGGTGAGAAAATTCCAGTATTCCTTGAAGGACCACTCCTGGGCAAGATGGCAATGAAGGTGAAAAAACAGTAGATAGTTCAGGTCCCTCCAGATCTGGTATTCCATGATTCTGTGATTTTAAAAATGAGGAAACATATTGGCTTGATTTCTGCAAAGTGCATTATAGTTTAGGTACCTGTGGTGATTTGGCCCTGGCCTAGGGGCCAGATGTCCACAAAAGCTGCTCTGTCGACTCCCTTCCTAAATGGACAGGGGAGAGAGAAAAATATAACAAAAACCAGTAATAAGACAGAAGCAATTTAATAGCAATAGTAAGCAAAAGCAACAGACCACATGGAAGCAAAAGCAGAGAGAGTTGTTGGTCTTTATTTCCTATCAGCAGGACAATGGTTGGTCTCAGGAAGCAGGGCTCTCTAAGCTTGGTAGTTCCTTAGGAGGAGAGATGCAATGGATGAATAGCCCCACTTCCTTCTTTCACTGCATTCTTATATCTGAGCTGATGTCCTATGGCATGGAATAACCCATGGACAGTCTGGGGCAGCTGGCCTGGCTGTGTCCCCTCCCAAGATCTTGCCCACCCCTCAGTGTATTCTTGGGGCAGGTAAATGTCGGAAAGGCAGCCTGGATACACTGGTGTGTTACAAACTACTGCTGCAAGACACAGCACTAGAAAGATGATTTGAGGGGAATTAACTCCAGATCAGCAAACCCAATACAGTGCCCACATTTCCCTCCTTTAAATTTTAAGGGCTGCTTAGAACTTCATTGCATTTCAATATCAGTCTCTAAGAAACTGTAATAGTTGGCACTTGCAAGCTTGTATCACAGTATCACAGTATCACAGTATCACTTAGGTTGGAAAGGACCTCGAGGATCATCGAGTCCAACCTATCAACACAGACCCCATGCCTAGACCATGGCACCAAGTGCCACGTCCAATCTCCCTTGAACGCCTCCAGGGTCGATGACTCAACCACCTCCCTGGGCAACCCGTTCCAATGCCGAATGACTCGCTCGGTGAAGAACTTCCTCCTCACCTCGAGTCTGAACTTCCCCTGGCGCAGCCTGAGACTGTGTCCCCTCGTTCTGGTGCTGGCTGCCTGGGAGAAGAGGCCAACCTCCTCCTGGCTACAACCACCCTTCAGGTAGCTGTAGAGGGCAATGAGGTCACCCCTGAGCCTCCTCTTCTCCAGGCTAAACAATCCCAGCTCCCTCAGCCTCTCCTCATAGGGCTTGTGCTCAAGGCCTCTCACCAGCCTTGTTGCCCTTCTCTGGACACGCTCAAGTGTTTCGATGTCCTTCTTAAATTGAGGGGCCCAGAACTGGACACAGTACTCTAGGTGCGGCCTAACAAAGCAGAGTACAGGGCACTATGACCTCCCTGCTCCTGCTGGCCACACTATTCTAATGCAGGCCAGGATGCCATTGGCCCTCCTGGCCACCTGGGCACACTGCTGGCTCATATTCAGGTGGCTGTCGATCAGCACACCCAGGTCCCTCTCTGTTTGGGAGCTCTCCAGCCACTCCGACCCCAGCCTATAGCTCTGCATGGGATTGCCATAGCCAAAGTGCAGCACTCGGCACTTGGACTTGTTGAATGACATCCCATTGGACTCTGCCCATCTGTCCAGTCGGTCGAGGTCCCTCTGCAGAGCCTTTCTACCCTCTAACTGACTAACATCTGCCCCTAACTTTGTGTCATCTGCAAACTTGCTGATGACTGACTCTCCTTCATCCAGATCATCAATGAATATGTTGAAGAGGACAGGGCCCAGCACTGATCCCTGGGGGACACCACTGGTGACTGGCCTCCAGCTGGATGTGGCACCGTTCACTACCACTCTCTGGGCCCGGCCCTCCAGCCAGTTCTAACCCAGTACAGAGTGTAATGGTCCAATCCACGGGCTGACAGCTTAGACAGCAGTTTGCTGTGGGGGACGGTGTCAAAGGCCTTGCTGAAGTCTAGGTAGACCACATCCACAGGCCTCCCCACATCCACCAGACCAGATTATCATAGAATCATAGAATTGTTAGGGTTGGAAGGCACCTCAAGGATCATCCAGTTGCAATCCCCCTGCTGTGGCCAGGGACACATCACACCACAGTGGGTTGCTCACAGCCACATCCAGCCTGGTCTTAAAAACCTCCAGGCATGAGGCTTCCACCATCTCCCTGGGCAATCTGTGCCAGTCTCTCACCACACTCATGGGGAAGAACTTCTTCCTAATATCCAATCTGAATCTACTCACTTCTAGTTTTGTTCCATTCCCCCTAGTCTTATCACTCCATGACACCCTCAAAGTCCCTCTCCAGCTTTCTTGTAGCCCCCTTCAGATACTGGAAGGCCACAATTAGGTCTCCTCAGAGCCTTCTCTTCTCCAGACTGAACAGCCCCAACTCCTTCAGCCTGTCCCCATAGGAGAGCAGCTCCCTTCTCTGGACATCTTCCAGCACCTCCAGATCCTTCCTGTGATAGGGGTGCTAGAACCAGATGCAGTACTCCATGTGGTATCTCACCAGAGTGGAGTAGAGGGGGAATGCAACACCACTGGTGTTGGTGAAGAATTTGGAGCACAAGCCCTATGAAGAGAGGCTGAGGGAGCTGGGTTTGCTTAGCCTGGAGAAGAGGAGGCTCAGGAGAGATCTCATTGCTCTCTACCTGAAGGGAAGTTGTAGCCAGGTGGGGGTCGATCTCTTCTCCCAGGCAACCAGCACCAGAACAAGAGGACACAGTCTCAAGCTGCACCAGGGGAGGTTTAGGCGGGAGGTTAGGAAGAAGTTCTTCATAGACAGAGTGATTTGCCATTGGAATGTGCTGCCCAGGGAGGTGGTGGAGTTGCCATCATTGGAGGTGTTTAGAAGGAGACTTGATGGGGTGCTTGGTTACATGGTTTAGTTGATTAGATGCTGTTGGATGATGGGTTAGATTTGATGATCTTGAAGGTCTCTTCCAACTTGGTTTATTCTCTTCTCTTCTCTTCTCTTCTCTTCTCTTCTCTTCTCTTCTCTTCTCTTCTCTTCTCTTCTCTTCTCTTCTCTTCTCTTCTCTTCTCTTCTCTTCTCTTCTCTTCTCTTCTCTTCTCTTCTCTCCTCCTCCTCTCCCCTCCCTCCCCTCCTCCCCCTCCCCTCCCTCCCCTCCTCTCCTCTCCTCTCCTCTCCTCTCCTCTCCTCTCCTCTCTCTCCTCTCCTCCTCTCCCTCTCCTCTCCTCTCCTCTCCTCTCCTCTCCCTCTCCTCTCCTCTCCTCTCCTCTCTCTCCTCTCCTCTCCTCTCCCTCTCCTCTCCTCTCCTCTCCTCTCCCTCCCTCCCCCCCCTCCTCTCCCTCCTCTCCCCCCCTCTCCTCTCCCCTCCTCTCCTCTCCCCTCCTCTCCTCTCTGAACCTCTCCTCTCCCTCCCCTCCCCTCCCTCCCCTCTCCTCCCCTCCCCTCTCTCTCCTCTCCTCTCCTCTCCTCTCCTCTCCTCTCCTCTCCTCTCCTCTCCTCTCCGAACCTCTCCGAACCTCTCAGAACCTCTCCGAACCTCTCCGAACCTCTCCTCTCCGAACCTCTCCTCTCCGAACCTCTCCTCTCCGAACCTCTCCTCTTTTCTCTAGCTGTGTTTCACCACCACTAGCTGACAGTATGCACAACAGCATCACTATCAGAAAATATGTTGCTGTGTGATTGATCAGAGTCAAACACATCACACTGACAATGTCATCAGAGATCTTCTGAGTTTGTCACTTCTCATGTCTCCTTTGCCTTTAAATGCTTTGGTGTTTTGATTTATTTATCTTTTTTCTTATAGTGGAAACTAAAATGTATCAAGTTCTTGATATTTGTTGCTGGAGAGGTTCAAAATATACAGCTTCCTTGGTTTTCATTTAAGCCCTATCATCAGACTGGGCATGAGGAAGAAGTTCTTCATTGTGAGAGTGGTGAAGCACTGGAATGGGTTGTCCAGGGAGGTGGTTGAGGCCCCATCCCTGGAGGTGTTTAAGACCAGGCTGGATGAGGCTCTGTCCAGCCTGATGTAGTGTGGGGTGTCCCTGCCCATGGCAGGGGGGTTGGAACTAGATGATCCTTGTGGTCCCTTCCAACCCTGACTCATTCTATGATTTTATGATTCTATCCTGCATGTTTGCCAGAAGAGCACATGGCATGTTTTTCAAACCTCTTCTGCCAGAGAATATTATGTTTCTTTGGGGGGAAAAATAGTAAGAACAATTTAAACTTATTTATTTATATTATTTGGGTGGAAGATTTCCTTCAACAATTTCTCCATGGTGATATTATTATGGAGCCAGGACAATGACTAGTGTAGAAAGAACTGGCACTATGTGGAGTTTTTCACGTGTGAGGATTAGTTGTCCTGGAATTGACAGAGGAGTTGGAAAATTTGCTAACCATGAATTTACATGCAGTAGAAATGAATCAATCCAAATTAAGTTTAATTGTAAAACCGTTGGCTTGTGTTGCATGTACTTTGAAACTATGGCATAAAAGTTAAAAAGAAAAACAAACACTCACAAGAAAACCACACCTTAACCCCCCCAGAACCTTCCAAAAAAAGAAAACAAAAAACCTCCAACTTACAACATTTGAAATAGTAGATTAAATTTTCATAAACACTTGAAGAACCTTGGTTCTCAAAGCTCTGACTTACCTAACCTCATAAGCCACTTCTTATTAAGAAAGCCAATCCCAGCCTGGGCTACATTAAAAGAAGCATAGCCAGCAGGTCGAGGGAGGTGATGCTCCCCCTCTACTCTGCTCTGGTGAGACCACATCTGGAGTACTGCCTCCAGTTCTGGAACCTCTGTTACAAGAAGGATTTGGAGGTGCTGGAAGGCGTCCAGAGAAGGGCCACAAGGATGAGCAGAGGGCTGGAGCCACTCTGCTATGAGGACAGACTGAGGGAGTTGGGGCTGTTCAGTCTGGAGAAGAGAAGGCTCTGAGGAGACCTAATTGTGGCCTTCCAGTATCTGAAGGGGGCTACAAGAAAGCTGGAGAGGGACTTTGAGGGTGTCAGGAAGTGATAGGACTAGGGGGAATGGAACAAAACTAGAAGTGAGTAGATTCAGATTGGATATTAGGAAGAAGTTCTTCCCCATGAGTGTGGTGAGAGACTGGCACAGGTTGCCCAGGGAGGTGGTGGAAGCCTCATGCCTGGAGGTTTTTAAGACCAGGCTGGATGTGGCTGTAAGCAACCTGCTTTAGTGTGAGGTGTCCCTGGCCACAGCAGGGGGATTGCAACTGGATGATCCTTGAGGTGCCTTCCAACCCTAACAATTCTATGATTCTGTACTTTCTTACATAAATAACTCACTCCCCTCAATGTTTCATCAGGGAATACTGACAGGTGCTTACTAACTGAAAATCATGGAGGATTAAAGAAAGAAACGTTGGATTACCTGTCAATGAAGTTTAGATGAGAATCATGGAATTACTTTGTTTTGGAAGGACCTCTAAGATCATCAAGTCCAACCAGTGACTTAACACCAGCATGGCCATTGAACCCCATCCTGAAGTGCCCTGCCCACATGTTTCTTGAACACCTCCAAGCATAGTGACTCCTGGGTAGGGGCTGACCACTCCTTCCATAAAGAACTTTTTCCTAATGTCAAATTTAAACTTCTCTTAGCATGATTTCAGGCATTTCCTCTTGTCCTGTCCCCTGGTATTAGGGAGAAGAGACCAACTCCCACCTCACTGCAGCCTCCTTTCAGGTAGTTGTAGAGAGCAGTGAGGTCTTCCCTCAGCCTCTTCTTCTCCAAACTGAACAATCCCAGTTCCTTCATCTGTTCCTTGTAAGCCTTATTCTCTAGGCTCTCCACCAATTATCATTCCCCTTCTCTGGACATGCTCCAGCACCTCAATGTATTTCTTGTAGTTAGGGGCCCAAAACTGAACACAGCATTTGGGGGGGTGGCCTCACCAGTGCTGAGTACAGGGGCATGGATGCTTCCCTACTCCAGCTGGTCACACCATTCCTGACACAGGCCAGGATGATGTTGGCCTTCTTGGTGACCTGAGCACATGGCTGGCTCATGTTCAGATGATTATCAACCAACACACCCCAAGGTCCATTCCCATCAGCCAACTTTCCAACTACTCTGCCCTAAGCCTTTAGCTTGCATGGGGTTGCTGTGACCCAAATGCAGGGCCTGACACTTGGCTTTATTAAGACTCATACAACTGACCTTGGCCCATCTATCTAGCCTGTCGAGATGCCTTTACAGAGCTTTTCTGCCCTCAAGCAGATCAACACTCCCACCCTACATAGTGTCATGTGTAAAAGTACTGAGTGTGCACTCAATGTCCTCATCCAGATAGGTGATAAAGATATAAAAGAGAACTGGCCCCAGTACTGAGCCCTGGGGAACACCACTCGTGACCAGCCATCAAACTGGAGTTAGCTCCATTCACCGCCACTCTTTGCTCCTGACCATCCAGGCAGTTCTGAACCCAGTGGAATGTCCACCCATCTGAGCTATAAGCAACCAGCTTCTCCAGGAATCCCTGACTGCATTCAGGCAAGCACCTGTAGTTGCCTGAAAGCCTTCCACTGAACTGAGTGAAGTGAATATCACAGGATTAACACTTGCTTCCAGCCAAGAACCAGAAAACACCAGGAAAAGCCTGAAACAGAGTTTAGGAGGCATCTTTGAAATGGTTGAAATGTGTTGGTTGACAATATCTGCAGATTCTAGCTTTGTTTCTCTGCAGTTAGTTGTTTGAGCAGCCTTCTAATGCAGCAGTACCATCCCCATCAGACAAATGCTTTGCTTTGATGCCTGTTTTCGGAATCATTTCAGGCATAAGCTGCCTTCAGTAGCTGTATATCAATTTGTCATTTTAACCTTCACCACACTGTTTGATATTCAAAATTCAGATTTTAATAGTAACAATTCAGATTTTAATAGTGGGAATCAGATTCTTACATAGAAGTACTTCTAACCTTCAGTATCTTAGATCTATATAGATTCTGATTTATGATTTTGAAAACTGAGCCTTTTTCTCAGTCTTTAGAACACAAAGAGGACAGAATCATAGACTCAAATATTTTAAATGGTGGTTGGGAAAATATACATTTTTAAGCAACCAGGTTTAATCATCTTGCTGATCTGAATCTAAGCTGGGAAAAGACAGTGATGGGTTTGCAACAGACCTCTGACAGAAAACCTTCTGTTCAGTCTACCTCTCAAGCACAACTTCCAAAGGAAAAGGAGGTGGAAATAGAAGGGTGCAGTGATTTGATCATGAATAGAATAGAATAGAACAGAGTAGAAGAATAGAATAGAATAGAATAGAATAGAATAGAATAGAATAGAATAGAATAGAATAGAATAGAATAGAATAGAATAGAATTAACCAGGTTGGAAAAGACCTTTGAGACCATCAAGTCCAACCTATCACCCAACACTATCTAATCAACTAAACCATGGCACCAAACACCCTATCCAGTCTCTTCCTAAACACCTCCAGTGATGGTGACTCCACCACCTCCCTGGGCAGCACATTCTGATGGCCAATCACTCTCTCTATGAAGAATTTCTTCCTAACATCCATCCTAAACCTCCCCTGGTGCAGTTTGAGACTGTGTCCTCTTGTTCTGTTGCTGGTTGCCTGGGAGAAGAGACCAACCCCCACCTGGCAACAACCTCCCTTCAGGGAGTTGTAGACAGCAATAAGGTCTTCTCTGGATCTAGTTGACAACCCTGCTCAGTGCAGGAGGTTTGGACTAGATGAAGTTTAAAGGTCCCTTCCAACCCAAACCATCCTATGATTCTATTATCTGTGTAGATTACTTATGTGTGTGTATTTCTTAAACAGAAAATATATATAGTATGGTGTGCTTAGCTGACAGGGTATTTCATAGCCTTGGAAGCACTATCATGTTACTGTGAAAAAACACATGGACACCCAATTTCAGACTGTGCTGTGGATAACAACACAAATTAAATAGATTTAATACTTGCCATTCACCAGAAGAATCTCAACATTTCCATTTTCCCTGTGAAAGTGGCAGCTATACTGGCTGTGGTTCTTTCTTTCTTCACTTTCTTTACTCCAAGTAAAGCCAACAAATATCCTCAAAGTGCTCCCATCATGAGAACATCTCTGTTAAATCCAGGGATATAAACTAATTGCAGGCATGGTGAACTGGTAATAATGTTGTGCAGAAAAGTTATAGCAAGTTATTTGAAAGCACTTTTTGTTTCTCTTTGCACAAATAGCAATAATTTACTTTGGAATTACTATAAACTTATTTTTATGGGTTGCAACCATCTTCTTTCTTTCTTTCTTTCTTTCTTTCTTTCTTTCTTTCTTTCTTTCTTTCTTTCTTTCTTTCTTTCTTTTCTTTCTTTCTTTCTTTCTTTCTTTCTTTCTTTCTTTCTTTCTTTCTTTCTTTCTTTCTTTCTTACTTTCTTTCTTTCTCTTTCTTTCTTTCTTTCTTTCTCTCTCTCTTTCTTTCTTTCTTCTTTCTTTCTTTCTTTCCCTCTTTCTTTCTTTCTTTTCTTTCTTCTTTCTTTCTTTCTCTCTTTCTCTCTTTCTTTCCTCCTTTCTTTCCTCCTTCCTTTCTTCCTTTCTTTCTTTCTTTCTTTCTTTCTTTCTTTCTTTCTTTCTTTCTTTCTTTCTTTCTTTCTTTCTTTCTCTCTTTCTCTCTTTCTCTCTTTCTCTCTTTCTCTCTTTCTCTCTTTCTCTCTTTCTCTCTCTCTTTCTCTCTTTCTCTCTTTCTCTCTCTTTCTTTCTTTCTTTCTTCCTTTCTTCCTTTCTTCCTTTCTTCCTTTCTTCCTTTCTTCCTTTCTCTCTTTCTCTCTTTCTTTCTCTCTTTCTCTCTTTCTCTTTCTCTCTTTCTTTCTCTTTCTTTCTTTCTTTCTTTCTCTCTTTCTCTCTTTCTCTCTTTCTCTCTTTCTCTCTTTCTCTCTTTCTTTCTTTCTCCTTCTTTCCTTTTCTTTCTTTCTTTCTTTCTTTCTTTCTTTCTTTCTTTCTTTCTTTCTTTCTTTCTTTCTTTCTTTCTTTCTTTCTTTCTCCTTCTTTCCTTTTCTATCTTTCTTTCTCTTTCTTTCTTTCTTTTCTTTCTTTCTTTCTCTTTCTTTCTTTCTTTTCTTTCTTTCTTTCTCTTTCTTTCTTTTCTTTCTTTCTTTTCTTTCTTTCTTTCTTTCTTTCTTTCTTTCTTTCTTTCTTTCTTTTCTTTCTTTCTTTCTTTCTCTCTTTCTTTCTTTCTTTCTTTCTTTCTTTCTTTCTTTCTCTCTTTCTTTCTTTCTTTCTTTCTTTCTTTCTTTCTTTCTTTCTTTCTTTCTTTCTTTCTTTCTTTCTTTCTTTCTTTCTTTCTTTCTCTTTCTTTCTTTCTCTTTCTTTCTTTCCTTTTCTATCTTTCCTTTTCTATCTTTCCCTTCCTTCCTTCCTTCCTTCCTTCCTTCCTTCCTTCCTTCCTTCCTTTCTTTTCTTTGTTCACATAGGACTTTTTGTGCTTTATACTGAGGGCTGATTTTAGTTCAAGTTAAACCCAAGGCTGGCCCCGTCATACTGTGTTGCTTTAGTCTATATGTGACCTTGAAACTGAAACAATGTCTGAGAGAAGCAGATGTGCAGGGAGGAGCCATATACGCCTTAATGAGAATTGCAATCTTCCTTGAGCTCCTAATGGTTTTAGCTTCCCAAAGATCAGGCATTATTGATTTTCCTTCTCCCCTTCCCTTGTGTTGAGACTATTTTTAGTGATTCACAGTGAGCTAAATGCCACGCCATGGCATCAGTAGAAATTCTTCTTCCAGCACAGGCATGGGGACCCATTAAGTTTGTTAAAGGTTTTACTCCTTTATTGTGGCTGAGGGTTTTTGTTCTTGTTTGTTTGTTTATTAATTTGTGTATTTGTTTGTGAGGTTTTTTTGTTTGGTTGGGGGTGGGGTGGAGGGGGGTGTTAAATATAAGTGCCAATAACAAAGTCGTTGGCCATCAGCTGCAGCACAGCCAAGAAAATGAAACGGGCACAGCTTTTCCTGTGCTCAGAAATAATCCCTGGGCTGTGGCAGCATCACCCTGCATTATTCAGCATCAGGCACCCTTAAACTCTCACATGTTGGTAATTCCTTTGGTCTGCCTTTCTTTGTTGTCTCCATGGCAACTATTTCCATTGCCAGGAGCATCTCTGGGGCCCAGCCTTGCTCACATGTGTCTCAGCTGCTCCTCTCCTAACGCAGCAATTAATAGCTGTGGTGTTACTATATTTGGATACCTCAGGTCCTCTGTATTATTTGTCTCTGAGACAAACGTCTTTGTGGTGTCCCTGACCAGTGCTGACTGCCGGGCTGCCTTCTTTGGCTTCCTCCTGGGAGGTCACTGGGGAGGTTGTGTCTCTGCCAGCCATGCTGCTCCGGTCTGTGGTGGCTCTAAGTGCGGGACACAGAGTGCAGACTCTGCACTGTTGGTCTGCCAACTCTGCTCCCACACTTCTGCAGCATTCCAGTCAAGAAGAGGCATTGGACAGGTCCCTGTAAGGAGCACATCCACACCAGCAGCAGTTTGAGTGTTTAAGCCCAAACCCAGGAATTTAGCCTCCAAGTCCTCTTGCTTCCCTTTGCAGACAACACATGGTATCACTCATTGGTAAAGAAGTCTCACACGGTAAAATACTCTCCAAGGTTAGGATCATGGAAGGAAATGAGATCTTTAAATGCTTAAACACAAGACTCTCTGACAAACATCCCAAGGTGGCCATTAGAGGTATTTTCCCTACCACATTACCCTGTAAAAAGATACTTTTAAGACGAGTTCTACTGAAAAGATGAATACAACATTTTGAAATCCCAAACTCTGTAGTTTTGCTTCAGCAAAGGCTAGTGATCCAATTAAACACATGAAAAATAAAGCTTTTGCAAGATTCTGTGTGGGAGTTGCTAAGAAAACCACAAATTCCCAAATTAATCTCTACTGTCTGATCTTCCATGTAATCTCTCAGAGGCTGGAGTATTGTTTGTTTTAAAGCAGAATCCAAAACAGCCTGGAGAGGCTTTTTTCCCCCTTCCCCCTCCCTTGTCCCCCTCCCCCCATCACCTTGTTTTTTTCCCCTTTTCTATACAGATTTATTACATTGATTATGAACTTCAGGTTTGGCTTGGATTATTTTCTAATGTCTGCAGGACTGCAAAGCAAACAGTAGGGCACTGCTTGAGAGCTAAATTAAAGTGCATGCATTTGTGCAAAAAAAAATATCACATCCACCTTCTCATTCCCATGCTAAGCAGACACAGCTGAATCACAGGTCAGAAATGGTTTTATCACTTCCTCAGGTTTATAAAAATAATAAAGGTAAATGTTTCTGCTTGGGTTTTATTTGGGGTTTTGTTTTGGGGGTTTGTGTGTGTGTGGTTTTGGTTCATGGGGTTTTGGGTTGGTTTTTTTTTCCCCCTTTAATCCTCTTTACTGTAGCAGTAAAGCTAAATCTTGAGAATGTATCTTAAGAAGGAATGCTCACGTGCCCCAACCCTCTTTGAGATACCTATGTGTAATACTATTTCTCAAAGCCTTGTCTTGTACCACTGAGCTCTCGAACATCTGATGCTTTAAATTCTGAAAAGGATGGAGAAACCTATTAGTAAAACTGCCCTTTTTATTTTCTCTCACCCCCTAACAGTCTTCATTGAAGTTGTTGTTGCTTCATGCTGTTAAGCAATCAGGAATGCAAATTAATAATGTCACTCTGTGCCTCAAAGGAGTAGGTAGAGGGTGATGTGCAGTCCCACTGTCCACTCGGTTTCCCTACTTCCTTTTCTTCCTAATGCAGTCTTTAGTCTGCAAAAACTCTATCTGCTGAATGCTCCAGTGCCCAGCCACGTAGTTACTTAATAAGTTAAGAGGCAGTGTTTGAGAGTTGTATATTAACAGCGAATGAAGCTGCTCTGTGGGTGAAAAGAAAAAGAAAGTATCTGCTTTACTGGGTAAAATAGTTTTAAACAAACAGGGCTAGGCTAAAGGGACAGGCAAGATGCAGCAGAGGAATGGCAGGCAGAAATGGCCAGCTCAGTACTTTATACAACCCCAGCCTGTCTCGCACTAGTCCTTGTTGTAATGCTGTTTCCACAGGCTTCACTGGGGCCCCTTGGTTGTGATGCACGTTGTTGAGGCTGCACCTCGCTGGCAGACTGAAAGCAGCTGTGTTCAGAGGCTGGCAGATCGCCATCACAGCCTCCTGGACCAGAAATGATTCCTCACTGCCAAATGAAATTGCATGACATTTCTTTAGTGGGACAACTCTCTGGATCACTCCTGGCCTGGGCTGGCAGCATTTCAGCAGAGCTGCTCCCTGGAACAGGACATACCTATGCCAGGAAAGGTCCTAAACACCAATCAGTCTAGCATCACCCCCCAGCACTGTCAGTGCACCACAGGCTCAAGGGACACTGAAATGTAGGATGGATGTGGCTGCAGTGACAAACAAAAATAATTCCTGAATGAAAAACACTATAACCTTGACACATGCTGCCTACCATCACATGTCACACACTATTACTTACAAAGAAACTCTACAGGAAGTGGAGAGAAGGATAGCTAGAACAGGGGGTATATAAGGAAGCTGCCTGAGCAGCAAAGGTCCTGGTTAGGAAAGCCAAAGCAGAGTTTGAATTGAATCTAGCCAGGGAGATTAAAGGGAACACTAAGAACTTCTACAGGTATATTAATGGGAAGAAGAAGACTAGGGAAGGTGTGGGCCCCCTCAGAAAGGAAACTGGTGAAATGGTCACAAGTGATGAGGAAAAGGCTGAAGTACTCAATAACTTCTTTACCTCAGTCTTCACTGCAAGGGCCTCTAGCCACACTCCTGATGTTATGGAAGACAATGCCAGGGACAGGGAGGAAGAACTGCCATTGTAAGTGAAGATCAGGTTCGTGATCATCTGAAGAACCTGAAAGTGTTCAAGTCCATGGGACCCGACGGGATACACCCACGGGTACTGAGAGAACTGGCAGATGAGGTTGCTAAACCCCTCTCTATTCTATTCCAAAAGTCATGGCAGTCTGGGGAAGTCCCCACAGACTGGAAAAGGGGAAACATTGCCCCCATCTTCAAAAAGGGTAAGAAGGAGGAACCAGGGAACTCCAGGCCAGTCAGTCTCACCTCTGTGCCCAGAAAGATCATGGAGCAGATCCTCCTGGAGTCATTACTGGCTCAGAAGAATAGTGAAGAGGTGATTTGGAACAGTCAGCATGGCTTCACCAAGGGCAAATCCTGCCTGACCAACCTGGTTGCCTTCTATGAGCAGGTGACAAAATTAATAGATGAGGGGCGAGCAACTGATGTCATTTACCTGGACCTGAGCAAAGCCTTCGACACTGTCCCGCACCACATCCTGGTCTCCAAACTGGTGACATGTGGATTTGCTGGTGTCGTAGGGTTGGAAAGGAAAGGCTGGGCCTTCCCCTCCCCCCAGAAAGTGAAGGAAAAAAAAACAACTCACAGCTGAATTAGCAAAGCAGTAGGTGCTGTATATTTACAAAGCAGTTTAGGGAAACGCAGGGAAATATATACAGAATTTATAGTATTTACAATATATACAGAAATATACAACAAAGTAGCACAGAAATGAGAGTTCCCCCCTCTGCTGAGGGGGTTCCCCACCTCTGCTCCCCCTTCTCTCCCCCTTTCCCCAGAGAGGGTTAGAAAGAGAGAAAAGAAAAAAAATTTAAAAGCAGTTATGTGTTAATTGGAAGGCGGTTAATACAGGCCTTGCAGTTTATCAGTTTCAAGGTCAAGCCTGGCCAAAAGCCCAGCGAGCTGCAAGCCACCAAAGGAGGGGGAGACAGACTGAAGAGAAAAGTGCAGGAATGTCCACGATACTCTGCTGTACTCCCAGTTCAAAAGGTGCTTCCTCCCAATCTACCAATTAAATTAGTTTAGATCCGTCTTTCATTTACAAACATCCGACCACAATATTCCCATTCTTAAGGGGACAGCCTCAAACGGTCACAGATGGGTGGACCACTAGATGAATAAAGAACTGGCTTGATGGCTGCACCCAAAGAGTGACTGTCAATGGCTCCATGACCCAGTGGAGGCCAGGGACAAGCAGAGTCCCTCAGGGATCAGGCCTGGGACCAGGCTTGTTCAACATCTTTGTGGGTGCCATGGACAGTGGCATTGAGTGCACCCTCAGCAAGTTTGCTGATGACACCAAGCTGTGTGGTGCAGCAGACACGCTGGAGGGAAGAGGGAGGCCATCCAGAGGGGACCTTGACAGGCTGGAGAGGTGGGCACAAGCCAACCTCATGAAGTTCAATAAGAGCAAGTGCAGGGTCCTGCATCTGGGTGGAGGCAATCCCAGGCACAAATCCAGGCTGGGCAGGGACTGGCTGGAAAGCAGCCCTGAGGAGAGAGACTTGGGGGTGCTGGTGGATGAGAAGCTCAACATGAGCTCTCAGTGTGCACTTGCAGCCCGCAAAGCCAATCAGATCCTGGGCTGCATCAGGACAAGTGTGGCCAGCAGGTTGAGAGAGGTGATCCTCCTCCTCTACTCAGCTCTGCTGAGACCCCACCTGCAGTACTGCCTCCAGTTCTGGAGCCCCTATTACGAGAGGGATGTGGAGGTGCTGGAAGGTGTCCAGAGAAGGGCCACGAGGATGATCAGAGGGCTGGAGCACCTCTCCTATGAGGACAGACTGAGGGAGTTGGGGCTGTTCAGTCTGCAGAAGAGAAGGCTCCGAGGTGACCTCGTTGTGGCCTTCCAGTATCTGAAGGGGGCCTACAGGAAGGCTGGGGAAGGACTTCTGAGGATCTCAGGTAGTGATAGGACTAGGGGGAATGGAATGAAGCTGGAGGTGGGGAGATTCAGGCTGGATGTGAGGAGGAGGTTCTTCACCATGAGTGTTGAAACCCTGGAATGTGTTGTCCAGGGAGGTGGTCGAGGCTCCGTCCCTGGAGGTGTTTAGGAGCAGGCTGGATGAGGCTCTGGCCAGCCTGATGTAGTGTGGGGTGTCCCTGCCCATGGCAGGGGATTTGGAACTAGCTGATCCTTGTGGTCCCTTCCAACCCTGACAGATACTATGATACTATGATACTATGATACTATGATACTATGATACTATGATCTTATGTTCCTTGCAATGCAAATTGTGAACTGCTGCCACCCCTCCCATCCTCTGCAGGCTATGCTCATCTCTCCTGGAAAATGGGTCCTCTCCACATGACTCCCCTAAAGTGCTACTTTAATTTTGTACCTTTTGCTCTTCTTCCCAGAAAAACTATTTGTTTGTTAAAAATTAGGAAGTAAGTGCAAATTCCTGCAGCTGGGTCAGGGCAATCCCAGATACTGATGTAGGCTGGGCAGGGACTGGCTTGATAGCAGCCCTGAAGAAAAGGACTGGTGCTGGTGGATGAGAAGCTCAACAGGATCCAGCAGTGAGCACTTGCAGCCCAGAAAGCCATCCAGAGTCTGGGCTGCATCAAGAGAAGCATAGCTAGCAGGTTGAGGGAGGGGATTCTCCCCCTCTTCTCCACTCTGTTGAGACCAGAGCTGGAGCACTGTGTCCAGTTCTGCAGCCCCTATTACAGGAAGGATCTGGAGGCACTGGAACATGTCCAGAGAAGGGCCATGAGGATGATCAGAGGGCTGGAGCACTTCTCCTGCGGAGACAGACTTGAGGGATTTGGGGTTGTTCAGTCTGGAGAAGAGAAGGCTCCAGGGAGACCTAACTGTGGCCTTCCAGTATCTGAATGGGGATACAGGAAAGCTGGGAAGAGACTTTTGAGGGTGTCAGGGAGTGATAGGACTGGGGGAAATGGATAAAAAGTAGAAATGGGTAGATTCAGATTGGATGTTAGGAAGAAGTTACAGTATCACAGTATCACAGTATCAGTAAGGTTGGAAGAGACCTCAGAGATCATCGAGTCCAACCTGTCACCCAACACCTCATGACTAGAACATGGCACCAAGTGCCACATCCAATCCCCTCCTGAACACCTTCGGGGATGGTGACTCCACCACCTCCCTAGGCAGCACATTCCAATGACAAATGACTCTCTCGCTGAAGAACTTTCTCCTCACCTTGAGCCTAAACTTCCCCTGGTGCAGCTTGAGACTGTGTCCTCCTGTTCTGCTGCTGGTTGCCTGGGAGAAGAGACCAGCCCCTTCCTGGCTACAACCACCTTTCAGGTAGTTGTAGAGGGCAATGAGGTCACTCCTGAGCCTCCTCTTCTCCAGGCTAAACAATCCCAGCTCCCTTAGCCTCTCCTCACAGGGCTGTGCTCAAGGCCTCTCCCCAGCCTTGTTGCCCTTCTCTGGACACGTTAAAGTGTCTCGATGTCCTTCCTAAGCTGAGAGGCCCAGAACTGGACACAGGACTCAAGGTGTGTCCTAAGCAATGCAGGGTACAGGGGCACAATGACTTCCCTGCTCCTGCTGGCCACACTATTCCTAATGCAGGCCAGGATGCCATTGGCCTTCTTGGCCACCTGGGCACACTGCTGGCTCATGTTTAGTCAGATGTCAATCAGCAGCCTCAGGTCCCTTTCTGTTTGGCAGCTCTCCAGCCACTCTGACCCCAGCCTGTAGCTCTGCATGGGGTTGCCATAGCCAAAGTGCAGCACCTGGCACTTGGACTTGTTGAATGCCATCCTGTTGGACTCTGCCCATCTGTCCAGTCAGTCGAGGTCCCTCTGCAGAGCCCTTCCACCCTCTAACTGACTAACATCTGCTCCTAACTTGGTGTCATATGCAAACTTGCTGATGACTGACTCAATCCCCTCATCCATATCATCAATGAAGATACTAAAGAGGACAGGGCCCAGCACTGATCCCTGGGGGATGCCACTGGTGACTGGCCACCAGCTGGATGTGGCACCATTCACCACCACTCTCTGGGCTCAGCCCTCCAGCCAGTTCCTAACCCAGCACAGAGTGTTGCTGTCCAAGCCACAAGCTGACAGCTTAGACAGCAGTTTGCTGTGGGGGACGGTGTCAAAGGCCTTGCAGAAGTCCAGGTAGACCACACCCACTAGGCAGTCATCTGATCATAGAAGGAGATCAGGTTGGAGAGGCAGGACCTGCCCTTCCTAAATCCATGTTGGCTGGACCTGAGCCCTTGGCCATCCTTCAGGTGCGCAGTTATTGCTGCCAGGATAATCTGCTCCATCACTTTCCCTGGCACTGAGGTCAGGCTGACTGGCCTGGAGTTTCCAGGTTCCTTCATCCGACCCTTCTTGTGGATGGGGACCACATTGGCCAGTTTCCAGTCATCTGGGACCTCACCAGTGAGCCAGGACTGGAGGAAAATGATGGAGAGCGGCTTGGCCAGCTCATCTGCCAGCTCTTTCAGCACCCTAGGATGGATCCCATCCAGTCCCATGGACTTGTGAGTGTCCAAGTGGTTCAGCAGGTCCCGAACTAATTCCTCATGGATTTCCAGGGCATTACACTGCTCCCCGACCCCATCACCCAGCTCAGGAGGCCACTCGTCCTGAACTCCTGCCTTGCTGTTAAAAATTGAGGCAAAGAAGGTGTTCAGAACCTCAGCCTTTTCCTCATCCTCAGTCACAGTGTTCCTCTCCAGGTCCAATAAGGAGTGCAGGTTCTTCTTGCCCCTCTTTTTAGTGTTAATATATTTGTAAATATGCTTTTTATTATCTTTGACAGAGGTGGCCAGCTTCAGTTCCAACTGGGCCTTAGCCTCTCTAATTTTTTTCCTACATAATCTAACAACTTCCTTAAATATACCTCGAGAAGTTCTTCCCGAGGAGGGTGGTGAGACACTGGTACAGGTTGCCCAGGGAGGTGGTGAAAGCCTCATCCCTGAAGGTTTTTAAGGTCAGGCTGGATGTGACTGTGAGCAACCTGCTATAGTGTGAGGTGTCCCTGCCCAGGGCAGGGGGCTCCTTGAGGTGCCTTCCAACCCTGACAATTCTATGGTTCTATGTTTTGCTTTGGTTTTTGTGGAGTTGTTTTGTTTGTTTGTGGAGTTTTTTGGTTGGTTTTGGTTTTTAAGAAAAGATTGTTGTGAAAACTGTGTAGGCCTTAACTTAGTGACTTAACACTTTGTGTGTAGCAGCATTGTTTAATTCCCTTGCCAGACATGAGAGAAAGGTCACATATACCCATTGTGGTACACATGGACTCATATGGCAGAGTCTGAATCAAATTCAGACTTTCCCTGCGTTGCAGTGATTGGGTCCAGCGTTGCAGTTCACTGCTCATCTGTATTTACAGAGTAAATTATAATAAATGCCTGGTGATGAAAGGACTGACAGTTACTGATCAGATTCCATTATCGTTGACTGAAGCAGAGAGAGGTGTAAAAGATGGGCTGGGCATGGTTATCACCCACCAAGCTTTCACAGCATGCTGAAGAGGAGCACAATGTATTCCCAGCTGGCTTGGGGTTGACTGAGCAGCACCTGGCTGCTTTGCTCTCAAAGGGCTCTCATATCTGCTTTCTGCCACAGGAATGCAGTGCATACCAGGCATGAAGCTGCCATAATGGTGATTTTTGTTAGGGCAGGTGATGTGGTCAATTCATAGACTCATAGAATCGACCAGGTTGGAAAAGACCTCAGAGATCATCAAGTCCAACTTATCACCTAATATGTAACACCTTATGACAACTAAACCATGGCATCAAGTGCCACATCTAATCCCTTTTTGAACACCTCCAGTGATGGCGACTTCACCACATCCCTAGGCAGCACATTCCAATGGCAAACAACTCTCTCCGGGAAGAAATTCTTCCTAACATCTAGCCTAAACCTCCCCTGGTGCAGCTTGAGACTGTGTCCTCTTGTGCTGGTGCTGGTTGCCTGGGAAAAGAGGCCAACCCCCACCTGGCTACAACCTCCCTTCAGGGAGTCATAGTCAGCAAGAAGGTCTGCCCTGAGCCTCCTCTTCTCCAGGCTAAACAATCCCAGCTCCCTCAGCCTCTCCTCACAGGGCTGTGCTCCAGACCTCTCCCCAGCCTTTTTGCCCTTCTCTGGACATGTTCAAGTGTCTCAAAGTCCTTGTGGGACAACCAGGACAAAGCCAGGGCTGTTGTAAATTGCCCTGTGCTAGCATGTATCTGGAATAGAATAGAATAGAATAGAATAGAATAGAATAGAATAGAATAGAATAGAATAGAATAGAATAGAATAGAATAGATTGAAAGAAACCTTCGAGATCATCTTGGCCAACCCATTATCCAACACCATCTAATCAACTAAACCATGGCACCAAGCACACCATCAAGTCTCCTCCTAAACACTGCCAATGATGGTGACTCCACCACCTCCCTGGGAAGCACATTGCAATTCCTCTCTCTATGAAGAATTTCTTCCTAACATCCAGTGTAGCTACTTTGGAAGGTATTTGTGCTAATTCCTGATTTCTGACTGAGTCAATTTTTCTGTGGTTGGCTGGCTAGCACACAGTGGAGGGGCTTGTGACAGAAAGTAGTTAAGTGAGCATATGAGCTTTTCTTTTTTTGCTGGAGATTATTAAAACTAATATATATATATATATATATATATATATATATATATATACTGAGCTAAGTGAAGAGGAAATGATCAACCAAAGAAACATAAATAAATCCCTAACTGTCTGTAAAGTAGAGTTATATAAATGTGTTGCAAAGTTCATATCTGTGTTTCATTTTGCCACATCTGGCCCACTCTTCAGTAAGATAAGCATCACCACCTTTTGAGGGGCAGTAGGATCTAATGCAAAATGGCTGAGACCCACTTGCAAAATACCTTTTTGTGGTGAAAAAAAAAAAAGAAAGGAAAGGAAAGGAAAGGAAAGGAAAGGAAAGGAAAGGAAAGGAAAGGAAAGGAAAGGAAAGGAAAGGAAAGGAAAGGAAAGGAAAGGAAAGGAAAGGAAAGGAAAGGAAAGGAAAGGCAAGGCAAGGCAAGGCAAGGCAAGGCAAGGCAAGGCAAGGCAAGGCAAGGCAAGGCAAGGCAAGGCAAGGCAAGGCAAGGCAAGGAAAGGAAAGGAAAGGAAAGGAAAGGAAAGGAAAGGAAAGGAAAGGAAAGGAAAGGAAAGGAAAGGAAAGGAAAGGAAAGGAAAGGAA
The DNA here is from genome assembly GCA_011125475.1 of Melanerpes aurifrons. Lineage (NCBI taxonomy): Eukaryota > Metazoa > Chordata > Aves > Piciformes > Picidae > Melanerpes > Melanerpes aurifrons. The sequence goes on along the minus strand of WWNC01000059.1, from coordinate 57,540 downwards.
AGGAAAGGAAAGGAAAGGAAAGGAAAGGAAAGGAAAGGAAAGGAAAGGAAAGGAAAGGAAAGGAAAGGAAAGGAAAGGAAAAAACAAACCAAACAACCAACCCAACCAAACACAAATGCAAACAAAAAAACTCAAAGAGAAGGGCAACAAAGTTGGTGAGGGGCTTGGAACACAGCCCTATGAGGAGAGACTGAGGGAGCTGGGGTTGCTTTGCCTGGAGAAGAGGAGACTAAGTGGTGACCTTATTGCTCTCTACAACTACCTGAAGGGAGGCTGTAGAGAGGCAGAGGTTGGTCTCTTCTCCCAGGCAACCAGCACCAGAGCAAGAGGACACAGTCTCAGGCTGCGCCAGGGGAGGTTTAGGCTGAATGTGAGGAAGAAGTTCTACACAGAGAGAGTGATTGCCCATTGGAATGGGCTGCCCAAGGAGGTGGTGGAGTCACCATCACTGGAGGTGTTCAGGAGGAGACTTGATGGGGTGCTTGGTGCCATGGGTTAGTTGATTAGGTGGTGTTGGATGACAGGTTGGACACGATTATCTTGAAGGTCTCTTCCAACCTGGTCTATTCTATTCTATTCTATTCTATTCTATTCTATTCTATTCTATTCTATTCTATTCTATTCCAACCACAACAAAACAACCTCCAAAAAATAACAAGAAAACCCACAAACAATGAGAAAAGAAAAAGCACAAAACAAAACCCAATCAAACAAAGCCATTTCTGGCTACAACACGATTGTAAAATATCTCCAAGAAAGAATGCTGCAAAATTTAATGAAAACAAGCCAAACCAAAACCAACCAAAACAAAACCTAAACAAATCCATCACCACCACCACCACCACCAAAAAAGAAAACACAACCCCACCCCACCCCCTCTTCCCCCCCAAATAAAACCCTAAAACAAGCAAACAAACAAAAAGACATGCTGGAATGTTTGACCTTTCCCAGTTCTAAACAATTGTTCTGAAAATAAGTGTGAGCAGGTGTGGTACAGCAGAAATGATTGCCTGCAGGTGTGGCTGAGCACACAGAGTTAAAGTCCTTCTCAGCTGGGGGTGAATTTCTGTGATGTTTTGTGTGTACTGAATGCTCTCTTGACAGAATCAGGTATTTGGATCTCACAATTTTCCTGTGAGGACAGACTGAGGGAGTTGGGGCTGTTCAGTCTGAAAGAGAGAAGGCTCCAAGGAGACCTAATTGTGGCCTTCCAGTATCTGAAGGAGGCTACAAGAAAGCTGAAGAGGGACTTTTGAGGATGTCAGGGTGTGATAGGACTGGGGGGAATGGAGCAAAACTAGGAGTAGATTGAGATTGGATGTTAAGAAGTTCTTCCCCATGAGGGTGGTGAGAGACTGGCACAGGTTGCCCAGGGAGGTGGTGGAAGCCTCATACCTGGAGGTTTTTGCAGCCAGGCTGAATGTGGCTGTGAGTAACCTCCTGTAGTGTGAGGCGTCCCTGCCCATGGCAGGGAGGTTGGAACTGGCTGATCCTTGAGGTCCCTTCCAACTTTAACAATTCTATGATTCTATGATTCTCCACGAGGCTCATCCTCCAAATCATGCAAAGTGTTTTTTCAATAGAAGCAATTGCCAAAACAACTCCAGTGATAAAGTTATCGCACTGTCCAGTTTCAAACATGTTCCACAATTGTGCAGGGGGGAAAAAACCAACACCCAAACAAAAACAAACAAAAAGCCCAAAACAGAAAACCACAACAGCTTGGACAATGTGTGTCTTAGCATTGTCTCCAGTTCCCAGACACTAAGTTTAGATTCCCAGGCAAATGAAAGCCAGCAGATACCACATCTTGCCTGCTTGTGCATCATGCATAATTTAGTTTTTAATTTAGCCTGGGTTTAGTGGTGTTTTCACATGCTGTTGTGTTACCTTTATTATACCAAATCTCTTGTTCAAGACGGAACATTTCAGTTCCTGTTGATACCAGTGCCTCCATGTTTGCTTGCATCCCTCTGTATTCTGTGTCTCACCTTCTGTTTTAAATTATTGTGGTAACAAACCACAACCAATTTACAACAGCAGGAGTGTAATTAAAAATAACAGCCATAGCAACTGTATTGAAAGATCAGTCCTTCTCCGAACTGGTTAATGATAGCCTTCATGCTAATCTCAATGCAAAACATGCTTCTTTAAAGGCTTTTTCCAATATGAAAGGGAGTGGAAACCCATTACTAACTATATTACACTGGAAGGGTTTGAAAAATTAAGGAAGACCCCTTCCCTCCTGTCTCCTGGAAATTGTATCCCTCACATCCACGAATCTGCAAAATGCAGGTGATTTATACCACCAATGGCCTCCAGATCCCTGAGAAGCAGCAATGGAAGGCTTTACAAGACAGCCTCTAGGGATTCAGGCACGATCATCATACTGTGGAAGAACTAGACAGAAGGATATTTACTGTGCAAAGATAGCACATAGAATGTTGATGATTTAAAGGAATGAAAGTATGAGCAGAAAGAGGGGAAAGGCTGTCAGTTCAAGCTGAAATATTCCTATTGTCCTCAAAAGCCCTAGATGAGGAAACCCACAGCTGCAGGAACAGCACAATTAATTTTTTGAGGTTAATAAAAAGAAGTCCTGAAATGTTTTGAGGAGTGGAGGATATAGAATATTTTTCGTTTAAGTTGTCAACATTTTTCCTTGAGAAAATGCTTTTATCTTTTTGAAGCTGAAACTTTGTGCAGGGATATATTGATTTCAATTGATATGTGGCAGAAATGAGTGCCTAAATGAAATGGAATACATCAAAGCTTTTAATTGTAAAGATCTTCAAGTTGTTACTATTAGATTAAATAGATACATAAATTTTGAAACCAAAAATAATTATTATTTAATTTAACCAGAAATGCTGCTTTGAAAATGTGCTTTCTGAGCGGACAGAAAACATGTAGATGGTTCTATGCTACTGCAGTTTTCCCTGTAGCTAGATGGGCAAAAATGGAAACAGAAGCAATTGAGATAAAGCGCACTGCTACTATTAAGACTTTCCCCAGGGGTACCACTATGTCATTTACTTTTGGTTTGAATATTGCTTGGAAGTGGAGTGTTCTGATTCATGCCGTCAGCAGAATTTTAGGTTCATCGGTAAGGATTTATGAGAGGCCACTAAGAGCATTTTCAGGCACCCTTTTAGTCATTTGTCCATTAAGGGAAGGCAGAGCTATTCACACAATCACTTTGGCAGTCACTCATACAGGGTGTACAGACCTAGTGTTATGGTATTGTTGGTTTGCCACATCTGCTTGTCACTGGGCTAAAGGACAGTGTGCACGAAAACAAAACCCAGGCTTTTCCTGTACATGAACAGCATGCCATAGAGGTTTTGCTGCTTGCTCCATAGGCAACCCTGAGCTGAGGCTCTTTGTCTGGGCAAGGCATGACTTGTCTTTCTTATACTGGGCTATTCAATTTAGTTTTTGAACCTGGCACAATAAATACTCAAACAAAAATTTAATTTCTTGGTAATTTATGGTAAGGGAGACAATTCTAGAGGGATCTTTTGTAAAAGCAAAACTGTCCCTTCATATGAGGTGAGCTTTCATTGAAGCATTTCAAGGAAGACCCCACGGAAGACATTGAAGCTGAAAGTTTTAAAACTGAAGAGGTTCATGCTCATGCTTTCCATGCCTCTTCCATAAACTAACTCTTAGATGCAGCACAGTCTTAAAGCTCTGACTTTGCAGTTGGGGTTACCAGTAAAGTTATACCAATAGTCACTGTGTCCCATCTGTCACTGTAGAATGGAATGGAATGGAATGGGATAGGATAGGATAGGATAGGATAGGATAGGATAGGATAGGATAGGATAGGATAGGATAGGATAGGATAGGATAGGATAGGATAGGATAGGATAGGATAGGATAGGATAGGATAGGATAGGATAGGATAGGATAGAATTAACCAGGTTGGAAAAGAATTCTGAGATCATCCAGGTCAACCTATCACCCAACACCACCTGATTAACTAAGCCATGGCATCAAGTGCCTCATCCGGTCTCTTCCTAAACACCTCCAGTAATGGTGACTCCACTGCCCCCCTGGGCAGCACATTCCAATTGCCTTTCTATGAAGAAAACCTTGAGAGAGTATGTTGGAGTACCAGGTTTTAAAGGGAAACTGGGGTGGGGAAGCCCTTTAGAAAGGGCTGTGTTGAGTGGGGGGTTGCCTTCAGTATAACTCACAGCAACATGAGACAAAATAGGAATGGCAAGAATGTGGAAATGAGGGAGGATCCAAAGAGATCATTCATATTTCATCACAGGTGCTTCTCTACTGTACCTCTGTGCTGACATAGCTGCCAGCAAAACAGGCTTGTAGCTTCAGTCATGCCTCCCTCCCCCTGCACTTTGTCATTGCCATCAGTCACAGCAAAAGTGCAGGGTGTGGGAACAGCAAAAAGCAGACGACAGTCTGCCCCACAGAATGAAGCAGTAGATGTGTTTTTCCCCTTCCCATTTCTTGCTCCCACAGGACACACATGCCACATTTTCAAGCCCAATGATCATGCAAAAGCAAAAACAGGGCTGTAGCATTTTCCTCTTGCAATTACTTCTCAACCATTAAAACACGGACGTCCTGCTATTCCTGTGTTGTCCATCACAAAACAGGAACTGCTGAAAGGTGTGTGTTTCCTGAAAAGCATGTTGTGAATCTCACCCTCCTCCTTTGCCTTCAGGAGAATGACGTCAGAAATCAATCTAGTAACACTTTCCCTCTCAAACAAACCCTCTGCTAGCAGAATTTTGCCCCAAATCTTTCAGCTGTATTTGACCAGAATCCAGATTCCTCCTCACATTAGGTGTATTTATATGCTTCCAGCAGCTTCTATCTCTTACCTGCAAAGAAGATTCTGCATGTCAAAACCCTTCACAGTGTTTGGGTCAGATGAAAACATTAAACTCCTGCTGCAGGGTGCAGAGCAGCCCTGCATGTGTTGATGTGCTACAGAATGGTAAGTTCATTCACCAAATCTTTAGCCACATAATTCTCCACCCTTTTCAACACCTTTTGTTCCCCCATATCACAGCCTTCCTCCCCAGGTACACCTGATACAGCTGGGTGACTGTGCACAACGAGCATGGTAATTTACTCTAGTGATATCAGTACTGAAAGACCTGCTCTATGATAGCTCCAATGTATATAGAGATGTTTACATCAGTGCAAGTTACTGATTGTGGAATGGACAAAACTAAACCAGATCACCAAGAGGCCATTCTGGTACTGAATTGTTAGTTATTTTTACCGAATACAGAATTAACCAGGTTGGAAAAGACCTTTGAGATAATTGAGTCTAACCTATCACCCAACACCATCTAATCAGCTAAACCATGGCACCAAGTGCCTCAACCAGTCTCTTCTTAAACACCTCTAGCAACACTCCTGATGTCCTCTAGCCACACTCCTGATGTTATGGAAGTCAAAGACAGGGACGGGGAGGAAGAACTGCCCATTGTAAGTGCAGATCAGGTTCGTGATCACCTGAAGAACCTGAAAGTGCTCAAGTCCATGGGACCTGACGGGATACACCCACGGGTACTGAGAGAACTGGCAGATGAGGTTGCTAAACCCCTCTCTATTATATTTCAAAAGTCATGGCAATCTGGTGAAGTCCCCATGGACTGGAAAAGGGGAAACATTGCCCCCATCTTCAAAAAGGGTAAGAAGGAGGAACCAGGGAACTCCAGGCCAGTCAGTCTCACTTCTGTGCCCAGAAAGATCATGGAGCAGATCCTCCTGGAGTCACTACTTGCTCAAAAGAATAGTGAAGAGGTGATTGGGAACAGTCAACATGGTTTTGCCAAGGGCAAATCCTGCCTGACCAACCTGGTTGCCTTCTATGAGCAGGTGACAAAATTAATAGATGAGGGGAGAGCAACTGATGTCATTTACCTGGACCTGAGCAAAGCCTACGACACTGTCCCGCACCACATCCTGGTCTCCAAACTGGTGACACATGGGTTTGATGGGTGGAGCACTAAATGGATAAGGAACTGGCTTAATGGCCGCACCCAAAGAGTGACTGTCAATGGCTCCATGTCCCAGTGGAGGCCAGGGACAAGCGGAGTCCCTCAGGGATCAGTCCTGGGACCTGTCTTGTTCAACATCTTTGTGGGTGCCATGGACAGTGGCATTGAGTGCACCCTCAGCAAGTTTGCTGATGACACCAAGCTGTGTGGTGCAGCAGACATGCTGGAGGGAAGGGAGGCCATCCAGAGGGACCTTGACAGGCTGGAGAGGTGGGCACAAGCCAACCTCATGAAGTTCAGTAAGAGCAAGTGCAGGGTCCTGCATCTGGGTCGAGGCAATCCCAGGCACAAATCCAGGCTGGGCAGTGACTGGCCGGAAAGCAGCCCTGAGGAGAGAGACTTGGGGGTGCTGGTAGACAAAAAGCTCAACATGAGCTCTCAATGTGCTCTTGCAGCCCACAAAGCCAATCAGATCCTGGGCTGCATCAGGAGAAGTGTGGCTAGCAGGTCGAGGGAGGTGATCCTCCCCCTCTACTCAGCCCTGGTGAGACCCCATCTGGAGTACTGTGTCCAGTTCTGGAGCCCCTATTACGAGAGGGATGTGGAGGTGCTGGAAGGTGTCCAGAGAAGGGCCACGAGGATGATCAGAGGGCTGGAGCACCTCTCCTATGAGGACAGACTGAAGGAGTTGGGGCTGTTCAGTCTGCAGAAGAGAAGGCTCCGAGGTGACCTAATTGTGGCCTTCCAGTATCTGAAGGGGGCCTACAGGAAGGCTGGGGAAGGACTTCTCAAGATCTCAGGTAGTGATAGGACTAGGGGGAATGGAATGAAGCGGGAGGTGGTGAGATTCAGGCTAGATGTGAGGAGGAGGTTCTTCACCATGAGAGTGGTGAAACCCTGGAATGTGTTGTCCAGGGAGGTGGTCGAGGCCCCGTCCCTGGGGGTGTTTAAGAGCAGGCTGGATGAGGCTCTGTCCAGCCTGATCTAGTGTGGGGTGTCCCTGCCCATGGCAGGGGGGTTGGAACTAGATAATCCTTGTGGTCCCTTCCAACCCTGAATGAAACTATGAAACTGTGAAACCTCCAGGGACGGTGACTCCACCACATCCGTAGGCAGCACATTCCAATGGCCAGTCTCTCTCTCTGGGAAGATCTTCTTCCTAACATCCAGCCTGAACCTCCTCTGGTGCATCTTGAGACTGTGTCCTCTTGTTGTGCTGCTGGTTGCCTGGGAGAAGACACCAACCCCCACCTGACTACAATCTCCCTTCAGGGAGTTGTAGACACAATAAGGTCACCCCTGAGCCTCCTCTTCTCCAGGCTAAGCAACCCCAGCTCCCTCAGCCTCTCCTCACAGGGCTGTGCTCCAAACCCCTCCCAAGCATTGTTGCCTTTCTCTGGACACCTTCCAGCAACTCAATATCTTTCCTAAACTGAGTGTCCCAGAACTGGACACAGGACTCAAGGTATGACCTAACCAGTGCTGAGTACAGGGGCAGAAAAAGATCTCATCCCACACTTCATCTCTTCTCACAGATCTCATCTCTTCAGAAAAAGATCTCATCCCACACCAAGATAATTATGTTTGTCCATCTCATCATAGATTAATTCTCTCTCCAACCTCCCCACCTCCCTCACCCCCCAAAAAAAATCCTAGAGAAATAAATGGATGAGATAGGTGTAAAGAGACTACTTTCATCTAAAATTGTCCTGTGGGTACATGCACAAGTGGCTGTGATGGAGTTAACTTTGCTCACAGCAACTCTCATGGTGCTATGGTATTTCTAGCAGAATAGTGTTGATAGTGTTTCAGATAGTGATGAGTAGCGATCACATAGCATCTTCTTCAACCCACCCATCTGCAAGGCCAGAAGACTGGAGGTCAGCAAGAGGATGGCAGAGGACACAGCCAAATTAGCTGACTCAGGCTGACCAAAGGGATATTCTACATGTTATGACTTTGTGTTCACAGTATAAGCCAAGAGAAAGGAAAAGCTGCAAGGGCTGCATTCATTATCAAGACATTTGTCTTCCTGAGTAGCCACTCTACTTACTGAGCCCCTGCTATCCACAAAGTGCCTGGAAATCATCTGCTGACGGGAAGTAGAGAGTAAATATTTTTGTTTTCTTGTGCTATCACATGTAGCCCTTGTTTTTCTTTATTAAACTGTCTTTATCTCAGAGATCAAATGGGTTTCAATCTTATTTTCTCCCTCCCCTGTCCCCCTTCCCTGCTGAGGAGAGGGAGTGATAGAGCAGCTTGGTGAGCACCTGGCAACTAGTCAAGGTCAACTACCATGCCGCTGAGTTTCCTTTCAGCTGGTGCTTCAGTCTTTTTCTTTCTCATACTTAACTAGTAGGCATCAGCAAGGCTGTTCTGTGCTGCTGGAAAAGCCTGACATCTCAGCAGGCATTTCTGATGGCAGAGCAGAATGTGTACACACAATGATGACAACAGGTAGAAATCATTAGTACCTGCAGTACAATCTACATCTTTGAAACAAAGTCTGCTTCTGGTAATCCCTTTCCAACTGTTCAAGTGGCAAAACATGCCCTCAAAACATATGGGAGATGGCTGATGTTCCTTCAGGGTGTGGTAATGCACATGTGAAAAGATAAAAGCCTACAATAAAGAAGACAAAGCTCAGATGGCTGCATAACTGCACAGCAGCAAAGGCATGAAGTGAATAATGTATTTTATTCAATTAAATGCTGCGAGGAGGCTAAACTCTCTTCTGCACTATACCTTGAGCAGCTGCTTAGCCAGGTGAAAAGGAGATGTGGAAAACTGTTCTAATTTACAGTGCAAGAGAAAAAAGTGAGAAAATGAGTCCAATCTTAAGGGTACAACATTTGAAAACTCAGAGGACACAGTGAACCTGGGTTAAGACTCAGCAGCAGCCTCTGGATGATAGAAAGAATAGAATAGAATAGAATAGAATAGAATAGAATAGAATAGAATAGAATAGAATAGAATAGAATAGAATAGAATAGAATAGAATAGAATAGAATAGAATAGAAATGAAATGTTGGAAAAGACCTTCAAGATCATTGAGTCCAACCTATGATCCAACACTATCTAATCAACTAAACCATGGCACCAAGCACACCATCAAGTCTCTTCCTAAACACCTCCAGTGATGGTGACTCCACCACCTCCCTGGGCAGCACATTCCAATGGCCAATCATCTTTCTGTGAAGAAATTCTTCCTAACATCCAGCCTAAACCTCCCCTGGTGCAGCTTGAGACTGTGTCCTCTTGTTCTGGTGCTGGTTGCCTGGGAGAAGAGACCAACCCCATCTGTCTACAACCTCCCTTCTGGGAGTTGTAGACAGCAAGAAGGTCTCCCCTGAGCCTCCTCTTCTCCAGGCTAAGCAACCCCAGCTTCCTCAGCCTCTCCTCACAGGGCTTGTGTTCCAAACCCCTCACCAACTTTGTTGCCCTTCTCTGGACTCGTTCCAGCTAGTCAACATCCTTCCTAAACTGAGGGGCCCAGAACTGGACACAGTACTCGAGGTGTGGCCTAACCAGTGCAGTGTACAGGGGCAGAATGACCTCCCTGCTCCTGCTGGCCACACTGTTCTTGATGCAGGCCAGGATGCCATTGGCCCTCTTGGCTGCCTGGGCACACTGCAGGCTCATGTTCAGCCTACCATCAACCAGTATCCCCAGGTCCCTCAAGTAAATCAAATCTGATTTATCATGGGTTTGTACCTTGTAGTTAATTGATGTTAGCTGTGGTTAAGAGACCTGTGTTTGAAGCTTTTTTCTTTGCCACACAGGTTGAGGACTGTGTACCTGTGGATGGGTAGCACAACAAGTGATGGGCAATGGGGCAGCAGTTAATGACAGCTGCTCCTGCATTCCTCTCTGCCTGCACAGTAAGTGCAGCTTCTTGCACACTATTGCACGGGATGTCAGCTCTTGTCCCAGTGTGGTGCAAGGTGCAGGATGTGCCTGAAATATCCTTGGATGCATGCCCATGGAAAACCCCACAGAGGAAAAGCAAATTAGTCTACTGATGGTTAGTGCTATCCCAAAGAACCACACAGGCTATGAATAAATTTGAAAACCATCAGCCTAGAATGTTCCACTCCGTTCTGGTCCTTGTATTGCATAGCAGAGGCCAGCCCTGTCATCCCACTGGTCAGGAAAATATGTAGTTGCTAAGAAGTTGTATTCCCTCAGTGGGATAGGATTCTGCACATCCTGCAAAAGGAGTTTGTATTTGGCATTCAATGGGTAGCAAATGCAATCAGTCCTGCATTGTTCAATACCAAAGAAAGCCTTCCTCTCAGAAGCCTAAAGGTTAAGCTGGAGCCAATGCATGGATACTTCATTCTTTTGCAGTGTGGTGTGTCCTGTCAAATTACCTGCACTTGGCTGAATTCAGACTTCATTCAAAGACCATTGAAGCTGACAGCAGGCTTTCCATTGTCTTTGGCTTGCCATAGACAAAAGATCTTACAAAAGAAACACAGGAAGCTTATGATCTAAAGCTGGGAACTGATGCAGTAGACAGCACACCAGGTGTATATGAGCATTTATGACCCTTTGATTCACAGTAATTCACAGCAGTCTCATTCCCTTGTGTGTACTTTGTTCATGCTTAAAACTGAAATAATTGTAGGCAACAACAAACATTTGCTTTTGCAGTGGCAGCAGCTGATAAAATATGATGGCATTTTATTAAGAATCCAGTCACCTAGATTGTTTTGCTTTGTTGTGTGAAATGTATTAACTGAAATGAAAGCTGCAGCAGAGTCTCAGGGGTTCAGGTATGCTGTTGCAGTCATTCTTAGCAGGTTTGGGGCTTTCATGTTTTGTATTGCCTTTTGTTTGTTAGTTAGTTAGTATTTTTAGTGTGTATTAACAAAAGTTGGTATATAGATGTCAGGAGAGGGGTCTTGCTGCAATATATAGGGTAGAAGGGTACATGCTTCAACCTGCACCTGTGGCAATGTGTATATAAATGCCTAATGCCTTGGGTGGCTTTGTCTCAAAGCAAGAATGTGATGGCATTTATTTTGGATGAATGTGTGTTACTCTAGCTGGGCATCTGCATTGGCTTGAACAGTAACAGCTCTTCCAGAAGCACCTACTGGCACCATACCTGTTCCATATAGGAAGATGGCTCTATGGGTTTATGAGGCTTGGGACCTTATTTCAAGCTGAAAATGATGTATTTGTCAATTAGCAAAGAAGTTTTGAACAAGTCAGGAAGAAATGAGACTGTGGATTCTTCATCTCATTTTTATATGAAGGGAGAAAATAACTCTGAAAGAAGTCCTGCATGTTATCATGGAATCATAAAATTATTATTGTTGGAAAAGACCTTTTAGATCATTGAGTCCAACTGCAACCCAAATACCATGACCACTAAACCATATCCTGAAGTGCCTCATCTACACACTTCTTGAACACCTCCAGGAAGGGTAATGCCACATCTCCCTGGGCAGCCTTCTAACACATCACTACTATTTCAGTAAAGATTTTTTTTTTTCCTAAAACTCAATGTAAACTTCCCCTGGAACAACTAAAGCCCATTCCCTCTTAAGCTATCACTAGCTGGTTAGGAGAAGAGACCAACACCAGCCTCACTATAACCTCCTTTCAGGCAGTTGTAGAGAGGAGTAAGATCTCCCCTTAGCCTTCTCTTCTTCAGGCTAAACAGTATCACTGTATCACCAAGGTTGGAAGAAACCTCAAAGATCATCGAGTCCAACCTGTCAACACAGACCTCATGACTAGAACATGGCACCAAGTGACACATCCAATCCCCTCTTGAACACCTCCAGGGATGGTGACTCCACTACCCCCCTGGGCAGCACTATCTAATGGTTAACAACTCTCCCAGTGAAGAACTTTCTCCTCACCTCGAGCCTAAACTTCCCCTGGTGCAACTTGAGACTGTGTCCCCTTGTTTTGCTGCTGGTTGCTAGAGACAAGAGACCAACCCCTTCCTGGCTACAACCACCCTTCAGGTAGCTGTAGAGAGCAATGAGGTCACCCCTGAGCCTCCTCTTCTCCAGGCTAAACAACCCCAGTCCCTGCAGCCTCTCCTCATACAACATGACCTTCAAACCCCTCACTAGCCTTGTTACTCTTCCCTGGACATCCTTCAGGACCTCAGTGTCTTTCTTTGTTAAAAAATGTGCATTAATTTATAATCAAGATATTAATTACGTGGAAAATACGAATATTAATTAAAATATTGAGAACTTCTAATTAATATTTAAAAATTGCCAAAAACTTACCAAATAGGTTCAATGTGTGGTTAGAATATATATTTGCAGAGAGAATATACAGTGTTTAGGCAAATATGGCTGGTTTACGGATTGATAGTAGGCTGAACACAAGCCAGCAGTGTGCCCAGGTGGCCAAGAAGGCCAATGGCATCCTGGCCTGCATCAGGAACAGTGTGGCCAGCAGGAGCAGGGAGGTCATTCTGCCCTGTACTCAGCACTGGTTAGGCCACATCTTGAGTCCTGTGTCCAGTTCTGGGACACTCAGTTAGGAAAGGAGTTGCTGGAAGGTGTCCAGAGAAAGGCAACAATGCTTGGGAGGGGTTTGGAGCACAGCCCTGTGAGGAGAGGCTGAGGGAGCTGGGGTTGCTTAGCCTGGAGAAGAGGAAGCTCAGGGGAGACCTTATTGTGTCTACAACTCCCTGAAGGGAGATTGTAGCCAGGTGGGGGTTGGTGTCTTCTCCCAGGCAACCAGCACCAGAATAAGACACTGTCTCAAGTTGTGCCAGGCGAGGTTTAGGCTGGGTGTTAGGAAGAAATTCGTCCCCAGGAGAGAGATTGGCCATTGGAATGCGCTGCCCAGCAAGGTGGTGGAGTCACCATCACTGGAGGTGTTTAGGAAGAGCCTGGATGAGGCACTTGGTGCCACGGTTTAGTTGATTAGATGGTGTTGGGTGATAGGTTGGACTCAGTGATCTCTCAGGTCTTTACCAACCTGGTCTATCCTATCCTATCCTATCCTATCCTATCCTATCCTATCCTATCCTATCCTATCCTATCCTATCCTATCCTATCCTACAACTACCTGAAGGGGGGTTGTAAACAGGCAGAGGTTGGTCTCTTCTCCCAGGCAGCCAGCACCAGAACAAGAGGACACAGTCTCAGGCTGCGCCAGGGGAAGTTCAGGCTGGAGGTCAGGAGGAAGTTTTACACAGAGAGAGTGATTGCCCATTGGAACGGGCTGCCTGGGGAGGTGGTGGAGTCGCTGTCACTGGAGGTGTTCAGGAGGAGACTTGACAGGGTGCTTGGATAGATGGGTTAGTTGATTAGGTGGTGTTGGGTGATAGGTTGGACGTGATGATCTTGAAGGTCTCTTCCAACCTGGTTTATTCTATTATTCTATTATTCTATTATTCTATCCTATCCTATCCTATCCTATCCTATCCTATTCATGCACCAGGCACAGCAGGTAGCCTGCAGGGATGCCACACATTCTCGGGGCTGGCCTGGCTCCAGAAGGCTGGTAGGCTGCTTACAACACTGTAGCTGCAACAGGCTCTTGCATTGTCCTGGGGAAACGGAGGCATGGCAAAATTCTAGCTGCAAGGGGAAGCAGGGCTCTGGCTTGTAAGGCTTGTGGCTTCTCTAGCTTGCGGCTTCTCTAGCTTGCAGTGGATAGGCTTGTGGCTTCCATTTCAGCCTCTGGACCAGGAATTTCCAATAGAGACCACTCAAGGCAACTTCAAGCAAGGCAGGTCTGAGGCAAAGCAGATTCAAGCAAGGCAAGACAAAGGTGACTAGAAGTCAGCCTGTATCTTGCCAGAGATTCAACTGGGCCAATAGGGCACCTGAAGCCAGCAAATAACTACCCAATGAGAAAAGGATGCTGCCAGGCTCTGGCCACAAAGGTAGCAACATAGGCCTGGTCAGGGAGGAGCAGTGGGCAGTACATGTGCTCTTACCCCAGAAGGAGAGTTGCTTACCAGACACACTAAGTCCCGTCCCTTCATTTCTTTTCCCACTGTGGTGGCTTGAGCCTTAACTAGGGGTTAAGAGCTCAGATGGGGCAAGGCTGAGAATCCCTCCTCTGCTTCTCCCCTCCTCTTTCCCAGTAGAGAGAGAAAAAAAAGAAGGGAGCAAATCCACCAAGAAATTATTTGGGTTCAGCTTGGAAGTAGAGAGGTAAAGAATTTTCTTTGAACAGTGTGTGTGTATATATATATATATGTAACAACGACAGGCAGGGTTCACAACGGTAAGGAGCAAGGATGGATGAGAAAGGGAATGAAATATGAAATACAGAACTAGTCCTTTGCAAAATGTGGAAGCAACAGGGAGGACCACGTGGCAGGGTAGCAACAAGCCAGCAGCGACTCTTTCATCCCCACAAAGCAGAAGGCAGAGAGAGCAATGGCTGCAATGTCCTCCCTCTTATACACCTGCTGGATGGGGGGGAGGGGAGTGGCACAGACCAAGTCAGTTTCCCAGGGGGAAAACACCCTCCAGGGAGGAAAAAAATTCTCACACGCCCTCCCCCCCTGTTTTCAGGATGGGTATAGCTGCGCTGGGTTGAGGCAGCCCCCTTCCCCACCCCTGGCAACAATAAACACTCAGACAAATGGATTGCAAAAGTGATGGAAAGTTTAAATAGAAAGCAGTGAACTTTTACAGAAAGCCAAAAGCAGAGTGACAAAGAAAAATCCCAAAACAGACCCAGAGAGATCCCATCCCCACCTGAGGGTACACCCAAGACCCCCAGGGCTCCTTCTTCCCCCTCCCACTGCTAGGCTAGTCTCAGCTGGCCAGATCTGAGACTGCCCACCCCCCCGTGGCCTTGGGCCTAGCCAGACCCAGAGCCAGGAGGCATCTGCCCCAGTTAGCGGCTGACGGAGGAGGAAGAAAAGAGAGCGTGCTAGACTCCGCGCTGGATCTTATAGTGGTGCAAGGATTGTGGTAGGAAATACTACATAATTTCCTGTGTCCACCCCTCTGGGCTGGACTTCTGGACACAGGAAGTAAACATTGCAGGGGGGCACCCAGCTCAAACTGCAACAGTAGCCCACCACACCCACATTACCCCCGACTTTCTGCAGGAAGGAGGGGGAAGAGGGGACCATGTCTAGACATCAGGGCCTCCCTGGGTTTGTGCTGGGCCCATTTGGCCCTACCATGACATTCTTATACTGTGGGGCCTGAAACTGAACACAGTACTCAAGCAGTGGCCTCACCAGGTCTGAGTACAGGAGCACAATCACTTCCTTACTCCTGCTGGACACACTGGCCTTGATGCCGACCAGGGTGCCATTGACTTTCTTCGCCACTTGGGCAGGATGCTGGCTCATGTTCAGACAGCCATCCACCAACACCTCCAGATCCTTTTCCACTGGGCTGCTTTCCAGACACTCAGCCCCAAGCCTGTAGTGCTGCTTGGGGTTGTTTGTGAACTGAAAAGAGTAGGCTCTGCAGGGTCTAGACGCAAAGGCATCTGTCTGCCAGCACTCATCCTATAAGCTTTCTGTATGTCTGAGTCATAAACTGAGTGGACACTAGGAACAGTTTAATTCTGTGTTATGGAGCTTACAGTCAGGTTCTAGACAATACAAAAAGGTTATTGGTTATGCAGACAAGAGTGCAACAAAGAGGAAGGGAGATCACAAGCAATGTTAATGTGCCATCTCTCCAGGTCTCCTTTAGCATAGTGTTTGAGCACATGGGTAGACTGCCCTTGCTCCGGTCACAACAGTCTGAAAGCAGCAGCTCATACAGATGTTTTCTGAACTGCAGTAACTGACCACTCTTTAATAAGGCACACAGCAGCCCACCTTGACTGTGAGATAAACAGATGATCACTAGCTAAGATGAAACAACTCTACACCTGCCCAAATGTAAACATCTTGCCTTGTAAAATGTGCAGAAACTCCATACTCAGAAAGGTGACTTTTATGAAAGCCAAATATGAAAGCAAATCTTTGTACCTCATTGTTAGGAAGTTGTTCTAAGGAGAGAGCTTGCCTTGCTGCACTTTCCTATGGCAGGTACTTTCTGCAATTTACACACCTCTTTGGAGGCAGGTCTCACACAAAATCTTGCATTGGTCAAGGTGGACAGCTCCTTTTGTATGCACACCCAAAATGTCACTGTTCAAGCATTTTCCACCTTTTCTAGTGTAGAAATGCATGACACCACTTTCTAGCAAAACATAAAATATATTCTTTACTGCTGCTAGAGCACTGTGAGAAGGAAAGCTTTGAAGATGATCTCAACAAACAGCATGAGATGAGTTAAAAGGGAGGCTCTTCCAGATTAAAGTAGCCTGTTAACATGGCTTGAAACCAGAGGTGTCTTGCTTCCCTTGTTATTTTCTTATTTTTCAAGTGATCTGTAGAAGATGTAGCGCACAAGTAACTACGGATTTCTATAGTCTGACTTCTGCATTCAGTGATAACTACCAGAACCTGACATGCTTGTAGGTGGCCTGAAGTAATCTGAACTTTACACCCATGTACAGAATACAGAATTGACCAGGTTGGAAAAGACTTTCAAGATCATCAAGTCCAACCTAACACCCAACACCATCTAATCAACTAAACCGTGGCACCAAGTGCCTCATCCAGGCTCGTCTTAAAGACCTCCAGTGATGGTGACTCCACCACCTCGCTGGGCAGCGCATTCCAATGGCCAATCTCTATTTCTATGAAGAACTTCTTCCTAATACCAGCCTGAACCTCTCCTGGCACAGCTTGAGACTGTGTCCTCTTGTTCTGGTGCTGGGTGCCTGAAAGAAGAGACAAACCCCCACCTGGCTGCAACCTCCCTCCAGGGAGTTGTAGACAGAATAAGGTCTTCCCTGAGCCTCCACTTCTCCAGGCTAAGCTCCTTCAGCCTCCTCTCATAGGGCTGTGCTCCAGACCACTCCCCAGCTTTTTTTCCCTCCTCTGGGCACCTTCCAGCAACTCAACATCTTTCCTAAACTGAGTGTCCCAGAACTGGACACAGGACTCAAGGCAGCCTGTAGCACTGCATGGGGTTGTTGTGGCCAATGTGTAGAACCTGGCACTTAGATGTGTTACATCTCATGCCCTCGGACTCCGCCCATCTGTACAGCCTGGCAAGGTCCCTCTGCAGAGCCCTTCTACCCTCTAACAGATCAACTCCTGCCCCATCTTGGTGTCATCTGCAAATTTACTGATGATGGACTCAATGCCCTCATCCAGATCAATAAAGATATTGAACAGGATGGGGCCCAGCACTGATCCTTGGGGGACACCACTAGTGCCTGGCTGCCAGCTGGATGTGGCACCATTCACCACCACTCTCTGGGCTCAGCCTCCAGCCAGTTCCTAACCCAGCTCAGAGTGCTGCTGTCCAAGCCATGGGCTGACAGCTTGGCCAGGAGTTTACTGTGGGGGATGGTGCCAAAGGCCTTGTTGGAGTCTAGGCAGACTATATCCACAGCCTGCCCCACATCCACCAGGCAGTCACCTGGGCATAGAAGGAGATCAGGTTGATCAGGTAGGACCTGCCCTTCCTGAATCCATGCTGGCTGGGCCTGATCCCTTGGCCATCCTGTAAGTGCTGAGTGATTGCA